>LR778262.1:5444040-5640993 GCA_902810595.1 Coregonus sp. 'balchen'
ATGGTAGAGAAATTAACATTCCATTTTCTGGCAACAGCTCTGGTGGATATTCCTGCTGTCAGCATGCCAATTGCACACTCCCTAAAAACTTTAGACATCTGTGGCATTGTGTTGTGTGACATAACTGCACATTTTAGAGTGGCCTTTTATGGTCCCCAGCACAAGGTGCACCTTTGTAATGATCATGCTGTTTAATCAGCTTCTTGATAAGCCACACCTGTCAGGTGGGAGGATTATCTTGGGAAAGGAGAAATACTCACAAACAGGGGTGTAAACAAATTTGTGCACAAAATGTGAGAGAAATACGCTTTTTGTGCGTATGGACAATTTCCTGGGATCTTTTACTTCAGCTCATGAAATATGGGACCAACACTTTACCTGTTGAGATTATATTTTTGTTCAGTATATTACCCAGCCCTCCAGTTCCATTCAATCTGCATTTGACAGAGAGGGAGTCATTACCCAGCCCTCCAGTTCCGTTAGACAGAGAGGGAGTGGGTCATCTATTACCCAGCCCTCCAGTTCCGTTAGACAGACAGGGAGTGGGTCATCTTTTAAAGTTGACTAGCAACAACAACTGGAACCTAAAAGACACCCACAATGAGTGCCCACTAAATTTGCCCAAGCAGAGGCAAACAATAGAAAAACCCACACCAAACCTAAAGCTAGGAAGCAAACCCAAAGTTTTAACAAAATGAAAACCGGAAGATCAGACAAAGGAACGTCTTTCTAGAAATCAAATAGGGCACACCAACTAAAGGTGTTGACCCTCCACATCTCTCAAGACAATTGGAGTACTGGGCCAGTCACTCTTAAATAGCACCTGGGCCAGCACAGGTGAAACACCTTCCCACTAACGAGATGATAAACCAGCACAGGTGTAACACATACTGACTAACGAGGTGACACCAATCGGTGCGCCCTACGAGCTAACGAGATATATGTGCTAAAGTCCAACCTCAAAACAGAAATGGGAAAACAGAAACCTGTAATGGGTATTTCAGTGTAGTTGATACACCACAACATTGGTATTTGAGGGGGGTATTTCAGTGTAGTTGATACACCACAACATTGGTATTTGAGGGGGGTATTTCAGTGTAGTTGCACACCACAACATTAGTATTTGAGGGGGGTATTTCAATTTAGTTGCACACCACAACATTAGTATTTGAGGGGGGTATTTCAGTTTAGTTGCACACCACAACATTAGTATTTGAGGGGGGTATTTCAGTATAGTTGACACACCACAACATTAGTATTTGAGGGGGGTATTTCAGTATAGTTGATACACCACAACATTAGTATTTGAGGGGGGTATTTCAGTTTAGTTGCACACCACAACATTAGTATTTGAGGGGGGTATTTCAGTATAGTTGACACACCACAACATTAGTATTTGAGGGGGGTAGTTCAGTATAGTTGCACACCACAACATTAGTATTTGAGGGGGTTATTTCAGTATAGTTGATACACCACAACATTAGTATTTGAGGGGGGTATTTCAGTATAGTTGATACACCACAACATTAGTATTTGAGGGGGGTATTTCAGTATAGTTGATACACCACAACATTAGTATTTGAGGGGGGTATTTCAGTATAGTTGATACACCACAATATTAGTATTTGAGGGGGGTATTTCAGTATAGTTGATACACCACAACATTAGTATTTGAGGGGGGTATTTCAGTATAGTTGACACACCACAACATTAGTATTTGAGGGGGGTATTTCAGTATAGTTGACACACCACAACATTAGTATTTGAGGGGGGTATTTCAGTATAGTTGACACACCACAACATTAGTATTTGAGGGGGGTATTTCAGTATAGTTGATACACCACAACATTAGTATTTGAGGGGGGTATTTCAGTATAGTTGCACACACAACATTGGTATTTTGGGGCTGGAGAACTGAACTGTTGTTTCATACTTTTCATCAGATAGGAGTTGTTGGAGATTTAACTAACTTTTCAGAAGGTATATTTGTTATTAGTCTGTTGTGACAGACTGTAAGCTGGCCAGTGGGCAAGTTTTGGCTCTGGGTCCCAAAGTTACTTTGTTATCATACCAATGTTATTATAGTTTTTATTATTACATTTTAGTCATTTAGCAGACACTCTTATCCAGATTTTTTTTTTCATACTCGCCCCCCGTGGGAATCGAACCCACAACCCTGGCGTTGCAAACGCCATGCTCTACCAACAGAGCTACATCCCTGCCGGCCATTCCCTCCCCTACCCTGGACGACGCTGGGCCAATTGTGCGCCACCCCATGGGTCTGCGATGCAGTGCCTTAGACCACTGCGCCACTCGGGCGTATCAAGGCCTTACATGTGCTTGGGTGGTCCTGCTGATACACACAAGAGTCAGCCTGGGTCTCAAGGTACAGAGCCTTACAGGACACCAACACAAGGTCTTTCTCAGATATAATGAAACTTTCAAGGCTCAATAGATGCAATTAAACTTGGTTTGAAATTAGAACCATTAAGGGCGACCCTCAGCTATATTCTGCTATAGTCTGCTATAGTCTTCTATAGTCTGCTATAGTCTGCTGTAGTCTGCTATAGTCTGCTATATTCTGCTGTAGTCTGCTATATTCTGCTATATTCTGCTATATTCTGCTATATTCTGCTGTAGTCTGCTGTAGTCTTCTATAGTCTGCTATACTCTGCTATATTCTGCTGTAGTCTGCTATATTCTGCTATATTCTGCTGTAGTCTGCTATATTCTGCTATACTCTGCTATATTCTGCTATATTCTGCTGTAGTCTGCTGTAGTCTTCTATAGTCTGCTATATTCTGCTATATTCTGCTATATTCTGCTGTAGTCTGCTGTAGTCTTCTATAGTCTGCTATATTCTGCTATAGTCTGCTATAGTCTGCTATATTCTGCTATAGTCTGCTATAGTCTGCTATAGTCTGCTATATTCTGCTATATTCTGCTATAGTCTGCTATAGTCTGCTATATTCTGCTGTAGTCTGCTGTAGTCTGCTGTAGTCTTCTATAGTCTGCTATATTCTGCTATAGTCTGCTATAGTCTGCTATATTCTGCTGTAGTCTGCTATATTCTGCTATATTCTGCTGTAGTCTGCTGTAGTCTGCTATAGTCTGCTATATTCTGCTATAGTCTGCTATAGTCTGCTATATTCTGCTGTAGTCTGCTATATTCTGCTATAGTCTTCTATAGTCTGCTATAGTCTGCTATATTCTGCTATATTCTGCTATATTCTGCTATAGTCTGCTATATTCTGCTATAGTCTGCTATAGTCTGCTATAGTCTGCTATATTCTGCTATATTCTGCTATAGTCTGCTATATTCTGCTGTAGTCTGCTATATTCTGCTATATTCTGCTATAGTCTGCTGTAGTCTGCTATATTCTGCTATATTCTGCTGTAGTCTGCTGTAGTCTGCTATATTCTGCTATATTCTGCTATAGTCTGCTATATTCTGCTGTAGTCTGCTATATTCTGCTATATTCTGCTATAGTCTGCTATATTCTGCTATAGTCTGCTATAGTCTGCTATAGTCTGCTATATTCTGCTATAGTCTGCTATATTCTGCTATATTCTGCTGTAGTCTGCTATAGTCTGCTGTAGTCTGCTATATTCTGCTATAGTCTGCTATAGTCTGCTATAGTCTGCTATATTCTGCTGTAGTCTGCTATATTCTGCTATATTCTGCTATAGTCTGCTATATTCTGCTATAGTCTGCTATAGTCTGCTATAGTCTGCTATATTCTGCTATAGTCTGCTATATTCTGCTATATTCTGCTATATTCTGCTATATTCTGCTATAGTCTGCTATAGTCTGCTATAGTCTGCTGTAGTCTGCTATAGTCTGCTGTAGTCTGCTATAGTCTGCTATAGTCTGCTATAGTCTGCTGTAGTCTGCTGTAGTCTGCTGTAGTCTGCTATAGTCTGCTGTAGTCTGCTATAGTCTGCTGTAGTCTGCTGTAGTCTGATGTATTCTGCTACAGTCTGCCCACCACTTTAACTAACAGAGGTAGTTCAGGTGTGACTGATTATTATCTTAGCAATCACTCTGGATGGATGGGCCCTCTCCTGATTGCAGGAACCACCAAGGTATGACAATACTGAATATGATATATATATATATAAATATATATACAACAGCCCATCATTCATTTAGTGTTACAGGTTCCTGTAACACACACACACACACACACACACACACACACACACAAACACACAAACATACACATATACAGGGCTTCCTTCAACCAAGCTAGGGATCCAATATAATTACATAGGGAAATGTCCAGATATTTTTAACCTCACAACTTTAATTTGTTTGCCCCCTATTATATTAGCCAAGAAAATAAATAAGAGTAATGAAGTATAAATTATGATGTTAAACGCTTGTCTGCTTCTCAGAAGATTTTGCCCAGGGTCCATAGGGGATCTGGTCTAAAGTAGTGCACTACGAAGTGGTCTAAAGTAGTGCACTACGAAGGGAATAGGGTGCCGTTTGGGACGCAGGCGAGGAGAAGCTGCCAACATCCAGAACTCAGTGGGTGCCCTGTGTTGCATTCTGATGAGGCGCTGCCTGTTCTTCATCCCTTCGGCTGCGTTTCATTCCAAGAAGATGTTTCCCCTTCCTTCTGCCCTCTTTCACTTCCTTTACTGGATCTGAGACAACTGGGTAGGTGGAACTAAGAAATAGTGCCACCTAGTTTCCTACCATGATAGCTCCACCTAGTTTCCTACCATGATAGCTCCACCTAGTTTTCTACCATAATAGCTCCACCTAGTTTCCTACCATGATAGCTTCACCTAGTTTCCTACCATGATAGCTCCACCTAGTTTTCTACCATAATAGCTCCACCTAGTTTCCTACCATGATAGCTCCACCTAGTTTTCTACCATAATAGCTCCACCTAGTTTCCTACCATGATAGCTTCACCTAGTTTCCTACCATAATAGCTCCACCTAGTTTCCTACCATGATAGCTCCACCTAGTTTTCTACCATGATAGCTCCACCTAGTTTCCTACCATAATAGCTACACCTAGTTTCCTACCATGATAGCTCCACCTAGTTTCCTACCATAATAGCTCCACCTAGTTTCCTACCATGATAGCTCCACCTAGTTTCCTACCATAATAGCTCCACCTAGTTTCCTACCATGATAGCTCCATCTAGTTTTCTACCATAATAGCTCCACCTAGTTTCCTACCATAATAGCTCCACCTAGTTTCCTACCATGATAGCTCCACCTAGTTTTCTACCATGATAGCTCCACCTAGTTTTCTACCATGATAGCTCCACCTAGTTTCCTACCATAATAGCTCCACCTAGTTTCCTACCATGATAGCTCCACCTAGTTTCCTACCATAATAGCTCCACCTAGTTTCCTACCATGATAGCTCCACCTAGTTTCCTACCATAATAGCTCCACCTAGTTTCCTACCATGATAGCTCCATCTAGTTTTCTACCATAATAGCTCCACCTAGTTTCCTACCATAATAGCTCCACCTAGTTTCCTACCATGATAGCTCCACCTAGTTTTCTACCATGATAGCTCCACCTAGTTTCCTACCATAATAGCTCCACCTAGTTTCCTACCATGATAGCTCCATCTAGTTTTCTACCATAATAGCTCCACCTAGTTTCCTACCATAATAGCTCCACCTAGTTTCCTACCATGATAGCTCCACCTAGTTTCCTACCATGATAGCTCCTCTTAGTTTCCTACCACAATAGCGCCACCTAGTTTCCTACCATAATAGCTCCACCTAGTTTCCTACCATATTGATCTCACTTGCCCAGTCCTATCAGATCTATAAAGGAAGGGAAGTGAATGAGGGCACATGAGAGGGAACATCTTCTTGGAATGAAACACACCCATGTTGCTACCCTAGCGTTGCCTTGAATAAAGACTGTCCTACAACTGAGTCATCATCATAATAAGTCATGGTATTGTAGATGCATTACTATAAAACATATATCCATTGAACTGTAGCGCCACACTTTTCAATGATTGTTGTTTTTTGTTAGTGTATCGACACGCTTTCCAGAACATATTGTTCTATTTATCAAGTTATTCAGGGTAGTTTTCTATGTAGGCTACATGTTTTATGCAGTTGCCTACTCAATTTAGTGTTAATATACAGTGCATTCGGAAAGTAATTGACCCTTGACTTTTTCCACATTTCGTTACGTTACAGCCTTATTCTTAAATCGATTCAATTGTTTTTTTCCCTCATCAATCCACACACAATACACCATAATGACAAAGCAAAAACAGGTTTTTAGAAATATCACATTTACATAAGTATTCAGACCCTTTACTCAGTACTTTGTTGAAGCAGATTTGGCAGTGATTACAGTCTTGAGTCTTCTTGGGTATGACGCTACAAGCTTGGCACAACTGTATTTGAGGAGTTTCTCCCATTCTTGTCTGCAGATCCTCTCAAGCTCTGTCAGGTTGGATGGGGAGCATCGCTGGTCAGCTATTTTCAGGTCTCTCCAGAGATGACCGATCGGGTTCAAGTCCGGGCTCTGGCTGGGACACTGAAGGACATTTAGAGACTTGTCCCGAAGCCACTCCTGCGTTGTCTTGGCTGTGTGCTGGTGGGTAGATGTCCTGTTGAAAGGTGAACCTTCACCCCAGTCTGAGGTCCTGAGCACTCTGGAGCAGATTTTCATCAAGGATCTCTCTGTACTTTGCTCCATTCCTCTTTCCCTCGATTCTGACTAGTCTCCCAGTCCCTGCTGCTGAAAAACATCCCCACAGCATGATGCTGCTACCACCATGCTTCACCGTAGGGATGGTGCCAGGTTTCCTCCAGACGTGTCGCTTGGCATTCAGGCCAAAGAGTTCAATCTTGGTTTCATCAGACCAGGGAATCTTGTTTCTCATGGTCTGAGAGTCCTCTGGGTGCCTTTTGGCAAACTCCAAGCGGGCTGTCAAGTACCTTTTACTGAGGAGTGGCTTCCGTCTGGCCACTCTACCATAAAGGCCTAATTAGTGGAGTGCTGCAGAGATGGTTGTCCTTCTGGAAGGTTCTTCCATCTCCACAGAGGAACTCTGGAGCTCTGTCAGAGTGACCATCGGGTTCTTGGTCACCTCCCTGACCAAGTCCCTTCTCCCCCGATTGCTCAGTTTGGCTGGGCGGCCAGCTCTAGGAAGAGTCTTGGTGGTTCCAAACCTCTTCCATTTAAGAATGATGGAGACCTCTGTGTTCTTGGGGACCTTCAATGCTGCAGAAACCTTTTGGTACCCTTCCCCAGATCTGTGCCTCAACACAGTCCTGTCTCAGAGCTCTACGGACAATTCCTTCGACCTCATGGCTTGGTTTTTGCTCTGACATGCACTGTCAACTGTGGGACCTTATATAGACAGGTGTGTGCCTTTCCAAATCATGTCCAATCAATTGAATTTACCACAGGTGTACTCCAATCAAGTTGTAAAAAACATCTATAATATATATAATAATAATGATATGCCATTTAGCAGACGCTTTTATCCAAAGCGACTTACAGTCATGCGTGCATAAATATTTGTGTATGGATGGTCCCGGGAATCGAACCCACTACCCTGACGTTACAAGCGCCGTGCTCTACCAGCTGAGCTACAGAGGACCTCATCTCATGGATGATCAATGGAAACAGGATGCACCTGAGTTCAATTTCGAGTCTCATAGCAAAGGGTATTTCTGTTTTTAATTTGTAATAAATTAGCAAACATTTCTAAACCTGTTTTCGCTTTGTCATTATTGGGTATTGTGTGTAGATTGATGAGGATTATAAAAATAAATTTAAAAATGTAGAATAAGGCTGTAATGTAACAAAATTTGGAAAAAGTCAAGCGGTCTGAATACTTTCCGAATGCACTGTACATGTACTGTGTAGTATTATAGAATAGAATAGAATAGATAACTACAGAGGTAATATTCTGATCTTTTCTCCCAAACCTATCTAGGAATGGGAAAATACTATTCACTGCTGAGGTACATTCACATAACAGACTATTCAACATCCCTTTTCTGCTTCACAAGTGGAGTGGATGTGTTGTAGGACAAAAACAGCATCCCAGGTTCCCCTCATAACATTTGCTTCCTGCTAGCATATCAGATGACTGAGTCAAGAGTTTTCTTCCTGCTAGCATGTCAGATGACTGAGTCAGTTTTCTTCCTGCTAGCATGTCAGATGACTGAGTCAAGAGTTTTCTTCCTGCTAGCATGTCAGATGACTGAGTCAGAGTTTTCTTCCTGCTAGCATGTCAGATGACTGAGTCAGAGTTTTCTTCATGCTAGCATGTCAGATGACTGAGTCAATAGTTTTCTTCCTGCTAGCATGTCAGATGACTGAGTCAAGAGTTTTCTTCCTGCTAGCATGTCAGATGACTGAGTCAGTTTTCTTCCTGCTAGCATGTCAGATGACTGAGTCAAGAGTGTTCTTCCTGCTAGCATGTCAGATGACTGAGTCAAGAGTGTTCTTCCTGCTAGCATGTCAGATGACTGAGTCAGAGTTTTCTTCCTGCTAGCATGTCAGATGACTGAGTCAGAGTTTCTTCATGCTAGCATGTCAGATGACTGAGTCAATAGTTTTCTTCTGCTAGCATGTCAGATGACTGAGTCAAGAGTTTTCTTCCTGCTAGCATGTCAGATGACTGAGTCAGTTTTCTTCCTGCTAGCATGTCAGATGACTGAGTCAAGAGTGTTCTTCCTGCTAGCATGTCAGATGACTGAGTCAAGAGTGTTCTTCCTGCTAGCATGTCAGATGACTGAGTCAGAGTTTTCTTCCTGCTAGCATGTCAGATGACTGAGTCAGAGTTTTCTTCCTGCTAGCATGTCAGATGACTGAGTCAGAGTTTTCTTCCTGCTAGCATGTCAGATGACTGAGTCAGAGTTTTCTTCCTGCTAGCATGTCAGATAACTGAGTCAAGAGTTTTCTTCCTGCTAGCATGTCGGATGACTGAGTCAGTTTTCTTCCTGCTAGCATGTCAGATGACTGAGTCCGTTTTCTTCCTGCTAGCATGTCAGATAACTGAGTCAAGAGTTTTCTTCCTGCTAGCATGTCAGATGACTGAGTCAGTTTTCTTCCTGCTAGCATGTCAGATGACTGAGTCAAGAGTTTTCTTCCTGCTAGCATGTCGGATGACTGAGTCAGAGTTTTCTTCCTGCTAGCATGTCAGATGACTGAGTCAGAGTTTTCTTCCTGCTAGCATGTCAGATGACTGAGTCAGAGTTTTCTTCCTGCTAGCATGTCAGATAACTGAGTCAAGAGTGTTCTTCCTGCTAGCATGTCAGATGACTGAGTCAAGAGTGTTCTTCCTGCTAGCATGTCAGATGACTGAGTCAGAGTTTTCTTCCTGCTAGCATGTCAGATGACTGAGTCAAGAGTTTTCTTCCTGCTAGCATGTCAGATGACTGAGTCAGAGTTTTCTTCATGCTAGCATGTCAGATGACTGAGTCAGTTTTCATCCTGCTAGCATGTCAGATGACTGAGTCAGAGTTTTCTTCCTGCTAGCATGTCAGATGACTGAGTCAAGAGTGTTCTTCCTGCTAGCATGTCAGATGACTGAGTCAAGAGTTTTCTTCCTGCTAGCATGTCAGATGACTGAGTCAGAGTTTTCTTCCTGCTAGCATGTCAGATGACTGAGTCAGTTATCTTCCTGCTAGCATGTCAGATGACTGAGTCAAGAGTTTTCTTCCTGCTAGCATGTCAGATGACTGAGTCAAGAGTTTTCTTCCTGCTAGCATGTCAGATGACTGAGTCAGAGTTTTCTTCCTGCTAGCATGTCAGATGACTGAGTCAGAGTTTTCTTCCTGCTAGCATGTCAGATGACTGAGTCAGAGTTTTCTTCCTGCTAGCATGTCAGATAACTGAGTCAAGAGTTTTCTTCCTGCTAGCATGTCAGATGACTGAGTCAGTTTTCTTCCTGCTAGCATGTCAGATGACTGAGTCAAGAGTTTTCTTCCTGCTAGCATGTCGGATGACTGAGTCAGAGTTTTCTTCCTGCTAGCATGTCAGATGACTGAGTCAGAGTTTTCTTCCTGCTAGCATGTCAGATGACTGAGTCAGAGTTTTCTTCCTGCTAGCATGTCAGATAACTGAGTCAAGAGTTTTCTTCCTGCTAGCATGTCGGATGACTGAGTCAGTTTTCTTCCTGCTAGCATGTCAGATGACTGAGTCAGTTTTCTTCCTGCTAGCATGTCAGATAACTGAGTCAAGAGTTTTCTTCCTGCTAGCATGTCAGATGACTGAGTCAGTTTTCTTCCTGCTAGCATGTCAGATGACTGAGTCAAGAGTTTTCTTCCTGCTAGCATGTCGGATGACTGAGTCAGAGTTTTCTTCCTGCTAGCATGTCAGATGACTGAGTCAGAGTTTTCTTCCTGCTAGCATGTCAGATGACTGAGTCATAGTTTTCTCCCTGCTAGCATGTCAGATAACTGAGTCAAGAGTTTTCTTCCTGCTAGCATGTCAGATGACTGAGTCAAGAGTTTTCTTCCTGCTAGCATGTCAGATGACTGAGTCAAGAGTTTTCTTCCTGCTAGCATGTCAGATGACTGAGTCAAAAGAGTTTTCCAGGCAGCAGCGTTCTAGCCCAAGTATTAATTTATCCTGTCAGATCTCGCAGTGCAATTAGCAGGCCCAGCCGTTTGTCTTAGATAAGGCGTCAGTAGTGCTCTAGAGCTCCTCAAGGCTTTTTGCATCCTGCTCATTAAGAGCTGTAGATAAGAGGATTAGTAATTACAATTGGGACATGGTGTGCGTCCCGAATGGCAAGATATTCAGTATATAGTGCGTACTTTTGACCAGGGCTCTGCACTATATAGGGAAGAGGGTGTAATTCGGGACACAACCATGTCTTCCCTTCCCGGAGCGCACAGGGAGAGACTGTGCTTTTTTATTATTTCAGATTCGGGGGTTCTTCTTTTCGCTTTGTTCGTTTAAAAAAAAAAAAAGTAGTATCACCTGTTACTTTTAATGCAGGTAGTTGAAGCTGTCAAGAAAGCTTTAGTACACACACGCACTAACCCACACAAGTGCACACGCACACGCACACGCACACACAGGAAGGAGGCTTCATCAATAGTGGTTTTACACAGTGAAGTTTGTCCCTTACATGTCAAGTACAGTTAAGTACAGAAGTAATGCAGTAGTAGATATGACGAGCCAGCAAATTAGGCTGTTGAGGCCTTAGTTATAAGATTCTACTGACTGTGCAGTATCCTATGATGTTCCTTAAAAAACTCAGTAACTACAATATCTCCCACTAAATGATTTGTTCCTGTATGATGTGTTTGAAAAGCTGAGAAATGTATGTTTATGTTTTCATGTTACCACATAAAAAGGGACTGTGACTTCAATTAAACCACTCTGTCAAACACAACCAATACAGACACACAGCATTAGACACACTCTGTCTCTCTGTCTCTCTCTCTCTCTCACACATACACACCAATCACAACCCCAACTTTGCGACACGCATTTGTCGCAGTGTAAATCGGCCCAGGAGAAGAGAAAATGGTATTGATTTTTTTTAAGACTGCAAGCCCGCTAATGGGCCAGGAGTTTAATGACATCATTAATGACATCATCAAAGTGAGTCTGTAAAAGGGTGTGTGTTGTGTTGATTAATGCCCGGCCATTACACTATAGTGAGTTATAGACTTTGGTCCACTCTGGACACTGGCCTGCCATTAATAGACACACTTACGCACGCACTTACCCTACCCTGCTCTGCTCCGCCTCCAGAAAGAAAGCTAGCAGACAGCTTAATCAGCCAAGCAGAACAAAGAGTTTCACTGGGCAGGAGGATGACAACATTGTTCTGTCTGCCTACCTGCCTGCTGAAGTCTAACTGTCTCTGTCTCTCTCTCTCTCTGCGTACGTACAGTGAATCTTTGATACTTCCCGCATGGTTAGCCAACCAATAAATCCTGTTGTTTTAGTGAAAGGTCAAATAGAGGAAAAAATGAACACAGTGTTTAACCATGAGTTTATTTCAGCCACTGCAAGCTGTTTCAGCAATGAGTCATGTTCCAGACGGGCCACTGCAACAGAGAGATCTTGTGATGAGGTGTGAACGACGGAGTCAGGCGCAGGAGGTAAAACACAGAAATCAGGAGTTTATTCAGTGTTCATGAATAATGAGCAGCAAGCGTCAAAACAAAACTAGCACAAGGGAAAAATCCACCTTGGCTAAATACAGGGAAAGAGTTGCTCAACCGAGCTACTCACTCTCACAATGAACAATCACTCACAAAGGACAATGGGGGCAGAGGGAACACTTATACACAGACTAATGAGGGAATGAGCACCAGGTGTGTGTGATTGACAAGACAAGACAAATGGAGTGATGATAAATGGAGTGGTAGTGGCTAGTAAGCCGGTGACGACGAACGCCGAAACCTGCCCGAGCAAGGAGGAGGGGCACGAGGCTGAATTCGTGACAGATCTGACCTAACTGTTTGTTAATAAACAACACTCATCCTCTCTTTCTTTCTCTCTCTTGCTGTGCCATTTTATTGGATCAATACAAGTACAGTACACAATGTTTTCCCAACCAAGATTATATTTCAGCCCCTGTCTGCCAGATGTTCAGTGTTGAGTCATGTCCAGGCCGGTGACCAAACGAGCTGACCAAGCATGCTGAACTGACTGTTTGTTAACAAACAATTATCTCCTCCCCAATCCTCTCTTAACCTCACTTTCTCCCTCCCCCTCTTTCTATCTCTCTTTCTTTCTCTCCATCTCTCTCTCTCTCTCTCCCTCTATCTCTCTCTCTCTCTCTTTCTCTATCTCTCTCTGTCACGTCTCCTCCCGTTGCTCCCCTCCGGCGCTCTGATTCGTCGGTCTACTGAGCCACCAGTCTGAGCGCACCACCTCAGCAACACCGGAATGGAAACCCAACACACCCTAATCTCCTCCAGCGCACCTGCACCTCATCATCTCATCACCACCCCCTATATAGCCCTGGACTGTTCAGTGTTGTGTGTGCTTTTTAGTGTCTTGTTGTGTACTCTGGTTTTTGTTGTTCTCTTGCTCAGTGTTAAGTAAACCTTTACATTGTTGATTCCTGCTTCTGCGTCCTGCCTCTTCGAATCCTCAGTACTCGTCACAGTCTCTCTCAAATTCAAAAATTAATTCAAATTTAATATGCTTTAATGTCATGAATGACAAGGTTAATGTTGCCAAAACAAAATGATACACACAATTATGAAAACAACAGTGACAATAATAAATATAGTAGCTATAAAACTAAAAAATATATACACTGAGTGTAAAAAACATTAAGGACACCTGCTCTTTCCATTAAATAGACCGACCAGGTGAATCCAGGTGAAAGCTATGATCCCTTATTGATGTCACTTGTTAAATCCTCTTCAATCAGTGTAGATGAAGGGGAGGAGACAGGTTAAAGAAGGACTTTTAAGCCTTGAGACAATTGAGATATGGATTGTGTATGTGTGCCATTCAGAGGGTGAATGGGCAAGACAAAATATTTAAGTGCCTTTGAACGGGGTATGGTAGTAGGTGCCATGCGCACCGGTTTGTGTCAAGAACTACAACGCTGCTGGGTTTTCCACGCTCAACAGTTTCCCGTGTGTGTCAAGAATGGTCCACCACCCAAAGGACATCCAGCCAACTTGACACAACTATGTGAAGCATTGGAGTCAACATGGGCCAGCATCCCTGTGGAAGGCTTTCGACACCTTGTAGAGTCCATTCCCTGACGAATTGAGGCTGTTCTGAGGGCAAAAGTGGGGGAGTGCAACTCATTATTAGGATGGTGTTCCTAATGTTTGGTATACTCAGTGTATATATATATATATATATATATATATATGTATAAACAAATAAATATCTAATACAAAATGTTTATAATGGTCAACATTTAATATTTATTAAAACAATTAAAATGATTGGTGGTATTTATATTGTTTATATACTATAATTATAGTACACAGAGAAAATAGTACATTTTATGTTTCTTCCCTTAACTTGTGGCAAGCTGTGACATACTGTGCAGCCAACTCTACCACAAAAGTATACGTTTCTCTTTGTTTGATTGTTCAAAAATGTGTAGACATTATCATTGTGACTTTGGGGAAAGACTCTCTAAGTAATATATATTTGGGGCAGAAGATAAGAACATATAAATGTCTCTCTCTTTTCTACCCCCCCCCCCCCTCTCTTTCTCTCTCTCTCTCTCTCTCTCTCTCTCTCTCTCTCTCTCTCTCTCTCTCTCTCTCTCTCTCTCTCCGACTTCATCACAATTCATTTGAGTGAATCAACATGACAACATTGTCTTAGGCCGGGGCTTTGCTAAGGAAGATCCTTTTGATTTAATGTCTTCCTTCATTGATTTTCTAATAAAACCGATGGCAGGCAGCAATGCAGGCTGAGCAGCTTGTTGTTCTATTCAAAGAACAAGTCAGTAATTCAGAATTACCTTATGAGATGTCTGTCAAATGTGTGTATGTTTACAGTTTCAACACAGGCTTTGGTCACGCTGTTAATACAGTAGATATACTAGTAATACAATAATATTAACCTTTTAACCTGTTTAACCTGTTTGAAGGTGAATAAATATCCCAGTCAGTCCAGGCATGCCTGGTGCCCACTATAACCTGTGCCAATTGTAAAGGTCCATTGGCAGAGAAATCGTAGTATGCCCCCATACAGAAAGGTCTTACATGCATTTGGTTGTTTTCATTTTGAGAGACTGCGTTTATAGCATGATGTAGAATGTAAAAAGCATACCACTATAAGTGCTGGTTGTATTGAAATTAAACAGCAGAGGTCGTTGTTGTAAAAAGAATCGCTCCGCTACTCCCATCATCTCGCGATAGTTCCATTCCACTATCCGGCGGCGGAGATAGCCAGAAGAGATGGCGGCCAGAGGTAGTTTTCAATCAGCTCCAACCGGAGGTGGTGGCGGGGGAATGGGACCCGGACCCCCGGTGCAGGGTGGAGGACCAGGCATGGGACCTGGAACTCCTGGAGGAAGGATGGGACCCTCATCGGGCGCACAGAACCACCTCTATCGCTCTCCGATGCCTGGGCCTGGATACCCGGTGAGCCAC
Organism: Coregonus sp. 'balchen'; assembly: GCA_902810595.1. Lineage (NCBI taxonomy): Eukaryota > Metazoa > Chordata > Actinopteri > Salmoniformes > Salmonidae > Coregonus > Coregonus sp. 'balchen'. Next base: position 5,459,106 of record LR778262.1, read on the forward strand.
AACTCAACGGCTAACGTTAGCTAGCTGCAAGCTAGAACAAAGCCTTTGTCAAAGCGGTAACTAGCCTATGCTAACAGTACTGTGTGGGCCCGTACTCGTAAAGGCCCTGATTTACTGATTGTCGTAGTTTATTGATTGTTTTGTAGCTATTCCCAGTGTTATGGTTATGCATAACTAGCTAGCTAACTGCACTGTAGATGACCACCTAGCTAACTAGGATGAGGAGCTGTTCTGTCCGCAAGTGGCACAGTAGTTAGCTATCCCATTTGCTAGTTGTTTGGCGCTTGTTTGCTAGCTAAGTTACGTTAGTTTGAAAGAAAAGTGGATGGTATGTGGGTCTTTCTCTACCTGCTTGTTTCGACCTCTGCTCTGTGCCCGGCTATGAAAAGCCAACTGACATTTACTCCTGAGGTGACCTGTGGTCCTCTGTAGCTCAGCTGGTAGTGTACGGCGCTTGTAACGCCAGGGTAGTGGGTTCGATCCCCGGGACCACCCATACAAAACAACAACAACAAAATTGTATGCACGCATGACTAAGTCGCTTTGGATAAAAGCGTCTGCTAAATGGCTTATTATTATTATTATTATTACCTGTTGCGCCCGCTAATAACCACTGTGATTTAATATTTGACCTGGCAGGTAGCCTAGCGGTTAAGAGACCAGTAACCGAAAGATCGCTGATTCGAATCTCCGACCTGACTACATTTTACATTTTAGTCATTTAGCAGACGCTCTTATCCAGAGCGACTTACAGTTAGTGAGTGGATACATTTTCATACTGGCCCCCCGTGGGAAACGAACCCACAACCCTGGCGTTGCAAGCGCCATGCTCTACCAACTGAGCTACAGGGGGAAAATCTGTCGATATGCCCTTGAGCAAGGCACTTAATCCTAATTGCTCCTGTAAATCACTCTGGATAAGAGCTTATGCTAAATGACTCAAATGTAAATGTATGAACGTTTGAACATCTTGAAGAACGATCTGGTCTTAACGGTGCGTGGGTAAAATCACTGGGCAACCCAAGCCAGTAAAAAAGCCATATTACAGCCTATGTTGTGATAATTGCGTTGTTTTCTCTATAACCCATTCGTTTACCGTGATATACAATAAGGCCGTGACAACGAAAATACAACAGTCACACAGTGGCGGAATAAATTCAACTACACATACGTTTGTTAAATCACAGAACCGGAGAGCAACATCTGTCTGAGGAAGTCTACAAAGCAAATATTGCATGTAACCGTTATATGACCTGCAGCATTGCCAAACAAGTTCATGTTTTAACACAGTTTACTAAACCACTGAGTTGCCGCAAGTCAAGCCTCCGCTATTCCTGCACCATTTCAACTTAAACATAATCAAATCAACAAGGCTATATATGCTTACTTTAATACACTGAAAACAAACTTAAAGATATATTTACATTTTAGTGATTTAGCAGACGCTCTTATCCAGAGCGACTTACAGTTACCCTTGCTTAGTTAGAGAGTGCATACATTATAATTTTTTATCTAGCGAACCCACAACCCTGGCGTTGCAAACGCCATGCTCCACCAACTGAGCTACATCCCTGCTGGCCATTCCCTCCCCTACCCTGGACAACGCTGGGCCAGCTACGACAGAGCCTGGATTCGAACCAGGGTCTCTCGTGGCACAGTTAGACCACTGCGCCACTCGGGAGACACCAAAGACAATTTAGTCCAATCAATGTTACTAAATACATATGGCAGTCCATGGTACTGATTCCGGTCTGTGTGCACGTGCGCACCCAAGCAAAACATTTGGGGGGGGGCCTTCACCCGACTTGTAGACTAGTTGAATGCCAATCAAATAAAATTGTATTTGTCACATGCGCCGAATACAACAGGTGTAGACCTTACAGTGAAATGCTTAATTACAAGCCCTTAACCAACAATGTAGTTTTAAGAAAATAAGTGTTAAGTAAAAAATAGATGAGTTAAAAATAATTTAAGAGCAGCAGTAAAATAACAGTAGCGAGGCTATATAAAGGGGGGTACCGGTACAGAGTCAATGTGCGGGGGCACAGGTTGGTCGTAAATGTAAATGTAATTGAGGTAATATGTACACTACCGATCAAAAGTTTTAGAACACCTACTCATTCAAGGGTTTTTCTTTATTTTTTTACTATTTTCTACATTGTAGAATAACAGTGAAGACATCACAACTATGAAATAACACATGGAATCGTGTAGTAACCAAAAAATAGTCAGGATAGCCATTAGATTAGCTGTTCAGGAGTCTTATGGCTTGGGGTAGAAGCTGTTACGAAGCCTTTTGGACCTAGTCTTGGCGCTCCGGTACCGATTGCCGTGCGGTAGCAGAGAGAACAGTCTGACCTAGGGTGGCTGGAGTATTTGGCAATTTTTAGGGCTTCCTCTGACACCGCCTGGTATAGAGGTCCTGGGTGGCAGGAAGCTTGGCCCCAGTGATGTACTGGGCCGTACGAACTACACTCTGTAGTGCCTTGCTGTCGGAAGCCGAGCAGTTGCCATACCAGGCAGTGATGCAACCAGTCAGGATGCTCTCGACGGTGCAGCTGTACAACTTTTTGAGGATCTGAGGACCCAAGCCAAATCTTTTCAGTCTCCTGAGTGGGAATAGGCTTTGTCGTGCTCTCTTCACAACTGTCTTGGTGTGTTTGGACCATGATAGTTTGTTGATGTGGACACCAAGGAACTTGAAGCTCTCAACCTGCTCCACTACAGCCCCGTGGATGAGAATGGGGGCGTGCTTGGTCCTCTTTTTCCTGTAGTCCACAATCATCTCCTTTGTCTTGATCACATTGAGGGAGAGGTTGTTATCCTGGCAGCACACGGCCAGGTCTCTGACCTCCTCCCTATAGGCTGTCTCATCGTTGTCGGTGATCAGGCCTTCCACTGTTGTGTCGTCGGCAAACTTAATGATGGTCTTGGAGTCGATCCTGGCCATGCAGTCATGGGTGAACAGGAAGTACAGGAGGGGACTGAGCACGCACCCCTGAGGGGCCCCTGTTTTGAGGATCAGCGTGGCAGATGTGTTACCTACCCTTACCACCTGGGGGCGGCCCATCAGGAAGTTCAGGATCCAGTTGCAGAGGGAGGTGTTTAGTCCCAGTGTCCTTAGTGATGAGCTTTGAGGGCACTATGGTGTTGAACGCTGAGCTGTAGTTAATGAATAGCATTCTCACGTAGGTGTTCCTTTTGTCCAGGTGGGAATGGGCAGTGTGGAGTGCAATAGAGATTGCATCATCTGTGGATCTGTTGGGACGGTATGCAAATTGAGTGGGTCTAAGGTTTCTGGGATAATGGTGTTGATGTGAGCCATGATCAGCCTTTCAAAGCACTTCATGGCTACAGACGTGAGTGCTATGGGTCGGTAGTCATTTAGGCAGGTTATCTTAGTGTTCTTGGGAACAGGGACTATGGTGGTCTGCTTGAAACATGTTGGTATTACAGACTCAGTCAGGGAAAGGTTGAAAATGTCAGTGAAGACACTTACCAGTAGGTCAGCGCATGCTCGGAGTATGCGTCCTGTATTGACTGAAAATTATAAACACTGGTTTAACGTGTATTTTTTGTAAAGAAAAAATTGTGGGTCAAATATTTTAGGAAGACTGGCTTCCCTTGGGTCCATGAATACACACCACTGACTCTAATAAACTCCTCCCAGTACGTTCAGAAGAGGACTGGCCACCCCTCAGATCCTGGTTCCACTTTAGGTTTCTTCATAGGTTCCTTCCTTTCTAGGGAGTTTTTCCTAGCCACCGTACTTCTACATCTGCATTGCTTGCTCTTTGGGGTTTTAGGCTGGGTTTCTGTATAAGCACTTTGTGACATCTGCTGATGTGAAAAGGGCTTTATAAATCAATCAATCAATCAAATGTTATTTATAAAGGCCTTTTTACATTTCTCCCTAGAAAGGCAGAAACCTAACAAGAAACCTAGAGAGGAACCAGTCTCGGAGGGGTGGGCAGTCCCCTTCTGGCTGTACCGGATGGAGATTATAACAGTACATGGCCAAGATGTTCAAACGTTCATAGATGACCAGCAGGGTCAAATAATAATCACAGTGGTTGTAGAGGTTGCAACAGGTCAGTACATCAGGAGTAAATGTCACTTGGCTTTTCATAGCCGGGCATTTAGAGGTTGAAATAGCAGGTGCGGTAGAGAGAGAGAGTTGAAAACAGCAGGTCTGGGACAAGGTAGCACGTCCGGTGAACAGGTCAGGGTTCCATAGCCGCAGGCAGAAGAGTGGAAACTGGAGCAGCAGCACGACCAGGTGTACTGGGGACAGCAAGGAGGAGTCAGGCCAGGTAGTCCTGAGGCATGGTCCTAGGGCTCAGGTCCTCCGGGATATAAATACATTTGATTGGTTAGCTAATTTTGTTGTCTAAATCTAACTTGGATAGCTAGGTAGCCTAGTTTTAAATAATTCATTGACACATTTAAGAAAACTGTTTGAATCAGCCAAATCTAGCTAATATGATTCACCAAAGTTTTTACTGCTGTGAAGCACTGGTTGTATCCCGCTCGTATCCCCTGTGGACCGGTTCGTACATAAAAACATTCTCCATTCAGGCTGCAAAAGGATTGATTTACATTTTAGTCATTTAGCAGACGCTCTTATCCAGAGCGACTTACAGTTAGTGAGTGCATACATTTTTCATACTGGCCCCCCGTGGGAATTGAACCCACAACCCTGGCGTTGCATGCGCCATGCTCTACCAACTGAGCTAAAGGAGGCCTAAGGATTTCCTCCATAACTCGGTTTAATGGTGAGTAGATTGAAATTATACGGAATTTCTTTATGAAACTCCATTCTCCACCATGCTAGAGTGGCTAAATGCTAGTCCCAGATGTTGCGTATGGCATTCAGCCAATCAGGTTGCAGCAGTCTTACCCTTGGTCTGAACACTGTACGCAATGTCAGGAAGTAGCATTAGCCACAATAGCATGGTGGAAAATGGTGCTTCATAAAGAAAGTATGCATATTTTCCTAACTTTTTCCCACCTACTTGCCATTCAATCGGGTTAAGGAGGAAAGCGGCACAGATCCTAATCCAGGCACTTGTCATCTCCCGTCTGGATTACTGCAACTCGCTGTTGCCTGGGCTCCCTGCCTGTGCCATTAAACCCCTACAACTCATCCAGAATGCCGCAGCCCGTCTGGTGTTCAACCTTCCCAAGTTCTCTCACGTCACCCCGCTCCTCCGCACACTCCACTGGCTTCCAGTTGAAGCTTGCATCTGCTACAAGACCATGGTGCTTGCCTACGGAGCTGTGAGGGGAACGGCACCTCCGTACCTTCAGGCTCTGATCAGTCCCTACACCCAAACGAGGGCATTGCGTTCATCCACCTCTGGCCTGCTGGCCCCCCTACCTCTGCGGAAGCACAGTTCCCGCTCAGCCCAGTCAAAACTGTTCGCTGCTCTGGCACCCCAATGGTGGAACAAGCTCCCTCACGACGCCAGGACAGCGGAGTCACTCACCACCTTCCGGAGACACTTGAAACCCTACCTCTTTAAGGAATACCTGGGATAGGATAAAGTAATCCTTCTACCCCCACTTACCCCACCCCCCCCCAAAAAAAATCAAAATACATATTGTAAAGTGGTTATCCCACTGGCTATAAGGTGAATGCACCAATTTGTAAGTGGCTCTGGATAAGAGCGTCTGCTAAATGACTTAAATGTAAAATGAAGTCGACCCATTTGCAGCCTGAGCGGAGGATGTTTTATCTACCAACAGCTCCATGGGGGGAAACGAATGTATAGCTGGCTGCATAGATTCCCTTTGGACGGTAAGATGAAACAACTCAATATCGCCATCTGCTGGCCTTTGGGCTATCCAGATAAGTGATAACCATGTTTCCATTACTGGGCGTTACAGGTTTGTTTATACAAAACGCTGCCAGGTTTCAACTAACCTGCTCTTGGTGACACTGTCTTTGTTCTCGATTCGGGAGAAAAGGTATCTTATAAATGTCTGTCCAGTTGCAGGTGGTGCTACAAAAACCAGAGGACACAGAAAGATATTAAATCCATGTTTTGTATCAAGTGAGAAATGCCGCTTGCATGTATGTAGATCAGGGTGTCTTCAACCTTTTCTTGCCCAGGGACCCCACCCCCCGAGGCAAACTGCCGACCCAGGGACCCCATCATATGTTAACCGAAAATGTTTTTCTCACGTCTTATCATTAGCTGAATGAAAAGAAGCAATTAACATTTTTGAATACATTTGCTTGACGATGTTTAATTATCTTGACCTCCCCACATTTATAATTGGAAGAGGAAACTCGAACAGCCTATTAGCTAGAAAAACTCAACACATTTTTGCTCAAAGCAACAGTTTAGCTGGTTAAACAAAGGTGAGCCATGTGTTGGCAAAAATGTCCAGTGGGGAAAAAATGTATTTAGTCAGCCACCAATTGTGCAAGTTCTCCCACTTAAAAAGATGAGAGAGGCCTGTAATTTTCATCATAGGTACATGTCAACTATGACAGACAAATTGAGTATAAAAATCCAGAAAATCACATTGTAGGATTTTTAATGAATTTATTTGCAAATTATGGTGGAAAATAAGTATTTGGTCACCTACAAACAAGCAAGATTTCTGGCTCTCACAGACCTGTAACTTCTTCTTTAAGAGGCTCCTCTGTCCTCCACTCGTTACCTGTATTAATGGCACCTGTTTGAACTTGTTATCAGTATAAAAGACACCTGTCCACAACCTCAAACAGTCACACTCCAAACTCCACTATGGCCAAGACCAAAGAGCTGTCAAAGGACACCAGAAACAAAATTGTAGACCTGCACCAGGCTGGGAAGACTGAATCTGCAATAGGTAAGCAGCTTGATTTGAAGAAATCAACTGTGGGAGCAATTATTAGGAAATGGAAGACATACAAGACCACTGATAATCTCCCTCGATCTGGGGCTCCACGCAAGATCTCACCCCGTGGGGTCAAAATGATCACAAGAACGGTGAGCAAAAATCCCAGAACCACACGGGGGGACCTAGTGAATGACCTGCAGAGAGCTGGGACCAAAGTAACAAAGCCTACCATCAGTAACACACTACGCCAACAGGGACTCAAATCCTGCAGTGCCAGATGTGTCCCCCTGCTTAAGCCAGTACATGTCCAGGCCTGTCTGAAGTTTGCTAGAGTGCATTTGGATGATCCAGAAGAGGATTGGGAGAATGTCATATGGTCAGATGAAACCAAAATAGAACTTTTTGGTAAACTCAACTCGTCGTGTTTGGAAGACAAAGAATGCTGAGTTGCATCCAAAGATCACCATACCTACTGTGAAGCATGGGGGTGGAAACATCATGCTTTGGGGCTGTTTTTCTGCAAAGGGACCAGGACGACTGATCCGTGTAAAGGAAAGAATGAATGGGGCCATGTATCGTGAGATTTTGAGTGAAAACCTCCTTCCTTCAGCAAGGGCATTGAAGATGAAACGTGGCTGGGTCTTTCAGCATGACAATGATCCCAAACACACCGCCCGGGCAACGAAGGAGTGGCTTCGTAAGAAGCATTTCAAGGTCCTGGAGTGGCCTAGCCAGTCTTCAGATCTCAACCCCATAGAAAATCTTTGGAGGGAGTTGAAAGTCCGTGTTGCCCAGCGACCGCCCCAAAACATCACTGCTCTAGAGGAGATCTGCATGGAGGAATGGGCCAAAATACCAGCAACAGTGTGTGAAAACCTTGTGAAGACTTACAGAAAACGTTTGACCTGTGTCATTGCCAACAAAGGGTATATAACAAAGTATTGAGAAACTTTTGTTATTGACCAAATACTTATTTTCCACCATAATTTGCAAATAAATTCATTAAAAATCCTACAATGTGATTTTATTTTTCTCGTTTTGTCTGTCATAGTTGACATGTACCTATGATGAAAATTACAGGCCTCTCATCTTTTTAAGTGGGAGAACTTGCACAATTGGTGGCTGACTAAATACTTTTTTTCCCCACTGTATGTCCAAGTCAAGAAAGCTTACCAGGAGCCAGCGGCATTGCCGTGGCCCGTACCCGCGGGTGCTTTTTCAAAGCCTATCAGATACTCCAGTTAGTGTAATGAGCGCCAATGAGTGCAATTTGCTCAATATTAGGAGTTGGGGAAATAGTTACATCAATAAAAAGATACTCCTCTTTTTACTGTTTATTTAAAATTGGTTTATTCTGTTATTGCTAGCGATATTCATGAAACATTTTAAATAAACATTTTACAAAAATCGCGGACCCTGGGTTGAATACCCCTGGTGTAGATCTTTGTTTTGGTCGCGCTGTGATCATCTACCTCCTATATGTGGCCATGTCGCATAGAAACAATGAGTTACTGCAAAGATGCTTGGAAATGATCTGCGGCAGCTAAGATGGCGAGGAACCTCCTCGACCTGTACAAAAAAAAAAACGTTTTAATATCTTTCTGAGTTTTTCTCTGGTTTTTTTTTGTAGAACCACCTGCAACTGGACACTGACCTTTTTTATAAGATACCCTTTTTCCCCCGAATCGAGAATGAAGACCATATCGCCAAGAGCAGGTTAGGTTCAGAACTTTTTGTGAAACTTCACAGCACAGTTGAAAAATATATATGGCAAATGGAAATCAAAACTGGATGGTGTTCAGAGATAGATGGGAGGGGTTGAGTGGAGCTGAAGGATCGGACTAAAAACAAACAGAAGATAACTTGTAAACTATACTGTGTATAAACTGGGAGTAGAAGCCTAAGTGTTGTTGTCCATTAGTTTGCTCCAGTTAGGGGAGGGATGGTAGGGTTAAGTGAAAAATTATATTTCAAAAAATAAATATATACAAACATTTTTATGGGGGGATTTGAAATGATGCAGACAATTTAGAATATCTGCAATATTAAAGCTGATCTACCCCCTAAAACCAAGAAGAAGAGCAGGTTAGTTGAAACAAGGCGGCGTTTTCTATAAGCTAACCCAGTAATGGAAACATAGTTATCACACATCCTGGCGTACAATCTGTCGCTATAGTACTCGTACCCATTTGGTACCTGGCCTTCCCACACTGGGTACTTTGGGAGACTGATAAGAACGTAGGGCTAACGATCAGTAGCTGATGGCATCAAACGGTTCTCATCATTAGCTGTGATAACCATTGATATCAGGCAGCTGAATAGCCGTAGCAGGATGATTTTTCGACCAACCTTTTTTTTTCTTAATTCTTGACTTGGTAGTTTAGAAGACACCGGCTAGTTGCAGAGGGAACGTTTGATTTAGAAAATGCTCTTTTATTACATTAAATAAATGTTTGCTCCATGAGGTAATCCAACAATGTACACGCCGCCATCTTTATCCATTTCTCTCATTGGATTGAGACGTGTTGGTGTGCTACGCTCAGTGAGACTGGAAATCATTGATCGCTTTGAAAGACGCCTGTCTCAATCAATGGGAGAAGATGGGGAAACAGACAACATGGCGAACACAAACATCACTGGATTACTTCATGGAGCAAAACGGTGACTTCCAAGTCGAGAATTAAAAGTATCGACCAACCTTTTCTTGGCGACAAATCTCCTGCTACGGCTATTCAGCTGCCTGATATCAATGGTTATCACAGCTAATGAGGAGAACAGTTTGATGCCATCAGGTACTGTTGCAGATGAGGTGGGGGGGGGGGGGGGTTCGGGGCTTCAGTAACATTAACTAGCTAACATTATTGTTTTTTTTTTTTGAGAACAGAAAACCACTGATTGGGGGCGGTCAGTGTCAATTTGACACAGTGTTACACATACACACACACACATACACACGTTGTTATTATTACAATTCCACTGAAAAACATTTCTCGGTGAAAGGATGTTCTGGATCTAGTCTTCTGTCATGTCCTTGACTGCCTGGAATACAAAAAGCCTGCCTCACCGACAGCAGCATCTTTCATAGTCACTCAGCCACACATTCTGTTAGCCTTAGAACCACCCCCCAGTTGTTCTGTAGAAGACCCAAGGTTGCACCGAGATGTGGTGAATAGACTGCAAAACGATTCATAGATAAATTTTAATGGATTTTTGTTGAATTCTTCCGTCGCCTCACACACAGTAATGGCCACGTTTACAAATGTTGTGTGGGCAGTTTTATTAGTGAAAAGATACATCCACCTTGTTTAGTCTTGTTATGTTATAACTTCAATGTCCTTCTACCTTGAACACCGGGCAAGAGGTTTTCAAACAAAATGGCATTGGCAATAAAGAAAAGTCATTTTCAGTGGTTAGCTCTCGTCCAGCTATCCTTTTTATTAATTCACAAACCTCTGCTTTAAGAACTTGTTCTATCTACATGACTCACTGAAATCACTATGGTGACAACTGTGAGAATACGTTGTTCTCCACTGTGGATGAAAGCTTAGGAAGAAATCGAGGGAGCCAGATGGTGGCTTTTCAGCAGAGGCTGAAGGCAGGGTGCAGGGTCAGAAGATTCCAGACAGACTGAAACGGGGAGCGACTACCTGGACTTGTCAAATAAGAAATGCAGAGTGCATCAGCGTTGATGACAGCAGAACACAGCACAGCCCTCCCCCCCCCCCCCCCAGGCTGCAGAGAGCGAGAGGAGAGGGAAAGAGAAGGAGTTGAGAGGGAGAGAGGAGGAGGAGAGGGAGAGAGGGGTGTGCCTCTGACTTTAGCTGGTCTGTTCTATCGGAGGGGGCTCGTGATCTGTTTATTCTCTTCCTCCTGCTACTGTAGCTACATCCTCTGTAAGCGCTCATGCATTCAGAAACACGAAGTCGCCTGTTTGAGTTCCTAGCACATGGATTGGTGAGTGACGTGGAGGTTGTTTTATTAAGTAGTGCCTGTTTCCGTAACCGTTGTTTGGGATGATTTTTAAGGGTGATTTTGGTAGATTTACAGGTTATAAATTAATCTATACCCCAATATATGAAATGTGCATTGTATAGGGTACTAGATGCATTTGATTTTTTTCTTTTTTTTAAAACTTTGATGCGAACTGCACATATTTTAAGATGATGGTGAGAGATATTTTTTTGTGAATGCAAAATAAGGTGGCCTTTATTCAATACAAGGTTGTTTTAATTTTAATTTAATCTGTGTTGGCTAGTGCTGATGTTTATATTGTCCTTGAACGATCGTTCAATTGACTTTCGATCTACATCAAATATCAGAGCATCCCTGCCTGTATTTCAACACATGGATTTGTATCCGTTTGTTGCTGCTCACCAATGTTTCCTGTATGCGTTTTCTATTTATAAGAGTCTTATAGTTATTCATAAATAATGGTGATGAATGTAATCTAGTTTTCACGCCTTTGAAACATCCTCTATCCAGAGAATCAGCAAGAGTCCTGACCTTGGTGATAGATCAGGAATGGGGTGGGGGACCACAAAAAATCTGAACTCATGAGGGGCCACAGTTGCTCATGGCCCCTCGCGAGCAAAACATTTCGTGCAATTGTACACATTTTGCCATGGGGTTTAGAGGAAATGTTGCTGTTTAATGCAAGTTTGCTGCAATTCTATACATTTTGCCATTGGTAGAGAGGAGATTTTGCAATTTTATAACAAATTTCATGCAATTCTACTCATTTTGCCATAGGGTGGAGAGAAATGTTTACAGTTTTTAATATGATATCTGAGTGAGACTGACTAACAAAATCAATGGGGGCCCCCCGGCCGGTAATTCGACCATGATTACTAAGTTTAGATAGCTGGCCGCTAGACTAACTTATCAATCTAAAAATGTTTAGCTGACATGGGCTAATTGAGTGACTATCAGTGACTGCCATAACAATAGAAAAACTGCTAATGCACAACCAAATTTCAAAATTGTTTTAACTCGCAAAAGTAAGTTGAGACACCGACTGAGTTCCTAAAAAAAAATATGGATCCGAGGGCCTTCAAAAGGAGGGGGCGCCAGTTGTCCATCCCTGCGATAGATGATGCTTGGCTGGAACATAAATGGTTTGTCAGGGGCTTGGGGCATTGTTGGTACGATTCCTTCCACTACCGTCCTCACCTAGCCACATCCTTGACTGTGGTACAGAACACATCCGTTCTAGAACACATTCGCTACGCTACATCAGACTAAACAGAGCAAGGTTGTATTCTCCTAAGGCAGCTACAACATCTCCTCTTCTCTCCCACAATAAAAAAACCTTATCTTCTCCCTTTCTCTTTGCTTCTTGTTCCACATTTCATCTCTTTTATCCTCCCCGTTCCCCCCCTCTTTTCTCCTACCATCAAACACCATCCATCTTTTCCTCTCTTCCAGACTCTAACCCCTCCCCGTCTCTCCTCTCTTCCAGACTCTAACCCCTCCCCGTCTCTCCTCTCTTCCAGACTCTAACCCCTCCCCGTCTCTCCTCTCTTCCAGACTCTAACCCCTCCCCGTCTCTCCTCTCTTCCAGACTCTAACCCCTCCCCGTCTCTCCTCTCTTCCAGACTCTAACCCCTCCCCGTCTCTCCTCTCTTCCAGACTCTAACCCCTCCCCGTCTCTCCTCTCTTCCAGACTAACCCCTCCCCGTCTCTCCTCTCTTCCAGACTCTAACCCCTCCCCGTCTCTCCTCTCCTCCAGACTCTAACCCCTCCCCGTCTCTCCTCTCCTCCAGACTCTAACCCCTCCCCGTCTCTCCTCTCTTCCAGACTCTAACCCCTCCCCGTCTCTCCTCTCTTCCAGACTCTAACCCCTCCCCGTCTCTCCTCTCTTCCAGACTCTAACCCCTCCCCGTCTCTCCTCTCTTCCAGACTCTAACCCCTCCCCGTCTCTCCTCTCTTCCAGACTCTAACCCCTCCCTGTCTCTCCTCTCTTCCAGACTCTAACCCCTCCCTGTCTGTTCTCTCCCCCTCCAGAGACCAGGTGGGATGCCCCCATCCAGCCGTATGACCCCCCAGGGCCCGCCCATGGGGCCTCCAGGCTACGGCTCCAGCCCTGTGTCCCGACCAGGGATGCCCAGTGTCATGGACCCCTCCCGTAAAAGGCCTGCCCCCCAGCAGATCCAGCAGGTCCAACAGCAGCGCAACCAACAGTAAAATCTCAGACTACATGTTATTTTAGGCTTGGCTAGATTTACTTCAACAGCAGGCTTTCACATTGTTACCAGGGTATAAGGAGGGACGTTATAAATTATTATTAGTTTACTGTGATTTTTTGTCTTCATTCAGAGTTGACCATGTCTTTGTAGGGAAAAATACATGTGTGTGTACATGGTGCATACAGGACTTTTCGTTCCTTATCAACTCCCACTGTATTGTTTTGTTGTATTGCAGTACCAAGAAGAAGAAGATGGCGGATAAGATTCTACCTCAGAGGATCCGGGAGCTGGTGCCAGAGTCTCAGGCCTACATGGACCTGCTGGCGTTTGAGAGGAAGCTGGACCAGACCATCATGAGGAAACGCCTGGACATCCAGGAGGCACTCAAGAGACCCATCAAGGTAAAAAGATGGGGTTAGGTCCTCACTAGGGCCAAGGCCTGTATTCATAAAGCATTTCACAGTAACAGTGCTCATCTAGGATCATTGTTGCCTTTTAGATCCTAATGAATAACATAATATGAACAGGAAGGATTTTATAGGCTACATCTCAAGCCCAGGACTTTTTCCTGATTAACAAGGTGGCCTGACCAGGAAAAGCTCAGGGCCTGACTAGTAGCCCAGAAAAGGCCTGACTAGTAGCCCAGGAAAGGCCTGACTAGTGGCCCAGGAAAGGCCTGACTAGTAGCCCAGGAAAGGCCTGACTAGTAGCCCAGGAAAGGCCTGACTAGTGGCCCAGAAAAGGCCTGACTAGTAGCCCAGAAAAGGCCTGACTATGCCAGAAAGGCTACTATGGCCCAGAAAAGGCCTGCTAGTGGCCCACAGAAAAGGCCTGATAGTGGCAAAAAGCTGACAGTGCCCAGAAGCCTACTAGTGGCCCATCTATAGGCCCAAGTGCCTTATAGTCCTAAGAAAACATACTATGCACCAGGAAGGCTATATTCAAAAAGGCTGACTATCCAAAGCCGGACTTTTTCTCCGATTAAAAGGTGGCTGCACCAGAAAAAGCCCCAGAGGCCTGACTAGTGCCCAGAAAAGGCCTGACTAGTAGCCCAGAAAAGGCCTGACTAGTGGCCCAGGAAAGGCCTGACTAGTAGCCCAGGAAAGGCCTGACTAGTAGCCCAGAAAAGGCCTGACTAGGAGCCCAGAAAGGCCTGACTAGGAGCCCAGGAAAGGCCTGACTAGTAGCCCAGGAAAGGCCTGAGTTTAAATCAAATCTTACATGCTTCATAAACAACAGGTGTAGACTAACAGTGAAATGCTTCCTTATGGCCCTTCCAACAATGCAGACGGAAATAAAATGGAGAAACAATAGAAAAGTAAAAGATGTAATACATGATAAATACACAATGTGTAGCGATAACTTGGCTATAAACATAGTACATAGTATACACAGGGTACCGAGTCAATGTGCAGGGGTACGAGGTAATTGAGGTAGATATGTACAGCACCAGTCAAAAGTTTGGACACACCTACTCATTCAAGGGTTTTTCTTTATTTTTACTATTTTCTACATTGTAGAATAATAGTGAAGACATCAAAACTATGAAATAACACATATGGAAACATGTAGTAACCAGAAAAGTGTTAAACAAATCAAAATATATTTTAAATTTGAGATTCTTCAAATTGCCACGCTTTGCCTTGATGACAACTTTGCACACTCTTGGCATTCTCTCAACCAGCTTCATGAGGAATGCTTTTCCAACAGTCTTGAAGGAGTTCCCACATATGCTGAGCACTTGTTGGCTGCTTTTCCTTCACTCTGCGGTCCAACTCATCCCAAACCATCTCAATTGGGTTGAGGTCGGGTGATTGTGGAGGCCAGGTCATCTGATGCAGCACTCCATCACTCTTCTTCTTGGTCGAATAGCCCTTACACAGCCTGGAGGTGTGTTGGGTCATTGTCCTGTTGAAAAACAAGTGATAGTCCCACTAAGCGCAAACCAGATGGGATGGCGTATCGCTACAGAATGCTGTGGTAGCCATGCTGGTTAAATGTGCCTTGAGTTCTAAATAAATCACAGACAGTGTCACCAGCAAAGCACCATCACACCTCCTCCTCCATGCTTCACGGTGGGAACTACATATGCGGAGATCATCCGTTCACCTACTCTGCGTCTCACAAAGACATGGCGGTTGGAACCAAAAATATCAAATTTGGACTCATCAGCCCAAAGGACAGATTTCCACCGGTCTAATGTCCATTGTTTGTGTTTTCTTGGCCCAAGCAGGTCTCTTCTTCTTATTGGTGTCCTTTAGCAGTGGTTTCTTTGCAGCAAATCGACCATGAAGGCCTGATTCACGCAGTCTCCTCTGAACCGTTGATGTTGAGATGTCTATTACTTGACCCCTGTGAAGCATTTATTTGGGCTGCAATTTCTGATGCTGGTAACTCTAATGAACTTATCCTCTGCAGCAGAGGTAACTCTGGGTCTTCCTTTCCTGTGGCCGTCCTCATGAGAGCCAGTTTCATCATAGCACTTGATGGTTTTTGCGACTGCACTTGAAGAATTTTTCCGTATTGACTGACCTTCATGTCTTAAAGTAATGATGGACTGTCGTTTCTCTTTGCTTATATGAGCTGTTCTTGCCATAATATGGACTTGGTCTTTTACCAAATAGGGCTATCCTCTGTATACCACCCCATACCTTGTCACAACACAACTGATTGACTCAAACGCATTAAGAAGGAAAGAAATTCCACAAATTGACGTTTAACAAGGCACACCTGTTAATTGAAATGCATTCCAGGTGACCACCTCATGAAGCTGGTTGAGAGAATGCCAAGAGTGTGCAAATCTGTCAAGGCAAAGGGTGGCTACTTTGAAAAGCCTCTAGTTGCACACATGACATGCTGGTAGAATTTAGGTAAGACTGATTTAAGTTTTCCTGCATTAAAATCACTGGCCACTAGGAGCGCCGCCTCTGGGTGAGCATTTAATTTTTTGCTTATGGCCCTGTACAGCTCGTTGAGTTCGGTCTTAGTGCCAGCATCGGTTTGTGGTGGTAAATAGACGGCTACGAAAAATATAGTTGAAAACTCGCTTGGCAAATGGTGTATAGCTTATCATGAGGTACTCGAACTCGGTCAACCTTCGAGAATCCCTAATATTAGAGGTTGTGCATCTCAAAAGACAGCTCCTCCCTTGAGCTTACCCACCGCTGCCGGTCTGTCCTGCCGACGCATCGGAAAACCAGGTAGATCTACATTATCCTTGGTCAGCCACGACTCTGTGAAACGTAGGATATTATAGTTCTTCAGGTCCCATTTGATAGGATAGTCTGGAAAGGAGCTTGTCCTGTTCGTTTCTCCAGTGATTGTACATTCACCAAACGAACGGAGGGTAGAGGCGATTTTATGTACTCGCCGACGTCGTTTTGTCAGGGTGCCCGCACGTCGGTCTCTCTTAAGTCTTCTTTTTCGTGTCTCGGGGATTAGGGCCTGGTCCGGGTTGAGTTTTCCCTGATCATCACTTTGCATGTTTGCCTCTGAAGATAACACACATTTTGATAGTGAAATTCAACATTTAATAAACTTTTTGTGTTTCAGCAAAAGCGAAAGCTTCGTATCTTCATATCCAACACTTTCAACCCTGCCAAGCCCGACGCAGAAGATGGGGAGGGTACTGTTGCATCATGGGAGCTGCGTGTCGAAGGGCGCCTGCTTGAAGATGTAAGACTAATTATTAGTTGTATGTTTGTGTGTTGAAGGTTAGTGTCTGTGTGTTTTTATAATTTGGTGAAATGTATCTGATAATTGTTTTCTTTCTCAGACTGCTGTGTCCAAGTATGAAGCCACCAAGCAGAAGAGAAAGTTCTCTTCCTTCTTCAAGTCTCTGGTCATCGAGTTGGACAAGGACCTATATGGGCCTGACAATCACCTGGTCGAGGTAAAAAGATGCGGATTAATGTTCAGTTATAAAAATGTATGATTTTAGATTTATTTTCATTTAAATAGCGCTCAATATTAGCTAATTGCCTCCGCCACTCTTCTTAACCACTTTCTCTGTTGTCGTCTTTGTAATGGATATTCTGTTCTAAAGAAACAAAAAGGACAAATAAAGTTATTTTATATTGTGTAGTGGCACAGGACTGCGACCACTCAGGAGACGGATGGGTTCCAGGTGAAGAGACCAGGTGATGTGGGGGTACGCTGCACTGTTCTGTTGATGCTGGACTACCAGGTAAAAACATACACTATTACACCGAGGACGTTTTCATGCACAGTAATAATTCAATATTAAACGGATTATAGCAGTAGGCAGATGATGCAATAGTCATGTACACGACTTACTCTGCTTATCTTAATCGGCGTAAGGTCAAAATCGAAGTTAAACACCTGGTTTTCTGAGCAATCTTTCAAGTTATTAGGACATGTAAACACCTTAAGCGGAGTTCCAGCGGTGTGTTTGATCTGTGCATATGCTAGCACCAGCCGAGAGCCTCCCCCCTTTAGCCTGGGTGAATTGAGTTCGGAACAAATTAAAGTATGCATCTTAGAAGTCGTTTTCACATACAAACTTTGTCTGAACTCCGAATCAAATATGCTACCCAAAAATAACATGGTCGCTGTGGTAGAACGTCTATTTTGATTGACTACAGTGGGGGGGAAAAGTATTTAGTCAGCCACCAATTGTGCAAGTTCTCCCACTTAAAAAGATGAGAGAGGCCTGTAATTTTCATAATAGGTACACGTCAACTATGACAGACAAATTGAGAAAAAAAAATCCAGAAAATCACATTGTAGGATTTTTAATGAATTATTTGCAAATTATGGTGGAAAATAAGTATTTGGTCAATAACAAAAGTTTCTCAATACTTTGTTATATACCCTTTGTTGGCAATGACACAGGTCAAACGTTTTCTGTAAGTCTTCACAAGGTTTTCACACACTGTTGCTGGTATTTTGGCCCATTCCTCCATGCAGATCTCCTCTAGAGCAGTGATGTTTTGGGGCTGTCGCTGGGCAACACGGACTTTCAACTCCCTCCAAAGATTTATGGGGTTGAGATCTGGAGACTGGCTAGGCCACTCCAGGACCTTGAAACGCTTCTTACGAAGCCACTCCTTCGTTGCCCGGGCGGTGTGTTTGGGATCATTGTCATGCTGAAAGACCCAGCCACGTTTCATCTTCAATGCCCTTGCTGATGGAAGGAGGTTTTCACTCAAAATCTCACGATACATGGCCCCATTCATTCTTTCCTTTACACGGATCAGTCGTCCTGGTCCCTTTGCAGAAAAACAGCCCCAAAGCATGATGTTTCCACCCCCATGCTTCACAGTAGGTATGGTGTTCTTTGGATGCAACTCAGCATTCTTTGTCCTCCAAACACGACGTGTTGAGTTTTTACCAAAAAGTTCTATTTTGGTTTCATCTGACCATATGACATTCCCCAATCCTCTTCTGGATCATCCAAATGCACTCTAGCAAACTTCAGACGGGCCTGGACATGTACTGGCTTAAGCAGGGGGACATGTCTGGCACTGCAGGATTTGAGTCCCTGTCGGCGTAGTGTGTTACTGATGGTAGGCTTTGTTACTTTGGTCCCAGCTCTCTGCAGGTCATTCACTAGGTCCCACCGTGTGGTTCTGGGATTTTTTCTCACCGTTCTTGTGATCATTTTTACCCCACGGGGTGAGATCTTGCGTGGAGCCCCAGATCGAGGGAGATTATCAGTGGTCTTGTATGTCTTCCATTTCCTAATAATTGCTCCCACAGTTGATTTCTTCAAACCAAGCTGCTTACCTATTGCATATTCAGTCTTCCCAGCCTGGTGCAGGTCTACAATTTTGTTTCTGGTGTCCTTTGACAGCTCTTTGGTCTTGGCCATAGTGGAGTTTGGAGTGTGACTGTTTGAGGTTGTGGACAGGTGTCTTATATCAATTTTCAATCAATTTTATTTTATATAGCCCTTCTTACATCAGCTAATATCTCGAAGTGCTGTACAGAAACCCAGCCTAAAACCCCAAACAGCTAGTAATGCAGGTGTAGAAGCAAACCTATATATACTGATAAGACGTTCAAACAGGTGCCATTAATACAGGTAACGAGTGGAGGACAGAGGAGCCTCTTAAAGAAGTTGTTACAGGTCTGTGAGAGCCAGAAATCTTGCTTGTTTGTAGGTGACCAAATACTTATTTTCCACCATAATTTGCAAATAAATTCATTAAAAATCCTACAATGTGATTTTTCTGGATTTTTTTTCTCAATTTGTCTGTCATAGTAGACGTGTACCTATGATGAAAATTACAGGCCTCTCATCTTTTTGTGGGAGAACTTGCACAATTGGTGGCTGACTAAATACTTTTTTCCCCCACTGTATTTTCTGCATTTATCAGAGTGCTATCAGGTCGCCTGATTTCAGATGTGTCCATGGAAACAGGATTATTAGGGACATCGTTCTTCTTGCAAAGCATGTAAACGTTTTAATCTAAATATTATATTAGTCTGACTATCCACAATAATCACATTATTGTGTCCATGTCACCGTACTCACTGTCCTGCTCATGCTGGACTACCAGGTAAAAACACATCCTATTGTTACTGTCCTGCTCATGCTGGACTACCAGGTAAAAACACATCCTATTGTTACTGTCCTGCTCATGCTGGACTACCAGGTAAAAACACATCCTATTGTTACTGTCCTGCTCATGCTGGACTACCGGGTAAAAACACATCCTATTGTTACTGTCCTGCTCATGCTGGACTACCAGGTAAAAACACATCCTATTGTTACTGTCCTGCTCATGCTGGACTACCAGGTAAAAACACATCCTATTGTTACTGTCCTGCTCATGCTGGACTACCAGGTAAAAACACATCCTATTGTTACTGTCCTGCTCATGCTGGACTACCAGGTAAAAACACATCCTATTGTTACTGTCCTGCTCATGCTGGACTACCGGGTAAAAACACATCCTATTGTTACTGTCCTGCTCATGCTGGACTACCAGGTAAAAACACATCCTATTGTTACTGTCCTGCTCATGCTGGACTACCAGGTAAAAACACATCCTATTGTTACTGTCCTGCTCATGCTGGACTACCAGGTAAAAACATAGAAAGTCACAACCTGTCTGGGCCCTAAAAAGGGACCTCTCACATACTTCCTCTAGGTGTCACTAAAGTTTTAAAGACCATATCGAAGTGCTTGCTTCTCAGAATGTGAACAAAGGCGAACAGATTTTTAATACGATTTAATGTTGCTAAAAACGCTCTCAGTTCCACTTTAAATAGCGTCATGTTGATGTTTTGTTCATTTTTTTTTTGTATTGAATTCAATATGAACCAGGTGGTTTTGGCAGCAGGGCAATTTTTCTACACCTCTCCCAAATACATTCTTGTCATTTGAGTCTCTTTTTTTCAAAGAATTTGATGGTGTAATGTCACTGCTAATTTCACTTCTCCACACCCTCCCCTTACCAGCCCCCTCAGTTCAAGTTGGACCCTCGCCTGGCCCGTATGTTGGGGATCCACACCCAGACCAGGCCGGTCATCATCCAGGCCCTCTGGCAGTACGTTAAGACCCACAAGCTACAGGACCCCCACGAGAGAGAGTTCATCAACTGTGACAAGTACCTGCAGCAGGTCAGTGAGCAGCAAGTGTTCCTGTGTAGCTCAGTTGGTAGAGCGTGGCGCTTGTAACGCCAGGGTTGTGGGTTCGATTCCCACGGGGGACCAGTAAGAAACAAGATACAAGGCTTTCTTAGGGAGAGTAGAACCAGTATCTTTTCCCCACGTTTGTATCTAATGTTGAGGCGTTGATATATGACCTGATGGACATATTGTAAAGTGATTTACCATTTCATAATCTTTATGGTTAAGGCTAAGTGGGCCAGTAATATTGTCCTTAACCTAAACACACTGTGGACCTCCAACAAATAGCAATCCTTATTAACTGTCCATAGCTCAAACATACAAAGCACAGTACTGAGTCCTTGCATGTCCAGTTCTTGAGGAAATGAATAAAGTTCTGTTTGTATCTATTTTGTTCTAGATCTTTGAGACCCAGCGTATGAAGTTCTCTGAGATCCCCCAGCGTCTTCATGCTCTCCTGATGCCTCCAGAACCCATCATCATCAACCATGTCATCAGGTAGGACTAACCATAACCTCCAGCAACAACACCTCGCTTACGTCCTCGTCACTAGTGTCAACGCCTCGCTATGTCCTCGTCACTAGGGTCAACGCCTCGCTATGTCCTCGTCACTAGGGTCAACGCCTCGCTTACGTCCTCGTCACTAGGGTCAACGCCTCGCTTACGTCCTCGTCACTAGGGTCAACGCCTTGCTTACGTCCTCGTCACTAGGGTCAACGCCTCGCTTACGTCCTCGTCACTAGGGTCAACACCTCGCTTACGTCCTCGTCACTAGGGTCAACGCCTCGCTATGTCCTCGTCACTAGGGTCAACGCCTCGCTTACGTCCTCGTCACTAGGGTCAACTATCTGTCTCTACAGATAGATCATGCAGCCTTCTATCTTCTCTGTGTCTACAGTGTGGATCCCAACGACCAGAAGAAGACGGCCTGCTACGACATCGACGTGGAGGTTGACGACACTCTGAAGACCCAGATGAACTCCTTCCTCCTGTCCACCGCCAGCCAGCAGGAGATAGCTGGCCTGGACAACAAGGTATGCATGGAGCTCATAGTTGAAGTGTACAGTGGTTCATTTGATCTTCAAGGGTCTGAATCTAGCCTACAACTTATGGTGAGCTATTCTGAGGCTATAAACAGCTTGTTCTTCCACACTCTTTTTCTCTCCTATTGTACAGACGGTGGAAGAGCGAAAAATAGAGGCTCCATTTAAATGTTTTTTTTTTTTTTGTTTGTTTTTTTTATGCTTTGATTGATGCTGCAGCAGGAACTAGGAGCAGACAGGAACAGGCTGTATAGAGAAACTCACTGAACATGAAATCAAACAGACAGCTCTCCCCCAGCAGCCTACTTCAAGTTCAGACTGTTAATACAGACTGAAAAAAAAAAACACAGGATGGACTCTGACACACACACACACACACACACACACACACACCCTGTCAGTAGCATTGGCTGCAGGTCTCATTGCTGTGATTGCGGAGAGAGCAGAGCTGAGGTGACTAGTGCAGGGTCAGAGAGACCCTGGCCAGCTACTGTGACAAAGGCCAAAGAAACACAACAAATGACCTTACGACTGTCACGGTAGGGTTAGGCTACTGAGGAAGGAGCTATAGCTAACATTATATTCTACTACAGAAGTATCAATTTGCATTGTTTAGGGCCCTATTGATTATTATTTTTTGCCTGATTCTGTTTCGTTTTTCCCAAATTCCGTTTAGTTTTTCCCGGTTTCAGTTTTTCCCCAGGTTTTTTCAGGGTTTCGCTCTCAAATGAACACATTTTTATTTGGCCTTAATGCTATTAGGCCATGCAATTTTTTTGTGTATTTTATTAGGAATCCCCATTAGCTGTTGCAAAAGCAGCAGCTACTCTTCCTGGGGTCCACACAAAACATGAAACATGACATAATACAGAACATTAATAGACAAGAACAGCTCAAGGACAGAACTACATCAATTTTAACAAACGCAATGAATAACAGATTCACTACATAGTCCGCCAAAAAAATCAAAAGGACGTTTGTTCTGAATTGTCTGTCCTATAGCTGAGAGGTATGAGAAAGACCAGGATACTGTTGTTTAAAAAAAAAAACATGTATTTAACCCCTTATTCTTGGCACTAAACAGTCTCCAAATATACTTCCATTCATTTTTTTCAACTTGTACTGGGGGACCTTCAGACGAGTCTTGTGAGGCCTGTGGGCGTCCGAGAGAAAAACAACCGACATGTACATGTTTGTGAGTATGTAGCCCAAACTGTTCGGACGCTACAGACAGAAGTTGGCAGTACCGACTTCAGACGAGTCCCAAGACGCTTGTGGGGGCCGTAGAGCAAAACGGAGAACACCATGGTGTTCGTGGGAGTCTCATCTTTCCATAGATGGGTCCTAATAGCTTGTAGACCGTTCGGACACTGTAGACGGTTTTGTGAGAAGACCAATTTTCGGGATGCTTCTGTTCGGCTGGCGCCTAGCCGAACTCGGCTAACCGAACGAGCGTGCTCGCATACTCCCTTAAAATACCTTGCTTCAGAAAAAGCGGTAATAGTAATGTTTGTCCATTTTGAGACACGTAGCCAGTAATAGTCCTCAAAATAGTCAGAATTAATCTAAGATAACTCATGAAATCTGTCATTAATTTTGACGTTTTTTTCCGAAGAGATCTTGGTGCCGGATTTTTCAAGGACACTTTTGCATGAAAACAAGTCCTCTCGTTGAATGACAACCGACTTTATTGAAGAATCCCTACTGTTGACCAATCACCGACGAAGGGGCGTAGACGTCGGCTCCGAACTTCGGCTTGCATCCAGAAACAAATTTGTGTGCCCGAACAGCCGAAAAAACCCTCAGCGAAGTCCAAAACTAACAAAAACGTCACAGAATGTCCGAATATATGCTCAAACTATTTCGGCCGGGAAGCATGCGGATGCCTTAAGACAATACAGTGTATTTAGATGTTGAGCTAGGCTTGACAATCCATCTCTCTTCTTCCCCCTGTAGATCCATGAGACCATAGAGACGATCAACCAGCTGAAGACCCAGAGAGAGTTCATGTTGAGCTTCGCCAGAGACCCCCAGGGCTTCATCAACGACTGGCTGCAGTCACAGTGCCGGGACCTCAAGGTACACACATACAGGGAAACCACTGCTCTATGGGGCATAGTTCAGGATGGAGAGAATGTTCTGGCTGCAGCCACAGTGCAGGGACCTCAAGGTAAACTATGAACCAAACTCTGTTGAACTGGTGCTTCAGGTAAAGAAATGAGAGGCCCCCATGTGTGGGAAGCCACAATATTATGTGTGCAGGCCTCTCTTTTTTCTTTACTGCAAGGTAAACAAAACAGCTCCCTAGTGCTGCCCAGTTACTGATTACCCTTTACAGAATACCTCGCAAAGCATCTGGGTCATGTTCATTAAGAAGAAAATGAACTGAAATGGGGAGGTACTACTTCAACTTCAACACAGAATGTTGTTTTCTTTTGCGAAGCATTTTGCTGTGTGTCTTACTGAACATGGCCCTCTCCTTGTGTAGTCATGGACTTAGTTAGCCATTAACCCTAGTTAGCTGCCATGGACGTATGTTAGCCATTAGCACTAGTTAGCTGCCATGGACGTATGTTAGCCATTAGCACTAGTTAGCTGCCATGGACGTATGTTAGCCATTAGCACCAGCACTGCCTCGGTGTAACGCTCATTCCTTCGACGATAAACGCGAATCCGACCATCACCCCTGGTGAGTCAAAACTGCGACTCGTCAGTGAAGAGCACTTTTTGCCAGTCCTGTCTGGTCCAGCGACGGTGTGTTTGTGCCCATAGGCGACATTGTTGCCGGTGATGTCTGGTGAGGACCTGCCTTACAACAGGCCTACAAGCCCTCAGTCCAGCCTCTCTCAGCCTATTGTGGACAGTCTGAGCACTGATGGAGGGACTGTGCGTTCCTGGTGTAACTCGGGCAGTTGTTGTTGCCATCCTGTACCTGTCCCGCAGGTGTGATGTTCGGATGTACCAATCCTGTGCAGGTGTTGTTACACGTGGTCTGCCACTGCGAGGACGATCAGCTGTCCATCCTGTCTCCCTGTAGCGCTGTCTTAGGCGTCTCACAGTATGGACATTGCAATTTATTGCCCTGGCCACATCTGCAGTCCTCATGCCTCCTTGCAGCATGCCTAAGGCACGTTCACGCAGATGAGCAGGGACCCTGGGCATCTTTCTTTTTGTGTTTTTCAGAGTCAGTAGAAAGGCCTCTTTTTAGTGTCCTAAGTTTTCATAACTGTGACCTTAATTGCCTACCGTCTGTAAGCTGTTAGTGTCTTAACGACCGTTCCACAGGTGCATGTTCATTAATTGTTTATGGTTCATTGAACAAGCATGGGGAAACAGTGTTTAAACTATTTTACAATGAAGATCTGTGAAGTTATTTGGATTTTTACGAATTATCTTTGAAAGACAGGGTCCTGAAAAGGGGACATTTCTTTTTTTTGCTGAGTTTGTTATCCATTAGCACTATTTAGCTACCATGGATGTATGTTATCCATTAGCACTAGCTAGCTATTCCACGTGTAGTGTTTGTTCAGCTGATTCTTGGAGGAGCACCAAACACCACACTGACTGGACTGTCAATGACAACTAAACCAAGGGGTGAATCTAGCTGAATCCAGTCCAAAGTTCATGGCTGTTTCTTGCAGCCTTCCGCATTGTTGCCTGGCGCCCAGTAACCTTGGAGTTGTCCTTATGCAAGAACATGCCAGAGTGAATGAAGATGTGTTTTATGAAGCCTGTCGCATGCTTCCCAGTCAAAACAGTTTGGTCATATATTATGACGAAATTTTGATGTTTTTGTTCGTTTTGGTGTTCGGCTGTTTGTTTGTTTGTTTTGCGGCTGTTCCATCACACAAAGTTATTTCTTGAGGCAAGTCTAAGTTCGGTAGCTGAAATCTACGCCCATTCGTCTGTGATTGATCAACAGTAATACTCCTAGTAGGAGTGGGAACTATGGACGGGATTCTTCAATGAATTGTTTGTTGGCATTCAACGAGAGACAGATTTATCTTAGATTAATTAAGACTATTTTGCTACAGCGTCTCAAGAGGGACAAACCGTAATATTGGCTCTTAAAATTTTTTTTTTAAGCAGAGTTATTTTAAGGGAGTATGCGAGGCACAGACCTTCGCTTCACCTAGCAGAGTTTTGTTAGGAGCAAACCAAACCAAGTATGCTGACGCCTTTTAAACAGAGATGGTCCCAGAGCGGTCTCTTTGACCACAATATTGGGATAGGGTTGATAAGCCTGTTTTTTATGTTGCCTTCTTGCCACAGGTCCACCCTGGTAAAGAGATTTCTGATCTCAATGGAATTTTACTTGTATGGAAAAAAAGATAAAATGCATGCTGTTTATAACACGAAACAACAACAACATTAAAAGCCTACAGGTATAATGTGAAGTGTTTTTTTAAGTTTCTAATGTGTATGCATGATTATCTTTAACAGACTATGACCGATGTGGTTGCGAACCCAGAAGAGGAGAGGAGAGCAGAGTTCTATTTTCAACCGTGGGCCCAGGAGGCAGTGTGTCGCTACTTCTACTCCAAGGTAACGTCCTCGCCACCCACCATTCTGTGTGTATATTGCGTCATTCTACTCCAAGGTAACCTCCTCCTCTCCTGCCATTCATTCCCCATGAAGGGTCATCGTTGCTGAGTCATACCACCAAGTGTTTTTCTGCCCTGCTAAAAAAAAATACTTAAATCATTTATGTGACGTGATTTTCAGTTATGCTTTATTTTACGGTGCTGTTCCCACTGGGTATTACCTGGTATTCCATTCACATATAACACGTGCTCTAATCTGTTCTAAAGTGCTCTATGAAATTGGATTACCATTTCTGAAATGAATATTGTTCTTTTACTGCATTTTAATCTTTAGTCTCTTCTTAATGTTGGTGTTTTTTAAATGTATTTCAGGTCCAACAGAGGCGACAGGAGCTGGAACAAGCCCTGGGAATCAGAAATACCTAGACACGATTACGTCGAAGAAAAGCAGGCCAACAAAGGAAAAGAAGAAGTGGCTGTTCTGTCTGGGAGGAGGAAGAGAAGTGTGGGACATTCATATTTATAAATACGCCCCTGATTTCTTTTTTTTTTTTTTTTTTTTTTCTTTTTTTTGCGAAACGCTTAGATAAACATCTTAGAAATAGACTGCTTTACTGCTGATGGTAACTGTAGGATATATTTTTTTAACGTCAACTAGCAGCTGTTATGGTTATGTATCAATGTTTGATTGCTACTTCCTCTCTTTATATTTTCACTTATTTTCTTTAACTCAAAGCATTCCTTTTCTCTCTCACAAATCACAGATCTTTAATCTATATTCAGGCTTAAGTGAGGTTGAAATGACCCTCAACTAAGAATTGATGCTACTCCACAATAACTAATATTGGGTATTTTAAGCAGAGGGCTTCAATTAAAGTCGTAACATTTGGCCATGGTGAAAGAGCATTGGGTTCATTATAAATGCTTGGACTGTCTACCCCGAGTCCAAACTAACTCATAACTGATCAGGCGATAGCCTACACACACACACTACCATTCTGGCTTTGGTCTGGAATTGATATTCTGTGTTTTGTTTTGTTATTGATAGGGTCGTGTGAGTATTCAGTGGCCTCCTATTGCCCTGCTGGCTGTCCGTTTCATACCAAGATTATTTTAAATGGTTCTAGAATATTGTGTACCTCCCAAAATTCTACTTTAAGAATCGTGTGTGCTTCAAAATTCTCCTCCGAACACTTCGAAGCATGGTGATGGCAGGCACGGCTGCACAATGTTGTGTAGGTTCAGCATATTGGTTTAGTTAATCATTTAAGTGGCCGTTTTAATTTGAAACTATTTTTGTGGAGCTTTTGTTTTTTGTATTAAAAAATGTTTTTCTCGAAAGTATGAATTTATATGAAGACTTGTTAGTTATAAGTAAATAATATTAAGGAAGTAGTGTTAGTAGTAATTACCTCAAGTCTATCTAGTTTAGTAAATAATGAGCGGAACAATCTGATTGTGAAGGAAAAATGTCTCTGTTTAAATGGACATACCATCATTTTGACTCATTGTCTAATACTCCGTTTGCCCAAGACGTTCCCCTTCAAGTGAACACAATGGTTTAATCCAGAGCATTCTCTATCACCTAGCAGCAAGCTGCAGTTGCTTGTTGGTCCTGTGTGGAAGAGGGAGAACAATGTTCAGGGTTCTACTGTTAGGTTAAGATGAATTCCTCTGGGTTTTCCTCTTTTTATTTGTTAGTGTGCAGAAGCTATCAACACCTGAGGAAGAGAAGCGTAGAGCTGGGTTCACTTCTAGATGTGACATATTCATGAATTTGACCTTTTTTTTTGCAAGTATGATAGAAAGCTTTACGCCTGTAGGTGTTGCTGTTTAGATATGACATGTAAAGGATGTAAGAAGTTTTATGGTTGGGCTCAATTCAGTATCAGTTCAGTAGTCAAGTGAATTGAAATAAAGTGGGGATTTTTTTCAATATTGAGTGTAATTTCAATCAATGCTCTGATTATCCTGAGTTGACCCCAAACCTGTAAAGGATGATACTGAAGACTGATTTAATATTCAGACATTAATTGTATTTTTATTTCATTGGACCAAACCTATTTTTTTCCCCTGTATGTTTTAACCCTATGCTATAATAAAGGACATCTTCAATGATAACTTTTCGGTTGTGAATGGATTATTTTAAAGTTTATAACCATTCGATGGCCAAACTGGCAGTCTTTCCGTGAAAGATGTTACCTGTCTAGTGCTCACCTCAGCATCACAGTTTAATTCTGGGGTTCTTATAAGAAACACGCACACTTGTGTCATTGGTGTGAGAAGTGAGGTGATGTAGGAGGGGGTCTAGTTTTAACAACCAGGGGAACGATCTGGTCATTGACCTGAAGCTGAGCATATCGTGTTCATAGGGCCAGGAGTTTAGACATATCTATTGCTTCACTTAACCTTTGCTCTTGACATTATCCTAATCATACTAGGTCATAGCCTCACCTCTCCAAACGGCGAGGTCTGCTAAAGCATAAGATTTGAGACTCCTTCCTAATGCGAAATGTTGTTTGTAACGTGATTTAGAGAAGGGTCCTCTTCGAGCTGGTCTGACCCGGACTGCGCTAACCAATAACTACGAGGGGGCGAGACCGGGACTGCTAGCCCACGTGCCAGGTATAAATACGGTTTGTCTCGGTTCAGGCGCGTCTCGCACCAAGCACTTCAGGAGGAGCAGCAGACGTCGTGTCGCACTGTACATCATGGCACCCAAGAAAGTATGCATCATTGGCTCTGGCAACTGGTAGGCACTTTTTTTAAATGTTCATTTATTCTAAAGATATTTAGCTCTTTCTGAGCTGATGATGCAGAATGATCTTACTGTACTGTACACGAGAGGGCAGTTTTTGCATGTCAGTGGTTTTCAAATGCCTCGCTTAAGGGACTGTAATTTAAATCGGCAATGACACTATCTTTGTGTCAGTTTGTAGGCTATAGAAGTGAAGCTGTGCGAATGTATTGAGTTTATTTAGCTCGATGTGAAAAAGATGACAGTTTGAAGATAGGCCTGCAGCAAACTGCTGTAGCGCTCTTCGTGTTGGATTTCCCCTGCTTTCCTTGTTGCCTTATCAGACTAATAATAATAAGACTTGTATTGTCTCAATCGGGCCTATGGTGATAATAATGCAACATAACTGGGGCAAATATCAGAATTTAATTTATGATCTCAATATAGTTTATTTCATCTAATAGAATCGCTGGATTATTGACGTTTCAGCCACAGTGACTGCACAGGATGTTTGGCTCATGTAGAATGCAGTTCTACTCCGTATAGTTTCACACACAAACGTGCTGATATTAACCATATTATGTGAAAAATGTAAATGTAATGAAGTTGAAGCCTGGTGGTGGTATGTCCAGCAGCCATGCTGCAATGACAACAAACGCTTTGAACTGCTGCACGGCAGGGCCTTGGATTTACTTCCTCGGGAATGCTCTTATGTTCTCCTGAGGTTGTGCTGTGTTGCATTGTGTTGTTATGTTGGCTACTAGTACAATGGGGGAAAGTTGCTGAATCAATATTGAGTTGTCTGATCTTTAAAATATCACTTTTGCCTCATTGACTGGTGTAAAATAATGTTTGATTAAGCACTACTGTGCCATTACACTCATTAGGTGTGATGTATATTCATTATAAACAGTGTATGTTAATTATTGACTCAATAATAATTTATGAGTCCACTTTTTAAAGTATGCATTATGGCATTCTTTTTTCTGATCTCTCTCCAGCATCTGTTACTTAATATTTGGTGCTAGAAAGCTTAACTGATTGGCAGCAGTGAGAGACAAGCGTCACTAAACCAAATACTATTGCAAGACATTCAACATTCTAACATCTCACTGCTAGCCTGTTTATCTCTCAGAGTGGGAATACCTCACTGGGTTTTGCACCCTGCTTTAATACTAGTGTGAAGTCTATCGTCCTCCTTCAATTTAAGTAATCTCCTAAGATCCTAAAATGTGGAGAACAGGAATGAAACAATAGGATTGTTTGAAAGTGACACACGTTTAACTTCTACAGGGGCTCTGCCATTGCCAAGATTGTGGGCGCCAACACAGGAAAGCTTGACGTGTTCGACACGACAGTGAACATGTGGGTGTTTGAGGAGACAGTGAATGGACGTAAACTCACAGAGATCATCAATACAGACCATGAGAACGTCAAGTACCTGCCCGGACACAAGCTGCCCCCCAACATCGTAAAACTCATTCATTTCAAGCGTTCAAAATGCTCTGAAGAAATTGTGTATTCATAATTTTAGAAGTAACCCAGTACCAAATCTCTTGTGCAGCTAACATTTTTTTTTTTTTTTCTTACAGTTTGTCACGATAGAAATCACGACAATGCATGTATCACCTTTTCGGTTCAATAAAAAACGGATCGATTATTACCTGATTATTAACAACCTTTAGATTTAAGTCTGCCACACGTCATCCGATGAATCTGTCTTCCCCGTGTAGGTGGCCGTTCCAGAGGTGAAGGATGCTGTGAAGGGAGCAGACATCCTGATCTTCGTTATTCCACACCAGTTCATCAACAGAATCTGTGACACCATCAGAGAACACATCAAGAAGGATGCTGTGGGCATGTCTCTTATCAAGGTGAGTGGCTTTGCTTTCAGGGCCTGTTTGAATAATAAGGCCAGATGTTCAAATCACTACCTCAATAGAGCAGCAGCAGCAAACTATTGACTTTTTGAAAGGGCAAACTTCTGATTGAATTTACAGCATCGAATACTGCTGCTTCTAATTGTTGCTTGTTGCTGTAGATAGGATGATGAGGCTGACCTACGTTCCAGGTGATCTGTTGTTGTAGGATGTTGATGAGGGAGATAATGTTAATAGATGTATTACATTTACATTTTAGTCATTTAGCAGACGCTCCTATCCGGAGCGACTTACAGGAGCAATTAGGGTTAAGTGCCTTGCTCAAGGGCACATCGACAGATTTTTCACCTAGTCGGCTCGGGGATTAGAACCAGCGACCTTTCGGTTACTGGCACAACGCTCTTAACCACTCAGCTTCCTGCCGCCCAGGCAGGCGCGTCTCGCACCAAGCACCAAGATGTATCCGTGGGGATCTATGTTTCAGGGTGTGGATGAGGGTCCCGAGGGGTTGAAGCTGATCTCTGATGTCATCAGAGAGAAGCTGGGTATCACCATGACAGTGCTGATGGGAGCTAACATAGCCAACGAAGTCGCAGAGGAGAAATTCTGCGAAACAACAATCGGTATGGGGTGTTTTGTGTGTTTTGGTTGTTTTGGGAAATAGAACACAGTATATCTCTTCCATTAAAATAGCTCATGTCAATGCTTTTGTGCTACATACAGTGGGGGAAAAAGTATTTAGTCAGCCACCAATTGTGCAAGTTCTCCCACTTAAAAAGATGAGAGAGGCCTGTAATTTTCATCATAGGTACACGTCAACTTTGACAGACAAATTGAGGAAAAAAAATCCTGAAAATCACATTGTAGGATTTTTTATGAATTTATTTGCAAATTATGGTGGAAAATAAGTATTTGGTCACCTACAAACAAGCAAGATTTCTGGCTCTCACAGACCTGTAACTTCTTCTTTAAGAGGCTTTTAACTTTTTGGTAAAAACTCAACTCGTCGTGTTTGGAGGACAAAGAATGCTGAGTTGCATCCAAAGAACACCATACCTACTGTGAAGCATGGGGGTGGAAACATCATGCTTTAGGGCTGTTTTTCTGCAAAGGGACCAGGATGACTGATCCGTGTAAAGGAAAGAATGAATGGGGCCATGTATCGTGAGATTTTGAGTGAAAACCTCCTTCCATCAGCAAGGGCATTGAAGATGAAACGTGGCTGGGTCTTTCAGCATGACAATGATCCCAAACACACCGCCCGGGCAACGAAGGAGTGGCTTCGTAAGAAGCATTTCAAGGTCCTGGAGTGGCCTAGCCACTCTCCAGATCTCAACCCTATAGAAAATCTTTGGAGGGAGTTGAAAGTCCGCGTTGCCCAGCGACAGCCCCAAAACATCACTGCTCTAGAGGAGATCTGCATGGAGGAATGGGCCAAAATACCAGCAACAGTGTGTGAAAACCTTGTGAAGACTTACAGAAAACGTTTGACCTGTGTCATTGCCAACAAAGGGTATATAACAAAGTATTGAGAAACTTTTGTTATTGACCAAATACTTATTTTCCACCATAATTTGCAAATAAATTCATTAAAAATCCTACAATGTCATTTTGTCTGTCATAGTTGACGTGTACCTATGATGAAAATTACAGGCCTCTCTCATCTTTTTAAGTGGGAGAACATGCACAATTGGTGGCTGACTAAATACTCTTTTTCCCCACTGTAAGTAAAGATCAATGCATTTCATGATATGGTATTGAAGATATTTCATGTGTAATAATTATCCATGTTTGTATTCGTCACACAGGGTGCAAGAACAAGGAGTGGGGCCCCATCCTGAAACAACTGATGCAGACCGTTAACTTCAGAGTTACTGTGGTGGAAGAGGCTGATGTGGTAGAGATCTGTGGCGCTCTCAAGGTGGGCCTTTAGTTACGCAGGAAGGAGAGGAAAAAGTACACAATGTTCTAACTAGGAATCATAAAAGTGAAGGAGGAAACATACACTGAGGATGTAAGGCAAAATGCTGCCGATCGTGTGTGTGTAATAATATGTTCTCAATGTAATATAACAGACGTGTTTTGGTCATGCGACCATCCATTAGTGTCAGAGAATCTTTCAAAGACAAAATGCTTTTAGATTGATATTTTCAGATGAGATCATATATGGTTTAACAGCTCTTCCTCTCCCTTCCCAGAACATAGTGGCGGTGGGAGCAGGGTTCTGTGACGGCCTGGGCTTCGGTGATAACACCAAGGCAGCGGTGATCAGACTGGGACTGATGGAGATGATCGCCTTCGCCCGGATATTCTGCACCGCTGGACCCGTCTCCCCCGTCACATTCCTGGAGAGCTGCGGCGTCGCCGACCTCATCACAACTTGCTACGGGGGACGCAACCGCAAGATCGCAGAGGCCTTCGCCAAAACCGGAAAGGTGCGGTGAGGAGTGTGGGGGAAAAGTGTGTCATACAAGGGTTATTGCTGTCGTTGATATTCTAAATGTCAAGATTTGTCTGTCTTTCTCTCTCTCACTTCGCTCTCATGTGTCCCCTCTCTATATATCTCTTTCTTTCTTATCTCTCTCTCTCACTCAATCTCTCTGTTTTGTGTCTCCCTGTGTAGACAATTGAGGAGTTGGAGAAGGAGATGTTGAATGGTCAGAAACTCCAGGGTCCAGCTACTGCAGCTGAAGTCAACCACATTCTGAAGAAGAAGGGCCTGGTGGACAAGTGAGTTACAGTTGATGAGTTTGACGTCAGAATCTTCTGAGAGCGAGTTATGTTCTTAATTGAACATCTGAATGACATGTATAAGCCACTCTTATAGCCTTTTCACACTACTGAGCCAAACTGAGCCGAACCAAGCCATTGTTGCTGGAACTGAGCCGGAAT
The DNA here is from genome assembly GCA_902810595.1 of Coregonus sp. 'balchen'. Classification (NCBI taxonomy): domain Eukaryota; kingdom Metazoa; phylum Chordata; class Actinopteri; order Salmoniformes; family Salmonidae; genus Coregonus; species Coregonus sp. 'balchen'. The sequence goes on from LR778262.1 coordinate 5,492,820, forward strand.
GGACAATGTGAAAAGAGTGTATACAATACCAGTCAAAAGTTTGGAAACACCTACTCATTCAAGGGTTTTTCTTTATTTTTACTATTTTCTACATTGTAGAATAATAGTGAAGACATCATCAAAACGATGAAATAACACATATGGAATCATGTATTAACCAAAAAAAGTGTTAAACAAATCAAAATATATTTTATATTTGAGATTCTTCAAAGTAGCCACCCTTTGCCTTGATGACAGCTTTACACACTCTTAGCATTCTCTCAACCAGCTTCATAAGGTAGTCACCTGGAATGCATTTGAATTAACTGGTGTGCCTTGTTAAAAGTTAATTTGTGGAATTTTTTTCCTTCTTAACCTCTACTGGATGGGTGTCCCGAAATCGGGACAGTTGTTGCTCAATACGGATAATGTGACTACAATGACGTTTTAAACAAAAGCACATTTTCACGGACATATACATGTCTTATATGGGGAGAAAGCTTAAATTATTGTTAATCAAACTGCAGTGTCTAATTTACAGTAGGTATTACAGCGAAAAAATGCCATGCTATTGTTTGAAGAACAGCTCAAATAAGCAAAGAGAAATGACAGTCCATCAGTACTTTAAGACATGAAGGTCAGTCAATCCGGAGAATTTCAAGAACTTTGAACGTTTTTTCAAGTGCAGTCGCAAAAACCATCAAGCGCTATGATGAAACTGGCTCTCACGGGGACCGCCATAGGAAAGGAAGACCCAGAGTTACCTCTGCTGCGGGGGATACGTTCATTAGAGTTAAATGCACCTCAGATTGCAGCCCAAATAAATGCTTCACATAGTTCAAGTAACAGACACATCTCAACATCAACTTTTCAGAGGAGACTGCGTGAATCAGGCATTCATGGTCGAATTTCTGCAAAGAAACCACTACTAAAGGACACCAATAAGAAGAGGAGACTTGCTTGGGCAAGAAACACGAGCAATGGACATTAGACCAGTGGAAGTCTGTCCTTTGGTCTGATAAGTCCAAATTTGAGATTTTTGGTTCCAACCGCCATGTCTTTGTGAGACGCAGAGTAGGTGAATGGATGCTCTCCACATGTGTGGTTCCCACCGTGAAGCATGGAGGAGGTGTGATGGTGTGGGGGTGCTTTGCTTGTGACACTGTCTGTGATTTATTTAGAATTCAAGGCACACTTAACCAGCATGGCTACCACAGCATTCTGCAGCAATACACCATCCCATCTGGTTTGCGCCAATTTGTTTTTCAACAGGGCAATGACCCAAAACACACCTCCAGGCTGTGTAAGGGCTATTTGACCAAGGGGAGTGATGGAATGCTGCATCAGATGACCTGGCCTCCACAATCACCTGACCTCAACCCAATTGAGATGGTTTGGGATGAGTTGGACCGCAGAGTGAAAGAAAAGCAGCCAACAAGTGCTCAGCATATGTGGGAACTCCTTCAAGACTGTTGGAAAAGCATTCCTCATGAAGCTGGTTGAGAGAATGCCACGAGTGTGCAGAGCTGTCATCAAGGCAAAGGGTAGCTACTTTGAAGAATCTAAAATATATAAAATATATTTTGATTTGTTTAACACTTTTTTGGTTACTACATGATTCCGTATGTGTTATTTCATCGTTTTGATGATGTCTTCACTATTATTCTACAATGTAGAAAATATTTTAAATAAAGACAAACCCTTGAATGAGTAGGTGTGTCCAAACTTTTGACTGGTAGTGTATACTGTAAGCCAGCACAGGACGGTTTGGGGTTGGCCCTTTGGTGTGATTCAGGCATTTTTGTTTTAACACTAAAACTGTTATCCCCTCTTTCCTCCCTCCAGGTTCCCCTTATTCAATGCTGTCAACCAGATCTGTTTCCACGGACACCCCGTCAAAGAGTTCATCAGTTGTTTGCAGAACCACCCTGAACACATGTAACTGACTGAGGGATGCTCGGATGCTTTTAAATGTTGGAACCAGCCGAAGGAAGCAAGGCTGACGAGGAGCAGGTTGGACGATGATTCCACCTCATCTAGGTGTCTAAATACTAAGAAACGGAGCGGACAACAAAACACCTCAGAAAGAAAACATCTCAGTCAAACCTACCTCTGGTCCTGGGCTACTGTAATATGCCCACTACAATATCATCAAAATACCTCCTGTTCCAACTGATTCTTAAGTTATTATTGATGATGTTGCCCACTAGGTAATGTTTCAGTAAAGTTCTGTGTTGAAATGTTCCTGAAATGCATTTTGTTTAGAAGAATGTCCCTCGGCCTTAAACAGTTGAATTGTCTTCTGGGAAGGGGAAGGGTATGTCTTTAGTTGTCTTAAAAATCTCCCTTTTTCCACATGAGAATGGCAGCAGATATTTTGTGTAAGTTGCATTTTCCATAGTCGGCAATCCCACACAAAAACACGTGAAAGAAGTGCCTTAACATGCCTTTTGACCCAGTCACTGGTAAATATTTGTCTTGCAAACAGATTTTGTTACCTTGTTATGTTGAATAAAAAAAAACTTGATTAAACAACCATTATTCACCGCTTATCCCTGGTTAAAGCCTTATGTCCTCTTTACTGAAGTAGCCTATTGCTTATATGAATGGATGACATTCATTTAGGAATCAATTGTTCAAATAATTCACCCTTAATGTGGGCTGAATATACAGCACAGTACTACAGTTTTTGAAATTGGCCGTGCTAGGCCTACAGTCAGTAGTTTGCAGATGACCTTTCCACAAATGCATGCTGTGCTCTCAACATCCCTCAATGAAACCTGACCTGAATCTGACTAGCCTGCTACCCTAAACTCTTCACCTTTACCATTTTCTAGATTGACAACTGCAACCTTTCTCTCTGCTGAGAAGTGGATCTCACATGGTGCTCTGAATTGATGGGAGAGAAGACTTGGGCCTGTGCTATGTTCCAATAGATTAAATTATGATAATATCTTGTTTTGGAGCATCGGAATCAGTACACACATGATTTGAAACTTACCAGAAATTACTTCAATATTTGATGAAGCAGTTTACTCAGGAAAACCTCCGGGACATTATATAAATCCTAGTGTATTCCGATTTTAATTTATTCAGAATAGTCTGTTATGGTTAGAAATTAAACTATGCGAAGATGCTACAGTGGGGAAAGAAAGTATTTAGTCAGCCACCAATTGTGCAAGTTCTCCCACTTAAAAAGATGAGAGAGGCCTGTAATTTTCATCATAGGTACACGTCAACTATGACAGACAAATTGAGAATTTTTTTTCTCCAGAAAATCACATTGTAGGATTTTTTATGAATTTATTTGCAAATTATGGTGGAAAATAAGTATTTGGTCACCTACAAACAAGCAAGATTTCTGGCTCTCACAGACCTGTAACTTCTTCTTTAAGAGGCTCCTCTGTCCTCCACTCGTTACCTGTATTAATGGCACCTGTTTGAACTTGTTATCAGTATAAAAGACACCTGTCCACAACCTCAAACAGTCACACTCCAAACTCCTCTATGGCCAAGACCAAAGAGCTGTCAAAGGACACCAGAAACAAAATTGTAGACCTGCACCAGGCTGGGAAGACTGAATCTGCAATAGGTAAGCAGCTTGGTTTGAAGAAATCAACTGTGGGAGCAATTATTAGGAAATGGAAGACATACAAGACCACTGATAATCTCCCTCGATCTGGGGCTCCACGCAAGATCTCACCCCGTGGGGTCAAAATGATCACAAGAACAGTGAGCAAAAATCCCAGAACCACACGGGGGGACCTAGTGAATGACCTGCAGAGAGCTGGGACCAAAGTAACAAAGCCTACCATCAGTAACACACTACGCCGCCAGGGACTCAAATCCTGCAGTGCCAGACGTGTCCCCCTGCTTAAGCCAGTACATGTCCAGGCCCTTCTTAAGTTTGCTAGAGTGCATTTGGATGATCCAGAAGAGGATTGGGAGAATGTCATATGGTCAGATGAAACCAAAATATAACTTTTTGGTAAAAACTCAACTCGTCGTGTTTGGAGGACAAAGAATGCTGAGTTGCATCCAAAGAACACCATACCTACTGTGAAGCATGGGTGTGGAAACATCATGCTTTGGGGCTGTTTTTCTGCAAAGGGACCAGGACGACTGATCCGTGTAAAGGAAAGAATGAATGGGGCCATGTATCGTGAGATTTTGAGTGAAAACCTCCTTCCTTCAGCAAGGGCATTGAAGATGAAACGTGGCTGGGTCTTTCAGCATGACAATGATCCCAAACACACTGCCCGGGCAACGAAGGAGTGGCTTCGTAAGAAGCATTTCAAGGTCCTGGAGTGGCCTAGCCAGTCTCCAGATCTCAACCCCATAGAAAATCTTTGGAGGGAGTTGAAAGTCCGTGTTGCCCAGCGACAGCCCCAAAACATCACTGCTCTAGAGGAGATCTGCATGGAGGAATGGGCCAAAATACCAGCAACAGTGTGTGAAAACCTTGTGAAGACTTACAGAAAACGTTTGACCTGTGTCATTGCCAACAAAGGGTATATAACAAAGTATTGAGAAACTTTTGTTATTGACCAAATACTTATTTTCCACCATAATTTGCAAATAAATTCATAAAAAATCCTACAATGTGATTTTCTGGATTTTTTTTCTTCTCATTTTGTCTGTCATAGTTGACGTGTACATATGATGAAAATGACAGGCCTCTCTCATCTTTTTAAGTGGGAGAACTTGCACAATTGGTGGCTGACTAAATACTTTTTTCCCCCACTGTATATATTCTCAAATTTGTGAAGATGCCATTATGCCAAAATCCTGATGTGAATTTGAAAGTAGGACATGCGAGGACAAGGACAAGGTTTGTGAGCAAATTACTAGCTTGTTTAGTAGTATAATAGATAGACTAACAGAAGTAGCTTTTTTTCTGACAACAGTTAGAAAACAGTTCAACAACAGTTGAAAACAACAGTTCAGCAGTTGCCCAGTTCAAAAGGGTTAAGAGGTAAGATATCAATTTGCCAATGTTACGTAGTAAGTAGGCTATCATTTGATTCCCTAGTTGACATGGTTTGCATATTTACTGAGTCAGTGTCCTAATAATAGCTATTCTCCATCGGGCAAAGGTGGAAGTTGAACTATATTTAGTATAGGGCTCAGTGTAGATTGCCGTGGACCAGGGAGCGACTGCTCTGATGTCCATCACAACATTAACTGCCCTATCAGATATGATACTTACAGTCATGCGTGCATACATTTTTAGGTATGGGTGGTCCCGGGGATTGAACCCACTACCCTGGCGTTACAAGCGCCATGCTCTACCAATTGAGCTACAGAGGACCACAATTCATCCCAAAGGTGTTCGATGGGGTTGAGGTTAGGGCTCTGTGCAGGTCAGTCAAGTTCTTCCACACCGATCTCGACAAACCATTTCTGTATGGACCTCGCTTTGCGCACGGGGGCGTTGTCATGCTGAAACAGGAAAGGGCCTTCCCCAAACTGTTGCCACAAAGTTGATAGCACAGAATCGTCTAGAATGTAATTGTATGCTGTAGTGTTAAGATTTCCCTTCACTGGAACTAAGGGGACTTGCCCGAACCATGAAAAAAAGGCCCCAGATCAATATTCCTCCTCCACCAAACTTTACAGTTGGCACTATGCATTGGGGCAGGTAGCATTCTCCTGGGCATCAGCCAAACCTAGATTAGTCCGTTGGACTGCCAGATGGTGAAGCGTGATGCATCACTCCAGAGAATGCGTTTCCACTGCTCCAGAGTCCAATGGCGGCGAGCTTTACACCACTCCAGCTGATGCTTGGCATTGTGCATGGTGATCTTAGGCTTGTGTGCGGCTCCTCTGCCAAGAAACACATTTCGTGACGCTCCCGACTAACAGTTCTTGTGCTGACGTTGCTTCCAGAGGCAGTTTGGAACTCGGTAGTGAGTGTTGCAACCGAAGACGGATGATTTTTAGGCGCTACGCGCTTCAGCACTCGCCGGTCCCGTTCTGTGAGCTTGTGTGGCCTACCACTTCGCGGCTGAGCCGTTGTTGCTCCTAGACGTTTCCACTTCACAATAACAGCACTTACGGTTGACCGGGGCAGCTCTAGCAGGGCAGAAATTTGACGAACTGACTTGTTGGAAAGGTGGCCATCCTATGACGGACGGTGCCACGTTGAAAGTCACTGAGCTCTTCAGTAAGGCCATTCTACTGCCAACGTTTGTCTATGGAGATTGCGTGGCTGTGTGCTCAATTTTATACACCTGTCAGCAACGGGTGTGGCTGAAATAGCCGAATCCACTAATTTGAAGGGGTGTCCACATACTGTTGTATATATAGTGTATATACAGCCAAATGCATATCCTCACAGACCATTTTGTTTATGTTCATTTCCCCCCTCCAGTCTATTTGCAGGAGTATCTCATCTATCTTTACTAGTTTCAAGTGTTATTGTCACATGCACAAGTACAGTGACATTCTTAACTTGCAAGCCCTTCCCAGCTGTGCAGTGTTCACTATCAAAATAGTATAACTTAAAAAACTAAGAAAGAAAGGATATAAAAAGCATGAGAATGTAAGCTATATGGGTCAGTGCCAGTAACACATTTACAATGTGCAGTGATACTGGAGTAATTTGAGGTAGATATGTACAAAGTGACTGGTAGCAAGATAAATCATAATAATAGTCAACAGTATGGCAGGAGCATAAGTGGTGAGTGTGTGTGTGTGTGTGTGTGTGTGTTTTTGGAAGAGTGTCAGTGTAGCTGTGTCTGTTTGTTTGGGTAGAGACCTGTGAGTGTGCCTATAGTCAGTGCATATAGTCAGTGGTGGGGGTGGACAGCTATTGGTCCATCTGTTTAAAAGCTTGAGGGCAGAAGCTGTCTCGGAGCCTGTTGGTCCGAGACCTCATAGTCTGGTACCACCTGCCGGACGGAAGCAGAGAGAACAGTGTATGGCAGGGGTGGCTGAAGTCGTTGACATTTTTCGGGCCTTCCTCAGACACCGCTTGGTGTGTATGTTCTGAATGGCTGGGAGCTCTGTAGGGCCTTGTGGACGAGGGCGGTGCAGTTGCCGTACCAGGCGGTGATGCAGCCAGTCAAGATACTCTCAATGGTGCATCTGTGGAAGTTATTGAGGATCTGAGGGACCATGCCAAATCTCTTCAGCCTATCCATATATTATTTTACTGGTTGTTTTCAACATGCAGTAGCATAACCCAATGGGAGTGGGTGTTATTAGACATAAGACATTTTATTACACAGTTATTGTGCTATTATTATCATACTGTATTTAGATGACATTTCAGAATGTCTCCTTTGCAATGACCGCTTGGTGGTGCCATCTTGTAAAGTGAACTCTGGCGGTGGGTTCAAGATGACGATATAAAACTTGCTCTGGTGTAATTTTCATTATACAATTGTTCTACATACATACATTATACATTCACTGATATTCATCACAAAATGTCTCATCACTGATCATTATTGCTAGTATCTTATTACGATAAGAAAGACACTAGTCTATATGGTTGGAAAAGTAACGGTAAAGAATCCATCAATATTTCCACAGTTTATAAACCCAGAGGCGCAACATTGCTAGACTTCCGGGAACGCTTGCGAAACAGACCAAGCAGACCAGGCCAGGGTTTGGAATTTGCGAAGTTAATTTTCTCGAAATCTAAAGGCACAGCCTAGATTCTAGCCAATGTCTTAAGTACATTTTACATTTTTAGTCATTTAGCAGACGCTCTTATCCAGAGCGACTTACAGTTAGTGAGTGCATACAGTTTCATACTGTAGTTGAACTGTAGTTGAACATGTTATTACTCCAACCTCGTGAAAGTGACAAACTGACACGTTTTCATTTTCGTCAAAAACAACTTTATATTGAAGGAGTGCCTTTGATTTTACGAGACGATGACGTTTCTGCGCATGCGCTTAGCTAGCCAACGTCGCCATGACATCGCGTTATCAGGGAGAAGCAGTTTCTCCCTATTTTCATACCACACGTAGAACAATGACACAGATACTTCACCAGATGTATACATGTGAAGCATCCACTTGGCGTTTCCACTCACTACCAAATTTGGTAGTGAGAGGAAGCCCAGTGGCCGGCAATGGGGGAAGACGGAACGAGATGGATTTTGGCCGACATTCTGCAAATTTTCTCGTCGATGAAACATTTGATCTCAATACAGGTTTTTCTTCCCAAAACCAGTATATGTTACGAACAGAGTGGACTATGTTTTGTAGACTTTACCCTTTGTCAAAGTTTGAAAAAATCGCGTTGTTTAGAAGGAGTGCAAAGGCGAATTGAGTTGTTGCACACGCGCACTTCACAGAGTAGGCGTTCCCTAACGGAAATATGCAAATATTGCTCAAACGCGCCAATAGGATCTCGCTAGCTCGTGCTATGGCTCTGCCCACCTTCTCGTTTGTTCTGCCCACTATGACGCGTTTGTTCCCATTGGAAACGACAAGCTGTGTTCTTTATAGTTTAATAATAATCTTTGTTCATACTGTACTGTCTTTGATGATACCTCCGTGAATAGCGGGAGGTGAGGCCCGTTTCACTTCCTCAATCCAACAACAGTTCCATCACTGGCACAAAACGTTTCTGGACTCATCCAACACTCGATCCTCAAAGGAGGGGGTGGTGGAAACGTTTCCCTCGTTTTTTTTTCTCTCCTTAGGATACATTTCTTAAATCGAAGCCACACTTTTGGTGATCATGGCTGCTCTTTCAGTATGGTTTTGGAACGAAAGGTTCTGGCTCCCGCATAATGTGACTTGGGCGGATCTTGCAGACCCAGCGCCTGGGGTGGAGTATCCAAAAGCCAGGCACTTGCTCTCTGCCTTACCGCTGGCTTTGGGGATCTTTGCTGTCAGAATACTATTTGAGAGGTACGCACTATCTGCTTTTCGAAGTCATGTTATCATTACTTTCATCATCTCTTTCTTGAAGATACCACTCGCCCCAGCCGTACCAGGATATTTGCACGCACGAGTCTTCGATTGAAAAAGAAAATGACCTGCAGTCATAATTTATTGGGGTTTGGCCCATAGAATTAGGAAATACTTTAATAGTATCTCTGGTTTGCCCACCCATGTCAGCCTAATGCTAGTTAAGCGAACCTCTGGCTGCTTGCCACTTCTTGGGCAGGGGTCGGTGAATAAAAAGAGACGTGATGGTATCTCAATGTAATCAAGTTAGGAAATGATTGTTATTTTCAAATACAACCAATTTTTTTGGGCTTACTTGTGGTCAATTTGAGTGTACAAATTATTATAATTATGTTCCGGCCCCTATACCATCCGCTCGGACAAAAATTGGCCGCGTCAAAATCTAGTTGCCTACCCCTGTCCTAGTGAGAGCACTGGGGCAATCCAACTCATACAAAGCATCTAACAATAGATAACGAAAATAAGCTCATTATCCTTTGATATAATATCTTTGGCCGACAGTAACAGTACAACAACTTGATGACAAATTTTGCAGACAGTTCTCAGGGCTGGCCTATGGCCTGTATTGTCAGGTCAGTTATTACAAAGTTATTCACTTTAGAAAGCACACCAACAATCTCCAGTCTAGGTTGCCTTTAATTCAAACCATGCTCAGCAATCATGTGTATAGATATGGGTGGCGAGTAAAACAGTTATAAACTGGTTATAACAGACCCTTGTCACTGACACAGCAGGGCTGCAGGATTACAAATCAATCAGGATCACCAGTACTAATGACACCTGTCCTGTCACTCCACCCATCCATACATAAAGAGCTTATCATCATTACCAAACAGCTTCAGGCCTGGTTGGGGACCGACATACAGTGTATAGCCTTGCCCAGGTCTCTCCAACCCTGTTCCTGGAGAGCTACCGTCCAGTAGGTTTTCGCTCCAACCCTAATCTAGCACACCTGATTCTAATGATTAGCTAGCTGATAAACTGAATCAGGTTAATTACAGATGGGATTGGAGTGAAAACCTACAGGAGAGTAGCTCTCCATGAACAGGGTTGCAAAACCCTGCCCTAGCCCATGTATCATGGGTTGGGACTTGTCACATCCACATGGAAACTAGGCCTATTTGTTATTTACATTGTAGTCATTTAGCAGACACTCTTATCCAGAGGGACTTACAGTTAGTGCATACATCATTATTTTTTTCATACTGGCACCCCGTGGGAATCAAACCCACAACCCTGGCGTCGCAAACGCCATGCTCTACCAACTGAGCTACATTCCTGCCCCTACCCTGGGCCAATTGTGCACCGCCCCATGGGTCTCCCAGTCGCGGCCGGCTACGACAGAGCCTGGATTCGAACCAGGATCTCTAGTGGCAAAGCCACCGATGCAGTGCCTTAGACCACTGCGCCACTCGGGAGGTGTGAGAGCGGAGGAGATCGGTCCATTTTCCGTTAAATTAGCTGCCGGTATAAACTTGCTATGACAAGTTTTAGAATCTCAAGGTTTTTTTCTTCGGAGAGAGTTTTCCCTTGTAACTGTTGTCCCTTGGTGGTCAGGGTTAGTCACAGTTAGGGATAGTTTGGCTGAAATCCAGGGTGAAGTATTGCGATGGATGGAGTGATATTGTACGTTTTTCATAGTGGCTCTGAACATTGTGGGCATTTCACCAAACTGTCGGCCATCTTGTACTTGCAGAGCCCATACTCATAAATCATCTCAGATCTAGGATCTAGGATCAGTTTTGTCTTTAGATCACAATGAATAAGATTACATGGGCAGGGTGACCTGATCCCAGATCAGCACTACTCTGAGATGCTTGATACATAACTCCCCAGTGTCACGGTTTCGGCCGAGGCTGCTCCTCCTCCTTGTTCGGCGGTCGTCGTCGTCCCCCGGAGTACTAGCTATCACCGTTTGATGTTTTCGATGTCTGTTTGGTTTCGTCTGATTGTGTACACCTGTTTCCTGTTTGGTTGATTATGTCTCCTATAAGTTTCTCGTTTGGTTAGTCTTGTGTTGTGTGTTATTGTCCGCATGTCGGTAGGAGCTGCGGGTTTCTGCTCTGTTTGTTTGTTTGGTGTTTTTTTTATGCACAGTTTGCGTAATCGCTCACCTCTGTTTGTTTCGAGGCCCGTATTTTGTCACTTTATGACTAGTAAAGTCTGTTGGACTAGCCTCTGTGTCCTGCGCCTGACTCCTACACCACATCCACATCAGTTCCTGACACCCAGATCTTCACCAATGCAAAGGAGATGGGAAGCCCAAAAGCAAGGGTTTGCTTCTGGAAGTAAGAAACCTTTATCCTTCCTCACCTCTCAGGATAATAAGGGTTTGCTTCTGGAAGTAAGAAACCTTTGTCCTTCCTCACCTCTCAGGAGAATAAGGGTTTGCTTCTGGAAGTAAGAAACCTTTATCCTTCCTCACCTCTCAGGAGAATAAGGGTTTGCTTCTGGAAGTAAGAAACCTTTATCCTTCCTCACCTCTCAGGAGAATAAGGGTTTGCTTCTGGATGTTTTGACGTAGCCAATCATCACATTCACTTGGCACATCAACGCTGCCTAGGATAGAATAGACAATAGAAGTTGATTGTGTTTTTGTAGGGCTATAAGCCAGTTAATTTATAAGCCAATTCATGAACTTGAACTGTGTTGCGAGTGCCAACAATGACACATGTAGTAGGATTATATCTGTTGCATCATATCTTTTTATTGTAGTTTAACCTTGGAGGTAGTAGGTACTCTGTCTAAACTAACCATTTCTCTGTGAGGAGAGGAAGCAAAAAAACCAGTTAGAAAATATTTTGTCCTAAAACATGTCTAGGCCTAACCCTTTTCACCTGGACTTATTAGGCTTGGCTAATTGCCCCATTTATGTAAAAAGTGCATCCTTCAGTTCATTCAACATCTCTTTATAATCTTCCTCACGTACACACACCTGTAGGCTACATTATTTTTGTGGTTTATTGAACGTTTTTCAGCTGCCATACAGACAGGGAGAGAGACAGCTAACTTGCCTGACTAACTGAGGTGGTCCCCAGCACTGTTGCTGCTCTCAGATAGTGTGACAGTCACAGGATTCACAAGCTGTTGTAGTTGCAGCGCTGCCTCTTTCTCTTGGCAGCAGACCTGGCTTCCAACAGGATACTATTTGAAATAATTGAAAAATACTTTCTTTGGGCTTGATTGAGCTTGCCTGGCTTAATGGACCAATAGAATAGTCCCAAACTGGAAACCCCACCCACCTGGCAGTCCAGGCATGCTAGACAAACCAATGTTTAGAATAGTACTTGAACCCAGGTCTGCTTGGCAGCAGGGCCCAGCCCAGGGTTTGTTTAACTGGTCTCCTTTGAAAGGAATGTTTTGAAGTCTGTTATGTCTCTTCCTGTTGCTTCTGCCTCTGGTCCAATCATCCTACCCTGCTCAGAAGACCAGTTGTAGTAGTAACTCTCAGAAGACCAGTTGTAGTAGGAACCATCAGAAGACCAGTTGTAGTAGGAACCATCAGAAGACCAGTTGTAGTAGGAACCATCAGAAGACCAGTTGTAGTAGGAACCATCAGAAGACCAGTTGTAGTAGGAACCATCAGAAGAAAAGTTGTAGTAGGAACCATCAGAAGACCAGTTGTAGTAGGAACCATCAGAAGACCAGTTGTAGTAGGAACCATCAGAAGACCAGTTGTAGTAGGAACCATCAGAAGACCAGTTGTAGTAGGAACCATCAGAAGACCAGTTGTAGTAGTAACTCTCAGAAGACCAGTTGTAGTAGGAACCATCAGAAGACCAGTTGTAGTAGGAACCATCAGAAGACCAGTTGTAGTAGGAACCATCAGAAGACCAGTTGTAGTAGGAACCATCAGAAGACCAGTTGTAGTAGTAACTCTCAGAAGACCAGTTGTAGTAGTAACTCTCAGAAGACCAGTTGTAGTAGGAACCATCAGAAGACCAGTTGTAGTAGGAACCATCAGAAGACCAGTTGTAGTAGTAACTCTCAGAAGACCAGTTGTAGTAGGAACCATCAGAAGACCAGTTGTAGTAGTAACCATCAGAAGACCAGTTGTAGTAGGAACCATCAGAAGACCAGTTGTAGTAGTAACTCTCAGAAGACCAGTTGTAGTAGGAAACCATCAGAAGACCAGTTGTAGTAGGAACCATCAGAAGACCAGTTGTAGTAGGAACCATCAGAAGACCAGTTGTAGTAGTAACTCTCAGAAGACCAGTTGTAGTAGTAACTCTCAGAAGACCAGTTGTAGTAGGAACCATCAGAAGACCAGTTGTAGTAGGAACCATCAGAAGACCAGTTGTAGTAGGAACCATCAGAAGACCAGTTGTAGTAGGAACCATCAGAAGACCAGTTGTAGTAGTAACTCTCAGAAGACCAGTTGTAGTAGTAACTCTCAGAAGACCAGTTGTAGTAGGAACCATCAGAAGACCAGTTGTAGTAGGAACCATCAGAAGACCAGTTGTAGTAGTAACTCTCAGAAGACCAGTTGTAGTAGGAACCATCAGAAGACCAGTTGTAGTAGGAACCATCAGAAGACCAGTTGTAGTAGTAACTCTCAGAAGACCAGTTGTAGTAGGAACCATCAGAAGACCAGTTGTAGTAGGAACCATCAGAAGACCAGTTGTAGTAGGAACCATCAGAAGACCAGTTGTAGTAGGAACCATCAGAAGACCAGTTGTAGTAGGAACCATCAGAAGACCAGTTGTAGTAGTAACCATCAGAAGACCAGTTGTAGTAGTAACTCTCAGAAGACCAGTTGTAGTAGTAACTCTCAGAAGACCAGTTGTAGTAGGAACCATCAGAAGACCAGTTGTAGTAGGAACCATCAGAAGACCAGTTGTAGTAGTAACTCTCAGAAGACCAGTTGTAGTAGGAACCATCAGAAGACCAGTTGTAGTAGTAACCATCAGAAGACCAGTTGTAGTAGGAACCATCAGAAGACCAGTTGTAGTAGTAACTCTCAGAAGACCAGTTGTAGTAGGAACCATCAGAAGACCAGTTGTAGTAGGAACCATCAGAAGACCAGTTGTAGTAGGAACCATCAGAAGACCAGTTGTAGTAGTAACTCTCAGAAGACCAGTTGTAGTAGTAACTCTCAGAAGACCAGTTGTAGTAGGAACCATCAGAAGACCAGTTGTAGTAGGAACCATCAGAAGACCAGTTGTAGTAGGAACCATCAGAAGACCAGTTGTAGTAGGAACCATCAGAAGACCAGTTGTAATAGGAACCATCAGAAGACTAGTTGTAGTAGGAACCATCAGAAGACCAGTTGTAGTAGGAACCATCAGAAGACCAGTTGTAGTAGTAACTCTCAGAAGACCAGTTGTAGTAGGAACCATCAGAAGACCAGTTGTAGTAGGAACCATCAGAAGACCAGTTGTAGTAGTAACCATCAGAAGACCAGTTGTAGTAGGAACCATCAGAAGACCAGTTGTAGTAGGAACCATCAGAAGACCAGTTGTAGTAGGAACCATCAGAAGACCAGTTGTAGTAGTAACTCTCAGAAGACCAGTTGTAGTAGTAACTCTCAGAAGACCAGTTGTAGTAGGAACCATCAGAAGACCAGTTGTAGTAGGAACCATCAGAAGACCAGTTGTAGTAGGAACCATCAGAAGACCAGTTGTAGTAGGAACCATCAGAAGACCAGTTGTAGTAGTAACTCTCAGAAGACCAGTTGTAGTAGGAACCATCAGAAGACCAGTTGTAGTAGGAACCATCAGAAGACCAGTTGTAGTAGTAACCATCAGAAGACCAGTTGTAGTAGGAACCATCAGAAGACCAGTTGTAGTAGTAACTCTCAGAAGACTAGTTGTAGTAGGAACCATCAGAAGACCAGTTGTAGTAGTAACTCTCAGAAGACCAGTTGTAGTAGGAACCATCAGAAGACCAGTTGTAGTAGGAACCATCAGAAGACCAGTTGTAGTAGGAACCATCAGAAGACCAGTTGTAGTAGGAACCATCAGAAGACCAGTTGTAGTAGGAACCATCAGAAGACCAGTTGTAGTAGGAACCATCAGAAGACCAGTTGTAGTAGTAACCATCAGAAGACCAGTTGTAGTAGGAACCATCAGAAGACCAGTTGTAGTAGGAACCATCAGAAGACCAGTTGTAGTAGTAACTCTCAGAAGACCAGTTGTAGTAGGAACCATCAGAAGACCAGTTGTAGTAGTAACCATCAGAAGACCAGTTGTAGTAGGAACCATCAGAAGACCAGTTGTAGTAGGAACCATCAGAAGACTAGTTGTAGTAGGAACCATCAGAAGACCAGTTGTAGTAGGAACCATCAGAAGACCAGTTGTAGTAGTAACCATCAGAAGACCAGTTGTAGTAGGAACCATCAGAAGACCAGTTGTAGTAGGAACCATCAGAAGACCAGTTGTAGTAGGAACCATCAGAAGACCAGTTGTAGTAGGAACCATCAGAAGACCAGTTGTAGTAGGAACCATCAGAAGACCAGTTGTAGTAGGAACCATTTTTAGTGTCAGGGAAAATGGATGGGAGTAAAGAGTACATGTTTTCTTTAGGAATGTAGTGGAGTAAAAGTAGTCAAAAATATATAAATAGTAAAATAAAGTACAGATACCCCAAAAACACTTAAGTACTTTAAATTATTTGTACTTAAGTACTTGGCCTCTCAAGGAGATACAACCTGGATAAATAAAGTTTCAATAGAATCACAGGACCGCAAACAGAAAATAATTGGTCATGTCACTCACTGGCAGCTCCAAAATGTTTGCTGTCTGACTCTTCACTCAACGATGGAAGCTATAGGCCTTAGTTAATGGAGCTAGATAACAGATCTAAGGAAGGAGGCAACTCCCTCTCTGGTGATGGCTCCATCAGTCAGATTATATATTAACATACTGAACATATCTATCACCATCTAGATATCATCTTTAATGCTCCCTGAGGCTTCAATGCACATTACATTTTACATTTTAGTCATTTAGCAGACGCTCTTATCCAGAGCGACTTACAGTTAGTGAGTGCATACATTTTCATACTGGCCCCCCGTGGGAAACGAACCCACAACCCTGGCGTTGCAAGCGCCATGCTCTACCAACTGAGCTACATAAACTAGGCTACATTAAACTGTTGTGTCCAAATTATTGTTCACGCTGAATTCATAGAGGGGATTTATACAGGGCAGATGGCGCAAACTACGCACTAGACTGTAAAGCAAACTGAGATCTGAATTTATAGCCTGGCCTATGGTGTAAACACTGATAATTAAACTAGTTTACCCTATGGTGTAAACACTGATAATTAAACTAGTTTACCCTATGGTGTAAACACTGATAATTAAACTAGTTTACCCTATGGTGTAAACACTGATAATTAAACTAGTTTACCCTATGGTGTAAACACTGATAATTAAACTAGTTTACCCTATGGTGTAAATAACTGACATTTGATAAAACAGGAAAGCCCCGGTGTCTGTTCATGTTGGTTCCTCGTTACAGAATGTTCAGATAGAAATGTATAGTGTAGAACAGATGTGATCAGGGGATGTCTGTCAGGTTAGTATAGGGAATCGTCTCAGCTCTTTTCATTACATTTCTATCTGTTGCAATCTGAGGGTTTCATCTCACTGAATAGGGCCCTAGTGACCCCTAAATGCTAGATACAGTATCATACCTTCCCTCATGGACTAATATTTAACACAAGGTGAAACTGAGGTGTGTGCGTGTGTTTTCACCTCTGACTACTTTTTCAACACCAATGCAGCTATTTTTCATAGCTTGTGAACTGGAATGACAGGAGGGAGAGGGAGAGGGGGAGAGAGAGGAGGAGGGAGAGGGAGAGGGGGAAGAGGATAAAGGTTTTTTCCACAAACCGGTTGGAGTAGTTTCAGAAACAAGATCTGATCTGAATCAACCACACTACTCTGGCTGGCTGAATGACTGCCACTCCAGGCGAGTAGTGTCAGATTCCGCTGCAGAGTATCCCTTCCTTTAGCCTGATCCCAGATCTGTATGCGGTGTAGCCAACTTCCTGGTCATTGTAAATTTACAGATCTGGGACCAGGCTACCACCCTCCACTGCCACAATACCAGACTGCCACAATACCAGACAGCCACAATACCAGACAGCCACAATACCAGACAGCCACAATACCAGACAGCCACAATACCAGACAGCCACAATACCAGACTGCCACAATACCAGACTGCCACAATACCAGACAGCCACAATACCAGACAGCCACAATACCAGACTGCCACAATACCAGACTGCCACAATACCAGACTGCCACAATACCAGACGGCCACAATACCAGACAGCCACAATACCAGACTGCCACAATACCAGACTGCCACAATACCAGACAGCCACAATACCAGACTGCCACAATACCAGACAGCCACAATACCAGACAGCCACAATACCAGACAGCCACAATACCAGACTGCCACAATACCAGACAGCCACAATACCAGACAGCCACAATACCAGACTGCCACAATACCAGACAGCCACAATACCAGACAGCCACAATACCAGACAGCCACAATACCAGACAGCCACAATACCAGACTGCCACAATACCAGACAGCCACAATACCAGACTGCCACAATACCAGACTGCCACAATACCAGACAGCCACAATACCAGACTGCCACAATACCAGACAGCCACAATACCAGACAGCCACAATACCAGACAGCCACAATACCAGACTGCCACAATACCAGACAGCCACAATACCAGACAGCCACAATACCAGACTGCCACAATACCAGACAGCCACAATACCAGACTGCCACAATACCAGACTGCCACAATACCAGACAGCCACAATACCAGACTGCCACAATACCAGACAGCCACAATACCAGACAGCCACAATACCAGACAGCCACAATACCAGACTGCCACAATACCAGACAGCCACAATACCAGACAGCCACAATACCAGACTGCCACAATACCAGACAGCCACAATACCAGACAGCCACAATACCAGACAGCCACAATACCAGACTGCCACAATACCAGACTGCCACAATACCAGACAGCGTGCTCTACTCTAGACTTCTGGCTTACCCACAGTTAGGCTAACCTTTAATGTAGACTTCTGGCTTACCCACATTTGGCTAACCTTTAATGTAGACTTCTGGCTTACCCACAGTTTGGCTAACCTTTAATGTAGACTTCTGGCTTACCCACAGTTTGGCTAACCTTTAATGTAGACTTCTGGCTTACCCACAGTTAGGCTAACCTTTAATGTAGACTTCTGGCTTACCCACATTTGGCTAACCTTTAATGTAGACTTCTGGCTTACCCACAGTTTGGCTAACCTTTAATGTAGACTTCTGGCTTACCCACAGTTAACCTCTGTTGTGGGCTTCTGGCTTACCCACAGTTAACCTCTGTTGTGGGCTTCTGGCTTACCCACAGTTAGGCTAACCTTTAATGTAGACTTCTGGCTTACCCACAGTTAACCTCTGTTGTGGGCTTCTGGCTTACCCACAGTTAACCTCTGTTGTGGGCTTCTGGCTTACCCACAGTTAACCTCTGTTGTGGGCTTCTGGCTTACCCACAGTTAACCTCTGTTTTGGGCTTCTGGCTTACCCACAGTTAGGCTAACCTTTAATGTAGACTTCTGGCTTACCCACAGTTAACCTCTGTTGTGGGCTTCTGGCTTACCCACAGTTAACCTATGTTGTGGGCTTCTGGCTTACCCACAGTTAACCTCTGTTGTGGGCTTCTGGCTTACCCACAGTTAGGCTAACCTTTAATGTAGACTTCTGGCTTACCCACAGTTAACCTCTGTTGTGGGCTTCTGGCTTACCCACAGTTAACCTCTGTTGTGGGCTTCTGGCTTACCCACAGTTTGGCTAACCTTTAATGTAGACTTCTGGCTTACCCACAGTTAACCTCTGTTGTGGGCTTCTGGCTTACCCACAGTTTGGCTAACCTTTAATGTAGACTTCTGGCTTACCCACAGTTAACCTCTGTTGTTGGCTTCTGGCTTACCCACAGTTAGGCTAACCTTTAATGTAGACTTCTGGCTTACCCACAGTTAGGCTAACCTTTAATGTAGACTTCTGGCTTACCCACAGTTAGGCTAACCTTTAATGTAGACTTCTGGCTTACCCACAGTTTGGCTAACCTTTAATGAAGACTTCTGGCTTACCCACAGTTAGGCTAACCTTTAATGAAGACTTCTGGCTTACCCACAGTTTGGCTAACCTTTAATGTAGACTTCTGGCTTACCCACAGTTTGGCTAACCAATGTTGGAGTGGCCGGGTGAAAGGGGTTGAATCTGTTAGACTAGTGTCGTAGAATCACAATGTTAATCACATTACTTTTATATTAGAATGTATTAGATATACAGTGGGGGAAAAAAGTATTTAGTCAGCCACCAATTGTGCAAGTTCTCCCACTTAAAAAGATGAGAGAGGCCTGTAATTTTCATCATAGGTACACGTCAACTATGACAGACAAATTGAGATTTTTTTCTCTCCAGAAAATCACATTGTAGGATTTTTAATGAATTTATTTGCAAATTATGGTGGAAAATAAGTATTTGGTCACCTACAAACAAGCAAGATTTCTGGCTCTCACAGACCTGTAACTTCTTCTTTAAGAGGCTCCTCTGTCCTCCACTCGTTACCTGTATAAATGGCACCTGTTTGAACTTGTTATCAGTATAAAAGACACCTGTCCACAACCTCAAACAGTCACACTCCAAACTCCACTATGGCCAAGACCAAAGAGCTGTCAAAGGACACCAGAAACAAAATTGTAGACCTGCACCAGGCTGGGAAGACTGAATCTGCAATAGGTAAGCAGCTTGGTTTGAAGAAATCAACTGTGGGAGCAATTATTAGGAAATGGAAGACATACAAGACCACTGATAATCTCCCTCGATCTGGGGCTCCACGCAAGATCTCACCCGTGGGGTCAAAATGATCACAAGAACGGTGAGCAAAAATCCCAGAACCACACGGGGGGACCTAGAGAATGACCTGCAGAGAGCTGGGACCAAAGTAACAAAGCCTACCATCAGTAACACACTACGCCGCCAGGGACTCAAATCCTGCAGTGCCAGACGTGTCCCCCTGCTTAAGCCAGTACATGTCCAGGCCCGTCTGAAGTTTGCTAGAGTGCATTTGGATGATCCAGAAGAGGATTGGGAGAATGTCATATGGTCAGATGAAACCAAAATATAACTTTTTGGTAAAAACTCAACTCGTTGTGTTTGGAGGACAAAGAATGCTGAGTTGCATCCAAAGAACACCATACCTACTGTGAAGCATGAGGGTGGAAACATCATGCTTTGGGGCTGTTTTTATGCAAAGGGACCAGGACGACTGATCCGTGTAAAGGAAAGAATGAATGGGGCCATGTATCGTGAGATTTTGAGTGAAAACCTCCTTCCATTAGCAAGGGCATTGAAGATTAAACGTGGCTGGGTCTTTCAGCATGACAATGATCCCAAACACACCGCCCGGGCAACGAAGGAGTGGCTTCGTAAGAAGCATTTCAAGGTCCTGGAGTGGCCTATCCAGTCTCCAGATCTGTTGCCCAGCGACAGCCCCAAAACATCACTGCTCTAGAGGAGATCTGCATGGAGGAATGGGCCAAAATACCAGCAACAGTGTGTGAAAACCTTGTGAAGACTTACAGAAAACGTTTGACCTGTGTCATCGCCAACAAAGGGTATATAACAAAGTATTGAGAAACTTTTGTTATTGACCAAATACTTATTTTCCACCATAATTTGCAAATAAATTCATAAAAAATCCTACAATGTGATTTTCTGGATTTTTTTCCCTCATTTTGTCTGTCATAGTTGACGTGTACCTATGATGAAAATTACAGGCCTCTCTCATCTTTTTAAGTGGGAGAACTTGCACAATTGGTGGCTGACTAAATACTTTCCCCCCCCCACTGTATTAGTACATTCATACTGTCTGTTCTCCTGAGAGGGAACATAATAGGGTTTTTACAACTCTCCTGTGTCTGTGTGGAACTGAGATGAGCCTCTGAGATTTAAACGCTGACAGTTGATTTGCGACGACCTGGTGATAAGACAACATTCCATTCCATGATTAGTGTCTGTGTGCCTGTCTGTCGGTGCCAGGGAGACCCCATCTCCATTTTATTTATCCTATATGGAAGATGAACACTGGACTTAATCGTTTGAGGGAATGACCTAGTGTTCTAGGTTACATTTAGTATTTCTGTATAAACAAGCAGTAAGTTAACTAGAGACAGAACCTCAGTTCTGCTCTTCTGAGTTCGCAGTGATCACCTCCAGGGGTGGTTACCGACCAACTCCATTACTGCAGTAATTAATAAAGTTAAATTGTTTTGAGGAAATCGAAAAGTCTCTCCTTTGATTAGAATAATTACCACGACACTAGTGTCTGTTTTGGAATATTACTGTTATGATTTTCAACTGTAAACAGTCCAGGCTATAATGAGAAAAGACAAGCAACACTAGCAAAACACATCTCACCTTTACTGAGTGTGCAGGTTGCTCTATTTATTATTATTATTAAAGTAAGCAGGTTGCTCTATTTATTATTATTATTAAAGTAAGCAGGTTGCTCTATTTTGTAAGCTATTCTTTCTATTATCTGAAGGACACTGAAGGAACACTAACACATGGAGTGCTTATGAAAATACATCTGTACTCTACTGTATGCAGCACTCACTGATGCTGTGCCAAACTAGTTATGTATGGCGTCATATTTCATCTCTACTCTTTTTCCTGGCCTCTTGTCCTGACTCACAAATGTTTTGACAGTCCTGCTTTTTTAACATTCGTTTCTGTATATTTAATCTCTTCCCTCTGACTTTTGGCTGGTGTTTGGACAAATGTTGAAATTACAACAACAAAAAATTACAATGATATCCAACAAGTCATGTAAGCCATTGTGTGAATATATGAACACCAATGAGAATGGAAGCAGTATGCACTCAATTGTGAAGAATACAAATTATAAGCTTTGAACTTTGTGTTCTGATAATGCTTCTTTTCACTGATATTCATCCAGGTTTATGAGTCCGTCTGTAAGTGAGATGGTGTGCATTGTCAATATAATAATGCCAGTAAGATAGAGATAAGCTGTGTGTTCTGATAGGGTTTAACTGATAGGGCTTCTACTGCTATTATTCCTTCAGGTTCATAGCCAGTCCATGTGCCTTCTTCTTGCATATCCACGCTGCCTCAGTCCACTGGCGAGCCACACCCAACACTGTCCTGGAGAAGGTGTTTACATCCATCACAAAGGTACACTAGCTCGCTGGCGCGCGCACACACACACAGAGGTCGATTCAATGTTGTTTCAACATAATTTGACAACGTATTGTGACTTGGAATCTACATGGAAAATACATTGGATTTTTAAAAAAAGTTATCAACGTAAAACTTTTGTTTTGAGGGTGGGAAAATTTCAACCTCAGGATTATGTCATTGTGGGAACCAAATTTCAACATTGACAGACCTTGTATAAAATATGTTGATACATTTGTAACTTTAAAACAACGTCAGATACACTATGAAGCACCTCCTACTGGAGAGTTGATGTATCTACAGCTCCCCTTTGGTCTGCCATCCAGGGTTTTAACCAAGCCCTGCTTAGCTTTGATATGTGTTTTATTTTATTTTACCAGGCAAGTCAGTTAAGAACAAATTCTTATTTACAATGACGGCCTACACCGGCCAAACGTGCGCCGCCCTATGGGACTCCCAATCACGGCCGGTTGTGATACAGCCTGGAATCGAACCAGGGGGGTCTGTAGTGACGCCTCAAGCGCTGAGATGCAGTGCCTTAGACCGCTACCGCCACTCGGGAGCCCAGTGTGTCACTGACTACCAATGTGCTATCGTGAGAATGATTGTTGAGAAATCTCCACTTTAATAGATTCACTGTCGCTATCGAAGTTACTTCAAAGGGCAGGTTCAACAGAGCAAATTAAATGTGACCATACTTTATCAATCATCAATGATGCTATTTAGGCCTAAATAGAATTTGCATAGTCATCAACAGCAATAGTTTTAATTCAAACCAGAATTCAACTAACAATAGACAATACAATAGTCCTAGGGTTTCAAGCTCTGGTTGATTTCAAATGTAATGATATTTAGTGATATTTAATTGTGTGTGGTTATCAATGCAACCCAATATCAACATTTGAAGGAGATTTATCTTCTGCTTGGATAGTTACATCTGAGCCACTGAGCAAACTTCCAGTTTGTCTACAAATTAATAATTAATATGTTGGATTCACGTCTCCATCTCAACCAAAAATCTAAGTCAAAGAATAGGACTAAATCAAATCAAACTTTATTTAAAGTGCATTTAAAGTTTGATTTGATTTAGTCCTATTCTATACACCCGAATAAGGTTTTAGAGAAGGTGTTTACAGTGTTTACATCCATCACAAAGGTATGCTCGCTGCCACACACATACACATCACAAAAGGTATGCCACACACACACACACACACGCACGCACACACACACACACACACACACACACACACACACACACATTAGCCTGGAAATTATTTATCCCAATGGCAGTAGACTAGGTCCCAGAAAGAGAACATTTCTGTCTGTCAGCTTTCCTCTGTCTCCTTATGTCTCTCCAGTCTAACACCATACCAAACAATACAATGCCTTAGTTCTTCATTTGTTCCTTCCTTCTTCCTCCTCCCCTCATACTTTCATTTCTCTCTCGGAATTATCTAATCAACATTGTTGTAAAACTTGGGAATTTGGGGGGGAAATGATTTCGTCTTGAAGGACAATAAACGTCAGATCAATCAATCTCTCCCCCAGAAAACATTTGGGCTTACTGTCAGCTTTCTCCTAATGGCCCACTCCCAGTATTTTACCCAATACTCAACCACCTCATATTTTTCATCCGTTCCTACCTCCTACCCCCCCTCATACTGTATATCATGCCATCTGAGGGGATGTCTTGTGATGTGTCGTACTGTATCTATGAGCAGGCCAGGACTCCCTGTATGTTGCAAAGCAAATTTCCCTATTGGAATTTCCCTCATTCATTTATTAATTCATTCATAGTTTCTTCCTCCTTCCTTATACTCTTTCATTTCTGACTTCCATTTCTCACTCCCTCCCCCTCTCTCTCTCTCTCTCTCTCTAATATATCTCTCTCTAATACCTCTCTTTCTCTCTCTCTAATATATCTCTCTCTAATAACTCTCTTTCTCTCTCTAATATATCTCTCTAATACCTCCCGCTCTTTTTCTCTCTCTCTCTCGCTAATACGTCCCTCACCCCCTCTCTCTGTCTCTCTCTCTCTGTCTCTCTCTCTCTCTCTCTCTCTCTCTCTCTCTCTCTCTCTCTCTCTCTCTCTCTCTCTCTCTCTCTCTCTCTCTCTCTCTCTCTCTCTCTCTCTCTGTCTCTCTCTCTCTGTCTCTCTCTCTCTCTCTCTATCTCTCTCTCTCTCTCTGTCTCTAATACCTCCCCCTCTCTCTGTCCCGTAGGGCCCGGACTCGCGACACCTGGTTGGGTTATCTAAGCAGTTGGACTGGGATGTAAGGAAGGTCCAGCGATGGTTCAGACACAGACGCAACCAGGACAAACCCAGCATACTCACCAAGTTCTGTGAGAGCATGTAGGTTATGTTATCAAACCCAGTACAGAACATGTAGGTTATCAAACCCAGTACAGAACATGTAGGTTATGTTATCAAAACCAGTACAGAACATGTAGGTTATTAAACCCAGTACAGAACATGTCTAAAGTTTGGACACACCTACTCATTCCAGCGTCTTTCTTTATTTTTACTATTTTCTATATTGTAGAATAATAGTGAAGATATCAAAACTATGAAATAACACATATGGAATCATATAGTAACCAAAAAAGTGTTAAACAAATCAAAATATATTTTATATTTGAGATTCTACAAAGTTGCCACCCTTTGCCTTGATGACAGCTTTGCACACTCTTGGCATTCTCTCAACCAGCTTCACCTGGAATGCTTTTCCAACAGTCTTGAAGGAGTTCCCACATATGCTGAGCACTTGTTGGCTGCTTTTCCTTCACTCTGCGGTCTGACTCATCCCAAACCATCTCAATTGGGTTGAGGTCAGGTGATTGTGGAGGACAGGTCATCTGATGCAGCACTCCATCACTCTCCTTCTTGGTAAAATAGCCCTTACACAGCCTGGAGGTGTGTTGGGTCATTGTCCTGTTGAAAAACAAATGATAGTGCCACTAAGCGCAAATCAGATGGGATGGCGTATCGCTGCAGAATGCTATGGTAGCCATGCTGGTTAAGTGTGCCTTGAATTCTAAATAAATCACAGACGGTGTCATCAGCAAAGCACCCACACACCATCACACCTCCTCCTCCATGCTTCACGGTGGGAACCACACAAGCGGAGATCATCCGTTCACCTACTCTGCGTCTCACAAAGACACGGCGGTTGGAACCAAAAATCTCAAATTTGGACTCATCAGACCAAACGACAGATTTCCACCGGTCTAATGTCCATTGCTTGTGTTTCTTGGCCCAAGCAAGTCTCTTTTTCTTATTGGTGTCGTTTTAGTAGGGGTTTCTTTGCAGCAATTCGACCATGAAGTCCTGATTCACACAGTCTCCTCTGAACAGTTGATGTTGAGATGTGTCTGTTACTTGAACTCTGTGAAGCATTTATTTGGGCTGCAATTTCTGAGGCTGGTAACTCTAATGAACTTCTCCTCTGCAGCAGAGGTAACTCTGGGTCTTCCTTTCCTGTGGCGGTCCTCATGAGAGCCAGTTTCATCATAGCGCTTGATGGTTTTTGCGACTGCACTTGAAGAAACTTTCAAAGTTCTCGAAATGTTCCGTATTGACTGACCTTTATGTCTTAAAGTAATGATGGACTGTCGTTTCTCTTTGCTTATTTGAGCTGTTCTCGCCATAATATGGACTTGGTCTTTTACCAAATAGGGCTATCTTCTGTATACCCCCCCCCCCCCCCCCCCCCTACCTTGTCACAGCACAACTGATTGGCTCAAACGCATTAAGGAAAGAAATTCCACAAATTAACTTTTAAGAAAGCACACCTGTTAATTGAAATGCATTCCAGGTGGCTACCTCATGAAGCTGGTTGAGAGAATGCCAAGAGTGTGCAAAGCTGTCATCAAGGCAAAGGGTGGCTACTTTGAAGAATCTCAAATCTCAAATATATTTTGATTTGTTTAACACTTTTTGGTTACTACATGATTCCATATGTGTTATTTCATAGTTTTGACGTCTTCACTATTATTCTACAATGTAGAAAATAGTAAAAATAAAGAAAGACGCTGGAATGAGTAGGTGTGTCCAAACCTTTGACTGGTACTGTAGGTTATCAAACCCAGTACAGAACATGTAGGGTCATATCATAGACTATAACATCTAGTCTAGATCTATGGTCCTTATCTACTAATTAGTTTTCCCTTTGATCTCTGTGGGATTGTGCACACATTGGTTTATGGTGTGTGTGGTGTGATATGCTCTGATTTGTAAATGAATTGGACTAGCTTGGTTATATCACCGTCTACATGGTTGATCAGGGTCAATGTAATGCATACAAGGTGAGAGACTTGACACACATTATTTTTCCGGACAATTTTTCATTTTCGATTGTACGGTTTCCTCTGTCCGACCACGTCTCTGTCATGTGTTTTCAGGTGGAGGCTTACATTTTACCTGTGCATATTTACCTACGGGATCTGCTTTCTATGGCAGGTGAGATATTCTGGTGATCGTGCGTGTATTTACATGTTTTTTCCTTTTTTTGGCGTAACATTGGGTGCGCTGAATTCGGACTGATTGTGTTGGTCTTTGTTTTTTCAGTGCCCGTGGATGTGGGATACACACCACTGCTGGTACAACTACCCTTACCAGGTGACATTATACAGGCTGGCTCTTCATTTGGGTGGATGTATTTTGGAATTACATAGAGTACTGTTGTTGACATTTTCTGACGAGGAGCACTGCTAAGTAAACTCGTGAAGGCGCAAGAAAAATTATAGTATGTTACACACATTCAATAATGTCTGTATCCTTATTAAAGATAAACCCCTTTTTTTTTCTTTTTTTTTTTTCTGTCCCCGCTGCTGACCCATCTGCAGGTCCTGACTCCAGACCTGTACCATCCGTATTAACATAAACCCTGTCTGTCTCGGTCCCTGTTGGTGTCTTAACAGGTCCTGACTCCAGGCCTGTACCACTACTACGTGACTGAGCTGGGCTTCTACTGGTCCCTCATGTTCTCTCAGTTTACTGACATCAAACGCAAGGTGAGACGCAAGACAGGCAACAGATGCTGTCTGTTCGATGGGAACACGCACACATATTGCGACTCCTTGTTACAAAACTAACTACTAGGTATGCTAAGATATGTTTATTTCTGTTGTGATGTACAGAGTAAAGTATAGGAATGTCCTTGACTCCACTGGATTAGAGCAGTTTAGCATGAATCATTATGAAAGGTCACATGGGTTCTGCTCAGAAATGCTGTTTGTTTCCATCAGTAAATGCCTAATTCCAGCACAGGGGACAGGATTTATAGTCATGTGTTAGCAGGATAGAATATTCCGGTCCTTAATAGAATTATTGAGATTCCTTCATGGATTCCATGGAGTCAAGGAGATCCGTCTGGGGTTGGATAAGGCTAAAGAAAGCCATGTTGGAGTTTGTAAGACTGAGATTAATATATATTTTTTTTTCAAAGCACTTTGCTCACTTGTGAATAGTGGTGAAAATAAACGTAGGCCCTGTTTTTGGTATGCTCCAGTACAGACGAATCAGAAAGGAGTTCTAGAACCTATCAGTCTCTTTCTGTTTCTCTGCTTTATTGAATTATCTCAGGCTTTGATGTGCTAAGGAAGGAAGCAGTCATTTTCAATTTAACCAGGAAGTGCCAGATAGATTTCACGCATATCATCCTGCCTTGGGCAAGAAATTGCATCCATTTTATGGACCAAACATAAATTGCCCCTATGGACCATACAATATGTAGACTGGTAGGTCATGGAAGTGCGTCATTATCATTAGGGCTACATATTTGCCTGGAGCGGATATTTTAGTCACAGACGACTTCAACCGTTTGTCTGGTGATTGTAGCTGTCAGTTGGTCTGGTTATTGTAGCTGTCAGTTGGTCTGGTTATTGTAGCTGTCAGTTGGTCTGGTCATTGTAGCTGTCAGTTGGTCTGGTCATTGTAGCTGTCAGTTGGTCTGGTTATTGTAGCTGTCAGTTTGTCTGGTGATTTTAGCTGTCAGTTGGTCTGGTGATTTTAGCTGTCAGTTGGTCTGGTTATTGTAGCTGTCACTGGACATGTCCTCAGTGTGACAGATTTTTTGTGTGGTTCTTCAAAGTATTAATCTTTGACCTTGGCTTACAGTGCTCCCCCTGTTGGAGTCCATGTGTCTTACTGCTACTGTAGAAGAGTAGATCATGAGTTTTACTGCTAGAAAGCTGGAAATAGAGGTTCATAGGAGATAAATGAGGAAGTCATAAAGGTTATTGAGCAGAGTTATTTTATGAAGCTGCTGTGAATGAAATCTGCCCTTTTAACGCAACAAATATATGCATATACGCTACCGTTCAAAAGTTTGGGGTCACTTAGAAATGTCCTTGTTTTCCATGAAAACATACATGAAATGAGTTTGAATAGGAAATATAGCAAATTGAATAGGAAATGTAGTCATTGACAAGGTTAGAAATAATGATTTTTAATTTAAATAATAATTCTGTCCTTCAAACTTTGCTTTCGTCAAAGAATCCTCCATTTGCAGCAATTACAGCTTTGCAGACCTTTGGCATTCTAGTTGTCAATTTGTTGAGGTAATCTGAAGAGATTTCACCCCATGCTTCCTGAAGCACCTCCCACAAGTTGGATTGGCTTGATGGGCACTTCTTACGTACGTTCAAGCTGCTCCCACAACAGCTCAATAGGGTTGAGATCCGGTGACTGTGCTGGCCACTCATTTACATTACATTTTAGTCATTTAGCAGACGCTCTTATCCAGAGCGACTTACAGGAGCAATTAGGGTTAAGTGCCTTGCTCAAGGGCACATTTACGTCATTTAGCAGACGCTCTAGTCCAGAGCGACTCACAAATTGATGCATTCACCCTATAGCCAGTGGGATAACCACTTTACAAATTTTTTTTGGGGGGGGGGGGGTAGAAGGATTACTTTATCCTATCCCAGGTATTCCTTAAAGAGGTGGGGTTTCAAATGTCTCCGGAAGGTGGTGAGCGACTCCGCTGTGTGTGGGGGGGGGGGGTAGAAGGATTACTTTATCCTATCCCAGGTATTCCTTAAAGAGGTGGGGTTTCAAATGTCTCCGGAAGGTGGTGAGTGACTCCGCTGTGGGGTGGGGGGGTAGAAGGATTACTTTATCCTATCCCAGGTATTCCTTAAAGAGGTGGGGTTTCAAATTGGGTTTCAAATGGGTTTCACTCCATTATAGACAGAATACCAGCTGACTGCTTCTTCCCCAAATAGTTATTGCATAGTTTGGAGCTGTGCTTTGGGTCATTGTCCTGTTGTAGGAGGAAATTGGCTCCAATCAAGCCCCGTCCACAGGGTATGGCATGGCGTTGCAAAATTGAGCGATAGCCTTCCTTCTTCAAGATCCCTTTTACCCTGTACAAATCCCCCAGACCATCACATTGCCTCCACCATGCTTGACAGATGGCATCAAGCACTCCTCCAGCATCTTTTCATTTGGTCTGCGTCTCACAAATGTTCTTCTTTGTGATCCGAACACCTCAAACTTCGATTTGTCTGTCCATAACACTTTTTTCCAATCTTCCTCTGTCCAGTGTCTGTGTTCTTTTGCCCATTTTAATCTTTAATTTTTATTGGCCAGTCTGAGATATGGCTTGTCTTTGCAACTCTGCCTAGAAGGTCAGCATCCCGGAGTCGCCTCTTCACTGTTGACGTTGAGACTGGTGTTTTGCGGGTACTATTTAATGAAGCTGCCAGTTGAGGACTTGTGAGGCGTCTGTTTCTCAAACTAGACGCTCTAATGTATTTGTCCTCTTGCTCAGTTGTGCACCGGGGCCTCCCACTCCTCTTTCTATTCTGGTTAGAGACAGTTTGCGCTGTTCTGTGAAGGGAGTAGTTCACAGCGTTGTACGAGATCTTAAGTTTCTTGGCAATTTCTCGCATAGAATAGCCTTCATTTCTCAGAACAAGAATAGACTGACGAGTTTCAGAAGAAAGTGATTTGTTTCTGGCCATTTTGAGCCTGTAATCGAACCCACAATTGCTGATGCTCCAGATACTCAACTAGTCTCAAGAAGGCCAGTTTTATTGCTTCTTTAATCAGCACAACAGTTTTTCGCTGTGCTAACATAATTGCAAAAAGGGTTTTCTAATGATCAATTAGCCTTTTAAAATGATAAACTTGGATTAGCAAACACAACGTGCCATTGGAACACAGGACTGATGGTTGCTGATAATGGGCCTCTGTACGCCTATGTAGATATTCCATTAAAAACCAGCCGTTTCCAGTTAACAATGTCTACACTGTATTTCTGATCATTTTAATGGACAAAAAAATTGCTTTTCTTTCGAAAACAGGGACATTTCTAAGTGACCCAAAATAAGAATTTCCCTGTAACTGTTCTGTAGTGACCCAGCTGTTGTGATATGAAAACAAACCAGACCACCTCCTGGTTCATTGTTGAATTGCAGGACTTCCCTATCATGTTCATCCATCACCTAGCAACAGTGAGCCTGATCAGTTTCTCCTACGCTAACAACATGCTGCGTGTCGGGAGCCTGGTGATGTGTGTCCACGATGCTTCAGACTTCCTACTGGAGGTGAGTGCGGATGGACGGGGACCCACACACACACACACACACGCACACACACACACACACGCACACACACACGCACACATACACACACAGGCTCTGTTCCAGAGTCCACACTTACAAACTGGCATATTACTCAGAATGAGTTATGAATGCATTCTCAGTGATATGCTAGTGTAGAATTGGAATGTACACTACCAGTCAAAAGTTTGGACACACCTACTCATTCAAGGGTTTTTCTTTATTTTTAAAAATTTTTACATTGTAGGATAATAGTGAAGACATCAAAACTATGAAATAACACATATGGAATCATGTAGTAACCAAAAAAGTGTTAAATAAATCAAAATATATTTGAGATTTGAGATTCTTCAAATAGCCACCCTTTGCCTTGATGACAGCTTTGCACACTCTTGGCATTCTCTCAACCAGCTTCATGAGGTAGTCACCTGGAATGCATTTCAATTAACAGGTGTGCCTTCTTAAAAGTTAATTTGTGGAATTTCTTTCCTCCTTAATGTGTTTGAGCCAATCAGTTGTGTTGTGACAAGGTAGGGGTGGTATACAGAAGATAGCCCTATTTGGTAAAAGACCAAGTCCATATTATGGCAAGAACAGCTCAAATAAGCAAAGAGAAACGACAGTCCATCATTACTTTAAGACATGAAGGTCAGTCAATATGGAACATTTGTGCAGTCGCAAAAACCTTCAAGCGCTATGTGGTCCTCTGTAGCTCAATTGGTAGAGCATGGCGCTTGTAACGCCAGGGTAGTGGGTTCGATCCCCGGGACAACCCATATGTAAAAATGTATGCACACATGACTGTAAGTCGCTTTGGATAAAAGCGTCTGCTAAATGGCTTATTATTATATTATATATATTATATATTATATGATGAAACTGGCTCTCATGAGGACCGCCACAGGAATGGAAGACCCAGAGTTACCTCTGCTGCAGAGGATAAGTTCATTAGAGTTACCAGCCTCAGAAATTGCAGCCCAAATAAATGCTTCACAGAGTCCAAGTAACACACATCTCAACATCAACTGTTCAGAGGGGACTGTGTGAATCAGGCCTTCATGGTTCAATTGCTGAAAAGAAACCACTATTAAAGGACACCAATAAGAAGAAGAGACCTGCTTGGGCCAAGAAACACGAGCAATGGACATTAGACCAGTGGAAATTTGGTCTGGAGTCCAAATTTGAGATTTTTGGTTCAAACCGCTGTGTCTTTGTGAGACGGTGTGGGTGAACGGATGATCTCCGCATGTGTTGTTCCCACCGTAAAGCATGGAGGAGGAGGTGTTATGGTGTGGGGGTGCATTGCTGGTGACACTGTCTGTGATTTATTTAGAATTCAAGGCACATTTAACCAGCATGGCTACCACAGCATTCTGCAGCGATACGCCATCCCATCTGGTTTGGGCTTAGTGGGACTATCATTTGTTTTTCAACAGAACAATGACCCAACACACCCCCAGGCTGTGTAAGGGCTATTTTACCAAGAAGGAGAGTGATGGAGTGCTGCATCAGATGACCTGGCCTCCACAATCCCCTGACCTCAACCCAATTGAGATGGTTTGGGATGAGTCGGACGGCAGAGTGAAGGAAAAGCAGCCAACAAGTGCTCAGCATATGTGGGAACACCTTCAAGACTGTTGGAAAAGCATTCCAGGTGAAGCTGGTTGAGAGAATGCCAAGAGTGTGCAAAGCTGTCGTCAAGGCAAAGGGTGGCTATTTGAAGAATCTCAAATATAAAATATATTTTGATTTGTTTAACACTTGTTTGGTTACTACATGATTCCATATGTGTTATTTCATAGTTTTGATGTCTTCACTATTATTCTACAATGTAGAAAATAGTAAAAAAATAAAGAAAAACCGTTGAATGAGTAGGTGTGTCCAAACTTTTGAGTGGTAGTGTACATCAAAGTACAGTACATGTCTTTTTTTCTCATGTAGAAGGAACTTCTGGAACATTCAGTAGTACAATAAGACTCAGAAACTAGTAGGTACATTATATCAACGTTTTCCTACACTTCTTTTTCAGGCAGCCAAGCTGGCCAACTACACCAAGTACCAGCGCCTGTGTGACTTCCTGTTTGTTCTGTTTGCAGTAGTCTTCTTCATCACACGGCTCGTCATCTACCCTCTATGGTTAGTGACTCTATGGTTGTCATCTACCCTCTATGGTTAGTGACACTATGGTTGTTATCTACCCTCTATGGTGCGTGCAGCACTGGTGTGTATTCACTTGGAACTAAACTAAGTAAATGGACCGAAACAGGGAGGCACCTACCTGAATTTGTCCAATAAGTAACTTTTGGTTTTGTTGGGAAACTTTTTCAGTTGAAAAACGTTTTTCTACAATTTGCACTAACGAAACATCCCAGTTATCTGTCTACCCTCTACCTTTATGGTTAGTGTCTGTCTGTCTGTCTGTCTGCCAGGTCTCCCTTAGGAAACAGGTATTGTTCTGACCTCAATGGGACTTCCTGGATAAGTAAAGGTTAAATAACATTCAGCAGAGACATCTACAGTAACCTCTATGGTTAGTTATTGACACTACTCTAAGGCTTGGTCCCAAATGGCCCCTATTCCCGAGCCCAGAGGGCCCTGGTCCAAAATAGCGCACTACATAGAGAATGGTGTACCATTTGGGACGTAGTACATCTGTGATATTAATGTGGACGGAAGCAGCTCTCCAGGAAGACCATCGATAGAGGGCCATGCCTATGATGGGCAGTGGAGGTAACCTGAGCTGCTATAGTCAGCGTCTTGGTGTGCGTACCAAATGGCACTCTTATTTCCTACATAGGGCTCTGGTCAAAAGTAGTGCACTATGGGCCCTAGTCAAAAGTAGTGCACTATAGCCTATATAGGCATGGGGTCCCAAATTGCATTTAGGCTTGGGCCAATTTTTCCTTGAGCGGGTGGTCGGGGAGCCGTAACATAGTTATAAATCATTTGTACGCTGGAAATTGACCGCAAGAATCCCAAACAAATACAGTATTAGACAAATCATTTCAAACCTTGATTACGTTGAGATACGATCACATATGCCTCTCTATTATGCGGGGGAATACTTGGGAACAGATTTTCTAAATTAAAATCACTTTGAGCTGATTTCCTGTCCAACTCAAGGTACCCCCCCCCAAAAAAAAATGCACTCTCCTCCCCAACGTAAATAAATATTTTCACATGACCCTCCCCTTGTACTCTAAAATAAATTGCACACCCTCCCCCCTCATGGAATTAACTCAAAATAACGTTTACGTCCACAAATAACAATAGCTGTGTTTATAAATGTGGATATCGACTTTGCCACTTCAGCATGCTTTTGTGGCACGGTCGATGCCACGCAGGGCTACGGGGCAGGGTTGAGGGTTCGCTGACCACCACGGACTAGCTCACGCTCCCTGCCTACGATCAGAGCCGGCTGCAGACAATGATCAGCTAAGGGGGAAATAAGATGTTCAACGTTTTGATGTATATATTATATAATTATATAAAGTATATGCAACACATTTTCCACCAACAGGTCTCTGTGCCACACAATCAATAAAACAAAGCATACGGACTTCGCCACTTCAATATCATTGTTTGCGTTTTTGAAAGCACCAATGAATAGACTGTCAAACAAACTGAAAATACATCCCCCCGCTACCTTGTAGTCCTACCCAGTATCGAAGGCTTGGCTTGACAATCTCCGAATGTCATTAAACTTCGTTTGGATTGATTGATTTGATTTGTCAGTTAAAACATATACACACAGTTTATTAGGTACACCACCCCGTCATGAGAATGGTTCACTCCGACAGACATTGACGTAACCGTGGCTTGCTGTATAAAGCAGGCAGACAGGCATAGAGGCATTCAGTTACTGTTGGATTGAACGTTAGAATTGGCACAGATCCAGTACCTCCTGGGCTTTTCACGCACGACAGTGTCTAGGGTTGACCCAGAATGGTGCAACAAACAAAAGACATCCAGTCAGCGGCAGTCCTGTGGGCGAAAACAGCTTGTTGACGAGAGAGGTCGAAGCAGAATGGCAAGAATCACGCAACCTAACAGGCGGCCCACAAACAGACAAATAACGGCGCAGTACAACAGTGGTGTGCAGAACGGCATCTAGGAACACACAACTCGTCGGTCCTTGTCACGGACGGGCTGTCGCAGCAGACGACCACACCGGGTTCCACTCCTATCAACTCAAAACAAGAAGAAGCGGCTCCAGTGGGCACGCCATCACCAACACCGGACAACTGAGGAGTGGAAAAACATCACCTGGTCTGATGAATCCCGGTTCCTGTTGTGTCATGCTGATGGCAGAGTCAGGATTTGATGTAAGCAGCATGAGTCCACGGCCCCATCCTGCCTGGTGTCAACAGTACAGGCTGGTGGCTGGTGGTGTAATGGTGTGGGGAATGTTTTCCAGGCACACGTTAGGTCCCTCTTGATACCAATTGAGCAACGTTTGAATGCCACACCTTGTCAAATCTAAGCCCCTAAGAATTCAGGCTGTTCTGGAGGAAAAGGGGGGTCCGACCCGGTACTAGATGGGTGTACCTAATATACTGTTCACTGAGTGTATACACACAGTACAAACATTTAAAAAAGTGACCGGGATTGCACAATAGTCGGGGACTTATTTTCATTATGGTCCCAATTTTTTACAGAAGTACAGAGACACATTACAGAGATGCAGACACATTACAGAGATACAGACACATTACAGAGATACAGACACATTACAGAGATACAGACACATTACAGAGATACAGACACATTACAGAGATGCAGACAAAAAGAGGTTCTACTGTTCAAACATTAGCCAGCTATTGACATTATTTTTTTAAAGTGGTTATGGTTGTTAATGGCTTTGGAGTTGCTGTGGTAGTTTGTTCCACTCAACAGAGCCGGTATATAAAACTGTGTTCTTTCCAGATAGACTCTTATATTTAAAAACAGTGAATATTAGAGTCTCTGGCTGGTGGACATCTCTAAAAAATGAAATGTGTCTGTGATAATTCTGTGGACCCAGACCAAGTTGAATTAATACTACTCTTTTCCCCACAGATAGCCAGCCTAGCCGCTTAAAATGCTCGACTTCCAGATGAGTATGAGGGGGGGGAGTTGAAGTACAATTCTTACAAGCTTGTTTTGG
Source organism: Coregonus sp. 'balchen' (assembly GCA_902810595.1). Taxonomy (NCBI): domain Eukaryota; kingdom Metazoa; phylum Chordata; class Actinopteri; order Salmoniformes; family Salmonidae; genus Coregonus; species Coregonus sp. 'balchen'. The sequence goes on from LR778262.1 coordinate 5,528,703, forward strand.
CTGGTCTGTAACTTATTCTTTAGACGTTTGGGGCTGCTGGTGAACCATGATGTGAAGGCATAATGAAAGTGACACTGGACTAGCGCACTTGCCAGAGTCTTTAGGGTGTCTATAGCCATAGTTTCCATCCAATTGGCGACAGATTTTCACGTGAATATTCTAAACTCCGCAATAGGCGCATTTTCCCATCAGAATTGTGTTTCCATCAAATTGGCTTGTTGCGGATAATAGTAACTTGAGGTTAAATTAAATTTGAATAAAATGTCAATGGATCTCCATCGCATTTTGAACTCTATTGATGGTTTTGTCACTAAAAATGTTGCGCAGGTTTAGCAAATGTGCCCACTCTGGTCTTGGCACGTGCATTCTAGCCAACATCTTGCAGATTCAGTGTGGGTATAGCCTACATGATGAGATTATTATGGACAAAAGTGCAGATTATTTTTATTTGTCAAACGGCATCCAAGCATCGGTCATCATGTCACCAGAATAAGACCCTGGATATTTATTGGAAAGGAGCATCAAGCTCATCACCGTGCACTTTCACCACCCTGTGAAGTTCACCATAACTTATTTCATCTGTAGCCTAATAAACTGCATGGTTTCCTGAGTCGTAGTGGGAGGACCACACAACATGTCATCGCGTGACTCCAAGTGTACTTCGATATAATGGTTGTTATATCAATATTTGCTCATAAAAGCGTTTCACCGGCATTTCTCGCATATTTCATTTTACCGACACAAAAAAATCCCACCTTGTCCTAGCGTATTTTGTTTTGTCGACATTTGGAAAGTTTAGCGACACATTTGCTGTTGCCATCAGGCCTGTCGTGACCAATGATGTATATATTCACTAGATGATAGATAGGGGGTGCTGTTTTAATGCTACTCCATCTTGGCACTCCCCCACCATTGTAAAACGAATATTTTGGAAGCTATAGAAATGCATTTATTAATGTCTACATTCATTTTTGCCACATTTGATTCTATTACAGACACCTTAATGGATAATTTAAAGTTATATTATGTGAGCTAAACCTATATATATATATATATATATGTACATTACCAGTCAAAGGCTTGGACACACCTACTCATTCAAGGGTCTTTCTTTATTTTATTTTTTTTCTACATTGTAGAATAATAGTGAAGACATAAAAACTATGAAATAACACATACGGAATCATGTAGTAACCAAAAAAAAGTGTTAAACAAATCAAAATATATTTTATGCTTTTCCTTCACCATCTCAATTGGGTTGAAGTCAGGGGATTGTGGAGGCCAGGTCATCTGATGCAGCACTCCATCACTCTCCCACAGCCTGGGGGTGTGTTGGGTCATTGTCCTGTTGAAAAACAAATGATAGTCCCACTAACCACAAACCAGATGGGATGGCGTATCGCTGCACAATGCTGTGGTAGCCATGCTGGTTAAGTGTGCCTTGAATTCTAAATAAATCACAGACAGTGTCACCAGCAAAGCACCCCCACAGCATAACACCTCCTCCGCCATGCTTTACGGTGGGAAATACACATGCGGAGATCATCCGTTCACCCACACCGCGTCTCACAAAGACACAGCGGTTTCAACCAAAAATTACCAATTTGGACTCCAGACCAAAGGACACATTTCCACTGGTCTAATGTCCATTGCTCGTGTTTCGTGGCCCAAGCAGGTCTCTTCTTCTTATTGGTGTCATTTAGTAGTGGTTTCTTTGCAGCAATTCGACCATGAAGGCCTGATTCACACAGTCTCCTCTGAACAGTTGATGTTGAGATGTGTCTGTTACTTGGAACTCTGTGAAGCATTTATTTGGGCTGCAATTTCTAAGGCTGGTAACTCTAATGAACTTATCCTCTGCAGCAAAGGTAACTGTGGGTCTTCCTTTCCTGTGGTGGTCCTCATGAGATCCAGTTTCATCATAGCGCTTGATGGTCTTTGCTACTGCACTTGAAGAAACTTTAAAAGTTCTTGAATATTTCCGGATTGACTGACCTTAAAGTAATGATGGACTGTCGTTTCTCTTTGCTTATTTGAGCTGTTCTTGCCATAATATGGACTTGGTCTTTTACCAAATAGGGCTATCTTCTGTATACCACCCCTACCTTGTCACAACACAACTGATTGGCTCAAACGCATTAAGGAAATAAATTCCACAAATTTACTTTTAAGAAGGCACACCTGTTAATTGAAATGCATTCCAGGTGACTACCTCATGAAGCTGGTTGAGAGAATGCCAAGAGTGTGCAAAGCTGTCATCAAGGCAAAGGGTGGCAACTTTTGAAGAATCTCAAATATAAAATATATTTTGATTTGTTTAACACTGTTTTGGTTACTACATGATTCCATTAAGAAGGAAAGAAATTCCGCAAATTAACTTTTAACAAGGCACACCTGTTATTTTATTTTTTAGGGGGTAGATCAGCTTTAATATTGCAGATAGATTGTAACTTCCATCAACGTTATTGTCTGCATCACTTCCAATCCCCCAGATGTATTTTTTTCCGCAAATACAGTGGGGAGAACAAGTATTTGATACACTGCTGATTTTGCAGGTTTTCCTACTTACAAAGCATGTAGAGGTCTGTAATTTTTATCATAGGTACACTTCAACTGTGAGAGACGGAATCTAAAACAAAAATCCAGAAAATCACATTGTATGATTTTTAAGTAATTCATTTGCATTTTATTGCATGACATAAGTATTTGATCACCTACCAACCAGTAAGAATTCCGGCTCTCACAGACCTGTTAGTTTTTCTTTAAGAAGCCCTCCTGTTCTCCACTCATTACCTGTATTAACTGCACCTGTTTGAACTTGTTACCTGTATAAAATACACCTGTCCACACACTCAATCAAACAGACTCCAACCACACACTCAACCAAGCAGCTTGGTGAGAAGGCAACAACTGTTGGCGCAATTATTAGAAAATGGAAGAAGTTCAAGATGACGGTCAATGAGTAGGTGTGTCCAAACTTTTGACTGATGCTGTATATAAACTGAAAGTAAAAAAAAATAAAAAAATGGATTAATGTTACTGTCCCCACTACAACAACAAAAATTCTTAAATACATGTAATTTTGTTCTTGAAACATTTAATTGAAATACTGTAGAATTCCACTCATTCCTATGGTGGACTGCTCCTACTGGGGAGTACCAATATGGCCGACCTGTGGCTTGAAAGCCTCTCAATGGCCAATACATAGCATCAGCAATCTGGGGGTTTATATACATCATTGGTCGTGACATTTTTTTATCCGACATGTACTTTTACTCTCATAGAAAGGTTGGATGGAAACCTGGTTAATGTCAAGCCATTTAGAGGACGCTGGAATTACATTTTGGACGAACGTGTGCATGCATACAGGAGACTTGGAGTAGCCTAATCAGATTAAAACATTGTCTGCTTGTGTTTACGCCACATGTAATACATTTTAAAAGTGAAGTGACAAATATTTAAGCTATATTGAAGCATTAGGTTGCACGAGGAATAGCCGCTCGGATTGGAGAGGAGGCTAATCTTTCCTGAATAACTGGGCCTGCCGGGAGCCACATTATTATAGGAGGACTTGGGAGAATGATGATCCACAACAGACCGCGCATCTCAGTATCAGAAGTAAAAATACAGCCTGCTACTGTGTCTTTCTAGACCTTATAAACTGTAGAGAGTAGACCCACAACTGATCCTTATAAACTGTAGAGAGTAGACCCACAACTGATCCTTATAAACTGTAGAGAGTAGACCCACAACTGATCCTCATAAACTGTAGAGAGTAGACCCACAACTGATCCTTATAAACTGTAGAGAGTAGACCCACAACTGATCCTTATAAACTGTAGAGAGTAGACCCACAACTGATCCTTATAAACTGTAGAGTAGACCCACAACTGATCCTTATAAACTGTAGAGAGTAGACCCACAATGGATCCTTATAAACTGTAGAGAGTTGACCCACAACTGATCCTTATAAACTGTAGAGAGTAGACCCACAACTGATCCTTATAAACTGTAGAGAGTAGACCCACAACTGATCCTTATAAACTGTAGAGAGTAGACCCACAACTGATCCTCATAAACTGTAGAGAGTAGACCCACAACTGATCTTTATAAACTGTAGAGAGTAGACCCACAACTGATCCTTATAAACTGTAGTCTCGACCCACAACGGATCCTTATAAACTGTAGAGAGTAGACCCACAACTGATCCTCATAAACTGTAGAGAGTAGACCCACAACTGATCCTTATAAACTGTAGAGAGTAGACCCACAACTGATCCTTATAAACTGTAGAGAGTAGACCCACAACTGATCCTTATAAACTGTAGAGAGTAGACCCACAACTGATCCTTATAAACTGTAGAGAGTAGACCCACAACTGATACAAATCACAGGACTTTGGCACCGTTATTCAAATGACATTTTCATTGCAGCCTACAATAGAATTGTGTACTCACCAATGAAAATTATTCATTGCATTGTGGTGTTGTAAGCTAGTCTAGGTAGGATAATTGTATTGTCCCTAAACAGGCTGCGTGTCTCATGTCTTCACTGTTCTTTCATGCACAATGATGCACCTGCCCTCTCTGCTGCCTATCAGCTGTTCCTATGTCCTATTTGTTCTTGTGGATTCACATTGAAGATTGATGCAGCTTTGAATGTTTTGATGTGCCCAATAAAAAAACACTACCCTCCCCCTGTGTGCCAAAAAAAACAAACACACAACCCTCCCCAAAGAAAAAAGAACACTCTCTTATTCCCCCCCCCCCCCCCCCCCCCCCGAATAAATGTCTAACTGTCCCTAAGGGCTGTAATGGATACCTAGCTAGGGGGTAAGGACTAGGGAGGTGCCTGTTGCCTGACAACAGCCTCTCTGTCTTGTCTGAGTCTGTCTGTCTTACTACTGCACTGCTGGTATGTCTGTCTACTGCACTGCAGGCCTCACAGGTCTAGTTTATTAGAGAAATGACAAACAAATATGGATTTAGTCATGTAGTCTTCTTGGATTAATGGCAACTACTAAATGTTTTTAGTGAGCTGGTTGGTATGAGAGTACACTCAGCAGGAGAAGGCAGTTCTCAGAAAAGTCCAACTTGTTTTCCCCATATGGATAAATTACTGTGTGGTTGCACATGCATTTGCGCTTTCCCTGCGTGTCTGTGTCTGTGTGTATCAGGTGTATTGTGTGTGCGTGTGCGTGTGTGTGTGTGTACTGACATACTTTCCATGCACATCTTAATTCATGGTGTGATCCTTCCTGTGCTGTTCCAGGATCCTGAACACAACATTGTTTGAGAGCTGGGAGATCATTGGTCCATACCCCTCCTGGTGGCTCTTCAACTCCCTGCTGCTGGTGCTGCAGGTGCTGCACGTCATCTGGTCCTACCTCATAGCCGGGATCGCCTATAAGGCCTTGGTCCGAGGAAAGGTGGGTGGGATGTGAATGTCATCTGGTCCTACCTCATAGCCGGGATCGCCTATAAGGCCTTGGTCCGAGGAAAGGTGGGTGGGATGTGAATGTCATCTGGTCCTACCTCATAGCCGGGATCGCCTATAAGGCCTTGGTCCGAGGAAAGGTGGGTGGGATGTGAATGTCATCTGGTCCTACCTCATAGCCGGGATCGCCTATAAGGCCTTGGTCTGAGGAAAGGTGGGTGGGATGTGAATGTCATCTGGTCCTACCTCATAGCCGGGATCGCCTATAAGGCCTTGGTCCGAGGAAAGGTGGGTGGGATGTGAATGTCATCTGGTCCTACCTCATAGCCGGGATCGCCTATAAGGCCTTAGTCCGAGGAAAGGTGGGTGGGATGTGAATGTCATCTGGTCCTACCTCATAGCCGGGATCGCCTATAAGGCCTTGGTCCGAGGAAAGGTGGGTGGGATGTGAATGTAGAGGCCTCGACTTTTTTCACATTTTGTTACGTTACAGCCTTATTCTAAAATAGATTAAATTGGGGGGTTTTCCCCTCATCAATCTACACACAATACCCCATAATGACAAAGCAAAAAAATTAAATATCACATTTACATAAGTATTCAGAACCTTTACTCAGTACTTTGTTGAAGCAGCTTTGGCAGCGATTGCAACCTTGAGTCTTCTTGGGTATGACGCTACAAGCTTGGCACACCTGTATTTGGGGAGTTTCTCCCATTCTTCTCTGCAGATCCTCTCAAGCTCTGTCAGGTTGGATGGGGAGCGTCACTGCACAGCTATTTTAAGGTCTCTCCAGAGATGTTCGATCGGGTTCAAGTCCAGGCTCTGGCTGGGCCACTGAAGGACATTCAGAGAATTGTCCCGAAACCACTCCTGCGTTGTCTTGGCTGTGTGCTTAGGGTTGTTGTCCTGTTGGAAGGTGAACCTTCTCCCCAGTCTAAGGTCCTGAGCGCTCTGGAGCTGGTTTTCATCAAGGATCTCTCTGTATTTTGCTCTGTTCATCTTTCCCTCGATCCTGACTAGTCTCCCAGTCCCTGCTGCTGAAAAACATCCCCACAGCATGATGCTGCCACCACCATGCTTCACCGTAGGGATGGTGCCAGGTTTCCTCTAGACATGACGCTTGGTATTCAGGCCAAAGAGTTCAATCTTGGTTTCATCAGACCAGAGAATCTTGTTTCTCATGGTCTGAGAGTCCTTTAGGTGACTTTTGTCAAACTCCAAGTGGGCTGTCGTGTGTTTTACTGAAGAGTGGCTTCCGTCTGGCCATTCTACCATAAAGGCCTTATTGGTGGAGTGCTGCAGAAATGGTTGTCCTTCTGGAAGGTTCTCCCATCTCCACAGAGGAACTCTGGAACTCTGTCAGAGTGACCATTGGGTTCTTGGTCACCTCCCTGACCAAGGCCCTTCTCCCCCGATTGCTCAGTTTGGCCGGCCGGCCAGCTCTAGAAAGAGTATTGGTGGTTCCAAACTTCTTCCATTTAAGAATGATGGAGGCCACTGTGTTCTTGGGGACCTTTCCCTAGATTGCTTTGTCATTACGGGGTATTGTGTGTAGATTGATGAGGAAAAACATTTATTTAATCCATTTTAGAATAAGGCTGTAACGTAACAAAATGTGGAAAAATGGAAGGGGTCTGAATACTTTCCGAATGTACTGTATAGGCCTATTACAAGTGAGATGTAGACAGGTGAGTGTGAGGTGTAACTACCCAAGGTAACTACTAGGTACCTCATAGCCGGGATAACCTACAAGCCCATGGTCAGAGGAAAGGTGAGTCTGATTTAGTACTGCTGTGCTCAGACTCAGGGCCCTAGTTAACATGGTCAGAGGAAAGATGGGTGTGATTGAGGACTGCTGTGCTCAGACTCAGGGCCCTAGTTAACATGGTCAGAGGAAAGATGGGTGTGATTGAGGACAGGGCCTATATGCTAGGACAGCGTCTCAGAGTAGAAGTGCTGATCTAGGATCAGGTCCTTCCTGCCTTGATCATCTTATTAATTATGATCTAAAAGACACAACTGATGATATTACTCTGACTGTTGTGAATACAGGCCCAGGCTTTTACTTATTACTCTGAGACTGTTGTGAATACAGGCCCAGGCTTTTGAGAAATCCATTATGTCAGACCTCAGTCTGTAGTTATTAAATCCTAACGCTACGATTGTGGAAGCTATAGAATAACTATGGAATAAGGTAACATTTCATCAGTGTTTGTTCATTGCTTTCTTCCTTTTCTTGTATTGATTCTCTCTCCTTCCCTCTGCAGAGGGGGTTTGTTTCCTCTCTCTTGGGTGGAGGGTCCCGTCTTTCCATCTGTCTCCTCAGTCCTCATTCTCCCTTTCGCTTGTCCTTGCTTTACTGTCTAACTAAGATTAAGATCCCTCTATTGGTCAATTGCACACAAGGTCCAACCAAAATTTGACTTCCGCTTTTAACCCAACCCCTCTGAAAGACACACATACATATACAGGTTTTTTGGAGAGGTGCGGGGGGGCTGCCACACTGGGCACGGGGGAGCTGTTGTTGTGGGGGGGGGTTAAGTGCCTTGCTCAAGTGCACAACCGCAGGCAATGGCATCCGGTTGCCAGCTCACTTCCCGCCAGATTGACAACTCCCTTCTCTGCTCTGCTTTCTGCAGTATGTCTCTCTTCTCATTCCTTTCACTTTTATGCCAATGTCATTTATTCTTGTTAATGTGGTTGTGGTTCATGAATATGATCTAGATGGCTGTCAGTGTTTCCATGCTCCTTTAAACTCCATCTTGTGGCGCTTGCGAGCATGTGCAGTTTGAGTCCGAATTCATTAAGGAAGTCTGATAAAAAAATTTAACCAGAAATGGGTAATGGGTTACGTATGAAGATATTCTAATGTTATTCATGTTTTTGTAAACAACCTATGAAAATTAAGTGCCTTAATCTTTCAGACCATGTAACATGTTTCCAGGCTGTCTAGCTAAATGTCTATGGAGTTCAATTGTGACACGTCTATCAGAGTGGACCGCCAACTACAGTCACCATCAGCCGATATTTGTAAAAATGTCCATTCCTTAATGTACCTGTTTGTCCAGTGTAACTGTGTTCTATTCTTTGGGTGCTGATATCCGTAGTTTTTTATAAAAACGTCATTCTATGTGAAACGTGCACTACTACTTCGACACTTTTGGAAATATCCATTCTTTAATGCTTATGCTACTGTGTACCTGTGCTCGTCCTGATTGTCAACTTTGAATTGTAACATTGTATTTCTCTCTGTCTGACAGGTGTCTAGGGATGACCGCAGTGACGTTGAGAGCAGCTCAGAGGAGGAGGCTGACACCAACGGGACCAACGACAGGGGGGTTAAAATGGCGTTCTCTCCTAAGGTAGAGAACGGCACCAATGGCACCAACGGCTACGCCGTCACCACTATAACCTGGCCACAACAGATACGCAGCAGCAGCAGCTGGTGATACAGAAAGAGGAGTCTGCTGTCTGATTCACAGTATAGGGCTGACCTGGGTCCAATATGTCTGGCCTGGTTACGCTGCGCATCCACTAGTTGTCGGAACTGAAAGGACAATGTAAAAAAAAATATCAGAGACAGTACTGTTCAGGTCGGCCCTATAGTAAGAATCAGGCATATCTGTGAGCCCTTTCCACTACTAGTTCATCCTATCCTACACTACATCTTGAAGTGCTTTTCCTGCCTCATCCAGTTCCCTGGACGTTTTAAGTCCGTTTCTTAATTCATCTCTGACTCTTAATTATACTGGTTTTTTTTCCAGCACTGTCAACAATGATCACATTACTTTTCAGAAGTGACAATGATTGGTGACTATGACATCAGACGATGGATGAATAGACAGACCCATAGAATCAAAAACGGATTACATTTTTAACTGATAAAAACACTTTTCATTCCCGTGTGTCCATAGAATGGGTGTAACTGTTTTTTCATTCTTATTCCACTTTTTAATGTGATGCTGAAGTTTGTTGGGGAGGATGTTCTCTCCCTGTTTTATGTCAGTTGAACTAAAGTTATTACTGTATATATTTTTTAACAAATAAATGTTTATTTGTGAAAGATATGTTTTTATTCATATTACACGGCTGTAAAATGACAATACCCCACCACCCAAACCGTGCTCCAGTGTATCCTGAGAGAAATGAAATAGGGGAGGGATTTTACATTTCATCTTATTTAATTTGACCATTTTGGCATTTAATAACTTAACAAGTAATCCTGTAGAGTTTAGAAAGACCTTCTCTGCCGCAGCCCTCTCTGTGGTGGCATCGTCTGTGTGCTAAAGGGTCAAGTCAGGACCATGGGGAGAGAGACTGAAGACAGATGACGTTCTCGTTCTTTAGCTACTCTTTTGGGCACACAAAACCGTTGATCACATGATCAGTACCCAAAGATTATCATTCAAGTATTTTGGGAGGAACAGAAATGTCCATGATTTTTTGGGACAAACTATCCAGGCCTCTATGGCTTGAGGGCCTCCACGTCCTGGTTTTCTGCCGCTACCTGCAGCTCTTTCTGCTTGTTCATGTAGCGGTATCCCCGCATGGTGCACATGTATCCTCCGTAGAGTGTCAACAGCATCATCGAGGCAGAAAACCCCCGGTATCCGAAGTCGGCGAGGCGCTTTGCAGCGGTCAACATGGTGATGGTGTTCCTGGCGGAACCAAAAACATGTGGGTCTCGGAGCAGGTTCTCCAGCAACGTTACAACGACGGTTAGCTACATGAATCTCCTTGTTTACTGATGTGCTTAACAAGGTGGTTATCACAGTTAATAATATGCTAACATGTCCCTTACTGATGACATTATCATCGGGGGTTGATCCTAAAGACACTGATGGAACTTAGCCAGCTAAAGTTAGCTAGTTACTGTTAGCTAGTTAGGTTAGCTAACGTTTGGCTAGTTAAAGATTAGCAAGCAAGCGTTTCGTTTTATCAACTAATAAATAAAAAAATGCTGTGGTTTTCCCGTTTCAGATGATTGTTATGTAGCTAAATTGCATTGTTGCGTACCTTTTTTTGTAATGGAGAATGACAGTCAGATTGTTGATACCCCTCTCAACGTTAACACTCACCTAGCCTAATACCTAACTGCACCTTTCGTAACTGATACCAAGGTTTTGCGAGGGACAGAAAGTCCATTCGGTTCTTGAGTAATCAGTAGAGGGAGGACTATCAACGTTCTATCGATGTTTCCTAGTCGGACATATTTTGATGCCGCACTCGTCAGCACAGCGACGGTTTCTTTCCGCTAGTTACCACTATTACACAAATGTAATATCGTGGCTATATATCGTAAAAATGTATGAAAACTAAAATTTGCTTTTTGGTATTAATTTAAGGTTAATGTTAGCAGTGTGGTTAAGGTTAGGTTTAAAATCTAATTTTAAGAATAGAAATTGGAGAAATATACCGGGTTTATGACTTTGTAGCTGTGGTAACTATTAACGACTCCATAGCGATGGCAGCATGTGGAGCAGAGAGTGACGTTCTGGATGAAAAAGATGATCCCGGTGCAGCATTTTACGGAAATGTTATACATTATTACACATTCAACCCACCAGAGAACCGTCTAAGCCTAATTTCGACCACACTTATTCAGGATTTGGGGTATGGCAAAGACTGCATTGAAACCATATTGATGCTGGACATCGGCTGCAATTAAGACACAGAAACGGACTAAATCATGTTAGCCAGCCTTTACACATTGATTCACCACCCACACAAGCTAGCACCACAATCACTGAGTTTCATCATCCGTCATTGAATACTTTGAGTCAGATGTCTGTCACCAATGAAGTCTTTTGTCTTATCTGTGTGTAATATCACAGGACCTGACAGTGGCATTGTACAGACACCTCCAGCAGAGGGCCCAGTCTGAAGAGGTTACAGCACCGGCACTGATCTCCGGCTCTTGGGCTTTGACCTGGACGAAGCCATTATCCTCCGGGCTCAACAGACAAACCCTTTCCCTCAGAACATCTCCTTCATTCCCCTAGACATCACCCAGGAGGACACTAGTGCCAGCCAGCTAAAGGACTACTAGAGACGACATAGCTGCTCCCGTTTCCACCTCTCCCTGTGCCTGGCTGTCACCATGTGGGTCCATCTGAACCATGGAGTCTCCTCTCCCTGTGCCTGGCTGTCACCATATGGGTCCATCTGAACCATGGAGACTCCTCTCCCTGTGCCTGGCTGTCACCATGTGGGTCCATCTGAACCATGGAGCCTCCTCTCCCTGTGCCTGGCTGTCACCATGTGGGTCCATCTGAACCATGGAGACTCCTCTCCCTGTGCCTGGCTGTCACCATGTGGGTCCAGGAGCTTCAAGCACAGTTAAATAAGGACCAGTATGTTGATTGAACACTAGGTGACAATAATACTGTGTTGTTACCAATGGGTTGTTATTGCTGTCTAATGACACCTGCATAGTGCATATTTTAGACAGCTATACATTTAGGTTGACCTAACTCGATACTATTCATAGACGTTGTGTTTTGGGGCAATTCCATCGTAACGGAGTGTATGCCAAACAAAAAACATTGATTTCAAAGATTAACAAACCATAGAACTCTATGCACAGTGACTACTTTGAACAATTTACACAGTAAATAAAATACAAAATAAATTTACTGGAAAAACTGTGCAGATGCAAACTTTGTATCTGCCACATGCCATAATTGGGGAGGACAGGCTCGTGGTAACGGCTGGAGTGGAATAAATAGAATGGTATCAAATACATCATACATATGGTTTCCATGGTTTCCATGTGTTTGATACCATCCCATTGACTCCATTCCAGCCATTATTATGGGCTGTCCTCCCCTCAGCAGCCTCCTGTGATTTCTTCTGCACAGTTGCTGTAAACGTGTATTTTCAGTGATTGTGAAAAGTAGGCCTTGTGCATAGAGTTGTATGGTTTGTTAAACTTTGAAATCAACGTTTTTTTGTTTGGTATACATTTTAAAGTGAAAAATCTGAGTTTCTCAGCGTAGTTCCTTTACCATAGAATTGCCCTTTGGAAAACAATCATAAACCTTCAACTGACAGATAATGTAATACATGAATCTTGTATGTTTTCATAATCAGAAAAAAAAATCACATGATTTTACTTCTCCAAAGCCATGTTACATTTCATAATGTTATGAATCCTAAACTTTCACAGAACTCTCTACAAAGTTCAGTAGAAAATCAACTGTATTAGTCCTGTCTGCCACATGCACCGGTGACACAGAAAGTAGGTGGCCAAACCCAGTTTGTGGTGTCCTGTTTCCTGACCCCATAAGAACCATTATCTCGCTGCAATGAGGATGATGCTGTTATTAGCCTACTGTCTCTTTACAATCCGTTTTGACCGCTATCCCAGCCGTTGCACGGCAGGGTGTATGCTCGAAATAAGACCAAACGGTTTCTCTAAATACATATTTTTATATACTGATACATATTTTTTTTATTTTCTTTACAGTAAGAACAACCAAATGTTTATATTCCTCTAGCTACAAACACACATCTATCGTGTCGTGATCTTATGGTATTCTCTCATGCTCATTACTGAATGTAGATAGACAAAGAAGCCATAAATGTGATATAGATCTGATATAAACTCTTATATAATGGTTCTTCAACCTCAGCCAGAAGGATCCGACGGGTCTTTAGTGAGAGCTGAATCTGGAGCTCTCTCTCTGTTCCGTTGTTTTAATCAGCAGTTTGGGTGTTGGGGAGCTGGAGCTGCTGTGGCGTCCATTAGCGGAACTCTTAGAACCTGGACAGAACACAACAGTGGCAATCTAATGGTTAGAGCCTAATATCTGCTTTTGTGTCTCAAAATACAGCATTTAGTGTAATTCTAGTCAGCGGATAGCATTAAATAGAGTACATTTACTGCTGTATTTTTTCAGTAGTACATATACCACTTACTGTAGTTGGAGACTGACTGGATGTTGAGAATAGATTGATGTCCAATCCTGAGAGACAAGTGTGCTGCTTCAGTTTGTGAAAAGATTGCAGATAATACTTTTCACACATTGTCCGGTCCTTGTTTAGAACCTCAACCTATAGACACCATACTGTATAATGTGTACCTATAATAATACCTGTCCTCCTCTCCCTCCATACCTGTCCTCTCCCTCCATACCTGTCCTCCTCTCCCTCCATACCTGTCCTCCTCCTCTCCCTCCATACCTGTCCTCCTCCCCCTCCTTACTTGTCCTCCTCTCCCTCCATACCTGTCCTCCTCTCCCTCCATACCTGTCCTCCTCTTCCTCCATACCTGTCCTCCTCCCCCTCCATATCTGTCCTCCTCTCCCTCCTTACTTGTCCTCCTCCTCCTCCTCCTCCTCCTCCTCCTCCTCCTCCCCCTCCATAACTGTCCTCCTCTCCATCCATACCTGTCCTCATCTCCCTCCATACCTGTCCTCCTCTCCCTCCATACCTGTCCTCCTCCCCCTCCTTACTTGTCCTCCTCCTCCTCCTCCATACCTGTCCTCCTCTCTCTCCTTACCTGTTCTCCTCTCCCTCCATACCTGTCCTCCTCTCCCTTCATACCTGTCCTCCTCTCCCTCCATACCTGTCCTCCTCTCCCTCCTTACCTGTCCTCCTCTCCCTCCAGTAGTTTTCTGTAGGTGGCTATCTCTATGTCCAGGGCCAGCTTGACGTTCATCAGGTCCTGGTACTCTCTGAGCTGCCTGGCCATGTCCTGCTTGGCCCTCTGCAGAGCATCCTCCAGATCTCTGATCCTGGACTTAGCCTCCTTCACAGCCAGCTCCCCACGGTCCTCAGCCTCGGCTATCTGGTTCTCCAGGTTGGCTCGCTACAGGATATATAGGTATAGTTAGAGTTAGAGACTTAGCCACTTCCACAGCCAGCTCGCCCTGGCCCCTAGCCTCGGCTATCTGGTTCTCCAGGTTGGCTCGCTACAGGATATATAGGTATAGTTAAAGTAGAGTTAGGTTAGAGACTTAGCCACTTCCACAGCCAGCTCGCCCTGGCCCCTAGCCTCGGCTATCTAGTTCTCCAGGTTGGCTCGCTACAGGATATATAGGTATAGTTAAAGTTAGAGTTAGGTTAGAGACTTAGCCACTTCCACAGCCAGCTCGCCCTGGCCCCTAGCCTCGGCTATCTGGTTCTCCAGGTTGGCTCGCTACAGGATATATAGGTACAGTTAGAGTTAGAGACTTAGCCACTTCCACAGCCAGCTCGCCCTGGCCCCTAGCCTCGGCTATCTGGTTCTCCAGGTTGGTACACCACATCAACACCAGGGTTAAGGCTGCATTAACTCCATGGCAGTACTTGCTTGCTTAAGCCTCATCACACCAAGTGGCATACACAGTCTTAGTGGGCACACTCCATGGCATGGCTGCTGAATCTTTCATCCCATAAAGTAGATCCAATCCCATCCGACAGGGTATGTGCTGCATCCAGAGTTTTTGTTTGATATTACTGTGCCTCAAAGCGGTCAAAGCATAAGTGAACCGAGTTGAATAAGTAAACTAACTAACCTGTTGTTTGACAGCTTCTATCTCACTCTGCAGACGTCCGATCAAGCGGTTGATTTCTGCTATCTCTCCCTTGGTGTTCCTCAGCTCGTCTCCGTACTGGGTGGCCTGGATGGCCATCTGGTTAAACTGAGGGAAAATAAGACCAGTTCTCTTGGAGCTTTGGGCACAAGTCTGTTTAGCTACCATTCCACTCCTTGTACTCTGTGTCATTATGCCAAAGATATATGTTTAGCAATGACAAGGAGTGGAAAGGAGTGGGATGATAAACTGCTAAACAGACTGGTACCCGGGCTAGTTCTCTAGCACTGTCTTCCAACTATCTGCCGAACCACACTGCTTTGACTGAGATATTTTTCTTTCACATTGTCCTTTTACTGTACTGTGGTTCCGGCAACTATTGCTCAGTAGTGTGTGTAAAGGGTATTGATTTCAATGTAGTAAAACAAAAATCCCTCTCCTTAACCACTTCAATCCTAGAATAGTCAACTGTTGTTGTTCACCTTGGACTTGTACCACATCTCAGCCTCCTCTCGGCTCTTGGCAGCGATGTCTTCGTACTGAGCCTTGACGTCAGCCACTATCTGGTCCATGTTGAGGTCGCGACTGTTGTCCATCTCCACCACCACAGAGGTGTCCCTGATGCTGGCCTGCAGCTCACGCAGCTCCTGGATGTAAACAGTGCAGTGTGTTCCTACGTTTTTTTAGTATGTGTATGTGATCCTTGCCGGATTTGAGCCTACAACCTTTCACCAACTGCCTGCGCCATACAGGACCACTTGTGTATTGTAATGTATTGTATTGTTAATATAGTAGATACAGTAATGACCTTACCTCCTCATAGATGGTCCCGAGGAAGTTGATCTCATCAGTCAGATGATGACCTTACCTCCTCATAGATGGTCCCGAGGAAGTTGATCTCATCAGTCAGATGATGACCTTACCTCCTCATAGATGGTCCCGAGGAAATTGATCTCATCATTCAGATGATGACCTTACCTCCTCATAGATGGTCCCGAGGAAGTTGATCTCATCATTCAGATGATGACCTTACCTCCTCATAGATGGTCCCGAGGAAGTTGATCTCATCAGTCAGATGATGACCTTACCTCCTCATAGATGGTCCCGAGGAAGTTGATCTCATCAGTCAGATGATGACCTTACCTCCTCATAGATGGTCCCGAGGAAATTGATCTCATCATTCAGATGATGACCTTACCTCCTCATAGATGGTCCCGAGGAAGTTGATCTCATCAGTCAGATGATGACCTTACCTCCTCATAGATGGTCCCGAGGAAGTTGATCTCATCAGTCAGATGATGACCTTACCTCCTCATAGATGGTCCCGAGGAAATTGATCTCATCAGTCAGATGATGACCTTACCTCCTCATAGAGGGTCCTGAGGAAGTTGATCTCATCAGTCAGAGCTCCCACCCTGTCTTCCAGGTCTGCTTTCACCAGGTATGCTGAGTCCACATCCTGAAAGGACAACAAACGGTAGTTACCCATAGCCTAGCGGTTAAGAGCATTGGGTCAGTAACCAGAATCCCCGAGCCGACTAGGTGAAAAATCTTGCCGATGTGCCCTTGAGCAAGGTACTTAACCCTAATTGCTCTGGATAACAGCGTCTGCTAAATGACGAAAATGTAGCTACCACTGTTTGTCGAAACATACCAGGTGCAATTTAGATTAATCATTTCATTGCAAAGCTACTAGTTTATGTTGAAATTGGTTTTGACGTGGTTGGTTGAGATGTTCTCTGTCTCCCCCTAAACACCCCAGGCCCGGTTCTTGTTCAGTGGTGATATGATATTTTATGAGCTTAACGTTTTTTCATCTCGTAGAAAGTGGGCCAGGTTTGGTCATACTGTTGTCTCTGTCTCTCTGTGTCCTTTCATCTGCAGTGTTTGTCTAGCTTACCCTCGCTCCCATAGGGGCTGCGCTGGATCGCTGAACGCAACATCAAGTTGATGTCTTAGTGTGGTATTGTGTCCATAAATGAGTCCAATATGTGTGTTGAACTTCAGAGACTGCACCAAGAAAACACAAAATCTAAGGTGTCACTGGGGAAATGGGATGTTCTCACCTTTTTTAGGATTACAAATTCGTTCTCCAGATTGTTTCTCTTGTTGATCTCATCTTCGTATCTAGGTCAGAAGAACAGGTGACGAGATACTGGATTAGGTCACAGTAGCAAGGTTCTGGCATCCGTCATTTAGGGTTAAATAAATAGGTTGAAGAAGGCTCCTTGGCTCTGTCTCAGTTGCTTACAAATCTGTTGAAGGCTATTGAGACTTTTTGTGTTTGAAGTCCCCCACCAGCCCCTGCATGTTCCTCAGCTCTCCAGACAGACAGACAGACAGACAGACAGACATACAGACTCCTACTTGTGTTTGAAGTCCCCCACCAGCCCCTGCATGTTCCTCAGCTCTCCAGACAGACAGACAGACAGACAGACAGACAGACAGACAGACAGACAGACAGACTCCTACTTCTGTTTGAAGTCCCCCACCAGCCCCTGCATGTTCCTCAGCTCTCCAGACAGACAGACAGACAGACAGACAGACAGACAGACAGACATACTCCTACTTCTGTTTGAAGTCCTCCACCAGACCCTGCATGTTCCTCAGCTCTCCAGACAGACAGACAGACAGACAGACAGACAGACAGACAGACTCCTACTTCTGTTTGAAGTCCTCCACCAGACCCTGCATGTTCCTCAGCTCTCCGTCCAGCTTGGTCTTATCGTTGTTGACCACGTCCATCTGGCGGCGGAGGTTGGCCATGTAGGCCTCGAACAGCGGCTCGATGTTGGAGCGGCCCGTCTGCTTACCGTGCAGCAGGTCAAACTTAGTCTCTAACATCTTATTCTGCTGCTCCAGGAAACGCACCTAAAAGGGAGGAGAGCGAGAAGCCCTTAGCTGATGAAATAGTCGCAACAGTCCAAGCATGGGGAGGAAGATGTTGAGTGTAGTCTGCTAATACATGTACATTGTAGCAACTTTAATAGAGACCCTGGTACAACACTTTGTCTCTGTTTTAACCTCTTGGTCTAATGGTTTAAGTCTGGGCTGACAGTCGAAGGGACCTGGGCCCAAGTCCTGGTTGGACTAACCACCTCAGATTGCTGCAATATTTTGTCTTGACATGTCATTGTGGCCCTTTACCTTCCAAACGTGTTTTCTGCAGTAATGTATGGGCTTGGAGCGAACTGTTTTTTTTTTTAATTTTAAAATTGTATTATTATTTTTGATTATTTTTTTAGGGGGTGGATCAGCTTTAATATTTCAGATAGATTGTAACTTCCATCAATGTAATTGTCTGCATCACTTCCAATGTTTCTTTCTCACAAATATATATATATATATCAAATTTTATTGGCCACATGCGCCGAATACAACAGGTGCAGACATTACAGTGAAATGCTTACTTACAGCCCTTAACCAACAGTGCATTTATTTTTAATTAAAAAAAGTAGAATAAAACAAAAAAGTGTTGAGAAAAAAAGAGCAGAAGTAAAATAAAATAACAGTAGGGAGGCTATATACAGGGGGTACCGGTGCAGAGTCAATGTGCGGGGGCACCGGCTAGTTGAGGTAGTTGAAGTAATATGTACATGTGGGTAGAGTTAAAATGACTATGCATAAATAATTAACAGAGTAGCAGCAGCGTAAAAAGATGGGGTGGGGGGGCAGTGCAAATAGTCCGGGTAGCCATGATTAGCTGTTCAGGAGTCTTATGGCTTGGGGGTAGAAGCTGTTGAGAAGTCTTTTGGACCTAGACTTGGCACTCCGGTACCGCTTGCCGTGCGGTAGCAGAGAGAACAGTCTATGACTAGGGTGGCTGGAGTCTTTGACAATTTTGAGGGCCTTCCTCTGACACCGCCTGGTATAGAGGTCCTGGATGGCAGGAAGCTTGGCCCCAGTGATGTACTGGGCCGTACGCACTACCCTCTGTAGTGCCTTGCGGTCGGAGGCCAAGCAGTTGCCATTCCAGGCGGTAATGCAACCAGTCAGGATGCTCTCGATGGTGCAGCTGTAGAATTTTTTGAGGATCTGAGGACCCATGCCAAATCTTTTCAGTCTCCTGAGGGGGAATAGGCTTTGTCGTGCCCTCTTCACGACTGTCTTGGTGTGTTTGGACCATGATAGTTAGTTGGTGATGTGGACACCAAGGAACTTGAAGCTCTCAACCTGTTCCACTACAGCCCTGTCGATGAGAATGGGGGCGTGCTCAGTCCTCTTTTTTTTCCTGTAGTCCACAATCATCTCCTTTGTGTTGGTCACGTTGAGGGAGAGGTTGTTATCCTGGCACACGGCCAGGTCTCTGACCTCCTCCCTATAGGCTGTCTCATCGTTGTCGGTGATCAGGCCTACCACTGTTGTGTCGTCGGCAAACTTAATGATGGTGTTGGAGTCGTGCCTGGCCATGCAGTCATGGGTGAACAGGGAGTACAGGAGGGGACTGAGCACGCACCCCTGAGGGGCCCCCGTGTTGAGTATCAGTGTGGCAGATGTGTTGTTACCTACCCTTTCCACCTGGGGGCGGCCCGTCAGGAAGTCCAGGATCCAGTTGCAGAGGGAGGTGTTTAGTCCCAGGATCCTTAGCTTAGTGATGAGCTTTGAGGGCACTATGGTGTTGAATGCTGAGCTGTAGTCAATGAATAGCATTCTCACGTAGGTGTTCCTCTTGTCCAGGTGGGAAAAGGCAGTGTGGAGTGCAATAGAGATTGCATCATCTGTGGATCTGTTGGGGCGGTATGGAAATTGGAGTGGGTCTAGGGTTTCTGGGATAATGCTGTTGATGTGAGCCATGACCAGCCTTTCAAAGCACTTCATGGCTACAGACGTCAGTGCTACGGGTCGGTAGTCATTTAGGCAGGTTATCTTAGTGTCCTTGGGCACAGGGACTATGGTGGTCTGCTTGAAACATGTTGGTATTACAGACTCAGTCAGGGACATGTTGAAAATGTCAGTGAAGACACTTACCAATTGGTCAGCACATACATATATACATATACATAAACACACATATATATATATATATATATATATATATATATATATATATATACACACATATACACATACATACACACACATACATATATATACATACATACATATATACATACATCCATACACACACACATATCCTTTTTTAAATGATATTTCCCTTCATTACTTTCCAACCCCACCACCCCTTCCCCAATTGGAGTAAACTAGTGAACAACAACGCTTAGGCCTCTACTTCCAGCCCATACAGTGGGGGAAAAAAGTATTTAGTCAGCCACCAATTGTGCATGTTCTCCCACTTAAAAAGATGAGAGAAGCCTGTAATTTTCATCATAGGTACACGTCAACTATGACAGACAAATTGAGGAAAAAAAATCCAGAAAATCACATTGTAGGATTTTTTATGAATTTATTTGCAAATGATGGTGGAAAATAAGTATTTGGTCACCTACAAACAAGCAAGATTTCTGGCTCTCACAGACCTGTAACTTCTTCTTTAAGAGGCTCCTCTGTCCTCCACTTGTTACCTGTATTAATGGCACCTGTTTGAACTTGTTATCAGTATAAAAGACACCTGTCCACAACCTCAAACAGTCACACTCCAAACTCCACTATGGCCAAGACCAAAGAGCTGTCAAAGGACACCAGAAACAAAATTGTAGACCTGCACCAGGCTGGGAAGACTGAATCTGCAATAGGTAAGCAGCTTGGTTTGAAGAAATCAACTGTGGGAGCAATTATTAGGAAATGGAAGACATACAAGACCACTGATAATCTCCCTCGATCTGGGGCTCCACGCAAGATCTCACCCCGTGGGGTCAAAATGATCACAAGAACGGTGAGCAAAAATCCCAGAACCACACGGGGGGACCTAGTGAATGACCTGCAGAGAGCTGGGACCAAAATAACAAAGCCTACCATCAGTAACACACTACGCCGCCAGGGACTCAAATCCTGCAGTGCGAGACGTATCCCCCTGCTTAAGCCAGTACATGTCCAGGCCCGTCTGAAGTTTGCTATAGTGCATTTGGATGATCCAGAAGATGATTGGGAGAATGTCATATGGTCAGATGAAACCAAAATAGAACTTTTTGGTAAAAACCCAACTCATCATGTTTGGAGGACAAAGAATGCTGAGTTGCATCCAAAGAACACCATACCTACTGTGAAGCATGGGGGTGGAAACATCATGCTTTGGGGCTGTTTTTCTGCAAAGGGACCAGGACGACTGATCCGTGTAAAGGAAAGAATGAATGGGGCCATGTATCGTGAGATTTTGAGTGAAAACCTCCTTCCATCAGCAAGGGCATTGAAGATGAAACGTGGCTGGGTCTTTCAGCATGACAATGATCCCAAACACACCGCCCGGGCAACGAAGGAGTGGCTTCGTAAGAAGCATTTCAAGGTCCTGGAGTGGCCTAGCCAGTCTCCAGATCTCAATCCCATAGAAAATCTTTGGAGGCAGTTGAAAGTCCGTGTTGCCCAGCGACAGCCCCAAAACATCACTGCTCTAGAGGAGATCTGCATGGAGGAATGGGCCAAAATACCAGCAACAGTGTATGAAAACCTTGTGAAGACTTACAGAAAACGTTTGACCTGTGTCATTGCCAACAAAGGGTATATAACAAAAGTATTGAGAAACTTTTGTTATTGACCAAATACTTATTTTCCACCATAATTTGCAAAAAAATTCATTAAAAATCCTACAATGTGATTTTCAGGATTTTTTTTCCTCATTTTGTCTGTCATAGTTGACATGTACCTATGATGAAAATTACAGGCCTCTCTCATCTTTTTAAGTGGGAGAACTTGCACAATTGGTGGCTGACTAAATACTTTTTTCCCCACTGTACATACTATATACATTTTATAGACACAGTCAAATTCTACAATAATTATATTTTGTTTGTTTTTACTCCTGAACTTCCTCCGATCATTTTCATGATGTCCATCTGGTTTGCTTCTATGTGCCATATTTTTCTAACTGTGCTCTTTCACAAAAGCTCTCAACCTATAACCTATATACTTATTATGGACACAGTATTCTTTACATGAGTTATGTTGTTGTTATTAGTTGTTGTTATTAGTCCCATCCTTCAGCTCCATTCAACACCTCCCATCTATCTCTTAACGCCATCCATATTAGATTTCAATTTTCCATATATTTCTCAACTGTATTGTGATGTGTCACAAAAGTTCTGAACCTTTCTCTTTCTACAGATCATAAATTGAAAATAAACATTTTGCTAAAAGTATTATTATATTATTGATCGATTGACTATGACTTTTCAGATCACCCACTAGTGCTATCTGCAGGGTTAGCTCCAGGTAAATATTGCAATCCTTCAGCCATTCCTGGACCTGAGTCCAAAAGCAAGCTACAAATGGACAGTACCAAAACAAATGATGTAATGCTTGTCTCTTCGCAGCAAAATCTGCAGAGCTGGGAAGATTGTATCCCCCATATAAATAACATTCTATTGGTAGCAAGATTTTGATATAATAATTTAAATTGAAAAATTATCTGTTTTGAATCCGGCGTCGTTTTGTGTATCAGTTCATAAACACTATGCCATGGAATTGGTACGTCAAAAATCTCTTCCCAACTATTTTGCAATCTATATGGGACGGCTGTCAATCCTTTGGTCCTTAAATGAAACTGGTATACTTTTTTATTTATCACAATTTTTTTAACCAATTATATTCTTTAATGCAAGGCCGACAGACAAGTTCCTTACTTTTTCCCCCTTCCACTTTCCTTTTCCATTTTTGCGGTAATGCTGCAATTATTTGGTTGTAATTTTGGGTAGAGCAGACATTTCCATATGTTTTTGTTAACTGCATGTGCGACATAACTCCACCAGTTCTAACGATAACATCATTTACGAAGATTATACCTTTTTTAAACATTTTGTAAAAAAAAGAAGTTTTTTTTAATCAATTAGTATATTTGAGTTTAACCACAATATTTGTTGCATTATTTGTTCTGTCGTTTCTGGAGGATTAAATTGAAATTGCAACCAACTTTCTATGGCTTGTTTTAGAAATAGTGATATTTGGGAGATTATTTCCTTTTCAAATAACTTAAAGTGAGAGGTTGTAATCTGAATAAAGGGAAAAAGGCCATTCTGGAACATTGGGTGAGACAATCTTACTAATAATCCAGAGTGAGTGCATTCATTTTTTTTCTAATGTTCTATTGTATCCATGACATTCATGATTTCCTTAAGAGCATGAGGGTGATTGTTTGTAGTGTGATTTCCTTTACGGTCCATTGAGAAATTTAAAACTGTATTATAATCTCCCACCATAATTATAGAGTATTGAATTGCTTGCAGAGTTGATAATTTATTATATATATTTTAAAAGAAGTGTGGATCATCATTATTTGGTCCGTAAAGGTTAATGAGCCATATTTGTTTATGGTCCAATAACATATTTAAAATAATCCATCTACCTTGCGTATCTGTTTGGACAATTTGCACATTCGGATCGAAATTACTGTTAATTAATATCATCACCCCTTTTGAGTTTCTTTGCCCATGGGAGAAGTATATTTCGCCCCCCCCCCCCCCATTCCCTTTTCCACGCAACTTCATCTAGAATTGTTGAATGAGTTTCCTGTAAACAATAGATATTATATTCCTTTTCTTGGAGCCATGTAAATATTGTTATTCTTTTGTTATTATCTGCTAAGCCATTACGATTATAACTGGCTATACTTATTTCACCACATACCATAATGAGATACAAGTTTCAAATCTATTTATCATTACATATGTTTGTAAATGTACCAATAAAAAATACCATAGCGATTGACTGTCCATTTAGCTGTACCATGATATTTGCAATGTTACTAAATAACCCTCTAATTGTTCTCCACTAATTCCCCCGCTAAAGGCCCTCCCCATCCCAAGTTGGGCCGTCATCCCCCGAGGGGCCAGGACCCATCCATCGAAAACAGCACACAGTGCCACCCACAAAACACAAGCAGGTCAACCGCCAAAAGCATTTCCAATGCTCTCACCTCAATATATATACAGTATCTCCACCCCTCACATTTTTGTAAATATTTGAGGGAAAATGGCTAATTGGGCCCAATTTGGACATTTTCACTTAGGGGTGTACTCACTTTTGTTGCCAGCGGTTTAGACATTAATGGCTGTGTGTTGTGTTATTTTGAGGGGACAGCAAATGTACACTGTTATACAAGCTGTACACTCACTACATTACATTGTAGCAAAGTGTAATTTCTTCAGTGTTGTCACATGAAAGGATATACTCAAATATTCACATAAATGTGAGGGGTGTACTCACTTTTGTGAGATACTGTATATATAGCTATTTAACAATATATATCCATTCAAATATCTTGCATATCATATTTTCCATCATTATCGATTAATATGCGTAATAATGTCGGCAGTTCATGCGTAGGACTGTTACCTATAACCCAGATTGCCATTGTATTACATTACATTTTTGACAAGCAATTTTTTATTTTAGCAAACAATTATTGTGGTT
This sequence comes from Coregonus sp. 'balchen', assembly GCA_902810595.1. Taxonomy (NCBI): domain Eukaryota; kingdom Metazoa; phylum Chordata; class Actinopteri; order Salmoniformes; family Salmonidae; genus Coregonus; species Coregonus sp. 'balchen'. Next base: position 5,553,177 of record LR778262.1, read on the forward strand.
CATCCTATATTCTCACTAACATCATTACCCCCTTGCAACAGATGTGGGATAATGTGGGAGTGAACTGTTTAATTAATAGACCTTTGAAGCATTCAGAAGCAATCTCCCAGACAATCTCCCAGAGTTGTTTGATATCAGCTGTGCTGAGTAGACAGATTGTAGAGAACAGTGCTTGTATGTTAAGTTCATTATTCTGGTTTTAACAACTGACTGAGATCTTTCTAGGATCTCAGTATTCTCTTCCCATTGACTGTCTGCGATCAACACAAAAGCTCCCTCCCTAAACACTTTAGGGGATGTTCCAGTCTTGGATGATCACACCACGTCTGACCTGTTTTTATCAGGTTACCACCGAGCTGAGAGAAATAGGACATGGTGCTTTAAATGTATTTTACTTGTTATTTGACGTCTTTAAATGTATTTTACTTGTTATATGACTTCTTTCAAATGGGCTTTGCATCCCAAGTGAATCACACCATTAGGGCATGATTTGTGTCGAGATATCTCAGGTTTCGGCTACCTCCTACGAGGAATAGGAGCTTGTTATTGCAGGAAACCCAGAGCTGTAGAGCTGGTGATCTGTAGCGTAGAAACAGGGCACAAAGCCTCTATTGTAACTCTGTTACCCACTCCGTGAGAAAGGGGAAATATCATGTAAGCTGAGCGGTGAATCAGGTGACCACGGCTGTGAAAGAGCAGGTGACTTTTTGTTTTCATGGGTTAGCTCAAGTCAAACTGATATCCAAAGTTAAAGTCCAGAGAACGCGTTTCCACCGCTCCATGGTCCAATGGCTGCGAGCTTTACATCTTTCATGAAGCTCCCGACGAACAGTTACAGTGGGGGAAAAAAGTATTTAGTCAGCCACCAATTGTGCAAGTTCTCCCACTTAAAAAGATGAGAGAGGCCTGTAATTTTCATCATAGGTACACGTCAACTATGACAGACAAATTGAGAAAAAAAATCCAGAAAATCACATTGTAGGATTTGTAATGATTTTATTTGCAAATTATGGTGGAAAATAAGTATTTGGTCACCTACAAACAAGCAAGATTTCTGGCTCTCACAGACCTGGAAAATAAGTATTTGGTCAATAACAAAAGTGTCTCAATACTTTGTTATATACCCTTTGTTGGCAATGACACAGGTCAAATATTTTCTGTAAGTCTTCACAAGGTTTTCACACACTGTTGCTGGTATTTTGGCCCATTCCTCCATGCAGATCTCCTCTAAAGCAGTGATGTTTTGGGGCTGTCACTGGGCAACACGGACTTTCAACTCCCTCCAAAGATTTTCTATGGGGTTGAGATCTGGAGACTGGCTAGGCCACTCCAGGACCTTGAAATGCTTCTTACGAAGCCACTCCTTCGTTGCCCGGGCGGTGTGTTTGGGATCATTGTCATGCTGAAAGACCCAGCCACGTTTCATCTTCAATGCCCTTGCTGATGGAAGGAGGTTTTCACTCAAAATCTCACGATACATGGCCCCATTCATTCTTTCCTTTACACGGATCAGTCGTCCTGGTCCCTTTGCAGAAAAACAGGCCCAAAGCATGATGTTTCCACCCCCATGCTTCACAGTAGGTATGGTGTTCTTTGGATGCAACTCAGCATTCTTTGTCCTCCAAACACGACGAGTTGAGTTTTTACCAAAAATTTCTATTTTGGTTTCATCTGACCATATGACATTCTCCCAATCCTCTTCTGGATCATCCAAATGCACTCTAGCAAACTTGTACAAACCTGGACATGTACTGGCTTAAGCAGGGGGACACGTCTGGCACTGCAGGATTTGAGTCCCTGGCGGCGTAGTGTGTTACTGATGGTAGGCTTTGTTACTTTGGTCCCAGCTCTCTGCAGGTCATTCACTAGGTCCCCCCGTGTGATTCTGGGATTTTTGCTCACCGTTCTTGTGATCATTTTGACCCCACGGGGTGAGATCTTGCGTGGAGCCCCAGATCGAGGGAGATTATCAGTGGTCTTGTATGTCTTCCATTTCCTAATAATTGCTCCCACAGTTGATTTCTTCAAACCAAGCTGCTTACCTATTGCAGATTCAGTCTTCCCAGCCTGGTGCAGGTCTACAATTTTGTTTCTGGTGTCCTTTGACAGCTCTTTGGTCTTGGCCATAGTGGAGTTTGGAGTGTGACTGTTTGAGGTTGTGGACAGGTGTCTTTTATACTGATAACAAGTTCAAACAGGTGCCATTAATACAGGTAACGAGTGGAGGACAGAGGAGCCTCTTAAAGAAGAAGTTACAGGTCTGTGAGAGCCAGAAATCTTGCTTGTTTGTAGGTGACCAAATACTTATTTTCCACCATAATTTGCAAATAAATTCATTAAAAATCCTACAATGTGATTTTCTGGATTTTTTTCCCTCAATTTGTCTGTCATAGTTGACGTGTACCTATGATGAAAATTACAGGCCTCTCTCATCTTTTTAAGTGGGAGAACTTGCACAATTGGTGGCTGACTAAATACTTTTTTCCCCCACTGTATTGTGCTGATGTTGCTTCCAGAGGCAGTTTGGAACTAGGTAGTGAGTGTTGCAACCGAGGACAGACGATTTTTACACCCTACGCACTTCAGCACTCGGCGGTCCCGTTCTGTGAGCTTGTGTGGCCTACCACTTCACAGCTGAGTCGTTGTTGCTCCTAGACGTTTCCATTTCACAATAACAGCACTTACAGTTGACCAGGGATGCTCTAGCAGGGTAGAAATTTGACGAACCGACTAGTTGGAAAGGTGGCATCCTATGACGGTGCCAACTTGAAAGTCACTGAGCTTTTCAGTATGGACCATTATACTGCCAATGTTTGTCTATGGAGATTGCATTGCTGTGTGCTCAATTTTATACACCTGTCAGCAACAGGTGTGGCTGAAATAGCCAAATCCATTCATTTGAAGGGGTGTCCACATACCTTTGTATATATTTATATATATATATATATATATATATATATATATATATATATATATTAAACCACGAGTGTCATGGATTCAATGAAAATGAAGGCACATATGTAAACTAGACACTTTAAACATTATATTTAGAAATAAATGTTTTACATTTCAACAATGTATTTGTTTTTAAAGCTGTTGAATACGGACTTCTGGTGCCAAATTCTTCTGTAAAAGTGCACCTTGTAGATGTATGCTTGTGGTCTTGTGATCATTTTGAGAAATCACATGAAACTTCTATGAATCATAATAGACGCCTTAATAATGCATAATAATAAATGTCTCATATGGTTAAATAACGGTCCCCGGGAATTTTGGAGGAAAAAGGGGGGGACCTCTTAAAAAAAAAAAAATTTTTTTTTTTACCCAAAGGCTTTTTCTTTTTGAAAAAGGCCCCCCGGGAACCAAAGGGGTTTTTTTTTTTGGGCTTTTTTGGGTTTAAGGGTTTAAAACCCCCCCCCTTATTTTCCCCTTTTTACTTTTTTGGGCCAAACCATTCAAAAATTCTTTTTTTTCCCCTGGATTTTTTTTCCCCCAATTTTCTTCATTAAGTTCCCGGGTGCCTAGGTAAAAAATTTTACAACCCTTCAACCTTTTTTTTAAGGGGGAAACTTGAAATTTCTACTAAAAAAAATTTTTCCCCTTCCCCATTATTTCCCAATTTTTGTTCCAGGGTTTTTTGCTTGTTTTTGTCCCCTCAAATTTTAACCACCCGTAAATAAACCCGGTTTTGGGGGGCTTGGTTGGCCAAACCCATTAAATTTGAGGGGTTGCCCCCAAACCTTTGGGGAAATTAAATAACCAATTAAATTTAAAATTTAAATAAAATTTTAAACCACGAGTTTGGGAAATTCCATGAAAAATTAAAAGGCCCCTTTTAAAAATAGGGCCCTTTTTAAAACCCTTATTTTTTAGGAAATAAATGTTTCCAATTTTAAACAGTAGAAAGGGGTTTGGGGAAAATCCCAAACCTTTTTTGGGTGCCCAAATTTTTTTTTAAAAAATTGATTAATTTTTTTGTTCTTTTATATTTTGGGGAAATTCCCAAAAAAATTCAAAAAATAAAATCAAAGAATACCCCCTTAAAAAATTAATTTTAAAATAAAAATTTCCCAAAAAAAATTTTTTTTTTTAAAAGGGTTAATGGGGGTTTTGTTCCAAATTTTGCAAGAAAAACGAAAATTGGTTACTTTTTTGGTTTTTCCCTTTTAAAATAAACTGAAACCCTAGTTTCGCCTTTTTTGCTAATTAAAAACCACAGGACAAGGGAAAAAATCGGGGGTTAAATGAAGAATAACAAAACCCAAAGGAAGTTGGGGAAACCTGTTTTTTTTTTTCCCAAAAAAGGGGGAAAGCTAGAAAATTGGGGAGTTTTAAAAAACACCTATGGGAAAAATACCTTTTTGATGAAAAAACCAAATGGTTGGGTTGAAGGGCCCTTTAAATTGTTTTCTCTAAGCGGGCCCCTGGGGTTTGGGGTTCCAATTCTTCCCAGGGTTGAAAAAACCAGATTTTCCTGAACCAAAACCCGGGGGGTTTGGAGGGACTGTTTTGGTGGTGGAAAAAGTTCCCCCCCTCTTAAAATTACCCTCCCCCATTTTTAAGAACAAAGGGGGCCCCCCCCTTTTTACGGGAACGGGAGTTGGAACGTTTGGGTGGGCCATTTTGAAAGAGGCCGGCCGAGCGGAAAAAGGGGGGGTTGGGGATTACCGGAAAAGAGGAAAAGGAAAGGGTAAAAATACAGGACGGTTTTAATTTTGGGGAAAAGGAAGGGAAAACACCAAAATTTAAAAAAAAAGGGAAAGGGAGCCCCAACGGGAAAAATGTAATTTGAGGGGGTAAAAGATGGAAGAATAAGAAAAGGAGGTAAAAGGGGGGAGGGAGGGGAAGGGTAAAAGAAACGGATAGATGGGGAAAGGGGGAACGACGGAAAAAAAAAGGGAAATTGAGAGGAGGGGGGCCCCCCCAAAAATTGGGGGAAAGGAGGAGTGAGAGTCAAAGGGGATAATGGGAAGGGGTGGGATTTCCAAAAAGATGGAGAGGGTTTAAAGCCCTAGATGGAAGGAGAGGAAATTTCAAAAATTGGGAGGAGTGGAGTCAAAAGGAAAATGGGGGGAAGAACCCCGGGAACACCAAGGGGGGGAAATCAGTGGGGGGTGGGTCCAAAGGGTTTTTAAAGGTGGGGGGTTTTTTGGGTTTCGAGAGGGAAATTTTACCCCCCGGGGGGGTTTTCCCCCCCCTTTTATTTCCCCCTTTTTAAAACCCCCCCCAACCCCCCCCCCCCCCCCCAGCCTTTCCCCCCCCCCCCCCCCTCCCCTTGTATTTCTCCCCCCAGTTTTCTGCCCCCCTTTTAAAACCCCCCCCCTTCCTCTTTGGGCCCCCTTTCCCCCCCCTTTTCCCCCCCTCCCCCCCTTCCTCCCTTGGTCCCCCCCCCCCTCATCTCTTCCCTCCTTCCCCCCCCCTCCCCCCCCCAACCCCCTCCCCCGGCCCCTTTTCCCTCCTCTTCCCTTCTTCCCCCCCTAACCATTCTCTCCCCCCCCCCCCAAACCCACGTCTCCCCCCCCCCCTCTAACCCCCCCCCCCCCGCCCTCCCCCCCCTCCCTCTTCTCTCTCTCCCCCCCCCCCCCGCCCCCGCCCCCCTCCCCCCCCCCCCCCCTTTCCTCCCCCGGGGCCCCCCCTCCCCCCCCGCCCTCTCTCCCCTCCCTCCTCCCCCACCCCTCCCCCCCAGCCCTCCCGCCCTCCCCCGCCCCCGGCCCTCCCCCGGGTCTCCCGCCTCCCCCACCCTTTTCTCCCCCAAACCCCCCCACGCCCCCCCCCGGTTTCCCTTTCCCTCCGTCTCTCCTCTCGACTGGCCCCAAATCCCCCCTCCCCTGAATTTCCCAAGGGCCCGGGGGAATCTCTGGTTCTCGGCCCCCCCCTCTCCCCCCCCCCCTTACCCCCCCCCAAACCCCCCCCTTCCCCCCCTCCCCCCTCCCCCCGCCCCCCCCTCCCCCCCCCCCCCCCCCCCCTTTCCCCCCCCCTCCCCCTTCCCCCGGCCCCCCCCCTCTCTCTCCCCCCCCCCCCTCCCCTTCCCCCCCCCTCTCCCCCCCGTCCCCCTCCCCCCTTCCCCCTTTTCCTCGGTCTCTCCTCTCCCCCCCCCCCCCCTTCCTTCTCTCCCTCCTCCCCCCACCCGGCCGGCCGCCCTCCCCCCTCTCCCCCCCCCACACCACCCTCCCCCCTCCCTCTCTCTCTCCCCCAAAGGCCGGGTCCATCCCCCCCCCCTCCCCCCTCCCCCCCCCTCCCCTCTCTCCTCCCCCCCCCCCTCTCCCCCCCCCCCCCCCGCCCCCCTCCCCTCCTCCCCCCCCCCCTCCCCCCCCCCCTCTCTCTCTCCCCCCCCCACCCTCCCCCCCCCCCCTCTCCCTCCTCCCCCCCCCCCCCCCCTCCCCCTCCTCTCCCCCCCCCCCTCCCCCCCCCCCTCTCCCCCCCCCCTCCCCCCTCTCCCTCCTCTTCCCCCCCCCCCCTCTCCCCCCCCCCCTCCCCCCCCCCCCCCCTCTCCCCCCCCCTCTCTCCCCGGTCTATAAAATGCTCCCTCTCCTCCACCCGCCAGCACAGAAATATTTTTTTGGGTTTTGGGTTGGGATTCTTGGGATGTTTTCTTAATTCACAAATTTTTCTGCTAAAACTTTTCTTTTTGTCATATAATTTTACACCTTATCAAATTTTTAAAGCTTTTTAACCCGGGGGGCCACCACACCCAAGATTGCCTTTCGACAAAGTGTGAAAACCAGGTCCCCCCCGGCCCCCCGTTCGGGGGTTGATTTCCTGGGAAAAACGGTTTAAATCTCTCTCCAGCCTCCCTGTATTTCAGTACAGTAATCCCCCCACTGCCCAACCCACCAAAGGGGGGTTAAAAAACACTGTAAAGGGGAAAAAACATTTTTTAAAGGCCCCTTGTAGCTCCCGGGGTTTTCACACCATTTTTTGTCACCCAGTTGGGGAAAATTTGGGTTGATTATTCTATTTGAAAAAATATTTTGGGGGTAACGAAGAAAAAACCCAGAAAACCTTTGTTGGGGTTTACTTGGGAAAAGGGTTTTTATTGTAAAATATAGTGCAACGAATTTTCCTGCATAAAATTTTGGAAATCAGGCCCTTTATTAAAAAAAGGGCCTTGAAACTTTTGAAAGCATTTTAAAACCAAAACCCGATTTTACGTTTTTGAATATAATGTTTTATATAAATCATTTTTTGGCATGTCTTCTGGCTTGGCCCTACTTCCCTATTAACTTTCCCCAAAAGTTTTTTCCCTTTTTTCCGGGGTATTGGGTTGATATTTGGGAAAACTCTCCCTTCCTTTTCCTCTTTTCTTCGGGGGTTTAAGTCGTCCAGGGGTCTTTCAGCCCACCTCTACAGGGTATTTGGCCGGTACCAGACCCTGAAATTAAAAATTTGGGGGGGAAAAGTAAAGATTTATGAAGTAAGGGGATTACCTAAAAAAACAAAAAAAGCCAACTAAAAGGGAGAATTCAATTGAAAATGCTTTTGTCCAAGACTCCAAAAAATGGCTAAAAAGATAAATATAAACATACCAAAAGTTTCAAATAATAAAAGGGCCCTTGGGGTTTATTTTGAAGGGCTTGGCTGATTTTGGGGACCATCCCCTTTCCAAACCCGGCGGGGCTCCGTACATCACAACCCCTTTATGGGAAATAAAAGGAAACCAAAAAAATAAACTATATGGGCTTAAAGGGAAACCCCCCCCCCTTGAAATTTAATAAAACATATTTTCCTTCCCCAGAAAAAGGGGTTTGGAAAACCCACTCATAAAGGGGTTTTGGGGGAATTTTAAACTTTTTACCTTGGTAGAAAATAGTGAAGCCCTCAATTTTTATAAAAAAACCCACAATGGAAATATTTTCGAAACCCAAAAAAAGGGTGTTAAAAAAATAAAAATATAGTTTTACTTTTTAGTTTTTTTTAAAAGTTGCCACCCTTTTGGCCCGGGGGAATAAACAGCTTTGCCACCTGGCTTCTCTCAACCATTTCACCTGGAATGTTTTTTCCAAACGGGCTTGAAGGATTTCCCCACATATGCTGAGCACTGAGGCTGTTTTCCTTAAACCCCGGGGCCCAAACTCCCCCAAACCACTAAAATTGGGTTTGATTTCGGTGGATTGGGGGAGGCCGGGTTTCATTTTTTCGCCCAAAATTACTCTCCTTTTTGGGTCAAAAAAAGCCCTTAAAACAGCCGGGAGGGGGGTTTTGGGGGTTCATTGTCCGGGTAAAAACCAAAGGAAAGTCCACAAGCGAAAACCCCGGGGGGGGATGGCTTATCCGCGAAGGTTTTAAGTGTCCCTTTTAATTCTAAATAAGCACCAAAAAAACCCAACCCCCACCCCCTAACACCCCCCCCTTCCATTTTCCCAACGGTGGGAACCACCCCATGGGGGAAATCTTTCCCTTTCACCTACTCTATGTCTCCCCAAAACCCCGGGGTTGTCCAAAAATCTCAATTTGGGCCCAAACAAAACCAAAAGGACAGTTTTCCCCCGGGCTAATTTTCATTGCTCGTGTTTTTTGGGCCCCAAGCAATTTCCCCTTCTTTTTTTATTGGTGTCCTTAGTAGTGTTCCTTTTTGCAAAATTCCCCCGACCATGAAAAGCTTGATTCCAAAAGTCCCCCCCTTTTAATTTTTGGGATGTTGAGATGTGTCTTTTTATTTAAAATCTTGAACATTTTTTTGGGCTGCAATTTCTGGGGCCCGGGAAAATTTAAATTTAACTTACCTCGGGCAGCAGAGGTAACCGGGGGCCCTTCCCTTTCCCTTTTTTTTGACCTCATGAAAACCCCTTTTTAAATAAAGCGTTTTAAAGGTTTTTTTTGGCGACTGCACTTGAAAAAACCTTTCAAAGTTCTTGAAATTTTCCCCCGGATTGACGCCCCTTAAACTTTTTAAAGTAATGATGGACTGCGTTTCTCTTTGTTTTATTTGAGCTGTTTGTTCTCCGGCCATAATGGACTTGGTATTTTACCAAATAGGCTTTGCTGTAAACCCCCCTACATTGTCCCCCAAACACAACGGTTTTTGGCTCAAACCCATTTAAAAAGGAAAAAAATTTCCCCAAAAATTAATTTTTAAAGGAAGGCACACCTGTTAATTGAAAGCTTTTCCGGGTGCTATTCCCTCATAAACCGGGTTTGAAGAATGCCAAGTTGGGCAAAGCTGTCAAAATTTCCAAGGGTTCCCTTGGGGAAGAACTCAATAAAACCCTATTTTTGATTTGTTTAACATTTTTTTTTGGTTACAAAATATTCCATTGGTTTATTTCATATTTTTTATGTTTTCACTATTATTATACAATGTAAAAATTTAAAACAAAAAAAAAACCCTTGAAGGGGTGGGGTCCAAACTTTTGACGGTACTGTATTTTAAAAACCTTTCAAAAGCATTTAAACCTTTTTCCATTAGTTCCATGGGGGTTTTTTTGGGAAAACCCTTTTTTTGAAAAAGGGATTATAAAAATTTGGAAAAAGGAAACTATTTTGTACGTTTTTGGGGAAAAATCTACCCAAACTCATAACCTTTTGGGGTCGAAAATCATGTTCTAACCGGTTTGGGTGGGGGTCCTCCCTGCCCTATGTGGGGTCTTTCCCCGGTGGGGGGCCCGGGGGTTTCCCATCATCCCAATCCCCAAAGGTTTGAATTTTTTGGCCCCATCTAGGGAATAGGAAATTTTTTCCCTCCCTCTCTTGGTGACAAAAAATTTCCCCATCCGCGTTGAAATCCCCCAGGATCATGAGGGTTCTCCAGAGACACCCAATTGAAAACCAACAAAGTACTTCTTATTCCCCTTTTTTTTAGCAAAATCTATCAACAATTATATAAATGTTGTGAAAAAAAAAAAGGGGTGGGGCACTTTTTTTTAAGGTGCGGGGTTAGCCTTTTAATTTTGGGGAGTTTAAAAAAGTGTGTAATTATATGTATTTTAAATGGGGGGGGGGTTCCTGGGGGAAAAAGGGGAAAAAAAATAGGGGGTTAAACCCTTTTTTAACCCGGGGGGTTTTTCAAAATTTCAAAAAAAAGTAAAAGGTTCATGTTTTAAAAAACCTTTTTAAAATACCCTCATCGTTAGCCTTTTTTTTTAATTTTTTAAAAAAGTATTTTAAATAAAGGGGGGGCGAGTTACACAAAAAAAAGACTTTTTGGTAAAGGCCCCTAAATGTGGACTAAGGGCATACCCCCCGGGTAAATTTGTTTTCCCTTTCAAAAGTTTTTATCTTGGGTTTACATTTTAGAATAGGGACACATATTTGTACTATTTTTATTATCCTAACTGAGACAGTTTTCCTAAGAAATTTTTTTCCCGGGTGTAACTCGCTTTTTTTTTTTTTTTTTTTTATTAAATACTAATATGTCTTTATTAGGGCTTAAAAGGGGGTTTTTAAAAAGGGTTTTTTTCCCAGTAGCACATAAATTTTTGAAAAAGAAAACTTTTAAATTAAAGGGGTCAATATAGGGAAATAAGACACAATAAAGACCCTTTTATTTAAATTTATATACCCCCTTTAAATAAACTACAAATGTGGGGCTCCCTTTTTGAAACCCTTAAAAAAAAGTTCAGTGAACTTTAACTTTAAAAATAAAAGTGTGGGGCCCAGTTATTAAACCTACCTCAGTTTTCCCCTTTTTTTTCTTTTTCCTCCCTTTGACAACGCGTCCACCTCCTTTTTTCCTTCACGAGTTTCAGCTTGGTTTTCCCCGGGATAAAACCCCAAGGTCTTTCAGCCCTTGGAAATAAAAAAGCAATCATGTCATACCCCCGTAGGGAAAGGGCCGGGAACACAACCCCAAAGGTCTACTGGGGAACATTTTTGGGTGGGTCCCCCTAGAAAGGGGTTTAGGAGTTAAATCCTACCACATAACCTGATCAAAAAAAACGTGCATGCTTTTAACTAGGCCTAAAATTTCCCTTTTTTTCCAGGTCACTAGTCAGGGGAACTCAGGGCCCTAATAATAGGAACAAAAGAGGATGAAAAAATTTAAATGATACGTAGGGGAAAAAGGCTGACTAAAATTTACAACCGGTATTGAGACAGGTAAAACAGACCTCTAAAAAAAGGGCTTTTTACTATACTATTTACCACAGACTCTCCCCTCCCCTCTCCCTCCTCCCCCACCCTCTCCCCCCTCCCTCTCTCTCTCTCTCGCTATCAGATGCCTCCCTCTCCTCCAGCTGCGCAGCACAGTAATATTTATTTGTTTTGGTTAGCTATGATTCATTGATGATTTCTTAAGTTCACTAGTTCTGGCTACAATCATTTCTGTTTTGTCATATAATATATCACACTATATCAAGATATTAGAGCAGTAACCAGTCTGCCACCACACCCAGATTGTCTTTCTGAGCTGAGTGTGTAAACAGGTCCATCCGGCCCACAGTTCTGTGGTGACTCCTGGGAGAAACGGTTTCATCTCTCTCCAGCCTGCTGTAGTGCAGTACAGTATATGCACCACTGTCAACCACCAGAAGTGGGGTTAGAATACACTGTCAGAGGACAAACAGTTTCAAGCCCTGTAGCTGCAGTGGTTTCACACCATGTGTTGTCAGCCAGTTGGTATATTTTGTGAATTATTTCTATGTTGAAAATATATTTTGTAACGAAGATAAACAGACAACGTGGATTGGTTTACTTAGGAAAGGTTTATTGTAAAATATAGTGCAACTGAATGTTTCCTGCATAAAATATTGCATGCAGGTCTTTATTAAATAAAGCACTTGAAACATTTGAAAGCATTTGAACCAGAAACAGAGTTACAGATTTTGAATATAATGATTTATATAAATCATGTTTTGGCATGTCTTCTAGGCTTGGTCTGACTTCCCTATTAACTTTCTCACAAGTCTTTTCTTCTTCCGTGGTATTGGGTTGATACTGGGAGACTCTACTTCCTTTTCCTCTTTCTTCTGTGGTACAGTTCCAGCGGTCATCAGCTCCACCTCTACAGGGTAGTGGTCACTGATACTCAGAGCCTGCATCATTTGAGGGAGTAAAAGATTTATGAAGTAAGGGATTACCTAAAAACACTAAAAAGCCAACTCAATGGAGAATCTCAATTGAAAATGCTTTTAGTCCAAGACTCCAACAAATGGCTGAAAGATGAAATATGACATACCATAGCTTCAGATAAGTGAAAGGCTTTGTGGTAGTTGAAGGGCTTGGCTGAGTTGGGGACCATCGCCTCCAACATGTCAGCTCCGTACATCACAATCCTGATAGGATGCAAAGGAAACCAAAATATGACATGATATGTGTCTTCAGAGAACTGCTTGCAATTATGAACATATATACATTACCAGTCAAAGGTTTGGACACCCTTACTCACTCAAGGGTTTTTATTTATTTGTACTATTTTCTACATTGTAGAATAATAGTGAAGACATCAACATTTATGAAATAACACATATGGAATCATGTCGTAACCAAAAAAGTGTTAAATCAAAATATATTTTACATTTTAGATTCTTTAAAGTTAGCCACCCTTTGCCTTGATCACAGCTTTGCACACTCTTGGCATTCTCTCAACCAGCTTCACCTGGAATGCTTTTCCAACAGTCTTGAAGGAGTTCCCACATATGCTGAGCACTGAGGCTGCTTTTCCTTCAATCCGCGGTCCAACTCATCCCAAACCATCTCAATTGGGTTGAGGTCGGTGTGATTGTGGAGGCCAGGTCATCTGATGCAGCACTCAATTACTCTCCTTCTTGGTCAAATAGCCCTTACACAGCCTGGAGGTGTGTTGGGTCATTGTCCTGTTGAAAAACAAATGATAGTTCCACTAAGCGCAAACCAGATGGGATGGCGTATCGCTGCAGAATGGTTAAGTGTGCCTTGAATTCTAAATAAGTCACCAGCAAAGCACCCCCACACCATAACACCTCCTCCTCCATGCTTCACGGTGGGAACCACACATGCGGCGATCATCCGTTCACCTACTCTATGTCTCACAAAGACACAGCGGTTGTAACCAAAAATCTCAAATTTGGACTCATCAGACCAAAGGACAGATTTCCACCGGTCTAATGTTCATTGCTCGTGTTTCTTGGCCCAAGCAAGTCTCTTCTTCTGATTGGTGTCCTTTAGTAGTGGTTTCTTTGCAGCAATTCGACCATGAAAGCTTGATTCACACAGTCTCCTCTGAACAGTTGATGTTGAGATGTGTCTGTTACTTGAACTCTGTGAAGCATTTATTTGGGCTGCAATTTCTGAGGCTGGTAACTCTAATGAACTTATCCTCTGCAGCAGAGGTAACACTGGGTCTTCCTTTCCTGTGGTGATCCTCATGAGAGCCAGTTTCATCATAGCGCTTGAAGGTTTTTGCGACTGCACTTGAAGAAACTTTCAAAGTTCTTGAAATTTTCCGGATTGACTGACCTTCACGTTTTAAAGTAATGATGGACTGTCGTTTCTCTTTGCTTATTTGAGCTGTTCTCGCCATAATATGGACTTGGTATTTTACCAAATAGGGCTATCTGCTGTATACCCACCCTACATTGTCACAACACAACTGATTGGCTCAAACGCATTAAAAAGGAAAGAAATTCCACAAATTAACTTTTAAGAAGGCACACCTGTTAATTGAAATGCATTCCAGGTGACTACCTCATGAAGCTGGTTGAGAGAATGCCAAGATTGTGCAAAGCTGTCATCAATGCAAAGGGTGGCTACTTGGAAGAATCTCAAATATAACATATATTTTGATTTGTTTAACACTTTTTTGGTTACTACATGATTCCATATGTGTTATTTCATAGTTTTGATGTCTTCACTATTATTATACAATGTAGAAAATAGTAAAAATAAAGAAAAACCCTTGAATGAGTAGGTGTGTCCAAACTTTTGACTGGTACTGTATGTAAAAACCTTTGCATAGCAGTTAACCATTTCCATTAGTTCCATAGGGTTCTTTTGGATAACCTTTTTGAGAAAGGATTATGAGAAATTGAGAAAGGACTATATTGTACTGTATTTGATTTATCTGATCCAACTCATAACCTTTTTGTCGTAAATCATGAGTCTATAGCCTGTTTGGAGTAGGCCTACCTGTCGTATGTGTGGTCGTTGCCTGTGTTGGCCGTGGTGTCCACATCATCTCCAATCACCCAGTTGAATTTCTTGTCACTACGGATACGGATATTTGTCATGCCTCTCTTGGTGACATAACTTCCATCCGCGTTGAAATCGCCCAGGATCATGATGTTCTGCCAGAGACACAAACAGTGATACCACACTAAAGTACTTCTATATTCTCTTTATTTTTAAGCTAAATGCTATCAACAATTATATAATGTTGTGATAAAAAAAAAGAGGGGATAGCACTTTATTTTAAGGTGCGTGTTAGCCATTAATGTGTAGTTTATAAGTGTGTATATATATGTAGTTAATGAGTCCTTTATTATGTCATACGTTAGACCTTAATTAACAGTTTTCTTATTCAAACAGTATAAGTCATGTGTTACTTAATAACCTCATCGTTAGCCATAATAAAGTATGTAATAAAGAGCGAGTTACACAAGAAACAGACTCTTGGTAAGAGGTCTCAATGTGGAACTAATGGCATAGTACCTCAATGTGTTCCCTATTCTAAAGTGTTATCTTCGGTTACATCTTAGAATAGGGAACACATATTATGTACTATGTTGTTATTAGTCCTACACTGAGACAGCTTACTAAGAATATTGTTCCTGTGTAACTCGCTCTTTATTAAATACTAATATGTCTTTATTATGGCTTAAAAGGAGGTTATTAAGGATTTTCCAGTAGCACATGACAATGTTTGAATAAGAAAACATTTAATTAAGGTCTAATATATGGATAATAAGACACAATAAAGACCTTATTAGTTACTTATATACACACTTATAAACTACAAATGTGTGGCTACTATTTGTACCTTAAAATAAAGTGTCAGTGAACTTTAACTTTCAAAATAAGAAGTGTGTGCACTAGTTAGTAAACCTACATCAGTCTTCCATTTTCTCTTCACTACTTTGACGACGTCGTACAGCTCGTCCAGTTCCTTCACAGAGTCTTCAGGCTTGGTGTGCACCGGGATCAACACGAGGTCTTTCAGCACTGTAGGATATAAAGCAATCATGTCATATCCTGTATGTAATGGCCTGGAACACAACTCCAGGTCTACTGTGAACAGTCTGGAGTAGGTACCATAGTAGGGGTTAGGAGTTGATCCTGACCACATAACCTGATCAGAAAAAAACGATGCATGCTATAACTAGGCCTCAGAGCTTCCCTTTATCAGGTCACATAGTCAGTAGGAACTCAGGGCCCTAATAATAGGAACTAAAGAGGATAGATGAAAATTAATGATAACGTACGTGAAGGCATGACTATAATACTACCTGTATTGAGACAGGTGAAACAGGACTCTCTAGTGAAGGCATGACTATACTACTACCTGTATTGAGACAGGTGAAACAGGACTCTCTAGTGAAGACATGACTATAATACTACCTGTATTGAGACAGGTGAAACAGGACTCTCTAGTGAAGGCATGACTATAATACTACCTGTATTGGGACAGGTGAAACAGGACTCTCTAGTGAAGGCATGACTATAATACTACCTGTATTGAGACAGGTGAAACAGGACTCTCTAGTGAAGGCATGACTATAATACTACCTGTATTGAGACAGGTGAAACAGGACTCTCTAGTGAAGGCATGACTATAATACTACCTGTATTGAGACAGGTGAAACAGGACTATCTAGTGAAGGCATGACTATAATACTACCTGTATTGAGACAGGTGAAACAGGACTCTCTAGTGAAGGCATGACTATAATACTACCTGTATTGGGACAGGTGAAACAGGACTCTCTAGTGAAGGCATGACTATAATACTACCTGTATTGAGACAGGTGAAACAGGACTCTCTAGTGAAGGCATGACTATAATACTACCTGTATTGAGACAGGTGAAACAGGACTCTCTAGTGAAGGCATGACTATAATACTACCTGTATTGAGACAGGTGAAACAGGACTCTCTAGTGAAGGCATGACTATAGACTACCTGTATTGAGACAGGTGAAACAGGACTCTCTAGTGAAGGCATGACTATAATACTACCTGTATTGAGACAGGTAAAACAGGACTCTCTAGTGAAGGCATGACTATACTACTACCTGTATTGAGACAGGTGAAACAGGACTCTCTAGTGAAGACATGACTATAATACTACCTGTATTGAGACAGGTGAAACAGGACTCTCTAGTGAAGGCATGACTATAATACTACCTGTATTGAGACAGGTGAAACAGGACTCTCTAGTGAAGGCATGACTATAATACTACCTGTATTGAGACAGGTGAAACAGGACTCTCTAGTGAAGGCATGACTATAATACTACCTGTATTGAGACAGGTGAAACAGGACTCTCTAGTGAAGGCATGACTATAATACTACCTGTATTGAGACAGGTGAAACAGGACTCTCTAGTGAAGGCATGACTATAATACTACCTGTATTGAGACAGGTGAAACAGGACTCTCTAGTGAAGGCATGACTATACTACTACCTGTATTGAGACAGGTGAAACAGGACTCTCTAGTGAAGACATGACTATAATACTACCTGTATTGAGACAGGTGAAACAGGACTCTCTAGTGAAGGCATGACTATAATACTACCTGTATTGGGACAGGTGAAACAGGACTCTCTAGTGAAGGCATGACTATAATACTACCTGTATTGAGACAGGTGAAACAGGACTCTCTAGTGAAGGCATGACTATAATACTACCTGTATTGAGACAGGTGAAACAGGACTCTCTAGTGAAGGCATGACTATAATACTACCTGTATTGAGACAGGTGAAACAGGACTATCTAGTGAAGGCATGACTATAATACTACCTGTATTGAGACAGGTGAAACAGGACTCTCTAGTGAAGGCATGACTATAATACTACCTGTATTGGGACAGGTGAAACAGGACTCTCTAGTGAAGGCATGACTATAATACTACCTGTATTGAGACAGGTGAAACAGGACTCTCTAGTGAAGGCATGACTATAATACTACCTGTATTGAGACAGGTGAAACAGGACTCTCTAGTGAAGGCATGACTATAATACTACCTGTATTGAGACAGGTGAAACAGGACTCTCTAGTGAAGGCATGACTATAGACTACCTGTATTGAGACAGGTGAAACAGGACTCTCTAGTGAAGGCATGACTATAATACTACCTGTATTGAGACAGGTGAAACAGGACTCTCTAGTGAAGGCATGACTATACTACTACCTGTATTGAGACAGGTGAAACAGGACTCTCTAGTGAAGACATGACTATAATACTACCTGTATTGAGACAGGTGAAACAGGACTCTCTAGTGAAGGCATGACTATAATACTACCTGTATTGAGACAGGTGAAACAGGACTCTCTAGTGAAGGCATGACTATAATACTACCTGTATTGAGACAGGTGAAACAGGACTCTCTAGTGAAGGCATGACTATAATACTACCTGTATTGAGACAGGTGAAACAGGACTCTCTAGTGAAGGCATGACTATAATACTACCTGTATTGAGACAGGTGAAACAGGACTCTCTAGTGAAGGCATGACTATAATACTACCTGTATTGAGACAGGTGAAACAGGACTCTCTAGTGAAGGCATGACTATACTACTACCTGTATTGAGACAGGTGAAACAGGACTCTCTAGTGAAGACATGACTATAATACTACCTGTATTGAGACAGGTGAAACAGGACTCTCTAGTGAAGGCATGACTATAATACTACCTGTATTGGGACAGGTGAAACAGGACTCTCTAGTGAAGGCATGACTATAATACTACCTGTATTGAGACAGGTGAAACAGGACTCTCTAGTGAAGGCATGACTATAATACTACCTGTATTGAGACAGGTGAAACAGGACTCTCTAGTGAAGGCATGACTATAATACTACCTGTATTGAGACAGGTGAAACAGGACTCTCTAGTGAAGGCATGACTATAATACTACCTGTATTGAGACAGGTGAAACAGGACTCTCTAGTGAAGGCATGACTATAATACTACCTGTATTGAGACAGGTGAAACAGGACTCTCTAGTGAAGGCATGACTATAATACTACCTGTATTGAGACAGGTGAAACAGGACTCTCTAGTGAAGGCATGACTATAATACTACCTGTATTGAGACAGGTGAAACAGGACTCTCTAGTGAAGGCATGACTATAATACTACCTGTATTGAGACAGGTGAAACAGGACTCTCTAGTGAAGACATGACTATAATACTACCTGTATTGAGACAGGTGAAACAGGACTCTCTAGTGAAGGCATGACTATAATACTACCTGTATTGAGACAGGTGAAACAGGACTCTCTAGTGAAGGCATGACTATAATACTACCTGTATTGAGACAGGTGAAACAGGACTCTCTAGTGAAGGCATGACTATAATACTACCTGTATTGAGACAGGTGAAACAGGACTCTCTAGTGAAGGCATGACTATAATACTACCTGTATTGAGACAGGTGAAACAGGACTCTCTAGTGAAGACATGACTATAATACTACCTGTATTGAGACAGGTGAAACAGGACTCTCTAGTGAAGGCATGACTATAAAACTACCTGTATTGAGACAGGTGAAACAGGACTCTCTAGTGAAGACATGACTATAATACTACCTGTATTGAGACAGGTGAAACAGGACTCTCTAGTGAAGGCATGACTATAATACTACCTGTATTGAGACAGGTGAAACAGGACTCTCTAGTGAAGGCATGACTATAATACTACCTGTATTGAGACAGGTGAAACAGGACTCTCTAGTGAAGGCATGACTATAATACCACCTGTATTGGGACAGGTGAAACAGGACTCTCTAGTGAAGGCATGACTATAATACTACCTGTATTGAGACAGGTGAAACAGGACTCTCTAGTGAAGGCATGACTATAATACTACCTGTATTGAGACAGGTGAAACGGAGGATGTAGGGCTCTCTGGCGAAGGCGTCCTCGTCTCCCACCTGGGTGTCCTCATACTGATAGCTGTCAGTCAGCTTCACATGGTCCTCTCTGTCACCAACATACATGAGGCATCCATCATCTTACAGCTGATCACGTTTATCTACAGGGCCCGTATTCATAACGTTTCCCTGAGTAGGATCAGGTCCCCGCTGTTTATGTACACTTGTTCATTAATTATCTAAAAAGGCTCAACTTATTCTAGATCAGTTAATTTCAGGTCTTAGATAAGCCTCAATGTAAGTGAAATCTGATTGTGTTGTCTAACAACACATTGTGTCGGTACCTGTAGAGGAAGACAAACTGTTCCTTGTAGGTGTCTCGGCCCAGTCTGGTACTTTTAACCATGGTGTAAGGATGCTTCCTGTTGGCCCTGCCAAAAGGATATAACACATGATGCCTTTTTCTTCAGTGGCATTTATTTTATTTTACCTTTATTTAACTAGGCAAGTCAGTTAAGAACAAATTCTTATTTACAACGACGGCCTACACCGGCCAAACCCGGACGACGCTGGGCCAATTGTGCGCCGCCCAATGGGACTCCCAATTACGGCCAGTTGTGATACAGCCTGGAATCGAACCAGGGGGTCTGTAGTGACGCCTCAAGCACTGAGATGCAGTGCCTTAGACCGCTACCGCCACTCGGGAGCCCAGTAAGGTGTTAATCAGTGTATTATATAGATGTGGATATATGACATGTATACAGGAGAATTGCTCGGGATTCAGGTATTGTTGTATATTTTAGAACAGAGATGAAGAAAATACTTCATGGTAGCAAACCTTGTGTCATTCAGCTCCCTAAGGAACGTTGTCATGGCCTGGCCAGTCCTATCAACCACTTCTAGGATCAATAAGACACTGTAGCGGGACACAATCTGGACATATGGAATAAAATGGAATGCAATGGATTAAATAGAATGGAATGGAATGAATTAAATATAATGGAATGGAATGAATTAAATATAATGGAATGGAATGAATTAAATAGAATGGAATGGAATGAATTAAATAGAATGGAATGAATTAAATATAATGGAATGGAATGAATTAAATATAATGGAATGGAAGGAATTAAATAGAATGGAATGGAATGAATTAAATAGAATGGAATGGAATGAATTAAATAGAATGGAATGGAATGAATTAAATAGAATGGAATGGAATGAATTAAATAAAATGGAATGGAAGGAATTAAATAGAATGGAATGAATTAAATAAAATGGAATGAATTAAATAGAATGGAATGGAATGAATTAAATAAAATGGAATGGAAGGAATTAAATAGAATGGAATGAATTAAATAAAATGGAATGAATTAAATAGAATGGAATGGAATGAATTAAATAGAATGGAATGGAATGAATTAAATAGAATGGAATGACAGACTCAGTGTTGAAAAATAAGTTGAATAGAGAATATTTCCAGAAGAATGACAGGATAATCACCTTGATGAGATATTTCAGGACATTCTTATCAGCCACTTTGCTTGTGCCCAATCTTCTGACATTGAAGGATGCCACCTTCATGATTGCTTCAGGTAATAGAGCGGTTATTATACATCTTAGTAGTAGGCATAGAGTCTAGTCTATATACTGTCTGTATATGTTTGTCAAGATGATTAGTAAAAAAGAGATATTTCACCAAAAATTACTTGAACAAATATTGTATGTATTATATGTTTCCATTCTCTTACCATACAAAAAGAGTTTAGACTTCCTGATGTTTTATGGTAGAAATTATCTGGTAGAAATAATTTGCTATTATAGTCCCCACAAAGTGTTCATCGGAGTCTGGTTCAGTCCTGGTCCTTTAATTCAGCTGTAAATTGTCAATAGATATCAGTACAGACTAAAAGGCTTTAAAGACAGAAAGCAGAACACTAGCCTTGCAGACTGTCTGACCTCAAGAAGAGCGGAAGCCTCAAAACATCTGACATATGCATACAGTTGCTTCCTGTGCAGTCTCACAGCAGTTTTTCACACGAACAACATCAACATTAAATATTATACTCATATTTCTCAGTTAACATCTCTTTTGCTTTTTTGGGGGGGGGTACAAAATAATAATATTGTAAACAATTTTATATGACATTAACTCAAAGAAGATTATTGAATAAGGTTGATTGATAATAGTTATCCTAAGTATTTAGTCTATTTGATTCGTATTTAACTTATTCTTTATTCAATTTCCTTACCGTGTTATGATGATGTACCCAGGAGCCGAATGATGCTCTGATGCCTTTAGTAAACAGCAGGAGCCGAAGGATGCTCTGATGCCTTTAGTAAACAGCAGGAGCCGAAGGATGCTCTGATGCCTTTAGTAAACAGCAGGAGCCGAAGGATGCTCTGATGCCTTTAGCAAACAGCAGAAATCTGCTTCAGAGAGAACGTAGTATGGCCTGAACTGCACTAGATAACCCTCTCTCTACCTGTAAACCTAGGCGGTGGCTAAAGCTTTATAACATATCACTTCCTGTATCAGAAGAACAGTTTGTGGTATGGAAATGTTATCTATGCGTTTGCAAATTTTCTTTCCATTTCCAACAACATCACAGTGCAGTTTGTGTCACTGTACACACTGATAGTGTGCTGAGTGTTTCACTCAGGCAGGCCACTTTCTTCCTAACCGCTTGGTTGTGAAATGTGTAAATACAGTAGTTAGTTACTTAGAGACCAGGTTGTATATAGTGCCTTAGAGACCAGGTTGTATATAGTGCCTTAGAGACCAGGTTGTATATAGTGCCTTAGAGACCAGGTTGTATATAGTGCCTTAGAGACCAGGTTGTATATAGTGCCTTAGAGACAAGGTTGTATATAGTGCCTTAGAGACCAGGTTGTATATAGTGCCTTAGAGACCAGGTTGTATATAGTGCCTTAGAGACCAGGTTGTATATAGTTACTTAGAGACCAGGTTGTATATAGTGCCTTAGAGACCAGGTTGTATATAGTGCCTTAGAGACCAGGTTGTATATAGTGCCTTAGAGACCAGGTTGTATATAGTGCCTTAGAGACCAGGTTGTATATAGTGCCTTAGAGACCAGGTTGTATATAGTGCCTTAGAGACCAGGTTGTATATAGTTATTTAGAGACCAGGTTGTATATAGTGCCTTAGAGACCAGGTTGTATATAGTGCCTTAGAGACCAGGTTGTATATAGTGCCTTAGAGACCAGGTTGTATATAGTGCCTTAGAGACCAGGTTGTATATAGTTACTTAGAGACCAGGTTGTATATAGTGCCTTAGAGACCAGGTTGTATATAGTGCCTTAGAGACCAGGTTGTATATAGTTACTTAGAGACCAGGTTGTATATAGTGCCTTAGAGACCAGGTTGTATATAGTGCCTTAGAGACCAGGTTGTATATAGTGCCTTAGAGACCAGGTTGTATATAGTGCCTTAGAGACCAGGTTGTATATAGTGCCTTAGAGACCAGGTTTGTATATAGTGCCTTAGAGACCAGGTTGTATATAGTGCCTTAGAGACCAGGTTGTATATAGTGCCTTAGAGACCAGGTTGTATATAGTGCCTTAGAGACCAGGTTGTATATAGTGCCTTAGAGACCAGGTTGTATATAGTTACTTAGAGACCAGGTTGTATATAGTGCCTTAGAGACCAGGTTGTATATAGTGCCTTAGAGACCAGGTTGTATATAGTGCCTTAGAGACCAGGTTGTATATAGTGCCTTAGAGACCAGGTTGTATATAGTGCCTTAGAGACAAGGTTGTATATAGTGCCTTAGAGACCAGGTTGTATATAGTGCCTTAGAGACCAGGTTGTATATAGTGCCTTAGAGACCAGGTTGTATATAGTTACTTAGAGACCAGGTTGTATATAGTGCCTTAGAGACCAGGTTGTATATAGTGCCTTAGAGACCAGGTTGTATATAGTGCCTTAGAGACCAGGTTGTATATAGTGCCTTAGAGACCAGGTTGTATATAGTTACTTAGAGACCAGGTTGTATATAGTGCCTTAGAGACCAGGTTGTATATAGTGCCTTAGAGACCAGGTTGTATATAGTTACTTAGAGACCAGGTTGTATATAGTGCCTTAGAGACCAGGTTGTATATAGTGCCTTAGAGACCAGGTTGTATATAGTGCCTTAGAGACCAGGTTGTATATAGTGCCTTAGAGACCAGGTTGTATATAGTGCCTTAGAGACCAGGTTGTATATAGTGCCTTAGAGACCAGGTTGTATATAGTGCCTTAGAGACCAGGTTGTATATAGTGCCTTAGAGACCAGGTTATATATAGTTACTTAGAGACCAGGTTGTATATAGTGCCTTAGAGACCAGGTTGTATATAGTGCCTTAGAGACCAGGTTGTATATAGTGCCTTAGAGACCAGGTTGTATATAGTGCCTTAGAGACCAGGTTGTATATAGTGCCTTAGAGACCAGGTTGTATATAGTGCCTTAGAGACCAGGTTGTATATAGTTACTTAGAGACCAGGTTGTATATAGTGCCTTAGAGACCAGGTTGTATATAGTGCCTTAGAGACCAGGTTGTATATAGTGCCTTAGAGACCAGGTTGTATATAGTGCCTTAGAGACCAGGTTGTATATAGTGCCTTAGAGACCAGGTTGTATATAGTGCCTTAGAGACCAGGTTGTATATAGTTACTTAGAGACCAGGTTGTATATAGTGCCTTAGAGACCAGGTTGTATATAGTGCCTTAGAGACCAGGTTGTATATAGTGCCTTAGAGACCAGGTTGTATATAGTGCCTTAGAGACCAGGTTATATATAGTTACTTAGAGACCAGGTTGTATATAGTGCCTTAGAGACCAGGGTTGTATATAGTGCCTTAGAGACAAGGTTGTATATAGTGCCTTAGAGACCAGGTTGTATATAGTGCCTTAGAGACCAGGTTGTATATAGTGCCTTAGAGACAAGGTTGTATATAGTGCCTTAGAGACCAGGTTGTATATAGTGCCTTAGAGACCAGGTTGTATATAGTGCCTTAGAGACCAGGTTGTATATAGTGCCTTAGAGACCAGGTTGTATATAGTGCCTTAGAGACCAGGTTGTATATAGTGCCTTAGAGACCAGGTTGTATATAGTGCCTTAGAGACCAGGTTGTATATAGTGCCTTAGAGACCAGGTTGTATATAGTGCCTTAGAGACCAGGTTGTATATAGTGCCTTAGAGACCAGGTTGTATATAGTGCCTTAGAGACCAGGTTGTATATAGTGCCCCAAAAACGTATTTGAGATGGTGACCACTGTTATTATTGGATCTAGAGTGACCTTTAGTGTTGGGAACCTGTCATCTGGTCCCAGTGTATCCAGGGGCCCTATTTCTGTTCTTTATTAGGGGCAGCTCCACTCCTTCCATATTTTGTTAAATGTTTATTAGACAGGACAGAGAGACAGAGGAAAGATAGGAGGAGAGAGTTTTCTGAAATAGCAGTGGGACGGATTTAAACCCATGCTGCAGCGGGCCAGTGGTACTGTAGGCCGTATGTGCTACAGAGGCAGAGGCTTACACCACTAGATCAACTAGATCACTTACACCACTAGATCAACTAGATTTACACCACTAGATCAACCTAAACCACAAGGCCCCCATTTATTTTGGCCCCTCTGATCATCAGGGCAAGTTCCAAAATGTCAAGACCTCTGTAGCTCAATTGGTAGAGCATGGCGCTTGTAACGCCAGGGTAGTGGGTTCAAGCCCCGGGACCACTCATACGTAGAAATGTATGCACACACGACTGTAAGTCGCTTTGGATAAAAGCGTCTGCTAAATGGCATATTATTATTATGACCAGGATGGCCTTCCATGCATATAAATTCATAACAATAAATGTAAACAGGCCCTAAAAAATACAATTATTTTGTCATGTTGGTGTGGTGTTTTGTTCTAATGTTAGTGTAGGAAGAAGCTCTAGGCCTGTCCTGACTTTCACAGTTTAAACACCATAGTACACACCCGAGACATCTAGAGATGTCAACTCTGACAGGAGGCCCTGGGGCTACAGAATCCAGTACAACCACAGTACTTATCTGGAATAGGAATGTCTCTGTCTATGAGTAGCTCAGAAGTTACTCTAAATCTGAGTAGTGGAATTTCGTGATTTTAGGGGCAAGACCATTTGGCCCAATCTGCCAGGGCACCAATGCCATTTACCAAAATAGCTAATTAAATTGATTTGATAACCGAAAAACACCAATAAATAATTAGCCTACATGCCAAATTGTAGGTGATAGCCTACGAGTACTGACTACAGTCTGTCATACTCGAGGCACTGATACATTTTAGTCATTTAGCAGACGCTCTTATCCAGAGCGACTTACAGTTAGTGAGTGCATAAATTTTTCATACTGGCCCCCCGTGGGAAACGAACCCACAACCCTGGCGTTGCAAGCGCCATGCTCTACCAACTGAGCTACAGGGGACCTGTAGATAAGAGAGAAAGGCCAGTGCCTGTTGTGCAACATCACCCACCTTGCAAAGGAGGCTGTCAACATTCTGAAACTATTTAACCATAAACGTAATTGTTTAAAACCTGGACGTTAAAAAAAAAAAATGTATGAGGCATATCTTACCTTGTTCTGACCATAGGAATGTTAAGGGTATTATTTTATAAACACTTCCTCATATGCCATTGAAACCAGTATTTCTCTCATGTTCTCAACTTCCTTTCATTGTCCAGCAGCCAAATACACAATCCTAGTCATTAACAACCCATGCGCAGCGCTTTGGAGAACGGTGCTTTCCCGCTAATTGCATTTTGGAACATTCGCATTTATAGCCTCGCTTGTTTGATCAACTACTAGTTCATGATAGTTTTACATCGATGTGAAAACATGAACGTTGATTATTTTTCCAGCAGGAGTCATGGTTTCATCTTTCAATGTCCAGAAATTTCGGACGCGCAAGATTTCAGGCCCACAGAGCCTTGCTATCCTTGTTAAGGTATAGTATGATAGTCGGATGTGGCAGGGCTTGAAAACTATTACAGACTACAAAGGGAAGCACAGCCACGAACTGCCCAGTGACACAAGCCTACCAGCCGAGCTAAATCACTTCTATGCTCGCTTCGAGGCAAGCAACACTGAAGCATGCATGAGAGCATCAACTGTTCCGGATGACTATGTGATCACTCTCTCCGTAGCCGAAGCCGATGTGAGTAAGACTTTTAAGCAGGTCAACATTCACAAGGCCGCAGGGCCAGACGGATTACCAGGACGTGTACTCCGAGCATGCGCTGACCAACTGGCAAGTGTCTTCATTGACATTTTCAACATGTCCCTGACTGAGTCTGTAATACCAACATGTTTCAAGCAGACCACCATAGTCCCTGTGCCCAAAGCCTAAATGACTACTGACCCGTAGCACTCACGTCTGTAGCCATGAAGTGCTTTGAAAGGCTGGTCATGGCTCACATCAACACCATTATCCCAGAAACCCTAGACCCACTCCAATTTGCATACCGCCCCAACAGATCCACAGATGATGCAATCTCTATTGCACTCCACACTGCCCTTTCCCACCTGGACAAGAGGAACACCTACGTGAGAATGCTATTCATTGACTACAGCTCAGCGTCCAACACAATAGTGCCCTCAAAGCTCATCACTAAGCTAAGGATCCTGGGACTAAACACCTCCCTCTGAAACTGGATCCTGGACTTCCTGACGGGCTGCCCCAGGTGGTAAGGGTAGGTAACAACACGTCTGCCACGCTGATCCTCAACACAGGGGCCCCTCAGGGGTGCGTGCTCAGTCCCCTGCTGTACTCCCTGCTCACCCATGACTGCATGGCCAGGCACGACTCCAACATCATCATTGTAAATGTTTTGGTGTTGATATAAGGTAGTTAAAATGTCATAAGGTATTACAAAACACATTTACTTGTGTGTAATATGGAATGACTGCTGACTTGTTCTGATCCACATCTAGGATTGTGATCTATGGGGATGACATGCTTTACGCCAGCGTGCCAAATTATTCTACTACTAGAATACATATGGCCTTTCTAAAAGACGTAAGTATGCACATTAGACAATACAAGCCAAGTTCAATCCTGGTAGATGGTTTGATTAAATTAACACATTAGTAGCCTACATTGACAACCTGTCTACATTAGAAATACATAATAATAATAATAAATACATGTAAAAGGGTGAACCCTCTGGCTTACATCTCCACATCTAACATTCTTTATTAGGCCCTGAAGGTGGGTGACCATTACCCTGTGGAGGTACAGCTGAAAAGACTGACACCAACTAAACAGAGTAAGCAGCATCATTGCGCTTTATTCTGAATCTCCCAAACTTTCCTCTTAAAAGAAAATCGTCAAAACAAGGAACAAAACAGCAACAGCTTTAACACACATCACTCCACACACATTCAAACATCTTGTGTAGAAATCTGCACAATAAAATGAATTGTAGATATAAGAAAACTATTTTTATGGGACTGGGAAACAGAACCCTCTACGTGGACAAGAGGGGACCGTATGAAGAGGATTTATGGAACTGAAGAGAGAACCTCAACGAGAGAAGCTGAATTTACAGATACAAGTGCTGAAGATGCAGGTGGCCATGCTTGGAAGAAGTGAAACTGATTAAATCTTACCACAGTACTAGCCATTTGTACTGCATGTCATGTTTGTATGTGTAGCTACTGATCTAATGCTGATGTAATAATAATAATAAGCCATTTAGCAGACGCTTTTATCCAAAGCGACTTACAGTCATGCGTGCATACATTTTTGTGTATGGGTGGTCCCGGGGATCGAACCCACTACCCTGGCGTTACAAGCGCCGTGCTCTACCAGCTGAGCTACAGATGGACCACGACGTGTTTCTTGACAGAATCTCAAAGATTATGGAGGAGTGTAAATACAGCAGTAGTTACAAGACTTTATTAGTTCAGAACTTCTTTACGTAACACATTGGAAATTATTTAAAAGGGTCATTTCATGTATTTTACTCATTCTACAATAGACCCAAACAGAAAAAAAACAAAGGAGGTGGTGGGGGGTTGGATTTTCCAGGGGGCTGCGATTCAGCAAATGAGTGCATGATCTAATGCCAAATCACTTCTTTCCAGACTTCTTGATTCCTCCACCAGCTGAAAGAAAAATGGAGGGGATTGAGAAAACCCATCTAAAATATGTTTAACTTTTCTAGAAAACTCAAGTAGAGGCAAAAAATGTATAGACTCAAAAACCATCTGTGGCAAGCAGAGTATATTGAATGTCAGGCAAGAATACCCACAAAGCTAACACTGCCACCTAGTGTTAAGACAATCAGTAGGCCTATTCTCCTCAGTGCTTGTGATGCTTTTTCTTTGGCCATTATATCCTCTACAGTATAAAAACAGTTAAACATTGGCAAGGGAAAATAATACTCTATTATCTGGAGTCAGTGTATGTGTAGATTTGGGAGAAGTTGAAAGTCCACCCTTTGATTTATTTTGAGTATTGTTCAGTTTCATCAGAAAAAGCTAGGAATCCTGATTAAATTCTTATTGTCAACAAGAACAAATAAATGATTATTACTTAAAGGTCCCTTTCCTGCTGCTTTCGTCTTCAATGCCTCCAAGGCTTTCTGGTCTTCTTTCTGCTTCTGTTTGAAGGCCATTTCATCCTGGATTTGACATAAAGCAAATGTGCTCAGGATTACAATGGAAATGCAGTAGTCTACATTTTAATTCCAACCATTTTGAATTTGCAATGATACTGAGTGTTCCCTCATTAGAAGAGTTTACATGATATAGGCTACATACAATATTGTGCCAACAACACATTGACTTACATCATCCATTTCCTTAGTGGCTTTCTTGGCAGCTTTTAAGGGCTTCTTTTTACCACCTGTAAGACAAGAACATATCCCATTGAATTAATATGAATCAATGTATCATGAATGAATTCGAAGCTGAGTCACTCACCACCTTCCGGAGACACTTGAAACCCCACCTCTTTAAGGAATACCTGGGTTAGGATTAGGTCATCCTTCTACCCCCCCTTACCCCACCCCCCAAAACAAAACAAATTGTAAAGTGGTTATCCCACTGGCTATCATAAGGTGAATGCACCAATTTGTAAGTCGCTCTGGATAAGAGCGTCTGCTAAATGACGAAAATGTAAATGTATTTCCACATGAGCATCACACAAAGCCCAGAAGGTAGCAAGCTAGGTAACTAGCTAAACTGATTACGACATGCGGGAGAAATTTACACACTACACAGCTCGCTAACTATCTAGAATAACTTTGATGCATGTATTAACAAGCAGCAGTTAGTAAGAGCAATATTTGAACATATGGTACATACAAATGCCATCTCTGTAAATAGAGTCTACTTTCTAGTCTAAGTAGCATGGCCATCTCTTTGCTTTGGCATGGCTTGCCAGGCGCCAGCTATTCCGGCTACAGTAACTAGCTACATTACAATGCATTGCACGAGTTGCTAGTTAGCGAGTCTGAACAATCGTAGCTATATTTATCTAGTAGCGGCAATATTAAGTTTCACCTGAAAATAAATATCGAGCTTTATGTCAAAAACGTAAATGTGAATCTCACCTTCTCTTCCAGACATATTTGCAATTTTTTCAAGACAATCTCAAGAAAAACAACTGAGCTAGCGTGTTAGCAGTTGCGTTGTAATCCGCGCTGTTAGGACCTTACTTCCGCTCTAAACCGGATGCAGGATGTTTATGATGTGCCTGATCATAAAAATACCATTCACGTTCTGTGGCCAGCTGATCATTTGCCGAACAATCAATACTTGCAGACAGCCGGTAGGTGATTATACTTATTAGGTACAAAAACAAATCAGAGAGATCAATAACTAGGAGTATAACATTATGTTAATTTAGGCTTGGGTTGCCTAAAGCAAGTTTGCAAACTGTCAGCTGCTAGCTAATTAGGTAGCTATGCTAGCTAGCCCGTTATCTATGGTAATTCATTGGGGTCGCAGCCACTGCATTATGGAAGACATCCAAAATGGCCATAGATTTTCAATTAATTGCATTAACACCAGCATTGTAGAGGTCAACTGAGCAGTGCTACAGAAATTTAAATATTCTCCTCCAGATAGCCCAACATATCTCAATCAGGGATGATACAAGGATACAGGAAATCGCTGGGGGATACAAAGTACAGTAACTAAGGTAGTGGTGTTTTGGAAGATCTAGCGAACTAAACTGTACCAGAGTTATTCAATCATTTTTGATAGCTCCGTCAAATATTATAAAACATTGATGAACATTCATTGATACATCAAGCCTCAACAGCCCACCCATATACTGCACTTTGATACAGGCTTTGACGGTACTGTTTTACAGGTGGCAGCTCCAATGTCTTCTGCTGTAGCGCGTCATAGTGAATATAACCGACTGGCTTCTCAATGAGGTACAGAGGGAAACAGCTCATACCATGGTGCCATGGGACATCATGTCTATACCGTTTCCATGTCCCTTGGACGGTCAGAGGGACTGTGTATTTCAGCAGGACTTACAGCACACAACAACAGAAACCACCAACCAACCATGACCAAGCAGACAAACCTGCTGTGCCTATTCAGGAGCATGCCATAGCTACAATACAGAATCTGACTGACTTGGGGAAGCAGTGGGGACAAAAGTCTGTGAGCACCGCCTCACAGTGGAGGCAGAAGTCTATGAGCACTGCCTCAAACACAGTTAACTACTGGTGGAAGAGGTACGAGGAGTTTGTCGGCCTGAATGAAGTCAGAGATGCCCAGTCTAAAGTCACAGAGGTAAGAGAATATGCAAGCCAGGCTTATGGAACTGGAGGTTTTGATGTATTTATCTTACTACCACTTCACTGAGTTTTCCCTGACTACATGACCTGGCGAGGAGAAAACCCTAGTTTGTCCTGGGCCCCAGAGTTTGTCCTAGCCAGGTCAGATTATTCATCTCTTTCCTGATCTTGTAAATGTTGTAATGTGTTTCTTTAGGCAGAAAAGGCCTTCATGGTGACCAGAGGGATGGTGCGTGAAGCACATGGCAGCCTGGAGACCTTACAGGTCAGGCTGAAGGAGGTGAGAGACCGACTGGATCGGGTCTCACGAGAGGAGGCCCACTACCTGGAGCTGGCCACGCTGGAGCACAAGCTGCTGCAGGTAACAACTGTCAACACGGGAATAAAATGGAACACACAAATCTGTAGTGTTGCACTCTGTATTTAAAGAAACAAACATTCTCACAATTTCCTGACCATAGGAGGAACGTCGCCTGCGAACAGCCTACGAGAACGCAGAGGGGGCGGAAAGGGAGAAGTTTGCCTTATTCTCAGCGGGTGTACGTGAGAGCCACGAGAAAGAACGGACGCGGACAGAGCGCACCAAGAACTGGTCCGTAATAGGCTCTGTACTCGGTGCCTTCATAGGGGTCATGGGGTCAACCTATGTCAACAGGGTACGCCTACAGGAGCTGAAGACCTTGCTACTGGAGGCCCAGAAAGGACCAGTCAGCCTACAGGAGGCTATCAAAGTCCAGGCCAGTATGCATAAGATCCAACAAGAGGAGCTGAGAGGCCTTATAGACACCCTGAGGGTGACACTTCAACATAGAGCAGCTCAGGCTGAGAAGGAGAAGAATGTGAAGAAACCAGTGGCAGCTCCTGTTCCGGTTCCAGAACCCATCGTGGTTCCACCTCCACCCCAACCCTCTGAGGCAGTTCTAAAAGAGATATTGCTTTATATCCAGAAGGCACAGTCTCTTATAGAAGGATTACAGCCCCAGCTGGGGCAGCTGGAACAGGGTGTAGGGAAGGTGGAATCGGAACTCCTGGAAGTGAAGAATTTGATTGAGACGTATCACAGTGAAGAGAAGCCGCCTGTAGTGATAAGTCAACAAGATTCACAGATGTTTGTTTGCGAAACAGAGAGTGTTATGCAAGGACTTGACCAGACGGAGAAAAGACTTGAGGCTCAGATAAACCAGACTACCATGTACAACACTGTTCTGGCTTACATTGCGCTTGCTGTCACTGTTCCTGCACTGTATGTTCTCTTTAGAGGTGTTTGACTAATGTTATGTACTGTAAAATAGTGATATTAATCTGACAGGGTCCATCTTGATTTACAATGAAATAATTACAAATTAATATTGTGATTGCTGTTCATGTCTTTCATACAGGGAAAATGAACCATGCACTGATGTGAAATCAATGACTGTAAATATTGAGTCTGAAATGTAAAAAATTAGAGTACTATAAATAAATGAAAATGTAATACATTATAAAATATTTTGTTGTGTTTTGAATGTAGATTGTTCTATAAACTAATGTAAATGTTTAACCGTACCTCTTTAAGGAATACCTGAAATAGTATAAAAGTAATCCTTCTACCCCCCCAAATAAATAAATTGTCCCACTAGCTATCATAAGTTGAATGCACCAATTTGTAAGTCGCTCTGAATAAGAGCGTCTGCTAAATTACTTAAATGTAAAAGATTTCTCACTCCAAGAAACATTTACATAAAACGTGTATTTCACACAAAAATATGGTCAAGTGTGAGAGCATTGCCCAATTTATTTCTAAGTTGGTCCAATGATGGCAGTTATACGAGCGCCAACCAGGCCACCCGGCTTGCTGGGCGAACCAAATAGAGTGCACCTAAATATATTTCAAAGGACTTGACCAAACACAGAGCCGTCAATTAGCTCCGACCAATCATAATACTGAGTTTGGGTTTCAACGTTACATATTCATGAGATTTCGCGCGCTTTCCATACCACGTGAATATTTGGCGCGAAAACTCAGTGTGGCCAGAAAAAAAACACTTGCGCGGAAGCAGCGGAGACAAGTAAGCACGAAACAATGGCGGTGAGTGATTATTATAAAAAATTGTTATATATTAACATTGCATGCTGTTTTTTAGTTGACAGATGATTGTTTATCTCCTGTGATGGGTTAGCTAGCCTTACTAGTGTTCTCCTTTTGCTAACAACGTTGACTTGCCCACAAATCTTAGCTAACAACGTTGTCTTGCCCACGAATCTTAGCTAGCTACCTTGTTTTGTCCACCAATCTTAGCTAGCTAAGCTTCTTATACGTTTTATTTGCCATGTCAAAGTTATACAAATAATTTAATGTAGTATTTCATTGTTCGCTAGTTAGTTAGCCAGTTTGATTGCCAGGTTGTCAGCCATCAGTCGGCGAACTAGCACTCCATTGTCACCATTATAGTTAGCTAGCTAACTAGAGATACCCTGGTAACTAACTTGAAAAGTAACAATGTTTCAATTATATAGCTCATGTTCTGCTAACTAGTTAACTCTTTGTTTACCACGTTACAGTACTTTCTGCCTGTTAAACATAGTTAGGGAATCCGCATTGGAACATCTTGTTACAATAACATTGTTATGCTATAAGTCGTCACATAAATAACTAGCTAAGTTTAGCTAATCGACTTTAACGAGGATCTGTGTATTCTCCTCTTCGTCAGGATTCATCTGAGTCATATCACATGGCGACCAGCCCCAGCCGTGGTTCCAGGCGGGGAGACCTGACCTCCAGCCCCGGGAGAGACCTGCCCCCCTTCGAGGACGAGTCCGAGGGGCTCCTGGGTGATGGTCCTCTGCCGGGGGAGGAGGAGGAGGGAGATGGGGAGGAACTGATCGGAGATGCGATGGAGAGGTGAGTAAGGGGAGGTGTTCAGTCAAGGTGGACAGAGTTTATTTCATTCTAGCTAACTTGATAAACTAGCTGGGTTACTCTGGTTACAGTGTTAGTGACTGTTCTTATTCCTTGTGGTGCAGTGTAACATGATTGCAATAAAACATGTATTCAATACCTGTTAGGGATTCACTCAAATTAATTCAAAGTGGAATTGATCCTGGTCGTTTACCTCATCCTGAGTTATGACATAGTTCTTTACATGGTATTCTGGTTGCTTTATGGGTGCAGTTATTCTCAAAGCATTTTCATGTTCACCACACACTAACCCCCCCCCCCCCCCCCCCCCCCCCCCCCCCCCCAATACAGGGACTACCGAGCCATCCCTGAGCTGGACAGGTATGAGGAGGAGGGTCTGGATCTTGATGAGGAGCTGTCAGAGCTGTCTCCTGGAGCCAGGGCTGCAGCTGAGGACGCCATGAGGAGAAGAGACAGGGAGCAGGGAGGCAGGCTGAGGAGAGGTCTGCTGTATGGTGAGGATGTTATATTATATACATGAGACTCAGGGACAGGGAGGTAGGCTGAGGAAATTAGGATATTATATATATATATATATATATATATATATATATATATATACACACATTATGATAGATATACAGTACCAGTCAACATTTTGGACACTTACTCAAGGGTTTTTCTTTATTTTTACTTTTTTTTTTACATTGTAGAATAATAGTGAAGACATCAAAACTATGAAATAACACATATGGAATCATGTAGTAACCATGCAGCACTCATCACTCTCCTTCTTGGTCAAATAGCCCTTACACAGCTTGGAGGTGTGTTGGGTCATTGTCCTGTTGAAAAACAAATGACAGTCCTGCTAAGCCCAAATCAGATGGGATGGCGTATCGCTGCAGAATGCTATTGTAGCCGTGCTGGTTAAGTGTGCTTTGAATTCGAAATAAATCACAGACGGTGTCACCAGCAAAGCACCATAACACCTCCTCTCCTACTCTGCGTCTCACAAAGACACGCTGGTTGGAACCAAAAATCTCAAATTTGGACTCCAGACCAAAGGACACATTTCCACCGGTCTAATGTCCATTGCTCGTGTTTCTTGGCCCAAACAGGTTTCTTCTTCTTATTGGTGTCCTTTAGTAGTGGTTTCTTTACAGCAATTCGACCATGAAGGCCTGATTCACACAGTCCCCTCTGAACAGTTGATGTTGAGATGTGTCTGTTACTTGAAGTCTGTGAAGCATTTATTTGATTTGTTTAACACTTTTTTTGGTTACTACATGATTCCATATGTGTTATTTCATAGTTTTGACGTCTTCACTATTATTCTACAATGTAGAAAATAGTAAAAAAAATAAAGAAACACCCTTGAACGAATAGGTGTGTCCAAATTTTTGACTGGTAGTGTATATATCTCTCTTGAGGGGGCAGACTCAGGAGAGGACTGTTCTATGGTATGTACGCCATACCTTCTGGTCATGGTAAAGGCCCAGAGAGCCAAGTATACCGTAGGCCATTAAAACCCCTAGGTTTGGCCCGTAGCCTTTCTGTTTTGATAATACTGCATTAGGCGTGTATATATATTAATCTGCGTCGTTGTGGAATATATGAAGTAACTCCAAACCTTGCTGCAGCAACGACATCCACTAATCGTCCTCCTTTCTGGAGGATTATCCTAAGCTTGCCACATCAATGAACGATACTAATTTTCTACTCAATGGTCTTCCTCCTAACAGACAGTGAGGATGAGGATGAGCGCCCTGCCCGGAGGCGTCGCCTGGCTGAGCGGGCTGCAGAGGGGACCGGGGTGGAAGGAGAGGACGAAGAGATGATCGAGAGCATCGAGAACCTGGAGGACATGAAGGTAAGGAAAGATGGTGGTTTTAATTACCTTTTCATTTTATTATCTGTGTATTTTTTCAGATTATTATTATTATTAATTTATTTCCCTGTGAAGTCCATTAATATTGCTACCTTTTTTAATGAAATGTGGTATACAAATATATGGCCTCCCGAGTGGCGCAGTGGTCTAAGGCCGCTAGAGATCCTGGTTCGAATCCAGGCTCTGTCGTAGCCAGCCGCGACCGGGAGACCCATGGGGCGGCGCACAATTGGCCCAGCGTCGTCCAGGGTAGGGGAGGGAATGGCCGGCAGGGATGTAGCTCAGTTGGTAGAGCATGGCGTTTGCAACGCCAGGGTTGTGGATTCGATTCCCACGGGGGGCCAGTATGAAAAAAATAAAATAAATAATGTATGCATTCACTAACTGTAAGTCGCTCTGGATAAGAGCGTCTGCTAAATGACTAAAAAGTAAATAAAGATTGGTTGGTTGGTTGCAGGGTCACTCAGTCAGGGAATGGGTGGTCATGGCCGCTCCGCGTCTGGAGATCTACCACCGCTTCAAGAACTTCCTGCGCACCCACGTGGATGAGAACGGACACAACGTGTTCAAGGAGAAGATCAGCGACATGTGTAAAGGTATTCAATAAAAATACTATACTCATCTATCTGGAACTTCTCACAGACAACAAGGACAGGCTGGTGTGAGGACCTAGCAGCCAGGGAGCACTTCCTGCCTGAGGCCCCTACTGAGATGTGGGGAAAAAAATACAAAACATTTTTTTATTATGTATTTAAATAACCAATGATAATGTGTTTTTAAACCTTCCAGAGAACAAGGAGAGTCTGGTGGTGAACTACGAGGACCTAGCAGCCAGGGAGCATGTCCTGGCCTACTTCCTGCCTGAGGCCCCTACTGAGATGTTGAAGATATTTGACGAGGCAGCCAAGGAGGTGGTCCTGGCCATGTACCCCAAATACGACCGCATCGCCCACGAGATCCACGTCAGGATCTGCAACCTGCCCCTGGTCGAAGAGCTGAGATCCCTCAGGTAAATACGGATAGGAAATGATCATGTGTCTTCCATGATTTTTTAAAAAGTAGACTCAGCGATACAAAGTAGGCATTAGATTGCGCCGACTTCTGCAACAACAAAGACGGAGGCTAATCTCCTCTACAGCTATTATTTGACCCTGCTGGTCATCTATGAAGGTTTGAACATCTTGAAGAACTATCTGGCCTTAACTCCAAACTCTTATAATCTCCACCCGGCACAACCAGAAGAGGACTGGCCACCCCTCAGAGCCTGCTTCCTCTCTAGGTTTCTTCCTAGGTTCCTGCCTTTCTAGGGAGTTTTTCCTAGCCACCGTGCTTCTACATCTGCATTGCTTGCTCTTTGGGGTTTTTAGGCTGGGTTTCTGTATAAGCACTTTGTGACATCTGCTGATGTAAAAAGGGCTTTATAAATGTGAATTGAGGTAGAACATTAGAGCGACGCGAACTCCCATGCACACAGGCAGATACTCTGTGGGGGGTGCAGCCTCTTGCATCATTCCCTCTGTAGGACTAATAGGATTTATTTGCCTCTTTCCAATACGTGATCCTTAGTTTCTTCCTGTTCTCCTCTCCAGACAACTCCACCTGAACCAGTTGATCCGTACCAGTGGAGTGGTGACCTGCTGTACAGGTGTTCTACCCCAGCTGGGCATGGTCAAGTACAACTGTAACAAGTGTAACTTCATCATGGGGCCCTTCTTCCAGTCTCAGAACCAGGAAGTGAAGCCAGGGTCTTGCCCAGAGTGCCAGTCCTTCGGCCCCTTTGACATCAATATGGAGTTGGTGAGTCAGTCGACCAATACATATGCTCTAAGGTAGTGGACCAATAGCAATACAGAATCTAGGTGAGTGGACCAATAGAAATTGAGAATCTAATGAGAACGAGGAAGTGATGCCGGAATCCTGCCGAGTGCCAGTCGACCAATCAGGCTCTTGACACGTACGACCCTGGTGACTTGATTTTCATCCTGGCACCCTTCCCACTATTTCTCTGATTATTTTTTTTTATAAATACAGAAAGAAAAAGTGGAATAATAATACTTTTTCCTTCCGCAGACTGTGTACCAGAACTACCAGCGAATCACCATCCAGGAGAGCCCTGGGAAGATCGCCGCTGGCCGCCTCCCACGCTCCAAAGATGCCATCCTGTTGGCTGACCTGGTGGACCAATGCAAACCTGGAGACGAAATAGTGAGTGACTCCTAACAGAACTAACCTTTTGTAGTTCTCAACAGCGTAGGGTACAGTGCCATTATCTGCTAGTGTGATGTACAGGGACTTGAACTCCATTTTCAAGTGTGGTTTCAGAGGTAGATGTCAAACAACATTGTACCCCATTTTTGAACATTCATACGTTTTGTTCATACTAGTAAAAATACCAAGGCACTCTTCATATTTGGGGCAAAAGTTAAAAAGCCTTTAAGTTGTCATCTTTTATATTATTCTCCCAAGTCTAACTCCTCTTTTCCTCCAGGAACTGACGGGCATCTACAACAACAACTATGACGGCTCTCTGAACATGGCCAACGGCTTCCCAGTGTTTGCTACGGTCATCATGGCCAATCATATCGCTCGTAGAGACAACAAAGTGGCCGTGGCCGAGCTCACTGACGAGGACATCAAGGCCATCGTGGCGCTGTCCAAGGACGAGCGAATCGGAGAGAGGGTGAGTTAGGAAGACCCTGCTGAGACTACACTATATACAGAGCATTAGGAAAGTATTCAGACCCCTTGACTTTTTCCACATTTTGTTACGTTACAGACTTATTCTAAAATTGATTAAATTGTTTTTTTCCCCTCATCAATCTACACACAACACCCCATAATGACAAAGCAAAAACACGTTTTTAGAAGTGTTTGCCAATTGAATAAAAAATAATATATATCACATTTACATAAGTATTCAGACCCTTTACTCAGTACTTTGTTGAAGCGCCTTTGGCAGCGATTACAGCCTCAAGTCTTCTTGGGTATGACGCTACAAGCTTGGCACACCTGTATTTGGGGAGTTTCTCCCGTTCTTCTCTGCAGATCCTCTCAAGCTCTGTCAGGTTGGATGGGGAGCGTCGCTGCACAGCTATTTTCAGGTCTCTCCAGAGATGGAAAAAGTCAAGGGGTCTGAATACTTTCCGAAGTCACTGTATATACAAAAGTATGTGGACACCCCTTCAAATGAGTAGTTTTGGCTATTTCAGCCACATATAATCGAGCATACATGCAATCTCCATAGACAAACATTGGCAGTAGAATGGCCTTACTGAAGAGCTCAGTGACTTTCATCGTGGCACCGTCCGTCATAGGATGCCACCTTTCCAACAAGTCAGTTCCTCAAATTTCTGCCCTGCTGGAGCTGTTATTGTGCTGACGTTGCTTCCAGAGGCAGTTTGGATCTCGGTAGTGAGTGTTGCAACCAAAGACAGATGATTTTTAGGCGCTACACGCTTCACCACTCGCCGGTCCTGTTCTGAGCCGGTTCGTGGCTGAGCCGTTGTTGCTCCTAGACGTTTCCACTTCACAATAACAGCACTTACAGTTGACCGGGGCAGCTCTAGCAGGGCAGAAATTTGAGGAACTGACTTGCTGGAAAGGTGGCCATCCTATGACGGTGCCACGTTGAAAGTCACTGAGTTCTTCAGTAAGGCCATTCTACTGCCAATGTTTGTCTATGGAGATTGCATGGCGGTGTGCTTGATTTTATACACCTGTCAGCAACGGGTGTGGCTGAAATAGCCGAATCCACTAATTTGAAGGGGTGTCCACATACTTTAGTATATATGCTGCATCTGAGTACGCAATTTTCGGTGACCTCTTTTGGCTCGTGGGCGCTACTTTCAGAATTACTGGCTAGAAGGTAAACAAAATAATATTTGTCTTGCAGCTCAGTATGTAAAGCAAATGTTGGTTGTCATTACCCGTAGCTAGATGGGCTTTAAGGAACTCCTTTTCTAGTCGTTGTTTTCGTTCCTCGTATCATTAATATTCCCATTAATCATCCCCTGGTCTGTCTCCTGTCTCCTCTGCAGATCTTTGCCAGTATCGGCCCCTCCATCTACGGCCATGAGGACATCAAGAGAGGCCTGGCTCTGGCTCTGTTTGGTGGAGAGCCCAAGAACCCAGGTTGGTGGACAATAGAGAAGATAATTCCTGCGTCCCCAATTCTGTACTCTTTTCCCTGAAGTGTGCACCACTCGTATGCTTTTTAAATCCCTGTGGTGTAGTGCACAAGTGCACACTTCAGGGGAAAGTGATGGAGGATTGGGAGCAGAGTTAGTTTACTGACTACACAACCTGACTAAAGGAATTATAACGTGTAACAGTATTTACCTTGCTCTCTGTGTTCCAGGTGGGAAGCACAAGGTACGTGGGGACCTCAACGTGCTCTTGTGCGGTGACCCCGGTACGGCCAAGTCCCAGTTCCTGAAGTACGTGGAGAAGGTGGCCAGCAGAGCGGTGTTCACCACAGGCCAGGGAGCTTCCGCTGTGGGCCTGACCGCCTACGTACAGAGACACCCGGTCACCAGGGAGTGGACCCTGGAGGCTGGGGCTCTGGTGTTAGCGGACAGAGGGGTTTGTCTCATCGACGAGTTTGATAAGGTGAGGGTGATTCTTTTATTTTTATACCCATTAGCTGATGCCTTAGTGACCGTTTTTGGGAGCGTGTGATATTCACATCTCTCATGAGTATGGCCGGGAGTCTTTTTCTGGTCAGGATGGGAGTCTTTTCTGATCTATAACATCTAATTGGGGCCATGAGATTTCCCTGAACATGTGACCTGACCAGGTAAAAACTCTTTGCCCCACTCAAGATGTGGGAAACAGTATGTTGTTTAAAAAATATCTCTCCTCTCCAGATGAACGATGCAGACAGGACCAGTATCCACGAAGCCATGGAACAGCAGAGCATCTCCATCTCCAAGGCTGGCATCGTCACCTCGCTCCAGGCACGCTGCACTATCATCGCTGCTGCCAACCCTATTGGTGGTCGCTACGACCCGTCTCTGACCTTCTCTGAGAACGTGGATCTGACCGAGCCCATCGTGTCTCGTTTTGACGTCCTGTGTGTCGTCAGAGATACTGTGGACCCAGTGCAGGTAACGCTGCATATCAACTAGCTTCTGAAAGCTAACTTCGTTCATTACAGGATTGTAATATAACTACTGTCGTTTAATTGATACTCTACAAAACCCTGACAACTCGACATCTGTCATCAGACCTTAACCTCTCTCTCTCTCTCTCTCTCTGCACTACGATAGGATGAGATGCTGGCTCGTTTCGTGGTGGGCAGCCACATCAAGCACCACCCCAGCAACAAGGAGGGTGGCGTGGCTGGCTTGGAGGAGGTGGTTCTGCCCAACACCACAGACGTGCCTCCTATCCCCCAGGAGCTGCTGAGGAAATACATCATGTACTCCAAGGAAAGGGTCCGGCCCAAACTCAACCAGATGGACCAGGATAAGGTGGCTCGCATCTACAGCGACCTGCGCAAGGAGTCCATGGTGAGTCTGACTCGACTGGTGTTGCCACACTTCCAAAAGTCTTGTTAACTTGGCTATTCAGAACAAAACGTGAGAGAGCTGGATATCAAGGTTTCTGTGTGAACCGGGGTTTGAATCCTGCGTACCACAATACTGTGTTAGCCAGGTGAGCTTAAACCTGTCCCTATGCTCAGGGATCTAATGCGACTCATGTGCCAGACCTGAACAGCCATAATGCAAAATGGAATGTTGTTGACTTCAAGAATTTAAATGAATTTAAGAATGGATCTTAACCCTGGAATCAATAGTAATTAATAGCGTTGTCTTCTCCTAGTCTCCTGTAAGGAGAGCATCCTAGCTCAGTATATTGGGAGTGCTGTAGGATCAATAATGAGTCATAGCTGAACGTCTCCTCCTGTAGGTGGCTGATCCATGTTAGAGTAATGTCTTGTGTGTGTATTATTAAATCCATATATTACTATTGCGTAGGCGACAGGCAGCATCCCCATCACGGTGCGTCACATCGAGTCTATGATCCGCATGGCGGAGGCCCACGCCAGGATGCACCTCCGAGACTACGTGGTGGAGGATGACGTCAACATGGCCATCCGAGTCATGCTGGAGAGCTTCATCGACACGCAGAAGTTCAGCGTCATGAGGAGCATGAGGAAGGTGAGCGCAGCAACGGAGTCCTCCAATAAAGTTAACTTTCTCGTGTCCGGGAAACCAGTCTGAGGAGTTTGGTGTAAGAGGAGGCTTGCTAGACGGCTCCCTCTAGTGACATCCTGAAACCAACCCAGTCCCCCCCCCCCCCCCCCGTTACCTGGCGTTCAGACAGGACAACTGGCTGCTGTTTATTCTGAAACCAACTTCCTTCCCTCTTTTCTCCCCCACCCCCCCCCCCTCATCCTCTTCCCTCTAGACGTTTGCCCGTTACCTGGCGTTCAGAAAAGACAACAATGAGTTGCTGCTGTTCGTCCTGAAGCAGCTGGTGTCGGAGCAGGTGGCGTATCAGAGGAACCGATACGGAGCCCAGCAGGACACCATCGAGATCCCAGAGAAAGACCTGGTGGACAAGGTAATAAGCGTCTCATCATGGTGTAAAATGTCTTCCTTTCCCGGGGTAACGTACTACACCAAGCCGCTAACCACGGTGCCATCGCAATAGTCCTGAGATGGTTTTTTAAATCTCTAACCGTTGGCTTGATCTCAATAATGTAAATTTGTTTCTATTCAATACTGATATAGTTTATGAGTTGTTCGTGTCGCCCTCTCTCCTTCCCCAGGCCAGACAGATCAGCATCCACAACCTGTCAGCGTTCTATGACAGCGAGGCGTTCCGATCCAACAGGTTCTCTCACGACATGAAGAAGAAGTTGATCCTGCAGCAGTTCTAAAACGTGTTGTTGCCAGGGGAAAAAGACTAGCCTCTTGGTTGTGTTCTAAATGCACCCCTATCCCCTATGTAGTGCACTACTTTTGATCAGGGCTCATAGAGTACCATTTTGGACATAGCCTGTCTGGATGTGTAAATAATTGTAAATGTTTGTCACCCTGTTGGAGAAAAGGAAGAATCCTTATATGGACTAAATTGGCCAATTTTGTTATCAATGTTACAGTCTCTCGGTTAATGTACCTAGCCTATACCTTCATTCTAAACGTTTCTACTTTTGAATCTTGGAACACAACTTGTGGTGTTATCAAAAATCAAGTGTTTTTGTAATGGACTTTTTGATGTTTAGCTGTAAACTGTGTTAATGTTTTGTAAGTAAAAAAAAAAAAAAAACTAGTTGTGGATAGTCTAACCTGAAATCACATATTATCTTCTTGACACTGTAATATGGTGTTTTCATCTGGGCCAATGAGTTTCTGATGACCGTCATGGTTTCCTGTTCTGGTCTGTGACTAGAATTCTGGGATAATGTTTTGAGAATACATGACATTTTGTAGAAGCTTGTCCATCACCCTGAATGTACTGAAGACATGGTCAGAAAGTGTGCTTAGAAGGACCCAAATTGACGTGTGGCCTGCTGTAAAGAGCTGGTGCGTCAACTGTTATGTTAAGGAAGTCTAGAGTTTTTGCTCGCCTGAGTTCAAATACCTCATGATAAACTGCAAATTACACCTTTTCTTACGCACACCTTTCCTACGCACTTAGTAGTTGGTATTCAGGCTTACCTTTATGAAGGTGCGTAACGGGCTTTGCAGGCGTAGTTCCCTTGCGCGCACTGAATACATTTTATAACTGTAATTCAACCCCTGAAAACTCCCACTTGCTTACCAACAGATTTTTTTTTTTCTCTTGGGAGTTTTCATTCAATAAGGTTCATTACGTTTATCTTCAGCCTTCCCTTCAAATACGGTGCACCTTTTTTTAATGAGAATTCTGTTGAAGGACTAGAATACGTAAGAACTGGTTTGGGAAATAGAGATCAATGAAAGAAAACCATCTAAATATATACATATTCTCTGTTTCAACACCAATTTGGTAGATTAAAAAAAAAAAAAAATCATCTTGTTCATTTATTTAGGCACATTTCTGGGTTAGGAAAGGATGTATGAATAACTGGTTTGGACAGCCTTGACGCAAGAAATATAGTGAATCAAAAAAGTGGTTTGATTCGTTATGAAAATTGCCACATTCAGTTCTATAACCCCATGGTAATGTTGGAAGATTAGTGTACGTATAATTTGAATAGTGTGCAATAGTAGGCTATACCTTCCTCTGTTGCCTGCACTAACCATGGAACTGTGTGATGACACGGCCAAGTATTGCGGCAAGCGTCGGGTTCAAACTGTTATGGCTTGGTCTGCGCTCCTCTCCATAACGATTTAATTAGCCTACATGTCTTTAAAGAAAAATATATCAACTGTTACTCCGTTTTTGTGATTTATACTTTTACTTTTGATACTTAAGTATATTTTAGCAATTCCATTTACTTTTGATAATGAAGTACATTTAAAACCAAATACTTTTAGACTTACTCAAGTATTTTACTGGGTGACTTTCACTTTTACTTGAGTCATTTTCTTTTAAGGTATCTATACTTTTACTCAAGTATGACAGTTAGGTATTTTTTCCCACCGCTGCTGTTACTAATGATCCTCTTCAACAACCAAATGGCCGTGAAAGCATTTAGAGGAAGCAAATTAAGGCACAGTGGCTTGCGAAAGTATTCATCCCATTTGGCATTTTTCCTATTTTTTTGCCTTACAACCTGGAATTAAAATGGATTTTTTTGGGGTTTGTATCATTTGATTTACACAACATGCCTACCACTTTGAAGATGCAAAATATATTTGATTGTGAAACAAACAATAAATAAGACGACAACATAAAACTTGAGCGTGCATAACTATTCACCCCCCCCCCCCTAAATCAATACTTTGTAGAGCCACCTTTTGCAGCAATTACAGCTGCAAGTCTCTTGGGGTATGTCTCTATAAGCTTGGCACATCTAGCCACTGGGATTTTTGCCCATTCTTCAATGCAAAACTGCTCCAGCTCCTTCAAATTGGATGGGTTCTGCTGGTGTACGGCAATCTTTAAGTCATACCACAGATTCTCAATTGGATTGAGGGCTGGGCTTTGACCAGGCCATTCCAAGACATTTAAATGTTTCCCCTTAAACCACTC
The DNA here is from genome assembly GCA_902810595.1 of Coregonus sp. 'balchen'. Classification (NCBI taxonomy): domain Eukaryota; kingdom Metazoa; phylum Chordata; class Actinopteri; order Salmoniformes; family Salmonidae; genus Coregonus; species Coregonus sp. 'balchen'. Next base: position 5,597,798 of record LR778262.1, read on the forward strand.
GAGTGTTGCTTTAGCAGTATGCTTAGTGTCATTTTCCTGCTGGAAGGTGAACCTCCGCCCCAGTCTGAAATCTCTGGAAGACTGAAACAGGTTTCCCTCAAGAATTTCCCTGTATTTAGCGCCATCCATCATTCCTTCAATTCTGACCAGTTTCCCAGTCCCTGCTAATGAAAAACATCTGCACAGCATGATGCTGCCACCACCATGCTTCACTGTGGGGATGGTGTTCTCGTGGTGATGAGAGGTGTTGGGTTTGCGCCAGACAGCATTTTCCTTGATGGCCAAAAAGCTCAATTTTAGTCTCATCTGACCAGAGTACCTTCTTCCATATGTTTGGGGAGTCTCCCACATGCCTTTTGGCGAACACCAAACGTGTTTGCTTATTTTTTTCATTAAGCAATGGCTTTTTTCTGGCCAGTCTTCCGTAAAGCCCAGCTCTGTGGAGTGTACGGCTTAAAGTGGTCCTATGGACAGATACTCCAATCTCCGCTGTGGAGCTTTGCAGCTCCTTCAGGGTTATCTTTGGTCTCTTTGTTGCCTCTCTGATTAATGCCATCCTTGCCTGATCCGTGAGTTTTGGTGGGCGGCCCTCTCTTGGCAGGTTTGTTGTGGTGCCATATTCTTTTCATTTTTTAATAATGGATAGAATGGTGCTCCGTGGGATGTTCAAAGTTTCAGATATTTTTTTATAACCCAACCCTGATCTGTACTTCTCCACAACTTTGTCCCTGACCTGTTTGGAGAGCTCCTTGGTCTTCATAGTGCCGCTTGCTTGGTGGTGCTCCTTGCTTAGTGGTGTTGCAGACTCTGGGGCCTTTCAGAACAGGTGTATATTTGCATTTACATTTTAGTCATTTAGCAGACGCTCTTATCCAGAGCGACTTACAGTTAGATATACTGAGATCATGTGACACTTAGATTGCACACAGGTGGACTTTATTTAACTAATTATGTGACTTCTGAAGGTAATTGGTTGCACCAGATCTTATTTAGGGGCTTCATAGCAAAGGGGGTGAATACATACATATTATTATTATTATTTTTTATTTTATTTTTTGAAACAAGTTATTATTTTCATTTCACTTCACCAATTTGGACTATTTTGTGTATGTCCATTACATGAAATCCAAATAAAAATCCATTTAAATTACAGGTTGTAATGCAACAAAAATAGAAAAACACCAAGGGGGATGAATACTTTTGCAAGGCACTGTAGTTGTATCCCATGTAGAGATAGGGTTGTAAGTCACTGTAAATGAAACAATGTAATTAAATGGAATGATAATGTAGGCTATGCCAACTGAAAGACCTGGGGCCCTACTACAGACCGCTATATCGGTCCTCTAATACAGGACTAGTAAAGGCCCAGTGCTTTATTACTTTATCCCACGGCTATGGGTGTATCTGTAGACACAGCTCCGCCACGCCTTCATTTCTTAGATCTCCACCCCGAACGAATAGCAGGTGGTTAGCTTAAATTCAAAGATCAGAATACGCACGGAGAGAAAAGTGCATGAAAAGAGAACGTTCCATTTACGCATGCTTATCTCGGGTCGGAAACTGAAATCCGTTTTACCTCATTTTTACCAGCATGTCACCTCTGCAACTAGAGGCGACAAAACTCTAGATCACTTTTACTCCACACACAGAAACGCATCCAAGGCCCTCCCTCACTCTCCCTTTGGCAAATCAGACCATAACTCTATCCTCCTGCTTCCTGCTGACAAGTTAAAACTCAAACAGGAAGTACCAGTGATACGTTCAATAAGGAAGTGGTCCGATGAAGCGGATGCTAAGCTACAGAACTGTTTCACTAGCACAGATAGGCATGTGTTCCGGGATTAATCCGATAACATTGAGTTTACCACATCAGTCACACTCCACATTGCCCTCAGCAACCTGGACAAAAGTAATACCTATGTAAAAAATGCTGTTCATTAAATACAGCTCAGCATTCAACACCATAGTCTCCTCCAAGCTCATCACCAAGACCCTGGGACTGAACACCTCCCTCTGCAACTGTATCCTAGACTTCCTGACGGGCCGCCCCCAGGCGGTGAGGGTAGGCAACAACACATCCGCCAACACATTAGTCCCCTCCAGTCCTCCCTGTTCACCACGCCTACATGGCATGACTCCAACGCCATCATCAAGTTTGCTGACGACATGATGGTAGTAGGACTGATAACCGATGACGACGAGGCAGCCTATAGGGAGGAGGTCAGAAACTTGGCAGTGTGGTGCCAGGACAACAAGCTCTCCCTTAATGTCAGCAAGACAAATGAGCTGATCATGGACTACAGGAAACGGAAGGGAGCGCATGTCCCCATCCACATCGACGGGGCTGTAGTGGAGCAGGTCGAGAGCTTCAAGTTCCTCAGTGTCCACATCACTAAGGAATTATCATGATCCACACACACCAACACAGTCGTGAAGAAGGGCACTACAGCACCTCTTTCCCCTCAGGAGGCTGAAAAGATTTGGCATGGGCCCTCATATCCTCAAAAAGTTCTACAGCTGCACCAATGAAAGCATCTTGACTGGCTGCATCACCGCTTGGTACAGCAACTGCAAGGCACCGCAAAACGCTACAGAGGGTAATGAATACAGCCCAGGACATCACTCTGCCATCCAAGACCTAGTGATGTCAGAGGAAGGCCCAAAAAACGATCAAAGACTCCAGCCACACAAGCCATACTGTTGTCTCTGCTACCGCACGGCAAGCGGTACCAGTGCACCAGGTGTGGAACCAACAGGACCCTGAACAACTTCTACCCCCAAGCCATAAGACTGCTAAATAGTTAACTAAACAAGCTAAACAAGACTGTTAAATAGCTAATCCAATGGCTACCCACTGCTGCTACTGTATATTATCTATCCTGTTACGTTTACCCCTACCTATATGAACAGTACATTCGGAAAGTATTCAGACCCCTTGACTTTTTCCACATTTTGTTACGTTACAGCCTGGATTAAATTGTCCCCCCCCCCCCCCCCTCAATCTACACACACAATACCCCATAATGACAAAGCAAAAACAGGCTTGGCACACCTGTATTTGGGGAGTTTCTCCCATTCTTCTCTGCAGATCCTCTCAAGCTCTGTCAGGTTAAATGGGGAGCGTCGCTGCACAGCTATTTTCAGGTCTCTCCAGAGATGTTCCATCGGGTTCAAGTCTGGGCTCTGGCTGGGCTATTCAAGGACATTCAGAGACTTGTCCCAAAGCCACTCCTGCGTTGTCTTGGCCGTGTGCTTAGGTTCATTGTTTACATTTACGTCATTTAGCAGACGCTCTTATCCAGAGCGACTTACAGTTAGTGAGTGCATACATTATTAATTTTTAATTTTTCATACTGGCCCCCATGGGAATCGAACCCACAACCCTGGCGTTGCAAACACCATGCTCTACCAACTGAGCTACATCCCTGCCGGCCATTCCCTCCCCTACCCTGGACGACGCTGGGCCAATTGTGCGCCGCCCCATGGGTCTCCCGGTCGCGGCCGGCTACAACAGAGCCTGGATTCGAACCAGGATCTCTAGTGGCACAGCTAGCACTGCGATGCAGTGCCTTAGACCACTGCACCACTCGGGAGGTCCTGTTGGAAGGTGAACCTTCGCCCCAGTCTGAGGTCCTGAGCGCTCTGGAGCAGGTTTTTATCTAGGATCTCTCTGTACTTTGCTCCGTTCATCTTTCCCTCGATCCTGTAGTCTCCCAGTTCCTGCCGCTGAAAAACATCCCCACAGCATGATGCTGCCACCACCATTCTTTACCGTAGGGATGGTGCCAGGTTTCCTCCAGACGTGACGCTTGGCATTCCGGCCATAGAGTTCAATCTTGGTTTCATCAGACCAGAGAATCTTGATTGTCATGGTCTGAGAATCCTTTAAGTGCCTTTTGGCAAACTCCAAGCGGGCTGTCATGTGGCTTTTACTGAGGAGTGGCTTCCATCTGGCCACTCTACCATAAAGGCCTGATTGGTGGAGTGCTGCAGAGATGGTTGTCCTGGAAGGTTCTACCATCTTCACAGAGGAACTCCGGAGCTCTGTCAGAGTGACCATTGGGTTCTTGGTCACCTCCTTGACCAAGGCCCTTCTCCTCCGATTGCTAAGTTTGTCCAGGCGACCAGCTCTAGGAAGAGTCTTGGTGGTTCCAAACTTCTTCCATTTAAGAATGATGGAGGCCACTGTGTTCTTGGGGACCTTCAATGCTGCAGAAATGTTTTGGTACCCTTCCCCAGATCTGTGCCTCGACACAATCCTGTCTCGGAGTTCTACGGACAATTCCTTCGACCTCATGGCTTGGTTTTTGCTCTGACATGCACTGTCAACTGTGGGACCTTCTATAGACAGGTGAGTGCCTTTCCAAATCATGTCCAATCAATTGAATTTACCACAGGTGGACTCCAATCAAGTTATAGAAACATCTCAAGGGTGATCAATGGAAACAGGATGCTCCTGAGCTCAATTTTTGCAACATTTTCTAAAAACCAGTTTTTCGCTTTGTCATTATGGGGTATTGTGTGTAGATTGATGAGTAAAATGTTTTATTTAATCCATTTTAGAATAAGGCTGTAACGTAACAAAATGTGGAAAAAGTCAAGGGGTCTGAATACTTTCTGAATGCACTGTACATGGCTACCTCAATTACTCATTGTTATTCGTTATTCACTGTGTAATTATTCCTCGTGTCACTATTTCAATATTTTTTTTTTTTGCATTGTTGGAAAAGGACCCGTCAGTAAGCATTTCACTCGTAGACCTGTTGTCTACGAAGCTTGTGACAAATACAATTTGATTTGATTGATTTGATTTTGTCTCTACATCTCTTCTATCAGCGAATCAAAGGCCTAGCCTGCTGTATGTCTCAGTCTGGTCTCGTAGACTAGACTTAACATGGTAAACTATGAAAGTGTATGCACTCACTAACTGTAAGTCGCTCTGGATAAGAGCGTCTGCTAAATGACTAAAATGTAAATGTAAATGTAAAGCCAAGACACTCAAATTAGTATGATATGTTACCTTTACTTAAGACAAAAATGAAAGGAGGGTGCGTGTTCGAATCTCGTCACGGACAACTTTAGCGTTTTAGCTAGTTAGCAACTTTGCACCTACTTACTACTTTTTAGCTACTTTGCACATCTTAGCATGTTTGCTAACCCTAACCTTAACCCTTTTAGCTAACCCTTCCCTTAACCTTAAACCTTTTAGCTAACCCTTCCCCTATTCCTAACCTTAACCTTTTAGCTAACCCTTACCCTAAACCTAACCCTTTAACCTAACTCCTAACCTTAACCCCTAACCCCTAGAGCTCGCTAACGATAGCATTAGCCACCTAGCTAACGTTAGCTACAACAAATTGGTATTCGTAACATATATACGATTAGCAGATTTGTAACATATTTTACAAATTGTAATTCGTAACATATTGTACGAATTGCAATTCGTAACATATCATACAATGATGGACATCCACAAGTTAATACATACCACACGAACCCGTAACATGTCATTCTAAATGGAGCGTCTCGATTTACTAACAGAATAATACGAAATGCTCTGAGACCAGGTTGCATCTCTACAGCTCTTCTGTCAGCAAGTCCAAATTGTGGGTGTGTAGCAGTGCAATTGGTATAATTTATAAAGGCCGGTTCTTCTAGTTTAAACTAATCACTGCACCCTTGCTATCATTTACACAAAAAAATATATGACTGTCAACATTTAATTCAGACCAGAGGGTTGACCTCTGAAGTGTCACTGTTAACATTGTGTGACATACTCTGACGGGTGCTTATGCACAGACAGGCGTTGTCATATGCCGCGTTCAAGACAACTCGGAAATGTACGACTTGGACACTCGTTGAAGAAAGATGAGGCCCGAGTTTCCCACTTGGAAAATATCAGAATAGACCAATAGGAAGCGCTACACAAAAAACGTGGATACATTTGAACTCGGAGGTACCAAGTTTCCGAGTTGTCTTGAAAGCACCATAGTCGCAGCATCACGCACACAGCGCTCAGAGAGATGCAGATAATCGTGAACCGGAGCTTCCAAGTTCAGACGCTTATCACGCGTAGCGCTCCTCCTAACCAGCCAGACAATATGCGATGACTTGCGTTCTCTCTGCCCGCTACAGCTGAAAAACAACGATTAATAACAATTCTGAATAGTCTGGAATTGTTTTCGCTGCAGTCATGGCAGGCCTGCTTCCCCCGCTTTTATTCGGTAAGTCTTGTTTTTATTATGGCAGGTCTGCTCCGCTACTGTAGTCTAGTTACTGTTATTGGTGTCGCATGATAGCCCAATCAATGTAAACTACGCGCTTAATCTCTTTCAATTGAATGTTGCTTGGTTGTTGAAACGTTGATACAAAATTGTATCATTTGTATTTATTTCAATTATGCTTAATCGTGTATTCTAACATGATCCTTTCTACCATGAATTCTCAACAAAAGCTCAATATGACTCACTGTGTGTGAGTGTCTGCAGTGATCATAAATCATAGGCCGTGTTTTCTAATGCAATATCCACATTTTTACATTTTAGTCATTTAGCAGACGCTCTTATCCAGAGCGTCTTACAGTTAGTGAGTTTGTCCAATGTGAAGATGTCCAATGTGATGTAGTGATTGTGAAGGATGTGAAGGATGTCCAAATGCGGTGCAATGATTGTGAATGAAGGAGTGCACATGTGAAGGGTTAGGGGTCATCATACTATCTACCTTTAAAGCTCCCTACCTGCCTATGCAGTGCTGCAAAGTCCGCTAGACTCTGTCTGCAGTCCATTCTCCTATTCTCACAGCAGCATTCTGGAGAGTATTCAAGGCTGGTTGAATAGTCATTAATCATGGTATTGACCCCCATCAGATGTACATCGCCCTTCTGATTGGGTAGGAGAAGGAGATAGAAGACGTCAGTGAAAGTCCTGAGATAACTCTTCAGAACAATCAGCTAAAGTGCTGGTGTGTGTAGAATATCATTGTGCACATACACCATTAGCTAAAGATGAATATGTCTTGGGTTAAAAATGAAGAATTACACAATCAATGTCAAGTCCAATGTAATACAATGATTGTGAAGGATGTCCAATGTAATACAATGATTGTGAAGGATGTCCAATGTAATACAATGATTGTGAAGGATGTCCAATGTAATACAATGATTGTGAAGGATGTCCAATGTAATACAATGATTGTGAAGAATGTTCAATGTAATACAATGATTGTGAAGGATTTTAAGGATGTCAAATGCGGTGCAGTGATTGTGAAGGATGTGAAGAATGTCCAATGTGTTGCAGTGACTGTGAAGGATGTGAAGAATTGTCCAATGTGTTGCAGTGATTGTGAAGGATGCGAAGGATGTCCAATGTGATGCAGTGATTGTGAAGGATGTGAAGGATGTCCAATGTGATGCTGTGATTGTGAAGGATGTGAAGGATGTCCAATGTGATGCAATGATTGTGAAGGATGTCCAATGTGATGCAGTGATTGTGAAGGATGTGAAGAATGTTCAATGTAATACAATGATTGTGAATGATTTTAAGGATGTCAAATGCGGTGCAGTGATTGTGAAGGATGTGAAGAATGTCCAATGTGTTGCAGTGACTGTGAAGGATGTGAAGAATGTCCAATGTGTTGCAGTGATTGTGAAGGATGTGAAGGATGTCCAATGTGATGCAGTGATTGTGAAGGATGTCCAATGTGATGCAGTGATTATGAAGGATGTCCAATGTGATGCAGTGATTATGAAGGATGTCCAATGCAGTGCAGTGCAGTGATTGTGAAGGATGTCCAATGCAGTGCAGTGATTGTGAAGGATGTGAAGGATGTCCAATGTGATGCAGTGATTGTGAAGGATGTCCAATGTGATGCAGTGATTATGAAGGATGTCCAATGTGATGCAGTGATTATGAAGGATGTCCAATGCAGTGCAGTGCAGTGATTGTGAAGGATGTCCAATGCAGTGCAGTGATTGTGAAGAATGTCCAATGCGTTGCAGTGATTGTGAAGGATGTCCAATGTGATGCAGTGATTGTGAAGGATGTCCAATGTGATGCAGTGATTGTGAAGGATGTGAAGGATGTCCAATGTGATGCAGTGATTGTGAAGGATGTCCAATGTGATGCAGTGATTATGAAGGATGTCCAATGCAGTGCAGTGCAGTGATTGTGAAGGATGTCCAATGCAGTGCAGTGATTGTGAAGAATGTCCAATGCGTTGCAGTGATTGTGAAGGATGTCCAATGTGATGCAGTGATTGTGAGTGAGTGCACCTACAGCAGCATCCTGGAAACTATTGAGAGCAGGGAATAGTCATTAATCATGCTATTGACCCCCATGATGGGGAAGAAGACGACAAAGTAGCACACACACACACACACACACACACACACACACACACACACACACACACACACACACACACACACACACACACACACACACACACACACACGAAGGATGTGGTTCCTTAGGTCCAAACCAGCTGGTTAACAACATTGCCCCTTCCAGAGCTCAGCAGGAGAGCAGAGAACCAGATGATTTCCATGCAAAGGGCTGCTATAGAACACAAGGAGGAACAATGGATACAGAGGAAGTTGGCCTGCAACAGAGAGATGTCAGGGAAGGAAATAATTGGTATATACTGTGGAATCAATATTTATGAACATATTTATTTTTTTGTCATTTAGCAGACACTCTTATCCAGAGCGACTTACAGTTAGTGATAGCATTATTTATTTTTTTCATACTGGGCCCCCGTGGGAATTGAACCCACAACCCTGGCGTTGCAAGCGCCATGCTCTACCAACTGAGCTACACGGGGCCATGATCATCTATAGATCCTGTTCCAAGTAAAGGAAACAATTATATAGTATCTGTTTGGTATGACGTATTAGTGTTGTTGTTGTTGTTGTTGTTGTTGTTGTTGTGCGAGTATGAATTATTACAGTCAGTAGTACTTAGCCTTTCTATCAGTCATGGGTCAATGAAGTGACATTCCAAGTAACGTTTTGTGAGTGGTCATAGTCTCAGTCCTGGGTGATCTCCAAGTCTTGTCCATGAAGCTAGATGCAGAATACGCTTTGAAGCTAGATGTAGAAGCCATTACTGCGTCAGCCCCTTGGTGAAGAAGGGCTGCTTTTCCAAATGGCACTCTATTCCCTATGGTCCCTGCTCGGTAGTGCACTGTATAGGGAACTGGGGTGTCATTGGGACGTATCCAAGGTTAGACGCAGACAGCCATGTGGAAACTCGGAGAGAGTACAGAACCAGATCAGTACTATAATAGCTGACCAGTAGCCCAGAGTAAATTATGTGGTTCAGTGAAACACGTTCCCATGATGCCTTACCTTGCCTGAGACCTACCTGAAGACTTGTGTTAGCTACCTGAGCTCCAGCCTTTAGCTCAACGCGCTAACACAGCCTCATGGTGTGACTGTGAGGGACACACAGGTTCAAACCCAGTTAGTCTACAGTAACTGGCTATCTTTGTGCTGAGTCACAGAGCCTTGCAGTTACTGTAGATAAGGATAAGTAAGGCTGGCTCCTCTTTGGCCACGGCAGGACAGTGAGGTCACAGCTACATTGCATTACCAAGACAGAGGTTTAGGCTATTCCTTTTTCCCAAAACACACTTTCCAGGCTGTGGCTTTTCTTTATGCAGAGTCACACAGAGGCTTTGGAGTTAGATAAGGACAAGCCTTTACAGCTGGTAGACCTCCTATCACACTAAATCAAACACATCCCTGTCCTCTTCCTGGCGTGGCTCTGTCTGTCTGTGCTGGCTCTTCAAACACATCCCTGTCCTCTTCCTGGCGTGGCTCTGTCTGTCTGTGCTGGCTCTTCAAACACATCCCTGTCCTCTTCCTGGCGTGGCTCTGTCTGTCTGTGCTGGCTCTTCAAACACATCCCTGTCCTCTTCCTGGCGTGGCTCTGTCTGTCTGTGCTGGCTCTTCAAACACATCCCTGTCCTCTTCCTGGCGTGGCTCTGTCTGTCTGTCTGTGCTCTCCAAACACATCCCTCTGTGTGTGACCGGTTCCAGGCATACGCAAAATAAGAGGTTGCTTGGGGCCTTATCCTTATCTACAGTAACTGCAAGGCTCTGTGACTCAGCATATAGAAAGCCATGGCTAGGATGTGTGTTTTGGGAATAAGGAATACATCTCAGTCTTCTTGCCATGTGGCTGGTGAGGTGGCAGAGACACAGTGGAGCTTATATGTGACCTCATAGTTCAACGTACTCAGACAGTGTGGGGTGTGATAGCCCAGCCTGTAGTGGTGACAGAGACACAGGGGAGCTTATATGTGACCTCATAGTTCAACGAACTCAGACAGTGTGGGGGGTGTGATAGCCCAGCCTGCAGTGGTGACAGAGACACAGGGGAGCTTATATGTGACCTCATAGTTCAACGAACTCAGACAGTGTGGGGGGTGTGATAGCCCAGCCTGCAGTGGTGACAGAGACACAGGGGAGGCCCAGTGTGACCTCGTAGTTCAACATATTCAAACAGTGTGGAATTAAGCTGGTTGGACTCTAGACTGTATTAAGCCATTTGTGGTTAAGACTGGGGAGAAGACAGGAGCACATTTCTTAACAGGTTAAAGACTGACAGGTGTCACTCAAGTGCTTAGTGACTTCATGTCCATCTGTCACAGCCATATATATTATCTGATTTGAGTTATTTAGCAGACACTCTTATTCCAGAGTGACTTACAGTAGTGCATGCATACATTTTCACATACTGGTCCCCCGTGGGAATCAAACCCACAATCCTGGAGTTGCAAGTGCCATGCTCTACCAACTAAACTACACGGGAACACACACAGGCCCGATTAAGACAGCGCAATTTAACACTATGGAAAAACACAGAGACAAAGGCTATACATTTACAGTATTAACTTCTATTTGTAAGGAAATCTTATTTTAGTAATGCTTTATTTCACAGCCCGATTTAAGCTGGTACTTACCTGGTATTATCTAAGAAATGGATGGAAATCTTCTCTCTCTCTTTCCTTCTCTTTCTCTTTCCTTCTCTCTCTCTTTCCTTCTCTCTCTCTTTCCTTCTCTCTCTCTTTCCTTCTCTCGTTCCTTCTCTCTCTTTCCTTCTCTCTTTCCTTCTCTCTCTCTTTCCTTCTCTCTCTTTCCTTCTCTCTCTCTTTCCTTCTCTCTTTCCTTCTCTCTCTCTCTCTTTCCTTCCTTCTCTCTCTCTTTCCTTCTCTCTCTCTTTCCTTCTCTCTTTCTTTCCAGGCTCCACACTGTTGTTCCTGCTGTCATGTGACGCCCTGCTGAGTGATGGGCCACACACCCTGCTGTCGCCCTCCCAGCCCTCCCAGCCCTCCCAGCCCTCCCAGCCCTCTCCTCTGTCCCTCACCAACCTGGACCAGGATGTGGAGGAGCAGCCTGAGATGATGACAGGTACGTTAGAGAAGTGGACCAGAAACCAGAGGGTCGCTGGTTCAAATCCTATGCCCGACAGGGAAATCTGGTGGGGCATAGGCTAGCATCAGTATCCTAGAGCAAGGTATTTTATCCCCAAACTGCTCCAGGGAGTGTGACTTGGGGGTTTGGGGGCGAAAAGACAAATGTCTGTGAACTGTAGGGAAAATGTACAATGGAGTAAAGTATTATTCTCTGTAGTTCCAGGCCCCACAGTACCAGGCCTAACCTCCCAGGGACAGGAGACGTCCTCAGGGTTCTTCAGTGAGGACAACAAGCCTCTCCAGTCCTCTGTTCATCTCTGGGATGATATCAGAGACCAAGTCAACATCACTGGTCTGGACAGGAACTCCCTCAGAGGTACGTAGACTATGTATACGAAAGTGGTATGTCCTTTCTGTCAGACATCAGAGTTCCCCTGCTATATCTTATCCACTCTTTCGTGCCAAGGACAGGAGAAGGACAGGGAAGACCTTTGATAGCGTGACATGGCAGCAGGTAATGTGTCCCAAACAGCAGGACTGGACGCTCACCACCACACGCACTATAGAAGTTAATACGATATTGCTGAAATTGGTATATTTAGGCCCAGAACTGTTTATTGTGGTGGGCTGGGCACAGGCAGAGCACTGCAGAATTATTCTACATTATGTCTGCGCTGAGAGAAAGTCGATTATGATTCCTTGCATTACGCAGAAGAAGGAATGGGGATATCATTCACTGCCCAAACAGGCACGCGCACGCCACAGCGGCAGACCCTGGGTTCAAATTATATTTGAAATAATTTAAAATACTTTATCTGTGCTTGACTGAGCTCACCTATCTTAATAGACAAATGAAATAGTCCCAAAACAGCAAACTCCGCCCATCTGGCACTCCAGGCAGGCTATAGCAAAGTATTTTAATGATTTCAATTAATTTTTGAACCCATGTCTGCACGGTGGTAGCAAACGGGATTCCATGCTGCAGATACCGGGTGGAGTCGGCTTTCAGGCAGAAAGCACCACCAGCAGTTTAGTCTCTGTAGCCCCTGTTGTTATTTAGCCTAGCTTAGCCTGGTGGTTCAGTCTATGTGCTGTCTGTAGGAGTTGGCAAGACAGCACAAACAGATCTGGGACCAGGCTATGGTAGTCAAGTCTGTTTGTGCTGTAGCTAGCTCCTCTCTGTCTGCGTTTGTTCAACGTCATGACAAACATCAACGGCTCTTGACAGAGACAGAGAAGTTACAGCACCTACAGTACAACACAGCAGCAGGCTAAATGTGATGCCAGTTGCCTTTTTAGCATTAGCTCAGTCCTCCTCTCTTTCTTAGCAATAAAGACTCTCTTCAACCCACTGAACCCAGAGATCACTGAACGGATGACACCAAAGAATCCATGTGGGACATGCTGTCACTCTCATCTTTTTAGTCCAGGACTATAGGTTTAATCTGTGTCCGGGAAACCGGTTCTATGTGTACGTCATGTTTCAGTGTGACTGACTGTAGTAATGGGGGGGGGGGGCAGCCTACTGTAAATCAAGCAACACTAGGGATTGACAGTCTGTCTGTGTTGTGGATAATTCATCTGTCCCAGTCACACTGACACACGTCACAACACAGACTTCAGGAGCATTCCTGAGTTAATTAATAATAATTGATAGGTTATTACAGTGTGTACTAGTAAATACCTGGTCATCTCTGTACTGTAAAAATCAAGTATTACCATTTTCTCTTGTTCGTCTCAGGTTACAGTCAGACCCTCTCCCAGTCCTCCACCTCTGCTATGGAGGAACCCAGACAGGGGAACCACACCTCTCCCTTCACGGATGCGGCGGAGAACGTGGAGCGGTTGGAGCGAGAGTCCAGCGGGGAGATGGAGAGAGAGTCCAGCGGCCTCCCCCTGGAGCCTGGCTACGACCAGAGCCAGACCCTGCCTGCCACCACCACCACCACCCCTGCTGCTGACCCTCTGGCTCCTGTAGACTCAACCACCTTAGACCCACAATATGTCCCAGTGCACGGGGGTTCAGAATCAACTCCTGAAGACACATTGGAGGTAGAGGTAGCAGAGGAGGAGGAGGAGGAGGAGGAGGAGAGGGAGAGTCCCAGCCCTGAGGCTGACGCCTCCACCTCCAGACCAACCCTCCCAGAGGTGGGTGTCTTCCCCAGCCATGGGCCTCTCCAGCCGGACAACACCCATACAGAAAACCAGGAGGAGGGGGTGGAGGGAGAGGAAGAGGAGGCGGTGGTCCTTGGAGGACCTAAGAGTGACTCAGGAAGAGGGGGGAGAGGAGGAGAGATCTCTCCCCTGACCACAGTCCCCTTGGCATCTCTGGCGCCCAAGGTCGACTTCACGGAGGACTCCTGGGACCGTCTGGAGGACGAGGAGGTGTTTGCTGGGAAGGAGATCCAGGAGGAAGAGAGGCAGGAGAGGAGGCAGGAGGAGGAGGAGCAAGAGGTCAGGCACGGAGGAACAGAGCTGTTAACAGAGGCAGATCTCCTCCACGGTGCACACTTCTCACAGGAGATACAGCAGGTTCAGTAGTATGTCTAATCTCTACTGTAGTGGAGGTGGTTCAGTAGTATGTCTAATCTATAATGTAGTGGAGATGGTTCAGTAGTATGTCTAATCTCTAATGTAGTGGAGGTGGTTCAGTAGTATGTCTAATCTCTACTGTAGTGGAGGTGGTTCAGTAGTATGTCTAATCTATAATGTAGTGGAGATGGTTCAGTAGTATGTCTAATCTCTAATGTAGTGGAGATGGTTCAGTAGTATGTCTAATCTCTAATGTAGTGGAGGTGGTTCAGTAGTATGTCTAATCTCTAATGTAGTGGAGGTGGTTCAGTAGTATGCTAATCTCTACTGTAGTGGAGGTGGTTCAGTAGTATGTCTAATCTCTAATGTAGTGGAGGTGGTTCAGTAGTATGTCTAATCTCTACTGTAGTGGAGGTGGTTCAGTAGTATGTCTAATCTCTACTGTAGTGGAGGTGGTTCAGTAGTATGTCTAATCTCTAATGTAGTGGAGGTGGTTCAGTAGTATGTCTAATCTCTAATGTAGTGGAGGTGGTTCAGTAGTATGCTAATCTCTAATGTAGTGGAGGTGGTTCAGTAGTATGCTAATCTCTACTGTAGTGGAGGTGGTTCAGTAGTATGCTAATCTCTAATGTAGTGGAGGTGGTTCAGTAGTATGCTAATCTCTACTGTAGTGGAGGTGGTTCAGTAGTATGCTAATCTCTACTGTAGTGGAGGTGGTTCAGTAGTATGCTAATCTCTAATGTAGTGGAGGTGGTTCAGTAGTATGCTAATCTCTACTGTAGTGGAGGTGGTTCAGTAGTATGTCTAATCTCTAATGTAGTGGAGGTGGTTCAGTAGTATGTCTAATCTCTACTGTAGTGGAGGTGGTTCAGTAGTATGTCTAATCTCTACTGTAGTGGAGGTGGTTCAGTAGTATGCTAATCTCTACTGTAGTGGAGGTGGTTCAGTAGTATGCTAATCTCTAATGTAGTGGAGGTGGTTCAGTAGTATGTTTAATCTCTAATGTAGTAGAGGTGGTTCAGTAGTATGTCTAATCTCTAATGTAGTGGAGGTGGTTCAGTAGTATGTCTAATCTCTAATGTAGTGGAGGTGGTTCAGTATTATGTCTAATCTCTACTGTAGTGGAGGTGGTTCAGTAGTATGCTAATCTCTAATGTAGTGAAGGTGGTTCAGTAGTATGTCTAATCTCTAATGTAGTGGAGGTGGTTCAGTAGTATGTCTAATCTCTAATGTAGTGGAGGTGGTTCAGTAGTATGCTAGTCTCTAATGTAGTGGAGGTGGTTCAGTAGTATGTTTAATCTCTACTGTAGTGGAGGTGGTTCAGTAGTATGTTTAATCTCTACTGTAGTGGAGGTGGTTCAGTAGTATGTCTAGTGGAGGTGGTTCAGTAAACTATGATCATATGAGGAGTAGCCTTGCCAGGAGACTCTGGTTTGAACCCAATCGGTTTTACTATGGAACTGTGTATCACACCATATATTTTCAAATCAAATCATATCAAGTTTTATTTGCCACATGCGCCGAATACAACAGGTGTAGACATTACAGTGAAATGCTTACTTACAAGCCCTTAACCAACAATGCAGTTTTTTAAAGAAAAAAGTCAAATAAAAAAGTGTCAAGTAAAAAAATAAAAGCAAAGCAGTAAAATAAAATAACAGTAGGGAGGCTATATATACAGGGGGGTGCCGGTACAGAGTCAATGTGCGGGGGCACCGGCTAGTTGAGGTAATTGAGGTAATATGTACATGTGGGTAGAGTTAAAGTGACTATGCATAAATAATAAACAGAATAGCAGCAGCGTAAAAAGATGGGGTGGGGGGCAGTGCATATAGTCCGGGTAGCCATGATTAGCTGTTCAGGAATCTTATGGCTTGGGGGTAGAAGCTGTTGAGAAGCCTTTTGGACCTAGACTTCGTGCTCTGGTACCGCTTGCCATGCGGTAGCAGAGAGAACAGTTTATGACTAGGGTGGCTGGAGTCTTTGACAATTTATAGGGCCTTCCTCTGACACCACCTGGTATAGAGGTCCTGGATGGCAGGAAGCTTGACCACAGTGATGTACTGGGCCGTACGCACTACCCTCTGTAGTGCCTTGCGGTTGGAGGCCGAGCAGTTGCCATTCCAGGCGGTGATGCAACCTGTCAGGATGCTCTCGATGGTGCAGCTGTATAACTTTTTGAGGATCTGAGGACCCATGCCAAATCTTTTCAGTTTCCTGAGGGGGAATAGGCTTTGTCGTGCCCTCTTCACGACTGTCTTGGTGTGTTTGGACCATGATAGTTTGTTGGTGATGTGGACACCAAGGAACTTGAAGCTCTCAACCTGCTCCACTACAGCCCCGTCGATGAGAATGGGGGTGTGCTCATTCCTCTTTTTTTCCCTGTAGTCCACAATCATCTCCTTTGTCTTGATCACGTTGAGGGAGAGGTTGTTATCCTGGCACCACATGGCCAGGTCTCTGACCTCCTCCCTATAGGCTGTCTCATCGTTGTCGGTGATCAGGCCTACCACTGTTGTGTCGTCGGCAAACTTAATGATGGTGTTGGAGTTGTGCCTGGCCATGCAGTCATGGGTGAACAGGGAGTACAGGAGGGGGCTGAGCATGCACCCCTGAGGGGCCCCCGTGTTGAGGATCAGCGTGGCAGATGTGTTGTTACCTACCCTTACCACCTGGGGACGGCCCGTCAGGAAGTCCAGGATCCAGTTGCAGAGGGAGGTGTTTAGTCCCAGGATCCTTAGCTTAGTGATGAGCTTTGAGGGCACTATGGTGTTGAAAGCTGAGCTGTAGTCAATGAATAGCATTGTGAATGTTGACCTGCTTAAAAATCTTACTCACATCGTCTACAGAGAGCGTGATCGCATAGTCATCCGGAACAGCTGATGCTCTCATGCATGCTTCAGTGTTGCTTCCCTTGAAGTGAGCATAGAAGTAATTTAGCTCGTCTGGTAGGCTTGTGTCACTGGGCAGCTCGCGGCTGTGCTTCCCTTTGTAGTCTGTAATAGTTTTCAAGCCCTGCCACATCCGACGAGCGTCAGAGTCCTGTATTGACTCTTTGCCTGTTTGATGGTTCGTCGGAGGGCATAGCGGGATTTCTTATAAGCGTCCGGGTTAGAGTCCCGCTCCTTGAAAGCGGCAGCTCTACCCTTTAGCTCAGTGCGGATGTTGCCTGTAATCCATGGCTTCTGGTTGGGGTATGTACGTAAGGTCACTGTGGGGACGACGTCATCGATGCACTTATTGATGAAGCCAGTGACTGATGTGGTGTACTCCTCAATGCTATCTGAAGAATCCCGGAACATATTCCAGTCTGTGCTAGCAAAACAGTCCTGTAGCTTAGCATCTGCGTCATCTGACCACTTTTTTATTTGCCGAGTCACTGGTGCTTCCTGCTTTAGTTATTGCTTATAAGCAGGAATCAGGGGGATAGAATTATGGTCAGATTTGCCAAATGGAGGGAGAGGGAGAGCTTTGTACGTGTCTCTGTGTGTGGAGTAAAGGTGGTCTAGAGTTTTTTCCTCTGGTTGCACATTTAACATGCTGGTAGAAATTACAGTGAGGGAAAAAAGTATTTGATCCCCTGCTGATTTTGTACGTTTGCCCACTGACAAATAAATGATCAGTCTATAATTTTAATGGTAGGTTTATTTGAACAGTGAGAGACAGAATAACAACAAAATAATCCAGAAAAACGCATGTCAAAAATGTTATAAATTGATTTGCATTTTAATGAGGGAAATAAGTATTTGACCCCCTCTCAATCAGAAAGATTTCTGGCTCACAGGTGTCTTTTATACAGGTAATGAGCTGAGATTAGGAGCACACTCTCAAAGGGAGTGCTCCTAATCTCAGTTTGTTACCTGTATAAAAGACACCTGTCCACAGAAGCAATCAATCAATCAGATTCTAAACTCTCCACCATGGCCAAGACCAAAGAGCTCTCCAAGGATGTCAGGGACAAGATTGTAGACCTACACAAGGCTGGAATGGGCTACAAGACCATCGCCAAGCAGCTTGGTGAGAAGGTGACAACAGTTGGTGCGATTATTCGCAAATGGAAGAAACACAAAAGAACTGTCAATCTCCCTCGGCCTGGGGCTCCATGCAAGATCTCACCTCGTGGAGTTGCAATGATCATGAGAACGGTGAGGAATCAGCCCAGAACTACACGGGAGGATCTTGTCAATGATCTCAAGGCAGCTGGGACCATAGTCACCAAGAAAACAATTGGTAACACACTACGCCATGAAGGACTGAAATCCTGCAGCCCCCGCAAGGTCCCCCTGCTCAAGAAAGTACATATACAGGGCTGTCTGAAGTTTGCCAATGAACATCTGAATGATTCAGAGGAGAACTGGGTGAAAGTGTTGTGGTCAGATGAGACCTAAATCAAGCTCTTTGGCATCAAACCTCTGTGATTGCCAACAAGGGTTTTGCCACCAAGTACTAAGTCATGTTTTGCAGAGGGGTCAAATACTTATTTCCCTCATTAAAATGCAAATCAATTTATAACATTTTTTACATGCGTTTTTCTGGATCTTTTTTTTGTTATTCTGTCTCTCGCTGTTCAAATAAACCTACCATTTAAAATTATAGACTGATCATGTCTTTGTCAGTGGGCAAACGTACAAAATCAGCAGGGGATCAAATACTTTCTTCCCTCACTGTAGGTAGAACATGATTTAAGTTTCCCTGCATTCAAGTCCCCGGCCGCTAAGAGCGCTGCCTCTGGATGAGCGTTTACCAGTTTACTTACGGCCTTATAAAGCTCATTGAGTGCGGTCTTAGTGCCAGCATCGGTTTGTGGTGGTAGATAAGAGAGCTACGAAAAATATATTAATGAAAGGTTGTGATTGGTTTGAATGCCTCTTATTAACTCCCTATAACCTCCTCTCTTAATGTAACCACCAGGTGATCTGTGTGGACTGGAGCGATCTGGCTGGGAAGGGTTACGTCATCCTCGACATGTCAGACAACGTTGACTGTGTGAGTACCACAACGTGACTAACTACATCAACAAATATATTTTTTAGGACCATAATATTGCAGCAATGTATTGCTGATGTTTCTCAGAATCATTAGTTAGGGAATAGTTCTGATTTCATAAATCTATAATTGAATCAATATGGCACGATGGGATGCCATTAGATGGTAGCCTGGTTAAACCAGCCTGAACACTAGTGAAACTATAGTGAGTGTAGCGTTCAGTCTGTTTTAACCAGGCAACAGATCCAGACAACTCCATTGTTCTCCTTCACTGTGAGACAACCCAGAACCCAGGAGCCCTTTCTGTCCTCTGATAGTCGGTCCTTAATCGCAACATCCTCCTCACCCCACTCCTTGGTTGTCATGCCAACCGCTGCAGAGTCATCACAGTTACCCAGCAGGGAGGAAGACAGAAACCATCCGATCCACAGAACAACACGTTTTGGAAACAGCAGCTCCTACAAAGGAGCGTGATTCGTTCAACAACATACTCGGCAGGCAGATAGAACACTGATTTATTCAAAGTTGCATGCAATGACAACAACAGACAGCATGAGTCATCACCACCCAACCTTCTCTTTTTTCCACAGAATACCATTTTTATGTTAAACAGTTGCATATTTGTCTGTCTGTTTGTTTGTATACTCTATCCTCAGGCCCCAGATCTGTTTTTTTGTTTCAGCTAGCTCCTCTGTGTCATACAACTAACTACATAGGAGTTGGCTAAAGCACAAACCAAAACGATCTGACAACAACCAGGCTACCCTGGTGCCCGTTATTTTTTCACTGTGACCTCTGACCTCTCCTGTTGTTATGTTCAGGATGAGTTCCGTGTGGAGGGTGGAGACCGGCTCTTGGAGCTGCTAGAGACAGCCTTCTCTAGGAAGATGAACAGTCCTCAGGGCTCCTGGCTCATCTCTCTCTCTAAACCCACCAGACAGGACCACCAGCTGCTCATCACACTGGCCAGCGAACACGGTACCAGATACATCAGAGAGCTGGGGCCCACTTTCTCACTTCAGTCAAGCTCTCAAACCTGGGTTTCATAGAGATACTGTCAAATGTGGAATGTGTGATCCTGAGCCGAACTTGGTCAAATGATATGAAGATGTACATGTAGATGTCCCCCAACACTGTATTCTCAAGGGGTTGCTCACTTGTGTGCTATTTAGTAACATTTTTGTGTGATTTCTGACTGTCTTTTAGGAGTTATTGCCACCAAGGACATGCTGTCAATGTTAGGAGAAATCAGGAGAGGTCTACACGAGGTAAGATACTTCTGTTCCTGACTCTATGTAAGGTTGTAATTGGTCGGCCTGGTCTCAGTCCGTCGTGTAAACGGACTAAAAGCTAACTAATATAGCACATCTGGGACCAGGCTAGTAATTCATCTGTCTGAATGAAACTGAACTGTTCCGTGTGTCTGGTTCTGGTTCCAGATCGGTATCCGGAACTACAGCAGCGTTAGCACCTGTCACTCCAGACCCAGTCAGACGCGTAGTGACTACGGGAAGCTGTTCGTGGTCCTGGTGATCATAGGTTCTGTCTGTGTGGTCATCATCGCCTCTGGTCTCATCTATATCTGCTGGCAGAGACGCCTGCGTATGATGAAGACTAGGGTAAGTGTAGATTTACTATTGGTGCTGCAAAGCACTTTGTGACAATGTTGTCGTGAAAAGGGCTAAACTAATAACATTGGATTGATTGATCCATTGATTGTATTATTTGATAAATGGGATTGATTAATCGATTGATTGATCAATAGCTTTATGACTGTAAGGATGAATTATTCTACATTTCTGATGGTGTTTATAGTGGTTGTTACTCTTTCCACGCTCAATTATTTCAAACTTTGTGGTTTGATTATGTAAAAACTGTTCCTCTTTCCTCTCCTGTCCCTCCCAAGACTCGAGGCGAGGAATTCAATTTTGTGGAGAACGGCTGCCATGACAACCCTACCCTGGACATGACGAGTGATGGGGGGCAGCCGGAGATGCAGGAGAAGAAACATCACCACACCAACGGACTGACGGCTGGGTCTGGGGGGGAGGGAGGGAGCAGTGGCTGGCAGGTCAACAAACCTAGAGGGAAGGAAGAGGACACACACCTTTAGTAGAGAGAAGAAGAGTGGAGGAGGGAAAAAGGTAGCCTGGATCCAGATCTGTTTGTGCTGTCTTGCCAACTTCTATGGTCACTGTCACATTTGGCGTGGCAAGACAGCACAAACAGATCTGGGAGTCGGACTAGGCTAGAAAGAGAACTGACGATGAAGAAGCAAAACATCAGTGTTGTGAAACTTGTGAATGCATCGGCAAAAATATAAACGCAACATGTAAAGTGTTGGTCCCATGTTTCATGTGCTGAAATATAAGATCCCAGAAATGTTCCATATGCACAAGAAGCTTATGTCTTTCAAATGTTGTGCACAAATTTGTTGACATCCCTGTTAGTGAGAATTTCTCCTTTGCCAAGATAATCCATACACCTGACAGGTGTGGCATATCAAAAAGCTGATTAAACAGCATGATCATTACACCAGTGCACCTTGTGCTGGGGACAATAAAAGGCCACTCTAAAATGTTTTGTCACACAACACAATGCCACATATGTCTCAAGTTTTGAGGGAGCATGCAATTGGCATGCTGACTGCAGGAATGTCCACCAGAGCTGTTGCCAGAGAATTCTATATTAATTTCCCTACCATAAGCCGCCTCCAACGTCGTTTTGGAGAATTTGGCAGAACGTCCAACCGGCCTCACAACCGCAGACCATGTGCAACCACGCCAGCCCAGGACCTCCACAACCGGCTTCTTCACCTGCGGGATCATCTGAGACCAGCCACCCAGACAGCTGATGAAACTGAGGAGTATTTCTGTCTGTAATAAAGTCCTTTTGTGGGGAAAAACTAATTCTTATTGGATGGGCCTTGCTCCCCAGTGGGTGGGCCTTGCTCCCCAGTGGGTGGGCCTGGAAGAATAAATAAAATTGACTGATTTCCCTATATGAACTGTAACTCAGTAAAATCGTTGAAATTGTTGCATGTGGCGTTTATATTTTTGTTCAGTATAGTAATCAGAAGTCACTTAAACAACTTCTTTAAGCTACTTAGATGTTTTATCAGTTGACTATGATTATATGAAATGAAATGATCTGCTTTCCTTTTTTTGTCAACTAAAGCATGATTCACATTTATAACTTAACACTGTACATCTACAGGGCCTTTTCAGAATATTGAAACATTTATATTGAAGCGAATAGAGGCGGTATCCCTCTGTTACGAGTATGAATGTTCGTAGTTGAACTACTGAAGTTAGGATATTGTATTTATCTTAACATGTTGAATGCAGAGTTAAACGCTTTGTGCTAGCTATTTTTTATTATGTAAAGTTGGAATGGCTGCTCTGTATCTGGTCAGTTCACATTGATCTTAGTTCAAAGTCACACAATCATTTGGAAGCATCCATTATTCCCAGCCTCCTTACAATCAAATAACTAGCTTTGTTGCCTGATCAGATTGCTTTAGCAAACTCATCTCTGGCTGCTGTGGCATGATAGCAAACAAGGGCTAAAGCACAATCACATCTGGTAACCAGGCTGCAAAACAACAGAAGCTGGCAATATTTATGATGCTTCCCTTTGATAAAAAAAACACACCTACAAATATATATATATATATATATATATATATATATATATATATATATATATATATATATATATATACAGTCAAGTTTGGACACACCTACTCATTAAAGGCTTTTTCTTTATTTTGACTATTTTCTACATTGTAGAATAATAGTGAAGACATCAAAACTATGAAAGAACACATATGGAATCACGTAGTAACCAAAAAAGTGTTAAACAAATCAAAATATATTTTATATATTATATTCTTCAAAGTAGCCACCCTTTGCCTTGATGACAGCGTTGCACACTCTTGGCATTCTCTCAACCAGCTTCAACAGTCTTGAAGGAGTTCCCACATATGCTGAGCACTTGTTGGCTGCTTTTCCTTCACTCTGCGGTCCAACTCATCCCAAACCATATCAATTGGATTGAGGTCGAGTGATTGTGGAGGCCAGGTCATCTGATGCAGCACTCCATCACTCTCCTTTGTCAAATTGCCCTTACGCAGCCTGGAGGTGTGTTTTGGGTCATTGTCTTGTTGAAAAACAATTGATAGTCCCACTAAGCCCAAACCAGATGGGATGGCGAATCGCTGCAGAATGCTGTGGTAGCCATGCTGGTTAAGTGTGCCTTGAATTCTAAAGAAATCACAGACAGTGTCACCAGCAAAGCACCCCCACAGCATCACACCTCCTCCATGCTTTACGGTGGGAACCACACATGCGGAGCTCATCCGTTCACCTACTCTGCGTCTCACAAAGACACGGCGGTTGGAACCAAAAATCTCCAATTTGGACTCATCAGACCAAAGGACAGATATCCACCAGTCTAATGTCCATTGCTCGTGTTTCTTGGTCCAAGCAAGTCTCTTCTTATTATTGCTGTCCTTTAGTAGTGGTTTCTTTGCAGCAATTTGACCATGAAGGCCTGATTCACGCAGTCTCCTCTGAACAGTTGATGTTGAGATGTGTCTGTTACTTGAACTCTGTGATGCATTTATTTGGGCTGCAATTTCTGAGGTGCAGTTAACTCTAATGAACTTATTCTCTGCAGCAGAGGTAACTCTGGGTCTTCCTTTCCTGTGGCGGTCCTCATGAGAGCCAGTTTCATCATAGCGCTTGATGGTTTTTGCGACTGCACTTGAAGAAACTTTCAAAGTTCTTGAAATGTTCCGTATCGACTGACCTTCATGTCTCAAAGTAATGATGGACTGTGTTTTCTCTTTGCTTAAAATATATTTTGATTTGTTTAACACTTTTTTGGTTACTACATGATTCCATATGTGTTATTTCATAGATTTAATGTCTTCACTATTATTCTACAATGTAGAAAATAGTAAAAACAAAGAAAACCCCTTGAATGAGTAGGTGTGTCCAAACTTTTGACTGGTAGTGTATATATATCACACTGAATTAATTTATCATAGGGCTATTTACTGTAGAAGGCCTGTAAATATGAATGTAATTTGAAGTCATGCTGCTAGTATTTCTGCTGAGGCGCTGTAGCTAATGACATACTGTAAATTAAACGTCAACAATATATCTTCTCCGCCTGACAGTATTGCCACTGCTTCAAAATGGTGGGATATGTTTTTAGTCCACAGTCAACTAGAGCTCAGATCTTTTTGAACAATATCACCAAGCTGGCACACTTCTTTCATAGCCTACACTGTGCTTGGCCTAGAAGTATTTGAAACGCTTAAATACGTAATACAAGCTAAAACTGTGTTGTGGGGGGGGTGGGGGAAATCATCCAAAGAATAGTAAAGTCTTATATGGTAAGGATAGGCTACTAAACACAGGTGGCTTGTCGCACCTTAATTTGGGAGGACGGGCTCATAGTAATGGCTGGAACAGAAAAAAATGGAAAGGTATCGAACACATCAAACACCTGGTTTCCATGGGTTTGACACCATTCCATTGACTCCATTCCAGCCATTATTATGAGCCGTCCTCCCCTCAGTAGCCTCCTGTGGTGTTAAGTTAGTGCTGTCCCCTCCTGTTTTGTTTTATTTTGCACTAGACAAGTAGATAGCCACTATGTGCTCTTTAAAATCTGTTTGACCTCTCTAGGGTTGTGTTAATTAGGCACCAAATGGAAGAAAACTGACAATCAGGGAAGGACTGCCTGGACTTGTCCAATAACAAACGTTCGTAAAACATTTTTAAAGCGTTTTCCCATTGTGTTCCCTAATGAACACGACCCAGGAAAGTTCAGAGAGCAGGTCCTGATGTTCAGGATTCGTGGGTCTGAACTCTTTCTCTGTCATTATGGTCCTCTGTAGCTCAATTGGTAGAGCATTGGCGCTTGTAACGCCAGGGTAGTGGGTTCGATCCCCGGGACCACCCATACGTAAAAATGTATACACGCATGACTGTAAGTCGCTTTGGATAAAAGCGTCTGCTAAATGGCATATTATTCATGGAAAATCTAAATTGAAAGTGTTATATAGTCCTGGACTAGTCTTATTGGAAACCAGCCGTAGGTCTGTGCCTGGGCACTTCAATGTATTGTTCCTGCACTGTTGTCTCTATGACATGAGCTGCTCAGTGTTAAAATGTCAATGTTATTGATTAAATATAAAACTGTTCATTTAAATTGAAGTGTCACCAAGTTTCTTGTATGTTATTTGTATAATTATCCCCAGGCTCCATTGCTACCAGAGTGCGAGCCGGCTGGAGACCAGTTTAGAAGTATACTGCATCTTTGTTATTTTGATTTATAAATTAACATTATTTTGTGTGAAATGTTTTTTTTTACATTCATGTTAGTTTTCATTTTTCACTGTTTTGTTATGTATCATGTAATGTATAGAAAATAAACGTTTGGGAAACGCTGCTTTGGAAGGACTCATATATATACAGTTAGTGGGTAGGACTGCTTTCAATGTGATATTGAAAAATGATACAATAGCGCCATCTAGTGTATACTATACCAATAACCTCCCCATTCTGGAGGTACTGTATATGTGGTTGAATCTGAATATTCTAGACATATTGATGATGGCCAGTTGACTGGCCCAATAGATCATAAGAAAACAACGTCAACAAGGTTTTGTTGGCTGACTTTATTAGTTTGACACACAAACACTAATGTGTGGCAGGTAGCTTAGTGGGTAAGAGCGTTGTGCCAGTAACCAAAAGGTCACTGGTTCTAATCCCCGAGCCGACTAGGTGAAAAATCTGTCGATGTGCCCTTAAGCAAGGCACTTAACCCTAATTGCTCCTGTAAGTCGCTCTGGATAAGAGCGTCTGCTAAATGACTGAAATGTGACGGCACTAAAATGTGCCATCAATGCATTACAAACAGTAGATTAATTCAGAATACTTTTTGCATTCGTGTGCAGGCAGTTTCGTTCTGTTTCCAGACGTTACAGTCATGTTGTCATAATGGCAGTAAGAATGCACATATTTTCCCATTAATAAAACAATATCTTTACATCCAACATATTTCAACAAACATTTTTTTTTAAACAACACACATTTCTCAAGACTCCAAACCATGTAAAAAAAGGTAACATTCTTAGAATCATCCAAAAGCAACAACTTGCATCAACTGCAATAACCACTGATCCACAGTTTTTACAGCTACAAATCAGAGCTCAAATACAAATGCAGTTTATTTTACAGTTTTAAAAAGGTATATAGACTATAATCAATTATTAATCTAATCAAAGTAATAATTTTGCACAAATATACCATCTAGACCTGTGAAGACAGGAGAATAGTTGTAGATGAGAGCCCTCTCCTCCTCACTGGCTGAAGAGAACTTGTGATGATTCTTCATGGCTGTGAACAGGAGGATGAAGAGAACAGAAGATGTTAGCTAACGGTGTTAAATGCTACTCCCAGATCTACTACTACACTACAGGCCTACTACTACACTGAACATAAATATAAAAAAAAACTTTTAACAAGGCACACTTCTGCAGCAGAGGTGCACTCTGGGTCTTCCATTCCTGAGAGCCAGTTTCATCATAGCGCTTGATGGTTTTTGCAACTGCACTTGAAGAAACTTTCAAAGTTCTTGAAATTTTCCGTATTGACTGACCTTAATGTCTTAAAGTAATGATGGACTGTCGTTTCTCTTTGCTTATTTGAGCTGTTCTTGCCATAATATGGACTTGGTCCTTTACCAAATAGGGCTATCTTCTGTATACCATCCATACCTTGTCACAACACAACTGATTGGCTCAAACGGCTCCAAACTTTTACAGATGCACAATTGAGAGCATCCTGTCGGGCTGTATCACCGCCTGGTACGGCAACTGCACTGCCCGCAACCGCAGGGCTCTCCAGAGGGTGGTGCGGTCTGCCGAACGCATTACCGGGGGCAAACTACCCGCCCTCCAAGACACATACAGCACCCGATGTCACAGGAAGGCCAAAAAGATCATCAAGGACATCAACCACCCAAGCCACTGCCTGTTCACCCTGCTATCATCCAGAAGGCGAGGTCAGTAGAGGTGCATCAAAGCTGAGACAGAGAGACTGAAAAACAACTTCAATCTCAAGGCCATCAGACTGTTAAATAGCCATCACTAGCACATTAGAGGCTGCTGCTGCCTATTGAAATCACTGGCCACTTTAAGAAATGGAACACTAGTCACTTTAATAATGTTTATATATCTTGCACTACTCATCTCATATGTATATACTGCATTCTATTCTATAATATTCTACTGTATCTTAGTCCATGCCGCTCTGTCATTGCTTGTCCATATATGTATATATTATTAAATCCCATTCCTTCCTAGTTTTGTGTGTTTTAGGTATATGTTGTGAAATTGTTAGATATTACTTGTTAGATATTACTGCACTGTCGGAGCTAGAAGCACAAGCATTTCGCTACACCTGCTATAACATCTGCTAAACACGTGTATGTGACAAATAAAATTGGATGGAAAGACATTCCACAAATTAACTTTTAACAAGGCACACCTGTTAATTGAAAT
This sequence comes from Coregonus sp. 'balchen', assembly GCA_902810595.1. Taxonomy (NCBI): domain Eukaryota; kingdom Metazoa; phylum Chordata; class Actinopteri; order Salmoniformes; family Salmonidae; genus Coregonus; species Coregonus sp. 'balchen'. Next base: position 5,625,315 of record LR778262.1, read on the forward strand.
GCATTCCAGGTGACTACCTCATGAAGCTGGTTGAGAGTGTGAAAAGCTGTCATCAAGGCAAAGGGTGGCTATTTTGAAGAATCTCAAATATATTTTGATTTGTTTAACACTTTTTTGGTTACTACATGATTCCATATGTGTTATTTCACAGTTTTGATGTCTTCCCTATTATTCTACAATGTAGAAAATAGTAAAAAAGAAAAAGAAAAACCCTGGAATGAGTAGGTGTCCAAACTTTTGACTGGTATATATATATATATATATATATATATATAAACACACACACACACACACACACACACACACACACACACACTGATCAAAAATATCCAGCGTGCCAGTGGCCATCGAAGGTGAACATTTAACCACTGAAGTTGGTTACGATGCCAAACTCAAGACCTTGGACGATGAGCATGCAAATGAGCTTCCCTGAGACGGTTTCTGACAGTTGGTGCAGAAATTATTTGGTTGTGTAAATACCGGAGGCGTGGTTACACACGGTCTGCGGTTGTGAGGCCGGTTGGACGTACTGCCAAATTCTCTAAAACAAGAATGGTAGAAAAATTAACATCCAATTCTCTGGCAACAGCTCTGGTGGACATTCCTACAGTCAGCATGCCAATTACACGCTCCCTCAAAACTTGCGACATCTGTGGCATTGTGTTGTGTAACAAAACTGCACATTTTAGAGTGGCCTTTTATTGTCGCCAGCACAAGACGCACCTGTGTAAATATCATGCTGTTTAATCAGCTTCTTGATAAGCCACACCTGTCAGGTGGATGGATTATCTTGGCAAAGGAGAAATGCTCACAGGGATATAAAAACAAATTTGTGCACAACATTTGAGAGAAATAAGCTTTGTGCATATGGACAATTTCTGGGATCTTTTATTTCCGCTCATGAGACATGGGACCAACACTTTACATGTTGCGTTTCTATGTTTGTTCAGTGTGTTGTAGCCAACCATACTCTTCACAGTAATAGAAGGGAGGTGGTTAAACTAACCAGGCTAGCGTCATGTACAGTACATTCGGAAAGTATTCAGAGTACCAATGCCACCATGTTTCAATATGCTTTGTGTTGTAGTCAGGACAGTAAAATATATAAATGTATATAGTTAAGCAAACTTTACTATGCATGTTGTTAACCAGCACATCAAGTACATGAAGACTTTAAGTAACAATTGGTTTCCGTTTATTCAGACCCCTTGACCTTTTCCACATTTTGTTACGTTACATCCTTTTTCTAAAATGAATTAAATAAATACACAATTCTCAATCTACACACAATACCCCATAATGAGAAAGTGAAAACAGGTGAAGAAATGTTTGTGAATTTATACAAAATAAAAAACAGAAATACCTTATTTATATAAGTATTCAGACCTTTTGCTATGAGACTCAAAATTGAGCTCAGGTGCATCCGGTTTCCATTGATCATCCTTGAGATGTGTCTACAACTTGATTGGAGTCCACCTGTGGTAAATTCAATTGATTGGACATGATTTGGAAAGGCAAACACCTGTCTATATAAGGTCCCACAGTTGACAGTGCATGTCAGAGCAAAAACCAAGCCATGAGGTCGAAGGAATTGTCCGTAGAGCTTTGAGACAGGATTGTGTCGAGGCACAGATCTAGGGAAGGGTACCAAAAAAAATTCTGCAGCATTGAAGGTCCCAAAGAATACAGTGAGGGAAAAAAAGTATTTGATCCCCTGCTGATTTTGTACGTTTGCCCACTGACAAAGAAATTATCAGTATATAATTTTAATGGTAGGTTTATTTGAACAGTGAGAGACAGAATAACAACAAAAAAATCCAGAAAAACGCATGTCAAAAATGTTATAAATTGATTTGCATTTTAATGAGGGAAATAAGTATTTGACCCCCTCTCAATCAGAAAAGTTTCTGGCTCCCAGGTGTCTTTTATACAGGTAACGAGCTGAGATTAGGAGGATGTCAGGGACAAGATTGTAGACCTACACAAGGCTGGAATGGGCTACAAGACCATCGGCAAGCAGCTTGGTGAGAAGGTGACAACAGTTGGTGCGATTATTCGCAAATGGAAGAAACACAAAAGTACTGTCAATCTCCCTCGGCCTGGGGCTCCATGCAAGATCTCACCTCGTGGAGTTGCAATGATCATGAGAACGGTGAGGAATCAGCCCAGAACTACACGGGAGGATCTTGTCAATGATCTCAAGGCAGCTGGGACCATAGTCACCAAGAAAACAATTGGTAACACACTACGCCGTGAAGGACTGAAATCCTGCAGCGCCCGCAGGGTCCCCCTGCTCAAGAAAGCACATACACATGCCCGTCTGAAGTTTGCCAATGAACATCTCAATGATTAAGAGGAGAACTGGGTGAAAGTGTTGTGGTCAGATGAGACCAAAATCGAGCTCTTTGGCATCAACTCAACTCGCCGTGTTTGGAGGAGGAGGAATGCTGCCTATGACCCCAAGAACACCATCCCCACCGTCAAACATGGAGGTGGAAACATTATGCTTTGGGGGTGTTTTTCTGCTAAGGGGACAGGATAACTTCACCGCATCAAAGGGACGATAGACGTGGCCATGTACCGTCAAATCTTGGGTGAGAACCTCCTTCCCTCAGCCAGGGCATTGAAAATGGGTCGTGGATGGGTATTCCAGCATGACAATGGCCCAAAACACACGGCCAAGGCAACAAAGGAGTGGCTCAAGAAAAAGCACATTAAGGTCCTGGAGTGGCCTAGCCAGTCTCCAGACCTTAATCCCATAGAAAATCTGTGGAGGGAGCTGAAGGTTCGAGTTGCCAAACGTCAGCCTCAAAACCTTAATGACTTGGAGAAGATCTGCAAAGAGGAGTGGGACAAAATCCCTCCTGAGATATGTGCAAACCTGGTGGCCAACTACAAGAAACGTCTGACCTCTGTGATTGCCAACAAGGGTTTTGCCACCAAGTACTAAGTCATGTATTGCTGAGGGGTCAAATACTTATTTCCCTCATTAAAATGCTAATCAATTTATAACATTTTTGACATGCGTTTTTTCTGGATTTTTTTGTTGTTATTCTGTCTCTCACTGTTCAAATAACCCTACCATTAAAATGATAGACTGATCATTTCTTTGTCAGTGGGCAAACGTACAAAATCAGCAGGGGATCAAATACTTTTTTCCCCTCACTGTACATTGGCCTCCATCATTCTTAAATGGAAGAAGCTTGGAATCACCAAGACTCTTCCTAGAGCTGGCCGCCCGGCCAAACTGAGCAATTGGAGAAGGGCCTAGTCACACTCAGCTGATATCAGCTGACAACCATCTCTGCAGCACTCCACCAATCAGGCCTTTATGGTAGAGTGGCCAGATGGAAGCCACTCCTCAGTAAAAGGCACATGACTGCCCGCTTGGAGTTTGCCAAAAGGCACCTAAAGACTCTCAGACCATGAGAAACCAGATTCTCACGGTCTGATGAAACCAAGATTGAACTCTTTGGCCAGAATGCCAAGTGTCACGTCTGGAGGAAACCTGGCACCGTTCATCACCTGGCAAATACCATCCTTACGGTGAAGCATGGTGGTAGCAGCATCATGCTGTGGGGATGTTTTTCAGCTGCAGGGACTGGGAGACTTCAGACTGAGGCGAAGGTTCACCTTCCAACAGGACAATGACCCTAAGCACACAGCCAAGACAACGCACGAGTGGCTTCGGGACAAGTGTCTGACTGTCCTCGAGGGGCCCAACCAGAGCCCGGACTTGAACCCGATCGAACATCTCTAAAAATAGATGTGCAGCGAAGCTCCCCATCCAACCTGACAGAGCTTGAGAGGATCTGCAGAGAATAATGGGAGAAACTCTACAAATACAGGTGTGCCAAGCTTGTAGCGTCATACCCAAGAAGACTTGAGGCTGTAATCGCTACTTCAACAAAGTACTGAGTAAAGGGTCTGAATACTTATATATATATATATTGGGGTATTGTGTGTAGATTGATGAGGGAAAAAAAACAATTTAGTCAATTTTTTTAATAAGGCTGTAACGTAACAAAATGTGAAAAAAGTCAAGGGGTCTGAATACTTTCCGAATGCACTGTATAAATGAAGGGCTAGTGTAATGTAGGGTTAACATACCATTTTGTTTAACTGACACAATGTATGACTGTAGGGTGACGGGTCATCTACAGGTCAACGGTCCAACACAGCTACAGTCCAATAACTCTACAGTCACTCACCAGGCCAGCGTTGCTCTTCACTGATTTGCCTGCTTAAAGAAAAGTGGACTAAAATAAACTCACCCTCTGAGACAAAGAAGTGTGCCGTGTAGAAGGATGCTCTGACGGAGGCAGCAGAGTGGACCATGCCTGGCTTGTCTACCCACTCAAAGGGACTCTTCTCAGGGTGCCACTGGACAGCATAGAACGGATAGCGGTTCGCTACAACAAGAAAACAGACATGAGAACATACACATACACATTATACATACAGTGGGGAGAACAAGTATTTGATACACTGCTGATTTTGCAGGTTTTCCTACTTACAAAGCATGTAGAGGTCTGTAATTTTTATCATAAGTATACTTCAACTGTGAGAGACGGAATCTAAAACCAAAATCCAGAAAATCACATTGTATGATTTTTAAGTAATTAATTTGCATTTTATTGCATGACATAAGTATTTGATCACCTACCAACCAGTAAGAATTCCGGCTCTCACAGACCTGTTAGTTTTTCTTTAAGAAGCCCTCCTGTTCTCCACTCATTACCTGTATTAACTGCACCTGTTTGAACTCGTTACCTGCATAAAAGACACCTGTCCATACACTCAATCAAACAGACTCCAACCTCTCCACGATGGCCAAGACCAGAGAGCTGTGTAAGGACATCAGGGATAACATTGTAGACCTGCACAAGGCTGGGATGGGCTACAGGACAATAGGCAAGCAGCTTGGTGAGAAGGCAACAACTGTTGGCGCAATTGTTAGAAAATGGAAGAAGTTCAAGATGACGGCCAATCACCCTCGGTCTGGGGCTCCATGCAAGATCTCACCTCGTGGGGCATCAATGATCATGAGGAAGGTGAGGGATCAGCCCAGAACTACACGGCAGGACCTGGTCAATGACCTGAAGAGAGCTGGGACCACAGTCTCAAAGAAAACCATTAGTAACACACTATGCCGTCATGGATTAAAATCCTGCAGCGCACGCAATGTCCCCCTGCTCAAGCCAGCCCATGTCCAGGCCCGTCTGAAGTTTGCCAACGACCATCTGGATGATCCAGAGGAGGAATGGGAGAAGGTCATGTGGTCTGATGAGACAAAATTAGAGCTTTTTGGTCTAAACTCCACTCGCCGTGTTTGGAGGAAGAAGAAGAATGAGTACAACCCCAAGAACACCATCCCAACCGTGAAGCATGGAGGTGGAAACATCATTATTTGGGGATGCTTTTCTGCAAAGGGGACAGGACGACTGCACCGTATTGAGGGGAGGATGGATGGGGCCATGTATCGCGAGATCTTGGCCAACAACCTCCTTCCCTCAGTAAGAGCATTGAAGATGGGTCGTGGCTGGGTCTTCCAGCATGACAACGACGCGAAACACACAGCCAGGGCAACTAAGGAGTGGCTCCGTAAGAAGCATCTCAAGGTCCTGGAGTGGCCTAGCCAGTCTCCAGACCTGAACCCAATAGAACATCTTTGGAGAGAGCTGAAAGTCCGTATTGCCCAGCGACAGCCCCGAAACCTGAAGGATCTGTATGGAGGAGTGGCCCAAAATCCCTGCTGCAGTGTGTGCAAACCTGGTCAAGACCTACAGGAAACGTATGATCTCTGTAATTTTAAACAAAGGTTTCTGTACCAAATATTAAGTTCAATTTTTCTGATGTATCAAATACTTATGTCATGCAATAAAATGCAAATTAATTACATAAAAATCATACAATGTGATTTTCTGGATTTTTGTTTTAGATTCCGTCTCTCACAGTTGAAGTGTACCTATGATAAAAATTACAGACCTCTACATGCTTTGTAAGTAGGAAAACCTGCAAAATCGGCAGTGTATCAAATACTTGTTCTCCCCACTGTATATATATATATATATACACACACTAGAACAACTCTAGGGCCCCGGTTACTGTATAAGTCATTAGACCGCAGAGAACAGATAGGGATTCACTACAAGAGAGGAAACGAGAGAAAATAAAAACTCCAGTTACAGTGTGGCTGACTAGGACCTGGGAGTCTTGGACCTGGGAGTCTAGGACCTGGGAGTCTAGGACCTGGGAGTCTAGGACCTGGGAGTCTAGGACCTGGGAGTCTAGGACCTGGGAGTCTTGTGCACATGACCTCGACTGATTCTCAATACACTGAAGTGAAAGCATTTTAAAAACATCACCCATGAGTTGAATACATGTGAATCAATATACACTGCTTGTGAAGGATTGCGCACGGGCACACACACACACACACACACACACACACACACACACACAGGGATCCCATGGTTACATCATGTTTACCTACAGTAAACAGTGTGTTCAAATACAGTACCAAGACTGGGATAACCAAGACCAGCTGAACAGATATCAGCTGGGTGTGACTAGGCCTACCACTTGACAGACACATGAACCTTGTGACTAAAGTGTCTCTAGCCATGTTCAGAAGCTGTGAAGTACCTTCCATGGTAGATATGAACTCTCTCCTGCCGTCTGTGTTGGTGGTCAGAACCTTGTAGAAACTTTTCAGTTTGGCATTCCGGCTGTAGTTCTGGTGACATGAATCATTACATTTACATTTAGTTATTTTGGAATGTTCCGGAATTCAAAAAAGGTTACATTGTTGCTGAGAAATACGTTTTTTTTTTTTGCTCTAGTCTAGGGAACAGGATAACTGAAGTGTCTAAAAAGGGAATAGAACAAGACATATTCTGGTAACTCTGACGCAGACATTCAAACAAGTCTTCAGATAGCCTCGGAACGAGACTGCTTGAGGAGGTATTACACATCCAGCCCAGTGGTTTGACAAATTGAATAATTCACATATAGATTGCTTGTAGAAAAGAGAAGGAAGGAAGCGCTGTTAGGGTACACAATAGTAGGGCTTCTGTAGATCGCTGCTCTTTGGAAAAACGGGTTCATTGGTCATCAAAAAACAAAGAGGCCAAAGGCACTCTTCATGGAATTAAAATGCCTTTATTTGTATGGCATGTTGAATGGAACAAAGATTTTAGAACTGATGCGTTTTGGCAGCATGTGTACACCATGACGAATACCATGCTGCCGAAACGCGTCGGTTTTTAAATCCATAAAAATAAAAAGGCATTTTAATTATATAGAATATTGCTCGTTCAAACACTTTCTGGTCACTTCTGTACTCTTTCCTTCCCTAAAACAAGTCTATCCTTCCCTAAAACAAGTCTATCCGTCCTAAAACAAGTATATCCTTCCCTAAAACAAGTCTATCCGTCCTAAAACAAGTCTATGGGGCGGCGCACAATTGGCCCAGCGTCGTCCAGGGTAGGGGAGGGAATGGCCGGCAGGGATGTAGCTCAGTTGGTAGAGCATGGCGTTTGCAACGCCAGGGTTGTGGGTTCGATTCCCACGGGGGGCCAGTATTAAAAAAAGAAAAATAATGTGTGCACTCACTAACTGTAAGTCGCTCTGGATAAGAGCATCTGCTAAATGACTAAAATGTAAATGTAAAATGTATCCTTCCTAACACAAGTCTATCCGTCCTCAAACAAGTCTATCCGTCCTCAAACAAGTCTATCCGTCCTCAAACAAGTCTATCCGTCCTCAAACAAGTCTATCCGTCCTAACACAAGTCAGCCAGCAGTCAGACAGTACCATAGACGTGTGTGTGTTTGTTGACATCATCAGTCAGCACCTGTAACGATAGACTCCAGCTGTGGAAATTGGAGGTGATGTTGTCTTTGGACAGAGACTGTAGCAGGCCACTGGGGAAGGCCTTGAACAGACGGCTGTTCTGTAAAGCTGTGGTAAACAAAGACAACGGAAATATTAAAGCTGCAATCCTTAGTTGCCGCATACATTTTTGGACTTGTAAATTAATGATATATACCCATTGATTCTTGAAAAATATAACTTATAAATGCCTTTCGTACCCAATCAGAACCTAAAATATACGACTTTTTTTGTTCTAACGTTTATAAACAATGTAAATGAACACTGTATAGCCTCAACACATGGTAAATCTATAATATATCATGGATGGTCAGTCCTTGCATCCATAGCTCAGTCTATGAATTTGAGAGTGGTTACATTTCTCCAGGCCCATCCCTCTGCTTTTTACCAAAACAGTGGTGGGGTGTCCGCTTTGTTATTATGTCAACTGCAGATTCTAGCTTTAAAAAGGTCAAAAATGGATTGTCCAGATCAATGTTCAGTTTCTTGTGTTCAAGATGACTTTTTTTCTATTATTTAGGCAAGCAATGGAAAACAATGTTTTTCTTTCTATTTGCTGCCCAATGAACACGACCCTGTACTCCTATGAGGGAAAACCTGGTCTGTGCAGTTAACAGGCCCAATATCAATATTCACACACAAACGTAGGCATTTACTCATAAAGTCTGCAGAAACACGGTGTTGTCTCTGACCTGGGGTGAATGTGAGAGGCAGGGCCACAGCCTTGGTGTCTGTTAGAGTCAGAAGGTTCTTGTTGCTGGTCAGTACTGTCATCTGCTGGAAGCCCTGGCACGTGCCCCAAATAGGGAAGTAATCAGACGCGTCGTTGGCCTGCATGGGGAGAGGAAGACATCAACAAAACATGAACCAACCGGGACGCTGCCCAACCGGGGCGCTGCCCAACCAACCGGGGAGCTGCCCAACCAACCGGGGCGCTGCCCAACCAACCGGGGAGCTGCCCAACCAACCGGGGAGCTGCCCAACCGGAGCGCTGCCCAACCGGAGCGCTGCCCAACCGGGGCGCTGCCCAACCAACCGGGGCGCTGCCCAACCAACCGGGGCGCTGCCCAACCGGGGCGCTGCCCAACCAACCAGGGCGCTGCCCAACCAACCGGGGCGCTGCCCAACCAACCGGGGCGATGCCCAACCAACCGGGGCGCTGCCCAACCAACCGGGGAACTGCCCAACCGGGGCGCTGCCCAACAGGTGTTGCTCAACAGGTGGAAGCAATACATAACCAATACATAACCTCCCGAGTGGCGCAGTGGTCTAAGGCACTGCATCACAGTGCTAGCTGTGCCACTAGAGATCCTGGTTCTAGATCCTGTCGTAGCCGGCCGCGACCGGGAGACCCATGGGGCGGCGCACAATTGTCCCAGCGTCGTCCAGGGTAGGGGAGGGAATGGCCGGCAGGGATGTAGCTCAGTTGGTAGAGCATGGCGTTTGCAACGCCAGGGTTGTGGGTTCGATTCCCACGGGGGGCCAGTATGAAAAATAAAAAATTATGCATGCACTCACTAGCTGCATACATCTGTAGATTCGTTGTAAGTCGCTCTGGATAAGAGCGTCTGCTAAATGACTAAAATGTCAAATGTAGATCCATCGTCAATGAGGGATAAAAAACCTAATTGCATTTTGGTGGGTATGGAATTTATACATTGATTATATTATGTACCTTGATAGCCAGATCATAGAAGATCTTTGATAGTCGACTGAACTGGGACGTCTGCAGGTCTACATCCCCTCCTGGTAGCAGCAACCTAAAACAAGAATCAATCAGCCAGCAAATCAAATCAAGCAATCAAAATCAAATCAGAATTATTAATAATAGCCTACAGTCCCTCGCATTTTAATTATTTGATGAAGGCATCTCTTCACGCTAACACAATAAGTGAACAATAATTTCACTCACCCATTTATTGAGTTAAATATCTTCTCATATTCTTCATCTGTTCGGTTTATTCTTATGGGAACAACTCTTGCTCCAGCGCTCTCCAGGTACTTTACATAGGAAGCAGCGATGTAGGAGGATCCCTGAGCATGAGGGTCTCCCACTATGTTCTCTTGAGCCAGGACCCCTGAAATAACAATACACTTTACATTACACTTTCCATTACAATACAACAAAAACAACAAGACTAGCGTCATGTCTAGGGGGTGTACTTGCACATCAAGCTGCCTCACGCTACAGAAACAGGAGATAGGCTCCTGCCCGGTTTTGGCTTGGACATGACTTACAACAACACATTACATTACATTAAAAGTCCCTTTTCCTTTGAAAAACAACAAAACGGCAACAACCCCATCCACTTGGTTTGCTTTAAAGCTGAGGGATGGGGTTAAAGGTTACTGTGAAGACAGGTGTGGTTAATAGGTACAGCCGTCATCATCTCACAGGTTCGTTGTTCTTCTTAACTCTCCTCTCTCTCAGTCTACGGGCGATTTTAAGAGACTGTTTTACCGCTTAGCCTATATTCCTGAGGCATTTCTAAACAACCTCATTTTTAAAAAGGCGAAATATTGAGTAGCCTGGCTATAACGCTGCAATGGCTACATGAGGATTTATGTTGATCAATGAAAAACATGAAATATAAAATATACTTTTTTATAACTCTATACAATCAAGATGACATTCTGAAGTGAGAGTTTCTCTTTTTTTCACTTCCTAGAGAATGGGCCATTTCATGCCGGAATTGGTAAGCTCCAATAATGGTCCCAGAACATTCTAGAATAACACAGAAGAATACATTAACAGCAGCAGCAGCATATAAAGAACTTTCCAGATACACTCACACATACAAATTCACCCTATAGACTGGTTCGGAAGGGCTTACCAATGATGGGTCTGTAATTTAGATGGTCACTACAAGCCACAGGCAGAGGCACACCGCAAAGGCAAGCGGCCAGCACCGCAAGAACCGCAACCGGAGAACTCATTCACCGCGGGTAGCCTACCACACCAACATAAAATAAAAATGCTAAAATTCGCTTGTTCTCCTGCTTAAATGATCAGCAGCGCGGTACGTGATGATGGTATCGGTGAGGAGGATGTAGCCTACTGCAGTTGACCAAGAAAATGTTTTACAAGAGGCTGATGTATCACACCGGAGAAAGCACCGAGCGAGCGAAACAGCGCCCCCTCTGTCTGTGTATGTATAGCCCACCTATCTGATGCTGTCTGGTCAAAAATAGTATGATATTGTTGCCGCCCATAGCATTGCATGCAAGGGAAGCCACAGAGCTGTTGGCCTCCCTTGATTAAAACAATATACAATAATAGCCAATCAGCATTGAGCTAAACTGAGCGAGCTCAACTGTGAATGGTCCTGGCACACCCAAAAAAAAAATTGTCAAGGGAAGCCAGTTTGGATTTGGCTTCACACCAAATCAACCCAAACGTCATTGACAGAAGAAAACTTGAATTGTTGCATCTCGTTGTGTTGTCCTCTGATGACTAGCCAGCTAGCTAAAATTGGCCCATTCCTAAATTAGCCATGGACGGAGATAGGGATTTGGACTTGTGGTTTTACTTAATTTTTCCGTACTGGCCTATGATTATAATGGTGAATCGGATCCAACCATAAATTCATACATTGTGCCTATGGCCTGAGAGGATGGAACAATGCAATTATCACAACACATAGGTTGTAATATGTTTTTTCCCCCCCCTGCCTTGGCTTCCCCAGTGATTTTACCCACGCACCACTATTTCCATAAATAACATCACAGGAAGGGGAAATTGCATGTTCAATGAACTTGCGACCTCCCAAATCTGATACAATCTGGAACGCACCCATTGTGGTTTTGCATGGCGCTTTTGCGTTGACTGTGTCTGTTAATCGGGGTCGACCTGAGTTAGGAACTATAACAAATTATTAAAATCGCCATTCATTAATTCAACATTATTGACATTTGTACTCAAATTATTAAAATCGCCATTCATTAATTCAACATTATTGACATTTGCACTCTTATGGCGGGAAAATCACAAAAACTCTGTTATGCACATACGCTGTATAAGCCTTAAACCTGTAAATTCCCCACTGTCTGTTTCTGTCATGTAAGAAGCTAGTGTTTTTTCACACTCGTCTTTGTTTAACTTAGTCACGCGGCCGTCCATCCTGTTATTTTGGTATCTTTCAAGGGCACAGCTGTGTGGAGATATGAAGAGAACAGAGGCTGGCTTGAGCAGCAGCAGCTCAGATAGTAACAAAACTGTTTGTAGTACGGCTGAGGAACAAGAGAACCTGTGTTGTGTTTAATTGCGTTGTTTGCTCTATAACCTGTTAGTTCATATGCCTTGCCACCGTGATATATACAGTGCATTCGGAAAGTATTCACCCCCCCCCCTCCTCATCAAGCCACACACAATACCCCATAATGACAAAGCAAAAACAGGTTTTTAGAAATGTTTGCAAATGTATTACAAATAAACTGAAATATATCACATTTACATAAGTATTCAGACCCTTTACTCAGCACTTTGTTGAAGCACCGTTGGCAGCGATTACAGCCTCGAGTCTTCTTCAGTATGACACTACAAGTTTGGCACACCTGTATTTCGGGAGTTTTGGGGAGTTCGATCGGGTTCAAGTCCGGGCTCTGGCTTGGCCACTCAAGGACATTCAGAGACTTGTCCCGAAGCCACTCCTGAGTTGTCTTGGCTGTGTGCTTAGGGTTGTTGTCCTGTTGGAAGGTGAAACTTCGCCCCAGTCTGAGGTCCAGGGGGCTCTGGAGCAGGTTTTCATCAAGGATCTCTCTGTACTTATCTCCATTCATCTTTCCCTCAATCCTGACTAGTCTCCCAGTCCCTGCCACGGAAAAACATCTCCACAGCATAATGCTGCCACCACCACGTTTCACCGTAGGGATGGTGCCAGGTTTCCTCCAGACGTGTTGCTTGGCATTCAGGCCAAATAGTTCAATCTTGGTTTCATCAGACCAGAAAATCTTGTTTCTCATGGTCTGAGAGTCTTTAGGTGCCTTTTGGCAAACTCCAAGCGGGCTGTCATGTGCCTTTTACTGAGGAGTGGCTTCCATCTGGCCACTCTACCATAAAGGCCTGATGGGTGGAGCGCTGCAGAGATGGTTGTCCTTCTGGAAGGTTCTCCCATCTCCACAGAGGAACTCTGGAGCTCTGTCAGTGACTATCGGGTTCTTGGTCACCTCCCTGACCAAGGTCCTTCTCCACAATTGCTCCGTTTGGCTGGGCGGCCAGCTCTAGGAAGAGTCTTGGTGATTCCACACTTCTTCCATTTGAGAATGTTGGAGGCCACTGTGTTCTTGGGGACCTTCAATGCTGCAGAAATGTTTTAGGTACCCTTCCCCAGATCTGTGCCTCGACACAATCCTGTCTCAGAGCTCTACGGACAATTCCTTCGACCTCATGGCTTGGTTTTTGCTCTGACATGCACTGTCAACTGTGGGACCTTTATATAGACAGGTGTGTTCCTTTCCAAGGCTGTAATGTAACAAAATGTGGAAAAAGTCAAGGGGTCTGAATACTTTCCGAATGCACTGTAGGCCTAAGGTCGAGACAATAAGAAGACACAGTGGCAGAATAAATTCAAGAAGACACAGTGGCAGAATAAATTCAATCACACCTTTGTTTCATCACAAAACCGGAGAGCAACATCTGTCCGGTGGAGTCCACAAAGCATTTTGCATGTAACAAACAGTTACATGACCTACAACATGGTCAATCAAGTTAATGTTTCAGACATTTTCGGACTACTAAACAAGTATTGATTTAGAACACCGGAGAGTTACCGCAAGTCGCAAAGAAAACAGAAGCTGCCTCCACTATTCCAGCACCATTTCAACATCATCAAATCACCTATGCGCAGACCAGCTGGCTGGTGTGTTTACGGATATATTCAATCTCTCCCTTTCCCAGTCTACTGTTCCCACATGCTTCACGATGGCCACCATTGTTCCTGTACCCAAGAAAGCAAAGGTAACTGAACTAAATGACTATCGCCCCGTAGCACTCACCTCTGTCATCATGAAGTGCTTTGAGAGACTAGTCAAGGATCATATCACCTCTACCTTACCTGTCACCCTAGACCCACTTCAATTTGCTTACCTTCCCAATAGATCCACAGACGATGCAATCGCCATCATAGCTCAGCATTCAACACCATAGTACCCTCCAAGCTCATCATTAAGCTCGAGGCCCTGGGTCTGAACCCCGCCCTGTGCAACTGGGTCCTGGACTTCCTGACAGGCTGCCCCCAGGTGGTGAAGGTAGGAAACAACATCTCCACTTCGCTGATCCTCAACACTGGGGCCCCACAAGGGTGCGTGCTCAGCCCCCTCCTGTACTCCCTGTTCACCCATGACTGCGTGGCCAAGCATGCCTCCAACTCAATCAAGTTTGCAGACGACACAACAGTAGTAGGCTTGATTACCAACAATGACGAGACCGCCTACAGGGAGGAGGTGAGGGCTTTGGGAGTGTGGTGCCAGGAAAATAACCTCTCACTCAACATTAACAAAATAAAAGGAGATGATCGTGGACTTCAGGAAACAGCAGAGGGTGCACCCCCCTATCCACATCGACGGGACCGCAGTGGAGAAGGTGGAAAGCTTCAAGTTCCTTGGCGTACACATCACAGACAAACTGAAATGGTCCACCCACGCAGACCGTGTGGTGAAGAAGGCGCAACAGAGCCTCTTCAACCTCAGGAGGCTGAAGAAATTCAGCTTGGCACCTAAAACCCTCACAAACGTTTACAGATGCACAATTGAGAGCATCCTGTCAGGCTGTATCACCGCCTGGTACGGCAACTGCACACCCCGCAAGGGTGGTGCGGTCTGCCGAACGCATTACCGGGGGCAAACTACTCACCCTCCAAGACACTTACAGCACCCGATGTCACAGGAAGGCCAAAAAGATCATCAAGGACATCAACCACCCGAGCCACTGCCTGTTCACCCTGCTATCATCCAGAAGGCGAGGTCAGTACAGGTGCATCAAAGCTGGGACGAGAGAATGAAAAACAGCTTCTATCTCAAGGCCATCAGACTGTTAAATAGCCATCACTAGCACATTAGAGGCTGCTTCTGCCTATTGAAATCACTGGCCACTTTAAGAAATGGAACACTAGTCACTTTAATAATGTTTACATATCTTGCACTACTCATCTCATATGTATATACTGTATTCTATTCTATAATATTCTACTGTATCTTAGTCCATGCCGCTCTGTCATTCCTTGTCCATATATGTAAACTCAGCAAAAAAAGATACGTCCTCTCACTGTCAACTGCGTTTATTTTCAGCAAACTTAACATAAATATTTGTATGAACATAACAAGATTCAACAACTGAAACAAAAACTAAACAAGTTCCACAGACATGTGACTAACAGAAATTGAATAATGTGTCCCTGAACAAAGGGGGGGTCAAAATCAAAAGTAACAGTCAGTATCTGGTGTGGCCACCAGCTGCATTAAGTACTGCAGTGCATCTCCTCCTCATGGACTGCACCAGATTTGCCAGTTCTTGCTGTGAGATGTTACCCCACTCTTCCACCAAGGCACCTCCAAGTTCCCAGACATTTCTGGGGAGGAATGGCCCTAGCCCTCACCCTCCGATCCAACAGGTCCCAGACGTGCTCAATGGGATTGAGATCCGGGCTCTTCGCTGGCCATGGCAGAACACTGACATTCCTGTCTTGCAGGAAATCACACACAGAACGAGCAGTATGGCTGGTGGCATTGTCATGCTGGAGGGTCATGTCAGGATGAGCCTGCAGGGTCCACAAATTTGCAGGATGAG
>LR778262.1:5641093-5679372 GCA_902810595.1 Coregonus sp. 'balchen'
TAATTTGGAAGGGCCCATGGGCGGTGGGTTATGTAGGGGGGACATAACAGGGACAACGACACATTGCATTATAAAGGTATTGGTAATTCACAAAAACACTGTTAGGGAGTCTGGGGCCTAGTGAGGCCCATTCTTTTAAGGAGGTGCTGGGAGGGGTTGTGTGTTGGGGTTTTTTAGAGGGAGGGGGTGTTGGGGGTGTTCTCGGGGGCCACAGGGCAACCTCTCAGAGACTCCATAATGTGACTGTGGGTTTTGACTGTTCTCTGGCTAATATCATTAGCTAATCTGCTGTGTGTTGTCCCTTTTGCCCTCTCAGTCTGTGCTCTGCCGCTCCAGCACCATAACCACCAGCAGACACCCCCCTCGGCCACCCCCCCAAGCCCACAAGAAGACTGCTGAGTCCGGGGTTGTGCTGCTGGAAGAGATCCGCTCTGGGCTCCACTGACAAAAAAGATTTATACCTCAGCCTTCGCACACACCATTTTTGACACACACTATACACATACACCTTCATCTTAGTATAAAGACACACACAAACACTGCATCACCACTACACCTATTTTTCAATACATACACACATTGCACACTACCAGCCTCCCCCGAAAACAGAGGGAGCCCGTAACCACCCATCCTTCCTTCCTCCCTCATCCTCCCCTCACCCTTTGCATTTCTCCATCCGGGGACCACTCTACCTGGCTCCCCCTCTCCCCCTCCCCCTCCCCCCCTCCCTCCCACCTTTAAAAAGACTCTCCAGGCCACAGAAAAACCAACTTTTGCTGATGTAAGTACTCCTTCATCCCACCTCTCTTCCCTTCTTCCTCCCACTCCCCTCACACACCTTTTGTTATGGAGAGCATGCAGGCAGAATCGCTTTGGTACTATTTCCCAATAGGGTGGTAAAATTTCAAAAACTAAGTACAGAACTCAAACAGTTCACCAAAAAGGATGTTTTTTTCAAAACTAAGCACATTTTCAATGACTAAGTAAAAAACACAAAATCACACAGTACCTTTTCACCACCTAACAGTGTTTCATCTAGAAATACCTTTCATATAAAGAAACCTTTCAAAAGCAATGCTCACAATACTTTTCATATGATTCTCTTCTCATTTTTTTAAATACATTTGACCGTCACTTAATTCAACTGCGCTTAATGGTTAAGACTTTAACCGTTTGGTAAACCTATAGATTTAAAACTGGTTTGTCTTACTATACAGTTTAAGTCGGAAATTTTCATACCCCTTAGGTTGGCATCATTGAAACTCGTTTTTCAACCATCCATACATTTCTTGTTACAAACTATAGTTTGGCAAGTCGGGGAGGACATCTACGTGTGCATGACCAAGTAATTTTCAAAACAATTGTTTTCAGACAGAATATTTCACTTATTATTCACTGTATCACAATTCCAGTGGGTCAGATGTTTAAATACACTAAGTTGACTGTGCCTTTAAACAGCTTAGAAAAATCCAGAAATTATGTCATGGCTTTAGACGCTTCTGAAAGGCGCATTTGACATCATTTTGAGTCACTTGGAGGTGTACCTGTGATGTAATTTCAAGGCCCTACATTCAACGCAGTGCCCTCTTTTTTGACATCATGGGAAAAAAATCAAAAGAAATCGCCAGACCGTCAGAAAGAAATTGTATACCTCCAAAGTCTGGTTCACCGGGGGAGTACTGTCCAAACCCTGAAGGTACCCGTTCATCTGTTACAAAACAATAGTAAGCAAGGTATACACACCATGGGAACCCCGCAGCCGTTCATACCGCTCAGGAAGGAGACGTCTTCGCCTCCTAGAGATGAACATACTTTGGGGTGCGGAAAGTGGCAAATCAATCCAGAACAGCAAAGAACCTATCTGAATTCTGCTGGAGCAAACAGGTACAAAGTATCTATATCGCACAGTAAAAATAATCCTAATCACATAACCTGAAGGCTGCTCAGCAAGGAAGAAGCCCTGCTCCAACACCACCATCCAAAAGCCAGATTAACGGTTTGCAACTGCACATGGGGACAAAATCGTACTTTTTTTGGAGAAATGTCCTCGTCTGAAGAAAACCCAAATAGAACTGTTTGACATACATTACCATCGTATTTTGGAAGAAAAGGGGGTGCTTGCAAGCCAAGAACAACCATCCCAACCCGTGAGCACGGGAGTGGCGCAATAATGCTGTGTGGGTGCTTTGCGCAGGAGGGACTGGTGCACTTCCACAACATTAGATGGCATTTATGAGGAAGGAAATTACTGTGGATATATTGGAAGCAACATCTCAAGACATCAAGCAGGAAGTTAAAAGCTTGGTCGAAATGGGTCTTTCCAAATGACAATGACCCCAAAGCATACGTCCAAATTGTGGCAAAATGGCTGAAGGACAACAAATCAAGGTATTGGGAGTGGCCAATCACAAAGCCCTGACCCTCATCCGATAGACCATTGTGTTCGAACTGAAAAAGCAGATGTGCTTTAAGGAGGCCTACAAAAACCTGACTCAGTTTTATAAAACCAGTCTCTGTCAGGAGGAATGGGCCAAAATTCACCCAACGTATTGTGGGAAGGTGGTGGAAGGCTACCCAACACTTTGAGCCAAGTTAAACAATTTAATTTCTCCCGTCTGGAATTACTGCAACTCGCTTTGTTTGGCTGGGCTCCCCTGCCTGTGCCATTAAAACCCTACAACTCATCCAAATCCGCGCCCCGTCTGGGTTCACTTTTTCCAAGTTCTCTCCACGTCACCCCCCCCCCTCCTCCGCACCCCTCCACTGTGCTTTCCAGTTAAGCTCGCATCCGTTCAACAAGACCATGTGCTTGCCTTGGAGCAGGTGAGGGGAACGCACCTTACGTACCTTCAGGCTCTGATCAGCCCCTACACCCAGGCGATGGCATTGCGTTCATCCACCTCTGGCCTGCTGGCTCCCCCTTTGCCTCTGCGGAAGCATAGTTCCGCGCTCAGCCCATTCAAAGCTGTGCGCTTCTTCTGGCACCCCAATGGTGGAAAAGCTCCCTCACGACGCAAGGACAGCGGAGTCACTCCCAACACCTTCCTGAGACATTTGAAACCCCACCTCTTTAAGGAACAACCTTGGATCGTAAAGTAAATCCTTCTACTAACCACTACACCCCCCCCCCCCCCCACCCCCAAAAAAAAAAAAAGTAATAATTGTAAAGAGGTTATCCACTGGCTTATAGGGTGGAATGCACAATTTGTAGTCGCTCTTATAAGATCGTCTGGCTAAAAATGACGAAATTTGCCCTTGAGCAAGGCCCTAACCCTACTTGCTCCTGTACGTCGCTCGGATAAGAGCGTCTGCAATGACTAAATGTAAAAAATCTAAAGGCAATGCTACCAAATACTAATGAGTGTATGTCAACTTCTTTCTGACCCACTGGGGAATGTGATGAAAGAAATAAGCTGAAATAAATAATTCTTCTACTATTATTATGACATTTCACGTCTTAAAATAAAGTGGTGATCCTAACGCCTAAGACAGGCTTTTACTAAGATTAAAAGTCAGGAATTGGTGAAAAACGAGTTTGATGTATTTGCTAAGGTATATGTAAACTTTTTCCGCTTCAACTGTCCCAGGATTTTGAGCACTTTCAAATACAATGGTGTTTTGTAATGTTAACACTAAAATACATGTAATGATACATGATAACCATACATAATGACTACTTCTATCGCTAAATGATTCCACATAGTGGTAACACACAAGTGGTCAACCATAATAAAAGTGAACACTGACCCGGTGGCCCGTCATATAGTGGGGCCTGGGGGGGGGGTAAGGGGGGGTGCACATCAAAGGGCAAAGAGGGGGCATCAAGAGGGGAGCAGACGGCAGGAACTGTTTGTGTCTAATGAAGTCCAGGCCATAGTCTTGACCATGTTGGTAAGACTGAGGCCGACCATGACATTGGCTGCCCAGATTAGTTCATCCCAATCTGAAAGATCAACTGTCAATTCGATCATGAAACAGTTCGCCAAAGAAAACGCGGTAAGTCTGCAGGGATTTTTTACATTACACTTTACAGTCATGACCAACATTTGTCATGCATGTAATTCACAAAACATGTTACCGTCTTCTTACAGTATTATCTATTTGACATTCGGACTGTCCAAAATAAAGGCAGGCCATTGAGAGAAAGATGACAAACTTTGCCAATGTTGCGTCCATCCGCCCCTACACAATCACCCCCTGTCGAAGAAGCACCATGACTTATGAAAACACCTTTAACTGGTGCAATTTTGAGAGAAACCAAACGACCATGTGAACAAACTACTGCTGCCGAGTATTTTCAGGTACAGCAACATAAACTGTATGCTGTTTATTATTTGATGCACATGCTACTTCTCAATATCAAATTGGCACTAAAATGTAAAAAATAACTACCAAAATATATTTTTTTAGGAGGGTTATGGTCTTGATGCTGGCTGGACCATCACACGTATATTTTTGTTGATGAAGCAGGCTTCAACGGCCAAATCTAAGCGCCGTGGGTGAAACATCATCGGCACCGGTGACCTTCCAAGTGCTGACAACGTGGGGGAATCATCTCCATGTGTGGCAGCTATCTCTGAGAGTGGTGTGGTAGGACGTAGCCATTACTTGGATCCTGCAACCGCACAGCACACCTCTTTTCTTTCGCAATGAAATTGAGCATGCTGTAAAGGGTCCCTACAGTGCAATTTGGAGTATCAGACCTGACTTTTTCCCACATTTTGTTACGTTACAGCGTAAACGACTCAATCTAACCCCATACCCCTAATTACAAAGCAAAAACTTTTTTGAGAATTTATCATATGTCAAAGAAATATGGAATGTCACATACATAAGTTCTTCAGACCCTTTTAACTCAGTAAACTTACAGTTATTACATCCCTTGAGTCTTCTTTGGGTATACGCTACACAAATCTTGGCACCCCTGTATTGGGGGTATTTTTCCCATTCTTCTTCTGCATCCTCTCAAGCTCTGTCAGTTGGTGGAGAGCGCGCGCCACAGCTATTTTTCACTCTCTCATATACGTTCAAGGGGTTCAGTCCGGTCTCTGGCTGGGCCACTCAGGCATTTGCGACTTGTCCCGATGCAACCTCGTGTCTGGCTGTGGCTAAGGTCCCCTTGTCTTTTGGAAAGGTGCAACCTTCGCCCCAGTCTGGAGGATCAGGTTTTCATGAAGATCTCTCTGTACGTTATTCCGTTCATCTTTCCCCATCGATCCTGACTATCTCCCAGTCCCCTGCCCTGAACACATCCCCACAGCATGATTCTGCCACCACCATGCGCACTGTACGGATGGTGCCAGGTTTCCTCCAACGTGACACTTGGCATTCTGGCAGAGTTGCAAGAAAGTCCAGTTTTCTGTGAATTTTGCCCATCTTCCAGCTTTTCTTTTTAATTGGCCAGTCTGAGATATGGCCTTTTTTCCTTTGCAACTCTGCCTAGAATGTCAGCATCCCGGAGTCGCCTCTTCACTGTTTTGACGGTTAGACTTGGTGTTTTGGAGGTACTATTAGGAAGCTGCAGTTGAGGACCTGTGAGGCGTCTGTTTTCAAACTAGACACTTAATGTAGTTTGTCCTCGATTTGCTCAGTTGGTGCACCGGGGCCTCCCACCCCCTCTTTCTATTCGGGTTAGAGACAGTTTGCGCTTTTCCTGGTGAAGGGAGTAGTACACAGCGTTGTACCGAGAATCTTCAGTTTTCTTGGCAATTTCTCGCATGGAATACCGTCATTGCTCAGAACACGACGCCGGACTGAGGTTTGCCTGATAAGGGTTCTCTGTACGCTCTATGTTTATTCCATTTTACAAATTAGCCTTTCTAGCTACATGCCATTTCCCAACTTACAACCTTAACACTGTCTACACGTATTTTCGGATATTTGATGTCATTTTAATGGACAAAAATTGCTGTTCTTTTTCTTTCCAAAACAAGGACATTTCTGAAGTGACCTTTTGAACGGTAGTGTATATACTGTTGCACTTTGTCATTATGGGTATTGTGTGTAGATTGCCAACAAAATTTTTACAAATACTTAAATCAATTTAGAATAAGGCTGTAAATAAGAAAAAAAATATCAAGGTGTCCCGATATTTCCATTCCTACAAGTCATTGTGTGGGACATGTCAGATTCCACCTGCCGAGGTGGTTCAGGCAATGGTTTTTTCTGCAACACGGGACCCCCCCGCACCGGTACCTCCCCCTGTATAAATAGCCTTCCCTACTTTATTTTATTTTACTTCTGCTCTTTTTTCCTCAACACTTTTTGTTGTGTGTATATTTTACTTTTATTAAAAATAATGCACTGGGGTAGGGCTATAAGTAAGCATTTCACTGTACTGTCTGCACCTGTTGTTTCGGCGCATTTGGCAATAAAATTTGATGTGATTTGGTAGACTGATAGATTTTGTCCTTTTGTTGGTTACTGGAAACCTAATGTGAAAAACTGGTAATTTACTGTAATTTACGTAACCTTAGCCTATTACTTCTTTCAATCACTTTTAAGGGTGATGTGAAACACACATCTAGTTTTTTTGTTATTGGATTAACTGGTAGTTGAAACTACTAAATGAAAGATATTTCATTGTTTCCCCCAATATTCATTATGTTGGTTTTTGGGATTAAACCAATGTTCTCATTACATTTCACAATAAACGTTTATTTTGAATCAATGGTTGTGTGGTGAAGAATGTTTCAATCCAAATGCAATGCACAAACCGGTGTTGAATAAAATACTTGGCTTGCTTTACAGTGTGACCAGTTTTGGAGTTTTTACTACTAAGAGTTGTGAAAATGTACCAAGCGATAAAAAAAAACTGTCATGCCTTCCCATCATCAGACCGGAAGAAGACAGGTCCTGGTTGTTCACGGATCCTGTTGGGACAGCTCACAGCAGCGAAATGTTCCTCCATTTTTCACAACACTCCTATCATGGTAAAGTCCACCCAAGTTCAAAGAAAACTTATTTTAATTAAAGTACAAAGTGAATCATGAATCTAATTTTAATTTTTTATTTTTTTTATATAAATTACTTAGACAGAACTATCGGAGTGAATTGTGAACAGACATGACTAAAACTGGTTAACTACTAGATTAATTTCCCCGTCATATGAGGAGCTGTGCGAAAAGAGTACAGTTTGGCCCAGATGTGTTCTGGCCCTTTTATCCCTTTTCTCCACCCCCTTCTGTCCACAGAGGTGGAGACTTTGGTCTGGCCCACTAGTGTGTGAGAGGTGGTGAGTTGTGGCAGCGTTGTTTTTCATAACTTCCTTACACTACAGCATATGGTCTTGACTCACACCTACACCAGTCCACTGAGGGCAGTGTGTGGGTGGTGTTGTGTGTGTGTGTGTGTGTGTGTGTGGGTGTGTGTGTGTGTGGTGTGTGTGTGGTGTGTGTGTGTGTTTGTGTGTCAGACAGAAAAAAGAGGGACATACATTAGAGAGGAAAAATGAATGAGAGAGTGTGTAGCCCTAACAGATGAGGCTCCGATAAAAGAGGGTGATTTACTTAGGCAGTGACCTCCTGGCAGTTACCCCATACCTAAATACTTCCTCGTGTCGCACATTGGCTTGCCTGTTGAGGAGAGGGGGAGAAAGAGAGCGGAGTGACGAGAGACGGAGTGAGCGAAAGCGTATAGATCTCGAAGAGAGCTAGCGAGAGAGATAGAGAGAGGCGGAGAGAGAGAGAGAGAGAATGAGATAGAAGAGAGAGATAGAGAGATGAGAAGGCTTAAAGCCATCACACCAGAATAGAAAAGCAATCACTTTTCCCATGTGGTTTCATTATGTGAAGTGAAAAGGTAAATGAGGCAGAGATAGAATATATTGACAAGCTATCAAGGTAAAGGAAATTGGATGAAATGTCGGATATGAAGAGAAGTTGAGGAAACTTCTCTCAACAATGTTCCTATGTACCCACCCTTTCGATGAATCCTGGCCTGGATAAAGTAATCCTTCTCCCCCCCCCCCCCCAAACAATTTTAAAGTGGTTATCCCACTGGCGATAGGGTGAATGCATCAATTTGTGAGTCGCTCGGCCTCGAGCGTCTGCTAATGGACTAAATGTGCCCTTGAGCAAGGCACTTAACCCAAGTGCTCTGTAAGTCGCTCTGGATAAGAGCGTCGGCTAATTACTTAAAATTAAAATGTAAATGTATGTACCACGACATTGCAGTAATCTCAGTTACTCATTTTCCCTGGCGTTGTAAAGACTCCAAGCCTGACAGGTATCCCTACTTTCCTTGTCTTCAATTGTGTTCCCAGTCTCGAAGGCGTTACTCTATGTTTCTCCAGGTTCACGGAAGCTACAGTCGCCTGTTGATCCGAGATCGCTAATATTACAATGTTGCTTTCTGATGATTCCTCTTTCCAAGAAGAGCGGGGATGCCATTAGTTTGGTGATGGCTTTTTACATATGGAAATAACAATCCTATTGAATTGAGCTGGAATACACTGAAGAGGGTTTATAAACTGCGATAACACTAATTACGAGAACCAGCAAGCAGTGGCCTAGCGCCATTGCTGCTCTCCTGATCCTTGAGCCACAGACTCTACTGGTAGTTCCTATGCGGTGCTGTCCAGCCTGCCGCATAAGAGGATGTCTGGTCTGCCACAAAATCGATTGCGACAGTTCCTTTACTAGAAAGGATCACTGCAAGACCCAATGGATCGTGTGTGGTTGACGACCATCGAAGTTTCGATGCACATGGGGTGCTGGAGACGTTCTTAAAACCTCCAAGATCTTTTTACACAAGGAGTGATTTTCATTACAGTTATAATTTTGTGATCGATTCGGCCATAATAGAGCTTGCTTAGTCCCAAGCAAGCTAGCCAAGTTGGTTTTTACTTCTTGTTTGCTTCTACCCCAATTGTACGTAGCCTACATTATCGCTATCTAGCTAGCTAGGTTTATCTATCTAGTAGCTAGCCTCAGTTATCTCATTAGGAGAACACCTGGAGAATGTTTTGAGAGGATGACAAAGAATGGCAATAAAACTAAATTATTTTCGGCTATACGATGATGTTGGCTGATCGGATGCCTTCCGCTTGAAGTGAAGGGAAATTGATGAGCATTGCTTCACTTTCAACGTTCGACGACCTGGCAACACCCATCAATTGAGACTTCAGTCCATTTTGAAATCCTCTGGCTGAAAGTGCTGGCGAACAACACAATATTTGGATTTTTCTCCACAGGATATTCACATAATACGCAACGTTTTTATTGCCGCCAGCCACTGTCGGCGCCGAGGAATATCTCTGGCGAGGTACTGAATTAAATGTTACCCCAGCAGCCTTTCTTGCTTGTAGTTTTTGCACATCCCGGTACTGAAGCAACCAACCCCGACTAGACTTTACAGTTGTTGTCGACACTATTTTTTAAATATATGGTATGTTCTATGACCGCGTGGCTGGTTCCGTGAGTAACGTTTATTCTACCTGTTTGACGGACGCCCATTCTCAACTATAATCCACCTCGACAAGGTGGTACTACGTCCGGAAATTCGCTGTGAAGTCCTGGATTGTGGTGTACAAGACTTAATACTGCTCTTTTCCATGACATAGACTGACCATGTGAAAGCTATGATCATTTAGTGATGTCACCTGTTTAAAATCCACGTTCAATCGTGCAGCTGAAGGGAGGAGACAGGGTAAAGAAGGATTTTTAAAGTCCTTGAACAAGTGCGAAATGGATTGTGATGTGTGCCATTCAGAGGGTGAATGTGGCAAGAACACCATTATTGAAGTGCCTTTGAATGGAGTATTATAGTAGGTGCCAGGCACACACCGTGTTGAGTGGTGTCAAAAACTGCAAACACTTCCTTTTTTTCACAACGCTCAAACAGTTTCCGGTGTGAATCAAGACTGGTCCACCACCCCCAAGGGAATCCAGCCAACGTGACACCCCCTGGGTGACGAATTGGCGTCAACATGGCCACATCCCTGTGGAACACTTTTTGACACCTTGTAGAGTCCATCACTGACGATTGAGGCTGTTCTGAGGGCAAAGGGGGTGCAATCATATTAGGAAGGTTTTCCGGGTCCAAGGGCAGCGTTTGAACCTGCCGATCTGCGGTCAGACGCTGAGTTTCATCTCAGCCTATGCTACCCTTCATTTCCCTTTACTTTTGGCCTGACGGTGACATGGATCACCACAAAGAACACTGCTAGTCCTTCTGCTCTTTCTTCAATCGGAATCTATTTTCTCTCATCGTCCGAGAGCATCTTATCGTCGCTGTGGTGGCACAGGTCTACTCATTTCCTTAAGTGGAGATTTTATATTTTCTTCCTCCTCTCTCGCCTGTCTATCTCCTCAATTTGAATTCCATGCTGTAATGTCCACTTGTTCCACTCAAGCTACATTATTGTCATCTATCGCACCCCAGGTGCCTTGGAGAGTTCCTCAAGAGCTTGACACCTTGATAATCGCATTTCCGACGATGGCGCACCACTCTTCGGTAAACAAATGAGCATCTGATAGAAATAATTATTAATGAACTAATTATTACACAGACCCTGAATCTGTGTGAATTGTTAGAATGTGTGAGTTATGCCAGTAAAGACTATGACAATTGCGCTACTATTTAGCAATGTGAGTAAGAGTTCGACCAGACACAAATGACAGGAGAACTTGTCTACAAGCAACTGAGAAAAACAAGATAACTGAGGAATTTAGGGAGGAGAGAAATTGTTAGGCCTTGTAAGAGTGCTGTGTGTGTGTGTGTCATGTGTATGTTGTGTGTGTGTACTGCATGGTCGGAGAGCAGTTTCAAAGCTGGAAAACTACAGCCTCCTAAAGAGAGGAGGGATTTTTGTATGACGTGTGAGTATAAAAGATGGACTCTGAAATTGTGATGGCAGACTTCTCAAGGAATAAAACACTCTGACATGCCGACCGGGACTCTGTCCGTTCTTTGATTTTGGGAATGCACAGAGACACTGGAAAATAGTTTGTTAACTAATTATCTTAACAGCTTGGTCCTTCTGAGCCGATCCATCCCTGCCTCTGTCATTCCCGGTAACCGTCTGAAACCGTCAACCGGGCGAATGATACTTCGTAATAAAAAGTCCATTAATGGTTAAGACAGGCTAGAGGACACCTGATTAATGACAGAGACGTGACAGGAATCCAAACCTCCAGTGAATCTCATCTGCAAGGATAAGGTCATAGTCTTTATTCACACTTGTGAAATTGATTGAAACTTGCTAAATATGGACTGCGGGTAACGTCATAATTTAAAGTAGCCAATCGATAAATGCGTAGCCTTTTAAGTGAAATGTGTGTGTCCGTACGATTCACGGTAATAGGCCATTCCCAAAAGAACTACCCGTGTGAAATGAAGGGAACTATTAAAAAGTATCCCCTAAGGGATGGAACTGTAAGAGATATAGAACAGTCAAACAATAATTCCGGGTTAACAAATACAAAAAGTAAAAGAGGGATATAATTGAGTAATTTAGACGGTTAGATCACCAGGAGAGGGAGAACCCTTCCTGTTGTATGGACTGTCGGAATTATCAAGATAATTGTGGGATAAATTCCTCGTAGGGTAGGAATATTCTGGGGACTAGTCAAACCTGTTGTATGGGACTGTCAGGATTATCACGATTTACATTGTGGATAAATTCATCCGAGAGTAGAGATTTGATTCGGTCTGGGGGACTAGTCAACCTGTTGTATGGACTGTCAGGAATTATCAAAATTACATTGTGGTGATAAATTCCTCTCCGTAGAGTATGATATAATTCTGGGGGGACTAGTCAACCCTGTTGTACCATACAGGAAGGGGTGATTCCAGGTGGGTGTGAAACTTGTTTTTTGAATAACTTGTTATATAGAAGAGGTGGCTGGGATTTTTAACAGTACCGCACCATGGAGGCAAATCCCACGGGGGGCCATTTATAAAAAATATATTATGTATTCAACTAACTGTACGTCCTCTTGATAAGATTGTCTGCCTAAATGACTAAATGGACGATGTAAATCCTCCACAAGAGGTCCCAGAATTTACTGGGGACACGATACATGGAAATTAAGAGACTAACGAAATGTGTATTATGGAACTAATGAACAAAAAATTACAATGGCTTTACTGGGCGACTTGATGTATAAACTAGAGTCCATAATTAAACATATGCTGTACATTGTGGTAAGGATCTAAAGAAACAAAAAACAGAGGAATCAGGAGGTTCAGAGCTCAGCTTCTACGGAGTCCCCAGTAGAGTCGTAGATGAGATAGTAGAGGGGGCCAGTACCCACTGATAGCCTTACCAATCTATTGGCAGGAATGAAAAGGGGCCCCACAACTTTATATAAACAGGCCTGAACCAGAGGAACGTGGCCCATAGCGGTAAAGGAATGACCTACCCCAATAATAGGAATAGTGGATTGGGCTGCCGTTGAGGTCATGGTTTCAGGGGATGCCTACGGCACTTTTTTGCCATGGGCCGATCACGGAGCGTATGTTGGGAAAATAACTGAATTGTGTAATAGCCTCAAGAGAAACAGTACCATTGCATGCAGACTTCTCGAAAGTTACACATAGTGTAACAAGAGGATATTATACTGTCATCCAGTACTTAGAGAGGCTTAACGAATGTTTTTACGACAAACATTGGCATAACCCAAGCCAGACAGAGACGGGGAATGATTAACGCCCTAACATCAGCAATTAAAAAAATATAGTGGTTCCTCAGTGGAATGACGACCAGAGATAAGCAAGAACCATTAAAAATACTTTGTAAGGGTTTAAGAAAGCACAGCAACACTGATTGAGGTTATAAAAAGTATGCAGTTTACCAAGAGCAGATTGGAGAGAAAAAGAGGAGTCACGAGAGACCCTTAAGGAGTGCAACCTCTCGGGGAGATATTGAGGCCAGAACAAGGGGCATTGTCCCTAGAAATCACCGTCTGTTTTTTTTTTTTTTTTGTTCTGCTGGAGAGTATATTGATGATGGGGATTTGTGTTGAATGAGAGGCTAGAGACTTCATAAAATAATAATTGGCATAATACTGATATGTTAACTTGCTCACGGCCAACGGAGACTACGTCAGTGGAGACAGAATTTAATATAATTGTACAACGCCAATTTCGGGTTTCCATTAAGGAACGTTCAATCACGACATTGGATAGTAATACTATGGAGATAAATTCAATATATGCTGGTTAACTGACCGGCAATGGTGTTGGTTTTATTTGTAGCCTACTTAAAATGACAGTTACCTATATCTGCTGTATTCTAACAAGACAGATTGGGTTTTCATAAGAAGGTGGCTATAATTTTAGTTGATACAGAGGTAATTGAATTTAGAAATGAGAAATGTTGATGGACATCAGCATAGAGGATAGAATTGTAACGGTTTCCTGTGTGAAAACAGTAACTAGAAATTGGTGGGTATAAGAATGTTGAATTGCTGTTAAGCAAGAAATGTGCATTAATTCAATGCTTTCTAGTTTATGTGTATGCAAATATGTTATTCATTTTGGGGGTGTGTGGATAAATTTACTAATGCCAGGATTTAGTAACGAAGGCATAGAGATGTAGTGAGAGTCCAGTGGAAAGGGATACCCACCTAAGACGGGGGTAAACACCAGTTCAGAAGAGGATAGGAAGGGCTGACAGCCACATAAGCTGAATACAGGGGAACTAGAGAGGGTCATTCAGACAGATAGTGTAAGACTGAGCGGCAGTGATAGGAAACTGGGTTCCCGGAATGGGAATGCGCCGGTTCTAGAGTGGGCAGAAGGGTGCTGTTATGGAATAAATTGGGCACACCTGTGATAATCTGAGAGAACATGTCACAGACATGCGACTTCTCCAAAGTCCACGAGTGTAGCAGGAGACATTGATACTACTTTGTCAATACTAGAGAGACGAGAGATGTGTTCAATGGCAAACAGTGGATTTATTAAGAAGGTTTATATTTTTCAAACATCAATGCAACAGGTTGCGATGATTAAATTAATGAAAGGGGTTTTATAGGTTTAATATTAGAAGGTGTAGTGACCTAATAAACGTGGTATTTATATAGTTCTCCAGGATGATGAAGTCTCCTATCATCTTATGTAAGGGGATGCCTTGGATAAAATAGAATGTCTTACTTACCGGAGTATGTGCATTGTACTGGCTTATGAATGAATAATTACATTTTACAGGGGCTACAGGAACAATAGAAGGTGAGACAGATTTTTCCTATGTGTTGATCAAATAATTGATAATGGCTCATTTGAGATGAATCACATGAGCATGATTGTAGGGGTTCCATCATATTGTGGAGATTTAAACGAGGATAAATTATCTGAGGGTAATCAATTAAACTAAATCATTATATAACTCAAGGAATTTTGAGTGTTTTTAATGGATTAGTTTTTATGCGGATTGATTGATTACAACGATTATTGATTAGTTAGTGAGTGTCAAACGGATCTGCCGAATACTTGCTCCTCCGCCTTGCTCGGTGCCGGCTTCGGCGTTTCGGTCATCCCCCGGAGTACTAGCTACTACCGCGGATGTTCTCGATGTTTGTTTGGTCTGGTCTTGTGTGTGTCACCTGTTTTCGTATTGAGTATTGATTATGTCACCTATACGTTTCCCTTTTGTTTGTTTGCATTGTGTGTAATTGTATTCCGTTCCGATTGGTGTATCGTGTTGATTTTTAGTTGTTTTTAACATACGCGTGTTGTTGCGTAAATCGTTCCCACTCGTTGTTTTGAGCCGTTGTTTTGTCTTTGAGCATTATAAGTAAAGTCCTTGGACTTAGCCTCCTTGTCCTGTGCTTGACTCCACCACTGGATCCCCTCAGTTTACGTTGACAGAATTACACACCTTTCTATTGAGTCAGCAGGAGCAGCGGGGCGGCGCAAAAAAAACGAGTCTCTGGAGATCGGGTCAGCTGCCAGGACGCCCGGGACCGCAACTCGGCCGCCATGCAAGAGGTGATGAACACCCTGCCTCGATGGTAGAGAGGAGTCGTCCCACACCTCCTCCTACCTTACCACCACCATCGGCCAAGTCCGCCCATACCAGCACCCGTAATCCCGTGGGATTCGGCCTCCCTCGCTCCCGGGGCTTATATGGCACCGCAGCCGTGTGTCAGGGGTTCCTCCTGCAAGAGGTGACCTCTACCTTGCTCCCATACACCCGGCGCCCTCGGGATAACAGAGCGTTGCCTGCCCTCATCTCCCTGTCTCTCCGGCAAGAGGGTGGGAGTGGGCCACGCCACACACAGAATGAGGGAATAGACGCCCGCCTGCCACCATCACTACGCGGAGTTCTCCCGCTGCTTCCAGGGGCGGTTTTGATCCCACCCTTGGGTAAAGCGGCGGGGGAGCGTCTGTTTCCACCTCCGACAGGGGAATAGGAGCGCACAGGAGGTTTCACCCAC
The DNA here is from genome assembly GCA_902810595.1 of Coregonus sp. 'balchen'. Lineage (NCBI taxonomy): Eukaryota > Metazoa > Chordata > Actinopteri > Salmoniformes > Salmonidae > Coregonus > Coregonus sp. 'balchen'. The sequence continues at coordinate 5,656,477 of LR778262.1, forward strand.
CCTGGATATCCGGACTCCTAAGCGGCGGATGCGGGGTGGAATTAGAGGGCCCCTCATCGACCACTATCGGTGTAGCCTTCGTGAGGACGTTCGTCAAGGAGAGGCTGGCATGCAGTTACACCATCGATCCTTCACACCAGTTGGTGTACTGTCCATGCCGTCTAGATACCCTGCTGGCCACCCACGACGTCCCGAGTTGGGGGGGCCGTCCATTCCATCCTCCAGCACCTCCGAGGCCGAGCCCTCTGGGAGCTCGGGGTGCTGGCGCTAGAGGAGGGAGGAGAGAGCGCCGAAGGAGGCGTCCCCTCACCAACTTGGTCGTAGAGGACACCTTTGGCTAGTGCTGGGGAGGGTCTCCAGGGAGTCGGGGCAACAGGGTCACGCACTTGGGAGTCATTCCATGGGAGTCGGCGCCCCACTTACCCCAGAAGCTCCTGTTGTTCACTTATTGTGTAATCCTGTACATTTCCCCCAGGTTTGCATCTCCATTCCCAGCAATAAGGCCGCTAGTCGATTCAGGCGCAGCTGGGATTTTATTGATCGGAATGTTGTGTTTAATTAGGGATCCCCTCCCTTGCCCGTTGATGCTGCTCCCTTCCCTGTCCATGCCCTCCCTTCCCTGTCCCATCCCTGTTAACTCGTTATCCTCTTCCTCTGTTGCGAGTATGACGGAATCTTACGCGGAGCGCGTTTCCTCACAAACTGGATATCAGAGCGCCTACAACTTGGTGGCGCATAGGGAGGGAGATGATGGAAACAGCATTAGTACCACCTCGGGTCATTATGATAATCATCGTCGTGCCCATACGGGTTCATGAAGCTCCTCGTTCTTCCCATCCCTTTGTGGACAGATCTCCGTGACTGCAGGGCAGGGTGTAGTAGTGTACGTTGACGACATCCTAGTGTACTCCTGGCTACACGCCGGCAATGTAGCACGGTGTGGCCGCCGAGTGTTGGGTAGGCTGTTTGGAGCATTGACTTGTATGTCAAGCAGAGAATGTCTGTTTTCATGAGTCCATCTCCTCTTGGGTCTCGATTGTCCGCGCAGGGGTACAGATTGAGGTGAACGTTGTGTCAGCCGTACGTAATTGGCAACCCAAACCACTGTTAAAGAGGTCAGCAGTTTTTGTTTTTGCCAATTACTACCGGATGTTTATCTCGGGTTTTGGACCAGGATGTGTCAGCTCCCATTAACTTCCCTGCTCAAGGGGGGCCCGGTTCGTTTGCCATGGTCGCTGAAGCGGACAGGCGTTTGGCAAACTGAAGTACCTGTTTGACTTCGCGCCGTTGCTGGCGCACCCGGACCCGCTTTAATAACCTGTTCAGGTAGGGTGGACGCGTCATAGTCCGGTAATTTGGGCGTGCCTGTCGCAACGGTCAGGCACGCCACCTAAACTAACTCACCCGCCCCTGTGCTTTCTATTCTAAGAGCTCAGCCCGGCTTAGCGGAATTATTACGTAGGGACAGAAGCTGTTTAGCCGTAGTTCAAGCCCTACAGTGTGAGGGGCTCAACATACCCCGTTTCTCATTCCTGACTGACCACGTAACCTGGGAGTACAATCCTGCAGCTAGGAGATTGCACCCTCGTCAGGCTAGGTGGGAAACATGTTTTTTTCTGCCCGGTTCGTGTTTAAGATAACATACATCCCAGAGGGTCCCAGAACGGTAAAGGCAACGCCCCTGTCCCGGAGGTATGACACGAGACAGGTCCTTTTTGAGCCCACTCCCACTATCCTGGCCGGTCTTGTCTGGGGCACCCGGTGGTTTGGGAGGTCGATAACGTAAATCGAGCGGTCGTTTACGTACCGCCCCTTACTTCCCCCAGAGTGTCCAGTGTGTCAGACTTCGTCCGCTCGCGGTCCCCGTGCTCGTCTCATTTATTGGCTCATACGTCAACCCTCCTCTGGACATCCAGGTATTGGCCTGACAGTGCACGCCTTAGCGCTAAGTACTGGTGGCCAACTTTAGCAAGGATGTGCGGTTATGTCTCCTCCTGCTCGTTGTGCGCTCAGGTAAGGCGCCTAGAGACCTGCCCAGGGGAAGTTCAACCCCTGGCCCGTTCCACAACGTCGTGGTCCCCACTCTCGGTGGACTTTGTCACGACTCCCCCCTCCTCAGGGATACCCCTATTCTTGTCGTTGTGGACGGGTCTCTAAGGCCGGTCGTCTCATCCCAATGCCGGGTCCTCCCTACTACTACATGCCCTTACAGACCGCTGCGGCTTTGTTTACACCCACGTCTTTCCTGCACTAAACGGGGTGCCGAGGATATAGTGTCGATCGGGGTCCCCAGTTCACTCTAAAGTCTGGAGGGCGTTCATGGAACGCTTGGGGGTCTCGGTGAGCCTTAACCTCAGGTATACCACCCGGAGAGTACTGGGCAGAGGTGGAAAGAGGAACCAGGATTTGGGTAGGTTTCTGAGTCCTATTGTCCGAGGCCAGCAGGAAGGAGTGGTCGGGGTTTATCCCTGGGCAGATATGCCCCAACTCCTCTTCGCCACTCCTCTACTACCTAACCCCTTTCCGTGTGTGTTAGGAGGTATCAGCCGGTTCTTGGACCAGTCATCAGACCAGATCGAGGCCCGCGGTGGTATGATTGTTTTCGGGTCGGCGCTCGAGGATACTGGAACGCTGCACACATCCATCTGACAGCGGGCCTTCCGTAGACAGAAAGGCGAGCGCCGATCTCCACCCGCAGTGAGGTCCGGTGTACGCACCGGAATCGAGTCTGGCTCTCGACTCGAAACTGCCCCTTCGCCTGCCCTTCCGGAAGCTGTGTCGGCGTTTTGGTCCAGTTAAAGTCCTGGTAGATTGAACTAGGTTTGTTACAAGTTACAACTGCCTATTGATGATCCACATTAACCCCTCGTTTCCATTGTCTCTCCTCAGGCCGGTGGTAGCTGTCCACTCCAAGGACAGTGGAAGGATAAGAGAGACTCCTCTCTCCGCCCCCCCTTGACATCGGGGGGCTTCCCGCGTCTTCAGTCCGTCCATCGTGGATTCGAGGCTTGGATGGGTGGGTCTAACAATATCTCGTGGAGTGGGAGGGTACGGCCCGAGGAACGGTGCTGGGGTGCCTAGGAGGGACTTTTTAATATCCAGCCCTCCCACTGATGAGTTCCACCGTATCATCCGCAACGCGCCCTGCTCCGTTTCCCTCCTTGGTCGTCCCGATGCCGGGTCGTCGCACGGCTGGAGCCCCGCACTCAAGGGGGGGTACTGTCACTGATTCGGCGAGACTTGCTCCTCCTCCTTGCTCGGGCAGGCTTTGGCGGTTCTGTGTCCCCGAGTACTAGCTATCCGCTGGATGTTCTCATGTTGGTTTTGGTCTGGTCTTGTGTGTGCACCTGTTTTTCGTATTGAGTATTGAGTATGTCCACCTATACGTTTCCTTCCCTTTTGTGGTTTTGTTTGCAGTTTGTGTAATTTTACGTCCTCGATCGGTCTGTCCGATTGGTGGTATCGTTTGATGTTTAGTGTTTTATTCGTGTGTGCGAATCGTTCGCCTCCCGTTGTTTTTGAGGCCGTTGTTTTGGTCTTTGAGCATTATCGTAAAGTCATTTTGGACTTAGCCTCCTTGTCCTGCGCGCTTGACTTCACACTTGCACCAAATCAGTTTACGTGACAGTTAGACTGGGGAAAAAAAAAAATGCTTTATCATGTTTTGTGTGTACTTAACCATCTTTTAGATTACTGCATGGTAATTGAAGGTTAACAAAATTACTAATTTCTCTTCCAGAGAATAGATTCGCTATCGCATTGGAATGTTGCCCAGAATAGGGGAGGCAGTTTAGTGGAGTTAGGCAGTATTTAGGTTCTTAAAAGTTGAGCTACCCAAATTCAGTGGGGCCTGGCTATTTTTGGTTGTTGTTTTTTTTCAATTGGGTTTTTTCAAATAACAAACCAACACCCTAGTATGATGTTTGTAAAGGGTTTTCTTTTGATTTTAGGGGTTTCACAGTCAAAGGTGATAAGTCCTTTAAGGAGCACACAGTCCAATTTAATGGAGTTTTTCGGTTTGACTGAGTTTTTAGGTATACATGAATTTCTTATGAAAATGTCATGAGACTTAATGAACCCTTGGGATAAGTCCCCTTTATGAAAATATTAGGATGAGGGTAATGTTTAGTAGACTAAGGGATGGAACCTCGTTGAATGATTCAATGGCCTCTGACCTCTTTTTTGTGACTTTCTGGTGTGATGGATCATCCACACTGGTAAAATTCTACGGCATAAGAGGAGCCTTTAAGAATTTACCAGTTGAGGTAATTTAATAGTACTTTGAAAAGTGTGAAGAAACTTTATAATTTGGTAATAATATTAGTATTCGAACCGAAAATAACAGAAGAGACACAACCCTTTGTTCATATGGGATTAAACTAATTAATAAAAATAAAAATCGGTTTTGTGATCATGTCACTTACGCTGGCGACAGTGTCATTGGACAGGTTTGACAGGGGACTAGTTTTTATTTTGCGCACTGCGTCAAGCATGACAGAGACCATGTCTAATGCTGCAGGCAGTATCAGCTCCTCTGCTATGGAGTGGGGGTTTTCTGCACTGAGCAATTTGGTACGCCACCTTATATGACCGCTGGTTTACTGAAGTAGCCTTCACAAAGCGGGACGATTGTTGGCAATATTCGGCACGTTTTCGCTGAAAAAACTCAAGAGGCTTATCAGCGTGATTGGGGTGTAATGTCTTTAAGTGACGCTTAATTTATTTGGCTTCATGCGTCCGCTGCCAACATTTTAGACACAGTAAACATACCGGTCTTTCCTCGTCTCCCCACCGTTAGTCACGTGAAGCCCAAGCGCTACATACGCTTCGTCATATTTCCTCGTCTTAGCTTTCGGGAGACTTTGTCTCATTATCTCCGTCTTTCTTTTCATCCCTGTTAGATATGTTTCCATGGTGTCTCTTAAGGGTTTGTTATCTGCCACTCATATCTCCTGCTCTGTGCTGTGTGCTCTTGTTCAGTGCAAAAAAAACCTACTCCCTGCGGGCAAAAAAAAAGCATGTTCCCCGGGGTCACACGCGCCCCCCCCTGGCATCGCTCCGAGCCCCCCCAGGGGGGCGCGCCCCACTATTTGAGAAGGACTGGCTTAAGTGACTGTTTTTAAATTAAAAGTAAAACCCTTTATGACCAAATTCTATAGATTTCGTAAAGCATTTAGTTATGGCCTAGTTATCCTCAACATTGTGGTCTTAAAATCCTGGCTCATGGGCCACATAAGATCTGTAAGTCAGGTTTGGGAAGTGATTAGAAATTCATTACAAAATCCAGTCAGAGGAGGATATCCAACAATTGCAATATTTTATCACCCACAACCTGCATTCAGGTTACAGTGAAGGACTTGATAAACAAGACTATCTAAACTGGAACAACCATCTCAGTAACGGGTGCAATAAGTCCAACCCCTTACAGATTGGGTTAGTTTAGAAACATGTAAGTTATTTATCTTTGCATAGTTTAAGGTCAATTAATCAATCAATGTGCATGAAGAAACACATATTAAAACAAACTATTTCTAATACTCAACCTGCAACAAAGCATGCTGGGAAATATGATAATGAGGCCTCTCCCACTTATTTTTAACTCGAAGAGAGTTAACAGAAATGAACTCAGCATGGTCGAGTAACAACACCACTGTGATTCAAATAACACTTCAAGTAGTCAACGCAGGTGGTGTCAATTTCAATCCCACTGGGTGTTAACCCCACTAGAAATAAACACTCAGATATAACACTCAAAACACTTTTTACCTCAACACTGAGATTTTAACACTTGAGAATTTGCTGGGTAGGGTTAAATATTATCCCGGTATTTTATAAATGTTCCATCCCGAGAATAAATCACTTTTCTCCTGGGTAAACCGGTATTCTAAAGCATTTGAAACCAACAGACAGAATCATGTGCCATTCTAAAACTCAAATTATACACAGCAGAGTCAGACAACCATCAGATTCGGTTCCAACACCCCTAAAACCAACTAATCAAAAAGCCCCCACACCATGGCCCAAATAGCAATACATATCAGTCCGATGTGGTCCTGATAGCGTGCGGAGGGAAAAGGAGCAGGGCTCAGGGGGCAAGACATTTTAAATATGTTTGGATTAGAGTTTTGATAGGCATGAAAATTCAAGCCGGAGCCAGATGAGCCCTACAATAAATACATTTTATGAGCCCTACATTAAAGACATTTTATGAGCCCAAGGCAAAAAAAAGCCCAAATGATTGTGCTGTTATCCAATACATATGATAGGCTATACCGCACATTACGCAAAATAGAAAAACATAAAAGCCCATTGATGTATGCTTTCTTGGGTAAATAAATTAAACAAGCTCCAATTATCTTTTTGAGTGTGGACTATGACTTTGCTGTGTTTTAATATAATGTATTATATGGACTGGAATTATGCACCTCTTTCAAACCATGAAGCTGGGAGAGAAGACACAACGCTGGTGCTGGGACACACGGCCTACAAACGTACAATTATAGGTTAACGAATTTGATTTTAATTTGGAATAATAATAGGGCCTGACTTGTGCTCTGATATCTGCTTCACTGATTTCTGCTCTCGTAAAAGCCTGGGTTTTCTGCACGTTAACACTAGAAGCTAATTACATCAAATGGATCAATTGAAAGTGTGGGTTCACATCTCAAATACAGGTGTGTTGGTCATTACTGAGACTGTAGCTCAGTTGGTAGAGCATGGCGCTTGCAACGTCAGGGTTGTGGGTTCGGTTCCCACGGGGGGCCAGTATGAAAAATCTATGCACTCACTAACTTTATGTCGCTCTGGATAAGAGCGTCTGCTAAATAACTAAAATGTTAAGAAAGAGTGTTTTGAACACTGATGTTAACCTTTCTGGTTACAGTGGCTTGCGAAAGTATTCACCTCCCTTGGCATTTAAAATGGAGTTTTTGGGGGTTTGTATAATTTGATTTACACAACATGCCTACCACTTGAAGTTGCAAAATATTTTTTGGGGTGGAACAAAAAAGAAATAAGACAAAAAAAAAACAGAAAACTAGAGCGTGCAGCCACCTTTTGCAGCAATAACAGATTCAAGTGTCTTGGTGATACAGAAATTAATTCTATATACAGGTTAAAAGTAATGACTAAATGTTCCACCCTTAAATATAGTTGTGAAATGTTCTTGTTTTAAGTATGATTAGTACTTTCTTAGTAGTGACTAATTATTACACTCTGAAACTGTGTGAGATGTGTTAGAATCTACTACCTGGTAATGTGTGAGTGTAGGACCAGTAAAGATTATGACATTGTGTTACTATTTAGCAATGTGAGTAAGAGTTAGGCCAGACAACAAAGGACAAGGAGAACTGTTTACAGGCAACTGAGAAACCAAGATAACTGAGGAATTTAGGGAGGAGAGAGACTATGATAAGAAAATGTATGTGTGTGAATGTGTATATGTGTGTGCATATGTGTGTGTATGCATGTGTGTGTGTGTGTATACGTGTGTGTGTATGCATGTGTGTATGTGTGTGTGTGTGTGTGTGTGTGAATTGATGGTCAGGAGAGCAATTATTATAAAGTGGAAAACTACAGCCTGCCTACAGAGAGGAGGGATTTTTGTATGACTTATGAGTATAAAAGATGGACTCTGAAATTGTGATGGCAGAATTCTCAATGAATAAAATCTCTGACTATGCAGACCGAGACTCTGTCCGTTTCTTAAATCCAAAAGACTTACAACCTTTTGGGAGATGCAAAGAGACACTGAAATAGTTTGTTAAATGATTCACATAACAGCTTGGTCCTTCGAGCCGGATTCCAATACCTGCCTCTGTCATTCCAGGTAACTCTGAAAACCGTCGACGGGCGAATGATACATTCGTAAATAGAAAGTCCTGCCCTTTGACATTAAGGGTTAAGACAGGCCAGAGGACACCTGATTAATGACAGAGACGGAATCCAAATCTACATTGAATCTCGGCTGCAAGGATAAGGTCAGTAGTCTTTATTCATTACTTGGTGGAATTGATTTGAAAACTTGCTAAAATATTGACTGAGGGTAACGTCATAATTTAAAGTAGCAAATGTATCAATGCGTAGCCATTTTAAGGTCGCCGATTTAAGGTTGTAGCCAATTTAACGTTGGTGGGTCCGTAACGATTCACGGTAATAGGCCAATTACCAAAAGAAACTACCCTGTATTCAGAGAACCTGTAGTAGATTATAGAACAGTAATGTTCAACAAATAATCCGGGATAAAGAAATACAGGGAGGGGTGTACACCAGAAGGAATTAAAATAGCATGTGTGAGAAATAGAATATTAGTAAAGTCAAAAGTCACAAACAACTGTAGATTTTGCCGTAACTCTATCCGTTTCATGAAACTGGAGCCTTACAAACTCCGGGTTACCGATGGTGTTAACCAATAATCATGTAAGGTTGTATACGTGTGAGACCTAATATTTGCTCAAAAGTCACATCTATGAATAATTCCAGGTGGTTGTATAGAAAAGAGGGAGAACCCATTCCTGTTGTATGGGGCTGTCAGGAATGATCAAGATTACAGAGTGAGGATAAATTCCTCTGTAGAATAGGAGATAATTCTGGGGGACTAGTACCTATACAGGAAGGGGTGATTCCAGGTGTGGTGTGAAAACTGTTTTAACTAACTTGTTATATAGAAGAGGTGGCAAGAGGAGGGAGAACCCATTCCTGTTGTATGAGACTGTCAGGAATGATCAAGATTACATTGTGGTGATGAATTCCTCCGTAGAGTAGGAGATAATTCTGGGGGACTAGTACCTATACAGGAAGGGGTGATTCCAATTGCTGTGTGAAACTGTTTTGAATAACTTGTTATATAGAAGAGGTGGCTAAGGGATTTTTAACAGTACCAACCATGGGAGGCAAATCCTCACAAGAGGTCCCAGGATTTACTGGGGACGAGAAATACATGGAAATTAGAGACAAACAAAATGTGTATTATTTACCTAATTGAAAAAAAAATGGCTTTACTGGGCGACTTGATGTAATTAAACTGGAATCCATGATTAAACAAATGCATGTAAATGGTGGTACTGATCTAAATTAAACAGAAAAGAGAGTAATTAAACTAGAGTCCATGATTAAACAAATGCATGTAAATTGTGGTAATGATCTAAAGAAACAGAAAAGAGAGGAACGGGAGGATTCAGAGCTAAGCTCAGGAGGGAGTCAGTATGAGTCAGGAGATGAGAGAGTAGGAGGGGGCTAGTACCCACTGATAGCCTTACCTAATCTATTGGCGGGGAATGAAAGGGGCCCCAGCAACTTTAGATGTATACAGGCCATGAACACAGAGGAGCGTGACCAGAGCGGTAGAAAGAATGACGTACCCCAAAACAGGAATAGTAAGGATTGGGCTGCCGTTAGAGGGCAGTGGGTATCAGGGGATGCCCAGAGGGCACTTTTGCCATGGGCCGATGACGGAGGGTATGTTGGGAAAATAACTGAATTGTGTAATAGCCTCAGAGAACATTACCATCATCATGCAGACTTCTCTAAAGTACATAAGTGTAAACAAGATGACAGTGAGACTGTCAGCCAGTACTTAGAGAGGGTTAAAGATGTGTTTAACGCAAACAGTGGCATACCCGAGCCAGACCAGAGACAGGGGAATGATACGCCCTACCATCAGCAATTAAAAATATAGCGTTCCTCAGTGGAATGAGACCAGAGATAAGCAGGACCATTAAAAATACTTTGATAGGGTGGAGAAAAGCACAGCAACACATATTGAGGTTAAAAAAGTATGCAGTTTACCAAGAGCAGATTGGGAGAGAGAAAGAGGAGTAAGAGAGACCTTAAGGGAGTGCCAACTCTCGGAGAGATAGTGAGGCCAGAACAAAGGAGCAGTGTCCTGGAAATCACAGTCTGTTTCGGGTTTTTTTTCAGTTCTTCTGGGAGTATATTTGATGATGGGGATTTGTGTTGAATGAGAGGCTAGAGACTTCATAAAATAATAATTGGAATAATAATTATATATTAACTTGCTCACCCAAACGTAGACATACGTCATGGGTGAGACATCATTAATATAATATTGTACAAAGCCAATTTAGGGTTTCCATTAAGGAACGTCAATCACTACATTGGATATTAATACTATGGAGATAAATTAAATATATGCTGGTCAACTACGGCATGTGTTTGGTGTTATTTGTAGTCTACTTAGAAAGAACAGTTACCTATATCTGCTGTATTCTAAACAATGACAGATTGGGGGTTTCATAAGAGGTGGCTATAATTTTAGTTGATAACAGAGGTAATTAGATTTGAGAAATGTTGAAAAGTAATGTTAGATGGAAAGTCAGCAATAGAGGATAGAGATTGTACAGGGTTTCCTGTGTGAAAAAAAAAAGTAATAGAAATTGGGTGATAAGAAATGTTGAATTGCATTGTTTAAGCAAGAATGGCATTAAATTCATGCTTTCTAGTTATGTGTATGCAAATATGTTATTCGTTTTTGGTGGTGTGTGGATAGAATTTACTAATGCCAGGATTTAGTAAACGAAGCAAAGAGATGTAGTGAGAGCAGTGGAAGGGATACCCCACCCTAAAATGGGGGTACACCTGTCACGGATTCTGCCGAGGCTGCTCCTCCTCCTGGTTCGGGCAGGCTTCGGTGTTCGTCGTCCCCGGAGTACTAGCTGCCACCGTTGAATGTTTCTATGTGTGATTGCTTTTGTCTGTCTGTCACACCTGTGTCCGTTTGTGTCTGATTACATGTTCTATAAGTTGCCTGTGTTGTATTGGTTAGGTTGTGTGTTGTTTTTCGCCTGTCCGTAGTGCTGCGTGTTTTTCTCTGTTTTGTTGTTTTACGCATAGTTGCGTAATTGCTCGCCTCTGTCGTTTTGAGGCCGTTCTTTGTATCTTTGCCTTGTGGTTCACAAGTAAACTTTGTTGGACTAAGCTTCGGTGTCCTGCGCCTGACTCCCACACCACATACACCTCAGCCCTGACAGAACAACACACCAGTATGGAGTCAGCAGGAGCAGTGGCGGCACCCTAGTCGCTGGAGGATCGGATCAGCGACCAAGACACCATGATCCGGCAACTTGGGGCCGCCATGAACGAGGTGTCCAACACTCTGCGCCGGTTGGTTACGGGAGAGGTGCCCACGCCTTCTCACACCATCCCGTCACCAACGGCCAGTCCTCCTCTCTCAGCACCGGGACCCAGTGGCATTCGGCTCTCGCTCCCGAGGGCATATGATGGTTCTGCAGCCGGGTGTCAGGGGTTCCTCCTGCAGGTGGAACTCTACCTGGCCACCATACACCCAGCGCCCTCGGGATACGAGAGCGTCTCCGCCCTCATCTCCTGTCTATCCGGCAAGGCGTTGGAGTGGGCCAACGCCGAATGGAGGGGAATAGACGCCGCTACCATCACCTACGCGGAGTTCTCCCGCCGCTTCAGGACTGTCTTCGATCATCCACCTGAGGGGAAGGCGGCGGGGGAGCGTCTGTTCCACCTCCGACAGGGGAAGAGGAGCGCACAGGAGTTCGCCCTGGAGTTCCGGACTCTAGCGGCGGATGCGGGGTGGAATGAGAGGGCCCTCATCGACCATTACCGGTGTAGCCTACGAGAGGACGTTCGTCGTGAGCTGGCCTGCAGGGACACCAACCTATCCTTCGACCAGTTGGTGGACATCTCCATCCGTCTCGACACCCTGCTGGCTACCCGCGGACGTCCCGAGTGGGGGTCGTCCATTCCACCCTCCAGCACCTCCGAGCCGATTCCCATGGAGCTCGGAGGTGCTGGCGCTAGAGAGAGGAGGAGAGAGAGCCCGAGGGGGGCCATCCCCTGCACCAACTTTGGCCGTGGAGGACACACCGCGGCCAGGTGCTGGGGAGGGTCTCCTGGGAGAGGGGACAACAGGTCACGCACTGGGGAGTCATTCCAGGTGAGTAGGCGCCCCACTTACCCAGAGCTCTCTGTTGGTCACATGTGTATACCTGTGAGATTTCCACAGGTGGCACCTCATTCCCAGCATAAGGCGCTAGTAGATTCAGGCGCAGCTGGGAATTTTGTTGATCGTGCATTTTGTTATAGGTTAGGAATTCCCCTTCGGCCGGTAGAAGCCCCCTTTACTGTTCATGCCCTAGACAGCCGGCCATTGGGGTCGGGGTTGATCAGAGAAGTCACAGCACCACTTAAGATGACGACGCAGGGGGGTCATGAGGAGATCATTCAGTTTTATCTGATTGACTCTCCTGCGTATCCCGTGGTGCTGGGGCTTCCCTGGTTAAGCGCCCATGATCCTACCATTGCGTGGCAACAGAGGGCTCTTATGGAGTGGTCTGCCCAGTGTGTAGGGAGATGTCTAGGTGTTTCCTTAGGGGCGACCTCGGTGGAGAGTCCGAACCAAGTGCCCGCAATGCGCATTCCCCCTGAATATGAGGATTTAGCACTTGTGTTCAGCAAAACGAGGGCAACACGGCTACCACCTCATAGACAGGGGGATTGTGCGATAGATCTCCAAACAGGAGCGGCACTTCCGCGGAGCCGTGTGTATCCCCTGTCTCAAGAGGAGACAGCGGCTATGGAGACTTACATAGCCGAGTCCTTGGCACAGGGATACATACGGTCCTCCACTTCCCCGGTTTCCTCAAGTTTCTTTTTTGTGAAGAAGAAGGACGGGGGTTTGCGCCCGTGTATTGATTACCGTAGTCTCAATCAGATCACGGTTAAGTACAGTTACCCTCTTCCACTGATTGCGACTATGACAGAATCATTACGCGGAGCGCGGTTCTTCACAAAGTTGGATCTCAGGAGCGCGTACAATCTGGTGCGCATTAGGGAGGGGGATGAATGAAAAACAGCATTTAGCACCACCTCGGGTCATTACGAGTATCTCGTCATGCCATACGGGTTGATGAATGCTCCTTCAGTCTTCCAATCCTTTGTTGACGAGATTTTCCGGGACATGCATGGGCAGGGTGTGGTAGTATACATCGACGACCTCCTAGTGTACTCTTCTACACGAGCCGAGCATGTAGCCCTGGTGCGCCGAGTGTTGAGGAGACTGTTGGAGCATGACTTGTATGCCAAGGCAGAGAAATGCTTGTTCTTCCAGGAGTCCGTCTCCTTTTTGGGTTATCGGTTGTCCGCATCTGGTGTGAAGATAGAGGTTGACCGTGTGTCGGCCGTGCGTAATTGGCAAACTCCAACCACTGTAAAAGAGGTGCAGCAGTTTTTGGGTTTTGCTAATTACTACCGGAGGTTTATCCGGGGCTTTGGACAGGTTGCAGCTCCCATTACGTCCCTGTTAAAGGGGGGTTCGGTTCGCTTGCAGTGATCAGCTGAGGCGGACAGGGCATTTGTCAAAATGAAAAACCTGTTCACCTCGGCTCCGGTGCTGGCGCATCCGGATCCCTCTTTACCATTCCAAGTAGAGGTGGACGCGTCCGAGGCCGGTATTGGGGCAGTCCTGTTGCAACGGTCCGGAACGCCACCTAAGCTCCGCCCCTGTGCGTTCTATTCTAAGAAGCTCAGCTCGGCGGAGCGTAATTATGACGTAGGGGACAGGGAGCTGTTAGCTGTAGTCCAGGCCCTAAAGGTGTGGAGGCATTGGCTTGAGGGGGCTCAACACCCTTTCCTCATTCTGACTGACCACCGTAACCTGGAGTACATCCGGGCAGCTAGGAGATTGAACCCTCGTCAGGCTAGGTGGAACATGTTCCTGACCCGGTTTGTTTTTAAGATCACATACATCCCAGGGTCCCAGAACGGTAAGGCAGACGCCCTGTCCCGGCGGTATGACACAGAGGAGAGGTCCATTGAACCTACTCCCATACTGCCGGAGTCTTGTCTGGTGGCTCCGGTGGTGTGGGAGGTCGATGCGGAGATCGAGCGGGCACTGCGTACCGACCCTACTCCCCCCGAGTGTCCTGTGGGGCGGACGTACGTTCCGCTCGAGGTTCGTGATCGCCTTATCTATTGGGCTCATACATCACCCTCCTCTGGACATCCAGGTATTGGCCGGACAGTCCACTGCCTTAGCGTGAAATACTGGTGGCCAACGTTAGCTAAGGATGTGAGGGTTTATGTCTCCTCCTGCTCGGTGTGCGCCCAGTGTAAGGCACCTAGACATTTTCCCAGGGGAAAGTTACATCCCCTGCCCGTTCCACAACGACCATGGTCCCACCTCTCGGTGGATTTTGTGACCGACCTACCCCCCTCCCAGGGGAATACCACCATTTTGGTCGTTGTGGATCGGTTTTTCCAAGGCCTGTCGTCTCCTCCCAATGCCGGGTCTCCCTACTGCCCTACAGACCGCTGAGGCCCTATTTACCCACGTGTTCCGGCACTATGGGGTCCCCGAGGATATTGTGTCTGACCGAGGTCCCCAGTTCACCTCCAGAGTCTGGGGGGCGTTCATGGAACGCTTGGGGGTCTTGGTGAGCCTTACCTCGGGGTACCACCCAGAGAGCAATGGGCAGGTTGAACGAGTCAACCAGGATGTGGGTAGGTTTCTGAGGTCCTATTGCCAGGGCCGGCCGGAGGAGTGGTCTAGGTATATCCCCTGGGCAGAGATGGCCCAGAACTCTCTCCGCCACTCCTCCACCAATTTAACACCTTTCCAGTGTGTTTTAGGGTATCAGCCGGTCCTGGCACCTTGGCACGAGAGCCAGATCGAGGCCCCTGCGGTGGATGAGTGGATTCGGCGCTCGGAGGAGACGTGGGACGCTGCCCATGTCCATCTGCAGCGGGCCATCCGTCGACAAAAGGCGAGCGCCGATCGCTACCGCAGTGAGGGACCGGTGTACGCACCGGGAGATCGAGTCTGGCTCTCGACTCGAAACCTGCCCCTCCGCCTGCCCTGCCGGAAGCTGGGTCGGCGGTTTGTGGGGCCCTTTAAAGTCCTGAGAAGATTGAACGAGGTGTGTTACAGGTTACAACTGACTATTGAGTACAATAATATTAACCCCTCGTTCAATGTGTCTCTTCTCAGGCCGGTGGTAGCTGGCCCACTCCAAGAACATGAGATAGGAGAGACCCCTCCGCCCCCTTTGGACATCGAGGGTGCCCCGGCGTACAGGGTCCGGACCATCTTGGACTCGAGGCGCCGGATGAGTGGTCTCCAGTATCTCGTGGAGTGGGAGGGGTACTGTCCGGAGGAACGGTGCTGGGTGCCTAGGAAGGACATCCTAGATCCATCCCTCCTGACGGAGTTCCACCGTGGGCATCCCACGCGCCCGGGTCCGCGTCCTCCTGGCCGTCCCCGAGGCCGGGGTCGGCGCACGGCTGGAGCCGCGCGTCAAGGGGGGGGTACTGTCACGGATTCTGCCGAGGCTGCTCCTCCTCCTGGTTCGGGCAGGCTTCGGCGTTCATCGTCCCCGGAGTACTAGCTGCCACCGTTGAATGTTTCTATGTGTGATTGCTTTTGTCTGTCTGTCACACCTGTGTCCGTTTGTGTCTGATTACGTGTTCTATAAGCTGCCTGTGTTGTATTGGTTAGGTTGTGTGTTGTTTTTCGCCTGTCCGTAGTGCTGCGTGTTTTTCTCTGTTTTGTTGTTTTACGCATAGTTGCGTAATTGCTCGCCTCTGTCGTTTTGAGGCCGTTCTTTGTATCTTTGCCTTGTGGTTCACAAGTAAACTTTGTTGGACTAAGCTTCGGTGTCCTGCGCCTGACTCCCACACCACATACACCTCAGCCCTGACAACACCAGTTCAGAAGAGATATGGAATGGCTGACCGCCAGCTTTAAGCTGAATACAGGGGAACTAGAGAGGGTGTCAGACAGATAGTGTTAAAGGACTGGGCGGCAGTGAGAGGAAACTGGGTTCCCGGAGATGGGAATGCGCCGGTTCTGGAGTGGGCAGAAGGAGGGGCCTATGGAGATAAATTGGCACAACTCTGTGATAATCTGAGAGACTATTATCACAGACATGCCGACTTCTCCAAAGTCCATGAGTGTAAACAGGGAGACAGCGAGACTATTAGTCAATACCTAGGAGAGAAGAGAGGTTACGGTAGCAAAGACAGACAAGAAGGAAACGGTAATAGTGGAGACAGGAGTGAGTGGAAGTGTTACAATTGTGAGAAAATTGGACATTTTGCTAGAGAATGTGAGGAACCGTGTAGTTACTGTGCAAGGAAAGGGCACCAGTTAAGAAACTGAGGCAGGAATCCTCATGACCTGGCTATTTTGGTTTGTTGTTTTTTAATTGGGGTTTTCAAATAAAAAACAACACACCTAGTATGATGTTTAGTAAGCCTTGTTATTTTGATTTTAGGGGGTTTTCAACAGGTCAAAGGTGATAAGTCTTAAAGGAGTTTAGGGTATACATGATTTCTTATGAGAATAAATGTCATGAGGACTTAATGAACACTTGGGATAAGTAACATCTATGAAATATTTAGAATGATGGTAATGTTTAGTATACTATGGGATGGAACAGTTCGTTGAATTATTTCAATTGCCTCTGAACTCTGTTTTGACTTTCTGGTGTTAATTGATCATCCACACTGGTAAATTCTAAAGGCATGAGAGGAGGTCTTTAAGATGCAATATTGACACACGGGCAGAGCCATGTGTCAACAGGAGGGATGGATGGTAGAGCAGATTAGACAACACTTTGTTGCATATGGGATTACTAATTATTTAAAAAATTAAACTTTTGTTCAAGATGTGTTATCTGTGCTCAAAATAATCACCAGGGCAGACAAAGGGCACCTCAGGATGAGTATCCTCCGGCTAAGTACCCCTTCCAGCAATTGGAAATAGATTTTATAGAGTTATCACGGAGTGAAGGGAAGAAATTTAGAGTAACCCCAGATAAAGATGGGTTATCCCCCTTTGAGAAAGTGTTTGGAAGACCTTACAGAATGCCACAGTTGGCAGGACCAGAACAGGCAGACATAGAACTAGAGAATACACTAGCAGAACACATGAGAACATTGTTCGTTAACCATACCCGTATGTCTAAGAATTTGTGTCCTACAGGAGAATTAAAGGAGAAGGTGATTCATAGTATATAACCTGGAGACTGGGTGTGGATCCAATCGTTGAGGAAAAAGGATTGAAAGCAGTCACGCTGGGAGGGACCATACCAAGTCCTATTGGTAACTGCCTTCGCTATAAGAATAGCTGAGAGAGCCACTTAGGTCCACGTTACCCACTGCAAAAAGGTAGGCCCATATACCAACACCGTTGAACACACACAGAGTTAAAGAGAAGAACTGACTCACTAGGGTTCGGGGGTAAACTCTGTTAATGAAGAAACCCTACCCCGACCTTTCATCACTGTGGGGTGTTTATAGAGGTGTGGGTATGGGGAAGTACCAGGCAGGTGGGTCAGGGACAGGATTGGGATGGCGCTTTTGGGGATTTTGGGGGACTCTGAGCTGCATCATCATGTTAACCATATTATGGATTAATCCAGATCAACCTAAACAGGGAAATGGTGCACTGATTTGATCTCATAGAAATACTGAAACCAAGAAAGACTATTGGGGGAATTATTATTTTAATAGTTAAAGTCAGTTTAGGACAAGATGGGGGATTCAAGATACCATTAGACTTCTCCCATGAAGAGATAGGAGGTTTTGGGGGCTTTGGTAAGAAGGGGGGCGTGTACAAGAAAGTTAGGTCCTAGAAGGTATGGTAAATACATTTGCACTGGGGAACGCTCATGTCCTTGGGCAAGGGTGTTTAAACATACCTGGGGAACTCATCTAGGGCGTTGGGTCAAACTAATTGTTATGCCTGTTCAACAGGCAGGCCAACCCTTGTAACTGCACCTATGCCTCAGACCATGTTCTCTTGTGTGATAGATTTGGGATCAAACCAAACCTCACCTAATTGTTCTGATATTAAAATAACCACTCTTAAAAAGGATAATACTAAGGCACCCCAATACAACCATGAACCCCGGAGATTATCAATGTTATACACACCAAAATAATGTGAATCACAGATCAAATTGGAGAAGGGTTTACAACAACTTTTTCTGGTGGGTTACAATTGATAAAAATGTTGACTGGATTAATTACATCTACAAAGGTTTGTTAATTAGACAATGGATGCAGTGAAGAGAATCTCAGGCCAACTATCTGCCACCTCACTCATGACCTGCAGAATAGTTTGGTTCTCGAAATGCTTTTAGCAGAGAAGGGCGGATTTGCAAGATGGTGTGAGGTCATTGTTGTAGGTTTTATCCCCAACAATACAGCCCCAGATGGTACAGTAACTAGAGCACTGGCAGGTCTCACTGCATTAAGTAAAGAATGGGCTGAGAACTGGGGGGTGAATACATCAATGACTGGTTGATTTGATAACATGTTTGGTAAATGGAAAACTATTGTTGTAACTATTTTAGGCGAGGCAATCGCATCTATGGGTATGCTTGTTCTTTGTGGATGTTGTCTTATTCCCTGTGTCCGAGGGTTGGTGAGCAAGGCGTTGGAGTTGCAGTATCACAGCAGATGGTGAGATACGGCCCAATCCCGGAATGAAGAAATGACCCACCAGGCTTGGTGGAGGATGACGACGATTCAGATAGTTTGAGACTGGATGTTTTCCTAGAACTATAAATATCTAGTTTAAAAGTAATTGTAATGATTTTCTGTGTATTAAAGTGTGGATAATATAGTCAAAGTGTGGATTGATATAGAAATTAATTCTATATACAGGTTAAAAGTAATGACTAAATGTTCCACCCTTAAATATAGTTGTGAAATGTTCTTGTTTTAAGTATGATTAGTACTTTCTTAGTAGTGACTAATTATTACACTCTGAAACTGTGTGAGATGTGTTAGAATCTACTACCTGGTAATGTGTGAGTGTAGGACCAGTAAAGATTATGACATTGTGCTACTATTTAGCAAGTAGTAGCAATAAGAGTTAGGCCAGACAACAAAGGACAAGGAGAACTGTCTACAGGCAACTGAGAAACCAAGATAACTGAGGAATTTAGTGAGGAGAGAGACTATGATAAGAAAATGTATGTGTGTAAATGTGTAAATGTGTGTGCAATGTGTGTGTATGCATGTGTGTATGTGTGTGTGTGTGTGAATTATTGGTCAGGAGAGCAATTATAAAGTGGAAAACTACAGCTTGCCTACAGAGAGGAGTGATTTTTGTATGACGTATGAGTATAAAAGTCTCTGAAATTGTGATGGCAGAATTCTCAATTAATAAAATCTCTGACTATGCAGACCGAGACTCTGTCCGTTTCTTAAATCCAAAAGACTTACAACCTTTTGGGAGACGCACAGAGACACTGAAATAGTTTGTTAAATAATTCACATAACACTTGGGGTATGTCTCTATAAGCTTGGCACATCTAGCCACTGGGATATTTGCCCATTCTTCAAGGAAAAAACTGCTCCAGCTCCTTCAAGTTGGATGGGTTCCGCTGGTCATACGACAGATTCTCAATTGGATTGAGGTCTGGGCGTTGACTAGGCTATTCCATTCCATTTAAATGTTTCCCCTTAAACCACTCAAGTGTTGCTTTAGCAGTATACTTAAGGTCATTGTCCTGCTGGAAGGTGAACCTCCGTCCCAGTCTCAAATCTCTGGAAGCCCTGTATTTAGCGCCATCCATCATTCCTTCAATTCTGACCAGTTTCCCAGTCTCTGCCGATGAAAAAAACGGTGTTGAGAGGTGTTGGGTTTGCGCCAGACATAGCGTTTCCTTGATGGCCAAAAAGCTCAATTTTAGTCTCATCTGACTAGAGTACCTTCTTCCATATGTTGGGGAGTCTCCAACATGTGTTTTGGCGAACACAAAACATGTTTGCTTATTTTTTTCTTGAAGCAATGGCTTTTTTTCTGGCCACTCTTCCGTAAAGCCCAACAGTGTGGAGTGTATGGCTTAAAGTGGTCCTATGGACAGATACTCCAATCTCCGCTGTGGAGCTTTGTAGCTCCAGGGTTATCTTTGCTCTTAATGTTGCCTCTCGGATTAATGCCCTCCTTGCCTGGTCCATGAGTTTTGTTGGGCGGCCCTCTCTTGGCAGGTTTGTTGTGGTGCCATATTCTTTCAATTTTTGAATAATGTATTTAATGGCGCTCCGTGGAATGTTCAAAATGTCTGATATTTTTTGTTATAACCCAACCCTGATCTGTACTTCTCCACAACTTTGTCCCTGACCTGTTTGGAGAGCTCCTTGGTCTTCATGGTGCCGCTTGCTTGGTGGTGCCCCTTGCTTAGTGGTGTTGCAGACTCTGGGGCCTTTCAGAACAGGTGTATATATACTGAGATCATATGACACTTAGATTGCACACAGTGGACTTTATTTAACTAATTATGTGACTTCTGAATGTAATTGTTTGCACCAGATCTTATTTAGGGGCTTCATAGCAAAAGGGTGAATACATATGCACGCACCACTTTTCCGTTATTTATTTTTTTGAATGTTTTGAAACAAGTTATTTTTTTTCATTTCACTTCACTAATTTGGACTATTTTGTGTATGTCCATTACATGAAATCCAAATAAAAATAAATTTTAATTACAGGTTGTAATGCAACAAAATAGGAAAAACACCAAGGGGGGTTGAATACTTTTGCAAGGCGCTGTATAACCTTTTTCAGCAAGACAGATCTTCCAAAGTTAATGGAGTGGCAATCTTTACCAAGGAACACCTTCAGTGCTCGGTTTGTCTCCACCAAGTCTGTCCCCAAACAATGTGATTTGCTGGTTTTAAGCATTAAACTTTCAAATAGCTCTTTGTTGACTATTGCTGGGTGTTATCGTTCACCATCAGCACCGGCCTGTACCATAAATGCCCTAAGCTCTCTCCTGGCCCCTTACACTAAGTCTGAATTTGACCTGCGAGGTGGCCTAAAACTGGGACATGCTTAAACCACCTGACCAAGTCCTAAAGCAATGGGACTCCCTAAATCTTTCTTAGATTATTACCAATCCCACAATGTACAGTCATGGTCAAAAGTTTTTGAGAATGACACAAGTATTGGTCTCCACAAAGTTTGCTGCTTCAGTGTTCTTAGATCTTTATGTCAGTAGTTACTATGGTACACTGAAGTATAATTACAATCATACCATAAGTGTCAAAGGCTTTCATTGAAAATGACATTCAGTTTATGCAAAGAGTCAATATTTGCATTGTTGACCCTTTTTTTTCAAGACCTCTGCAATCCGCCCTGGCATGCTGTCAATTAACTTCTGGGCCACATCCTGACTGATGCCAGCCCATTCTTGCATAATCAATGCTTGGAGTTTGTCAAAAGTTGTGGGTTTTTGTTTGCCCACCCACCTCTTGAGGATCGACCACAAGTTCTCAATGTTATCCTGGCCATGGACCCAAAATGTCAATGTTTTGTTCCCCGAGCCACTTAGTTATCACTTTTGCCTTATGGCAAGGTGCTCCATCATGCTGGAAAGGCATTGGTAGTCACCAAACTGTTTCTTGGATGGTTGGGAGAAGTTGCTCTCGAAATATGTTTTAGTACCATTCTTTATTCATGGCTGTGTTTCTTAGGCAAAATTTGTGAGTAAGGCCCACTCCCTTGGCTGAGAAGCAACCCCACACATGAATGGTCTAAGGATGCTTTACTGTTGGCATGACACAGGACACCTTGTCTTCTCCGGGATTCATAAGAGAAAATGACTCTACCCCCAGTCCTCAGCAGTCCAATCCCTGTACCTTTTGCAGAATATCAGTCTGTCCCTGATGTTTTTCCTGGAGAGAAGTGGCTTCTTTGCTGCCCTTCTTGACACCAGGCCATCCTCCAAAAGTCTTCGCCTCACTGTGCGTGCAGATACACTCCACACCTGCCTGCTGCCATTCCTGAGCAAGCTCTGCACTGGTGGTGCCCCGATCCTGCAGTGGAATCAACTTTAGGAGATGGTCCTGGCGCTTGCTGGACTTTCTTGGGTGCCCTGACGCCTTCTTCATAACAATTGAACCTCTCTCCTTGAAGTTCTTGATGATCCGATAATGTTGATTTAGGTGCATCTTACTAGCAGCAATATCCTGGCCTGTGAAGCCCTTTTTTGTGCAAAGCAGTGATCACGGCACGTGTTTCCTTGCAGGTAACCATGGTTGACGAGGAAGAAGAACAATGATTTCAAGCACTTTTAAAGCTTCCAGTACTGTGATTCTGATCAAAACAGCCATGACCAGAGTGATCTCCAGCCTTGTCCTCGTCAACACTTTCCCCTGTGTTAACGAGACAATCACTGACATGATGGCAGCTGGTCCTTTTGTGGCAGGGCTGAAATGCATTGGAATGTTTTTTGGGGATTAAGTTTCATTTTCATGGCAAAGAGGGACTTTGCAGTTAATTGCAATTCATCTGACCACTCTTCATGATATCTGGAGTATATGCAAATTGCCATCATCAACACAGAGGCAGCAAACTTTGTGGAGACCAATACTTGTGTCATTCTCAAAACCTTGACCACAATGTATGACTCAAACACCCAGAAAAGGCTACTCTCCTTGATGTGTATCCTCACAAATATTCCTGATAGGTATCAGTCGGTGTTTTGTGTAATGACCTTAGTGATCACTGTTTTACAGCCTGTGTTCGTAATGGCTGCTCAGTGAAACGACCTGTACTGATTGTCATAGCGCTTGCTACAAAACTTGAAGTAGCAATCCTTCCTTCATGACCTGGCCTCTGTAAATTGGTATAGAATCAGCTTGATCCCCTCTTGTCGAAGACTCTTGGACATTCTTTTTTCATATTTTCAGTGGTATTGTTAACAAACATGCCCCCATAAAGAAAATGATAATTAAAAACAGGTTCAGCCCCTGTTCGACCGTATCGCACGGTTCCCCCACCCCAAAATTTTTTGGGGAAGGCCGGCCAGCTACTCAGGTGCGAGTCTCATTTAAAAAATGAGAAATAGTGCACTCCAAGGGGGCTTTTAAAACCCCCGGGGGGGGGGGAAA
>LR778262.1:5679472-5776098 GCA_902810595.1 Coregonus sp. 'balchen'
GGGAATTTGCATCTAAATCCTCAACCATGAATAACGAATGCCTTTTTATATATTTAACCTTAGTTAATGCAACACAATCCAATCAGCAAACCTAAAGCAATGAATCTTGTGATTGGTCAACCTTGCTTCGTATGGAACATCCCCGGGGTCCTGTTTGTGCATAGCTATACCAGGAGCTCTACTCTGAAATGATAGAATCCAGTTTCTTTCCTCGTCTTATCTTCTTGGTTACAGACTTTGGCCTCCTCCTCAGAATTTCTGTAGTTTAGCCTCAGGCCAGAGTGACCTGTGGAGAGCTAGAGGAC
Source organism: Coregonus sp. 'balchen' (assembly GCA_902810595.1). NCBI lineage: Eukaryota > Metazoa > Chordata > Actinopteri > Salmoniformes > Salmonidae > Coregonus > Coregonus sp. 'balchen'. Next base: position 5,679,778 of record LR778262.1, read on the forward strand.
AGGAAGGAGGGAGAAAGAAAGACGGCGGGAAAAAGAGGAGAGAGGAGAAGGAGAGAGAGAGAGGAGAAGACAAGGATAACGAGGAAACAGAGGAAAGCGGTAGGAGGCAGAGATCATAATACGGCACGGGGAAAACGACTAAAGTAAACGCAAAAACAACCTGACGCAGGCAGATAGATATAATAAAAGGGGCCATAAAGAAGGTGAGAGAGGGAAAAGGAATATGAGAGAAAGAGGATAGAGAAAGAAGGGGAGAGGATGGAAGGGTAGAAGAGAGAAGGAAGCATAAAGAGAGCGCGGGGGGGCGAAAAGGGGGAGAAAAGAAAAAAGGGAGTTAGCAAAGGAAGAAAGAGAGATCGAAGAGGAGAAGAGCGAGAGATAGCAGGGAGGCGCAAAAAAAGGAGGGGTACGAGGAGAGAAAAAAATAAGAGGGCGAGGGGTTTGTTTTAACAGTCTGTCCGTCCATCCACCTCGCTTGGGGTTACTCACCTTCATACTGTGTAGGGGGCTGTGTCTGTCTTTTAGCTTCCACCACTCTTTCTCACCTTCCTCCTCCTCACCTCCTCCTCTCCTGTGTCTGTCTAGTATCTGGTCCCAGATCTCAGGTAACCCACAGCGGACCCCGCCAGGGTTGAGGAAGGGCCCGGGTGCAGGGAGCCAGCGGCCACAGGGGGCAGCCGTATGGGCAGGGCCGTTTGGAGACTGGGACAGGGTCTGCAAGCACGGCCCACAGAATTGGTCTTACGGGAGCATCCGAGGGATCTCTAGTGGGGAGATAGGGCTGGAGGCAGATTGCAGCACTCCAGGTCCTCGCTCTGTCAAAACCCATGGCTAGCTGGTGGTGTGCGGGAGGGGCGGACGGTGGATGGACGGGGGGGGGAGGCCCGGGGAAAAAAAACTCTGGACGGAAGAGTCATACGGGCAAGGAAAGAGTGGGGTTTTTAAACGCTGGTTTTGAGGTCAGTTTCCCCTTGGGGTTTTATAAGGCCCTGGTTTGGTTTTTGATGAGGCGAATGATCCTAGCCCGTGATTAGGAGCGTCGGTCAGGAAGCTGCAAAGACATTATCATGTTAAAATTAAAAAACAGTTAAAATTTAGACTCAGTAAATTTCAGCACTTTGAAAACGATCTAATATAAAAAAATTTATTTAAACAAAGGCTGTCAGGTTTTCGAAAGTGTGAAAAAAAATATCCACAGTTTTTCTAACACCCATAACTTTAAGATTTAGACAAAAACCTTTTCATTTTACATTATCAATAATAGGAAGCTTTTCTTACAGGTTTTGGGTTCTCGACAGGATAACTATTTAACGACAAAAATTTGGTGTGGGGAGAGAAGCAATACTTGCAATATGTCTGCCCGTGGGGGTGCTTTCGTTTTTAAACCTTGGGGGGAGGGACTAATTTAGTTTTTTTATCCAAGTGCAATCAGCACCCCCCCCTCTCAGGTGAGTCAGGAAGTTCCATGGAACGAGGAAAACCCCTTTAGGGAAAAATTATACCTATTTATGTACTTGTTAAATCCCCTTAATCAGTGTGATGAAGGGGAGGAGAAGGTTAAAAAAAGGATTTTAAGCCCTTTAGACAATTGAGACGGATTCTGAATGTTTCCTTTAGAGGTGAAGGGGGGAGACAAAAATTTAAAGGGGCCTTTTAAGGGAGTGGTAGTAGTTTCCGGGTACCCGGTTTTTTAAGAACTGCAATGCAGCCCGGGGTTTTCAGCTAACGTTTTCCCGGTGTATAAAATGGGCCACCACTCAAAGGACCCCGCCAAATTGACACAATGTGGGAAGATTGGAGTCAAAATGGGGCCCCATCCCTGTGGAAAAGCTTCGACACCTGTAGGTCCATGTCCCGCGAATTGAGGCTTTTTGACGGCAAAAGGGGTTTTCAACTTAAAATTTGGGAAGGTGTTTCCTAATGTTTTGGATACAGTGTACGTCCGTTTAAAATAGATACATCTTTTTTTGTAGGGGGGAATTTCACGTGAGGGGGGGGGGGGGGGGGGGGGGGGGGGGGGTTTTACTGAACTCGATCTTGTGGATTTATAAAACTTTATTGGGGTTTGTAGATCGTGAAAGTCCCTGGTCATTGAGGGGTTTTTAGTACAGAATCTTCAAGGGAAGCAGTATCACTTCTAGAAAAAGAGAGTGGCACAGTTCATTGGAAATCATTATCCTTAGATAAGAGAGGGAAGTTTTTGGAATCATTCGCTTTTAGATAAGGAGGGGCACATTTCATTGGAATATTACGCTTCTAGATAAGGAGGGACGTTCTGGAAGCATTTTGTTTTGAAAAAAACACAGGTAAATGTCACAAACTTCATAAAAATCTTGTAAAAAAAAACCCAAAAGGTCAAGTAAACAACTTCAGTAAAAATTTTGTAAAAAAACCCACAGGCCCAATGTCACAAAAATTCAGTAGAAATTTTGTAAAACAACCCACGGGTCAATGTCACACAATTCATAGAAATCTTGTAAACAAGACCTAACATTAGCTTTGGGGGTTTTTTTCTGAAAAGGGGACGGACAACTTCCCCGCATCAAAAGGGAGAGGAGGGGGGCCTTTGTACTGTCAAATTTGGGTTTGGAACCCCCTTTCCCCTCAGCCAGGGCATTGAAAGGGTGTGGAGGGTATTCCAGCAGCCCAATGACCCAAAACACACGGCCAAGGCAACAAAGGGGGCCCAAGAAGAAGCACATTAAGGTCCTGGAGGGCCCCTAGCCAGTCCCCAGCCCTTTAAAACCCATAGAAAAAAGTGGGGGGGGAGCTAAAGGTTCGAGTTCCCAAACGTCCCCTCGAAAACCTTATATTTGGGAGAAAAACGAAAGAGGAGTGGGACAAAATCCCCCTAGATGGTGCAAACCTGGGGGCCAACACAAGAAATGTCTGACCTCGTGTTGCAAAACAAGGGTTTTGCCCCCAAATAAAATGTTTGCAGAGGGGTCAAATATTTTTTATCATTAAAAGCAAAGAAGTTATAAAATTTTGACATGCGTTTTTTTTTTGGGTTTTTTTTTGTTTTCGTCTCCCACTGTTCAAATAAAAACCATTAAAATGATAATGATCATTTTTTTCAGTGGGAAAAAAGACAAAACGAGGGGATCAAATACTTTTTTCCTCAGTATTTGCAAGAAAAAAAAAATTGGGGGGTTGGAGGATGCAGACAATTTTAAATGATGGAAGTACAACTACTGAGTATTAAAGCTGATTAGTTTGAGCCCGCATGTGTTTTTCAAACCCCGGGTTGTGGGTTTATTCCCCCCCCGGGGGGAAAAAGTAAAAAAAAAATATGTATGCAAACCCCATGGGGGGATGAAAAAAAATAAAAAAAATTTTGCACTAACTGTAAAATCGTTGGATAAAGAGGTCTGCTAAAAAACTAAAAGAAAAGTAAATTAAAACTGTAAGTCGCTCTGGATAAGAGCGTCGAAAGGGTTTAAAAAAATCTAAATAAAAATAATTTTTAAAAAAGACTGCCCCTCATTTAAGTCGTTTGGGTGATGTAAATGAGGGGGGGTTTTACAAAACAAAGAATCAGCGATTGGATCTTCTAACCAATCGAGTATAAATTCCCTGACAATTTTTTAAACTTTCTTACCTATGTGGGTTGTCTGGCCCAAAACCCCCCGGTTTCGGGACCAATCGAACTGTTGAATGTGTTAGTGTTCTAGACATGTCAGGGAGGGACTTCGACCAGACTACTGCTGAGAAAAAAACAACATTGTGGGGTGGCCTGCAGGGGGGGTTTTGGTTTTTGCCAGGCAAACAGATTGTATCCCCCAGAAAAATACATTTTTTCCATAAAATTTTTGTTGAATTTTTTTAAAATATATAGTTTTCTTGGCAAGGCAAATAAAGCGTTTTTTTTTCAAAAAACAAAAACACTTTTGCATTGAAAAAAACGGGGGTCCTTTTTATCCCCTTGCCTAATTACATTACTGTTTTTAGCCGACTTCGCCCTGGGGCCTTTTTTAAAGGGGTTTTACCACGGAGTATTGCCCCGAGGAGTGATTCCCCTTTTTTGTCCCCGAATCACCCCGGTTTCCTTGTGGTTTCCCTAGATATCTCCAATACTGTGGATTGCTACCAAAATTGGGGGGTTTTTATTGCAGGCAGGCCTACCCCCCCTCGGGTCCCAATTTTTTCCGCATGAACGCCCCCCCCTCGAGCAGTCATGAACATTTTTTTTTTTTTCATGTCATTTTTAGCAGACGCTCTTATCCAGAACGACTTACAGTTAGTGAGTGCATATATGTTTTTGTTGTTTTCTTATTTTATGCTTATTTTGCTGTTACAAGGACTTCCTGAAAAACACACCACTTAGATACAACTACGACCAGAAGTGATTTCGTAGCTGGGTAGGAGAGCGTTTCGCCAACCCTTACGCTTTTCCTAACCTTAACCTAACGCTTTTCCTACCCTTAACCCTAACGCTTTTCCTAACCTTAACCTTAACGCTTTTCCTAACCTTAACCCTAACCTTAAACCTCATTCTCCTAAGTCTGCGCTCCAGCAGGTATATCTCACTGGTCATCCCCAAAGCCAACACCTCCTTTGGCCGCCATTCCTTCCAGTTCTCTGCTGCCAATGACTGGAACGAATTGCAAAAATCTCTGAAGCTGGAGACTCTTATCTCCCTCACTAACTTTAAGCATCAGTTGTCAGAGCAAGCTTACCGATCACTGCACCTGTACACAGCCCATCTGAAATTAGCCACCCAACTACCTCATCCCCATATTGTTATTTATTTTTCATTTGTACCCCAGTATCTCTATTGCACATATCTCTTGCACATCTATCTTTCCAGTGTTAATACTAAATGTAATTATTTTGCACTATGGCCTATTTATTTGCCTTACCCCTGTCGTATCGGGTGAATGGTGGCAATTATTGCTGATAAACAAAGGAGTCCGCTCATACTGAACTTTGATCATAAGGTTTATTCAGATCACAAGCTTCAGCATAAGTGACAGATGTCATGACATCCGGAGAGCGACGCCTCAGATTGAAATGGCCGCTCTGCCTTTCTTCTTTCGTTTAGCCCCCTACTTATAAACAATGCAAAAAGATGCTCCCTCTTCTGGCCAACAACCAGTCTCCCCTGTCTACAACACACTTCCTGTCTGTTGTATGTGGCGTTACACTAAAACATTCCCTCTTGATACTAAAATCAACATTCTTTCAGTTCCACTTAAAAACATTTAACAAAGGCATAATCCCAATACACGACATTCCCCCCTTCGAGACTAAACAGTCTCGAAAACAAACAAAATAGGATATGACAAGTAACAATTATATTATTGAGTATCTTTAACATTAACCAAAAAACATTCTTCTCTAGAGTGTAAATACTTTCTTTGAAATATGAATAACTGTTTATGAAGTGTGAATACATTACTATGAAATATGAACAAATCTTTTATGGAGTGTAAGAGTGAAAAACTGTCCGGACAACCTTCATTCCAAATCCATCCATCAATCAAGACAGTAAAATTCTCTCACGGTCCCTCTGCCCCAGGCAACCACCTCGGTACTCCAGATTAAACTCATAAACAATGTAAATGCATTTGAAACTATGATGCAATTAAATACACATGTAAGCCCCCTGCAAACAAAAATCCTATCCTAAAAATATCCACTCTAAGGCTGGTCAACCCATTGGACCCTACAGTGGACCTCTCCCTGCCTAGACTGCTCCCTAAGCATTCACGAAAAATAACAAAAACATCTAAGATCCTCACATGTATTCAATAACATCAAACATCATTCTACAAAAATTAATACCTAAGAATATGACACAATTATGTATTACAACATCAAATATGTCTATATTTCATTGCAGACACTGGAATGTAGTCCACTACAACTTCATCATCCCCCGTAGTCTCGACTTCCAATGATTGCTGATGATGGAATCGGCCACCACCCTCCTTGTTTCATCTCCTCCCAGTCATATTGTCCTTCATATTGTCCCTTCATATTTGTCCTTGTTGAGTATTTTCAATCTCCACATGTTCCCCCAAATGGCTTCTGGAAGAAAAGGAAAGACCCAAACAGTATCTTTTGCAAAACAACACTTTCAAATGAACATCAATATCAACTAAGAATATACAGTGGGGAAAAAAAGTATTTAGTCAGCCACCAATTGTGCAAGTTCTCCCACTTAAAAAAAAATGAGAGAGGCCTGTAATTTTTATCATAGGTACACGTCAACTATGACAGACAAATTGAGAAAATAAATTCCAGAAAATCACATTGTAGGATTTTTAATGAATTATTTGCATATTATGGTGGGAAAATAAGTATTTGGTCAATAACAAAAGTTTCTCAATACTTTGTTATATACCCTTTGTTGGCAATGACACAGGTCAAACGTTTTCTGTAAGTCGTTTTCTGTAAAGGGTTTTCACACAATGTTGCTGGTATTTTGGCCCATTCCTCCATGCAGATCTCCTCTAGAGCAGTGATGTTTTGGGGCTGTCGCTGGGCAACACGGACTTTCAACTCCCTCCAAAAAATTTTCTATGGGGTTGAGATCTGGAGACTGGCTAGGCCACTCCAGGACCTGAAATGCTTCTTACGAAGCCACTCCTTCGTTGCCGGGCGGGTGTGTTTGGGATCATTGTCATGCTGAAAGACCCAGCCACGTTTCATCTTCAATGCCCTTGCTGATGGAAGGAGGTTTCACTCAAAATCTCACGATACATGGCCCCATTAATTATTCCTTTACACGGATCAGTCGTCCTGGTCCTTTTGCAGAAAAAACAGCCCCAAAGAATGATTTCCACCCCATGCTTCACAGTAGGTATGGTGTTCTTTGGATGCAACTCAGCATTCTTTGTCCTCCAAACACGACGAGTTGAGTTTTTACCAAAAGTTATATTTGACATTCTCCCAATCCTCTTCTGGATCATCCAAATGCACTCTAGCAACTTCAGATGGGCCTGGACATGTACTGGCTTAAGCAGGGGACATGTCTCGCACTGCAGGATTTGAGTCCTGACGCGAAGTGTGTTACTGATGGTAGCTTGTTACTTGGTCCCAGCTCCCTGCAGGTTTTTCACTAGGTCCCCCCGTGTGGTTCGGGATTTTTTGCTCACCGTTTTGTGTCATTTTGACCCCAGGGGTGAGACTTGCTGGGGCCCCAGGTCGAGGGGTTTATCAGGGGTCTTGTAGTCTTCCATTTCCTAATTTAATTGCCCCCAAGTTGATTTCTTCAAACCAAGCGCTTACCTTTGCAGATTCAGTTTTCCCCAGCTGGGGGGTCTAAAATTTTGTTTTGGTGTCCTTTGAAGTCTTTGGTCTTGGCCATAGTGGGGGGTTGGAGGGATTTTTTGGGGTTTGGGAAAGAGGTGTTTTATTGATAACAAGTTCAAACAGGTGCCAAAGAAGGTAACGAGTGGAGGACAGGGAGCTTTTAAAGAAGAAGTTACAGGTTGTGAGAGCCAGAAATCGTTGTTTTTGTAGGTGAAAAAAATACTTATTTTCATCCATAATTGCAAAAAAAATTCATAAAAAATCCTTACAATGGTTTTTTGGGATTTTTTTTCTCTAAATTTGTTGTATAGTTGACGTGTCCCCATGATGAAAATTACAGGCCTCTCTCATTTTTTTAAGTGGGGGAACTTGCAAATTGGTGGTGACTAAATAATTTTTTTTCCCCGGGGAAAAATGATATTAAAGAGAGAATCAATTAACCCAATTCCCCCCTTTGATTAAAAAATCTACAAAAATACCCAAATATTGAAAAAAAAAATTTGAAAAATGATCAACACATCAAAAAGTATTTACGGGGGTTTGGAGGGACGCATGTGGGGGCTGACGTTTTTTCCCTTTTGCCCCCGGGAATTTTTAAAAGTTTATGTGAATTTAGCAGCAAACCGATTTTTTTTCAATATATTTTGGTGATCCTTTCCCCTTAAAAAACCAAGATATTTTCTTCCAAATTCGGGGCATGTCACAAAAACAAAGGCCAAAGATGACTTTGAGAAAACCCCGCCTACAAGAAAAACCCTTCATCACCGCCCCCCCCTGAGCGACGACCCGGGGACTATATTACCCGGGGGGGGGGCTTGGCCGGGCGGCGCCAAAGGAACAAAACTCGAGGCCATAAAAAATATACCCCTTGAGATAGTTAAAAATGAAAACGGAGGTGGTTGTACGATTGAGGCCCAAAATAAAAGGGGTTTTGTACTTTTAAAAGAGTTTTAACCACCCTGGGAAGAGAAAGTCCCGGGCAATCGCTCACCAAAACAACAAGGGAGTCGCACACTACAACGTTGCAGCACGGGACCTTCGCTACAAAAGTCTCCGCTTAACTACTCCGGGAGGTGAGTGAAACCCAGTGGGATTTAAAAAAGGTGAAGGAGAGGGTGAAGGGTTTGGAGGGGTTTCTTGCCGCAAAAACCCTGAGATTGTACGTCCCAGAGTCGGGAAATGCCTCGGCCAGGATTTTTTCTGGGGTAAAGGAGTTTACCCTTGGAGAAAACCCCCTGTTTGATCGGCCACCGGCGCGGCCCCCAAAGCCCGGGGGGGGGAGGGGCCCCCGTGAATAATTCTTCGAGTGCACTTTTTCCAGGGAAAAGATGGAGATTCCCCGACGACCCGCAAACCACTTGAGCTTTCAAGGCAGAGTTTCCCCTCTCCCCAGGACTACTCCCCCTTTTCCCCGGGCAGCGGCAGCCTTTGGAAGGGCCAAAACGACTATTTGGGACCACCAGTGTGAAAGAAAGGACTGCGACCCCCGGGCCCCTTTTATGGTATTCTTTGATGGTAAAACTAACTTTTAAATTTCCCCGGGATGAGGCTCTCTTCACATTAAACGTCAATAAAAAAGTTTTGAATTTGCTCATATTTAGCAATGTTGCTAGCGAATGTGGATAGTAAGAAACCCCACCTGTGGAAAATGTTTAGCAAACATGAAATTTTTGTATAGTTGGGGGTTTGGCGTACCCATGGGTTTTATGTGATCAATTTTTTGATTTTTAGGTGTTTGCCTTAAAGCATTCAGTCTTTTTAAATTCTTTTTATTGCGGTTTTACTACCCCCTGTGTTTTCCGGGGCTGTTGCCCCCTATTCATTTTGTTTCATAGGTTCAGTGACTCAAAAATTCTTGGTATTTGCTTACTGCGCCTTTTGAATTGCCCAGGAAAAACAAAAGCTTCCCGAGGCGAATTTTTTTTTGGGGGTTTCTTCACTTAAATTTAAGGCTCAGAGCGTTTTTTATGCCCGCAAGCTTTTTAAAACGTTGCGCACACGTTTTTTTTTGGGTTTTTGGTGAAGCGTTCAGCATTCAATAGAAAAATTTTATAAAATAATAATTATTAATCATTTTGATGTTTACTACGATTTCCTCACTTCAAATTGGGTTTTTGGCTAAAAGAGCCGTTACAATTAAATTTTTATTTTTTTATTTTTCTCTCAAATCCCCTGCTTAAGACTGGGAATTAATTAAACATCACAAGTGGTGTTTGAAATTTCCGTCTGAAAAGGGATTCCCTTAATTTTTTTTTTTAAAAAAGTTATCCTTTTGCTTTTTGACCCACTAACAAACACGACTTTAAAGAGCGGGGACTGGGTTTTTGGGTTTTAGACCGATCTCACGACATACTGTGGAAGAGAACATGCTTATTTAGGCGGTACTCTTTTTGGGGAGGTTACGTCGGGGGAGGGGGGAGGGGGTGGGGGGAGGGGTTGAATTTTTCAGTTTAATGTGTCTTTCTGTTTTTTTTGTTTTTTTTCGGTATTTTTTTCTCAACATTACCCCCGAAAATATCTCTGGACAAGTTAAAATGGGGTTCTGGGCGTCATTGCTTTTCCATTTATGCTCAATGACGGGGTTTTGTAAAGGGAAGCCAGAGGGGCCAAAAACAATGGATAAAATAATTTCTTTGGGGAACCCCAAAGGGGGGTTAAAACCAGTGAACTTTTAAAGAGGGTGTGGACACATTTAAAAGGGGTTTTGAATGAAAATTTTGAATTTAAAAGGACTACTTGGGGATGGTGAGCATTCGGGGATGCGAGGGAGGGTGGTCAAGGTTCCACCTAACTTTTTATAAATCAAGAGGGGCTCCTTTTTGGTGAAAAAAGTCCCCCCCCTTTTGTAGTTCTGGGTTATCGTGATCCAAAGGGGGACGATACGCAAGAACGGAAAAATGTTTCACCCCTTGTTTTGGCTAGGTTTTATGCTCCCAAGGGGATGAACAAGTTTATTTTCTTCCTTTTTGTTGTTTTAACCCCAATTTAGATTTCCTTTTATTGTTTTTAGGGGGGGATTTCAATGAAAAAAGCCCCCATTTTCTTGACCAATTCCTCACGAACCTAAGGGGCCCATCAAATGTGCCCTACTTTTTCAAGCCTTTTCAAAAAATATGCAGTTTGGGGCCCTGGCTTTTCCCTACACCACAGATAGACAGTATTCCTTTTTATTCTCATGTTCATCAAAACTCCCGGTTTGTTATTCTTTTTGGGACAAAAAATTTCCTAACCTTCGGCAGTGAAATTACAAGGATTGTTTTTTTCGGACCATTCTCCATTAGTGCTTGAATGATTTTCCCCAGCGACCCCCCATGTTTATCAATGGCGTTTTAAACCCCCATTTACTCCAGATAAGGAGTTTGTCAATTTTTTTCTTTGAAATCCCTTTTTTCCAGAAAAATAATTCAACACCCGGTATGTTCCCGCTTACCCTAGGGAGTCTCCCAAAAAAACATACCTACGTGGCCAAATTATTCATACAGCCAAAAAAAGAGTTTGCTTCGCGACTTCGGGGCCCGAGCGAATCCTAGCCAATTTGGGGAGAAAATATGCCACGGGTTTCCTTCCTTGATTGCAAAAAAAGAGCGCCAATATCCAATCTGAATTGGGGAGCTTTCTACCCGGGAAGGAAAGCTCTCTTTCGAGCTCGGTACAGAGTGTAGAAAAGGCGACAAGGCCAGTAAACTCCCTTTCACATAGATCCGTAAATCGAGGGCCCCACGTTTAATCCACAAATAAGGACCCCGTCTGGTGCACCACAGTTAATAAAGGATCAATGAAATTAAAAAATTTTTTCTGGGTTACACTCTGAATCCCTCAAGACCTTTTCTGATTTATTCCTCTTTTAAAGGCCTGAATATGCCCTTTAATTGATACAGACACCCGACTATTAGAAGAAGAATTTTCACTGAGGAGATTGCAAAGGTGTCCCCAATGAAAAACGGGGAAATCACGGGTCCCGGGGGTTTTTCCAACGAAATTTACGGAGTTTTTTGGGGTTGCTTTGCCCATTCTTGTTTCGATTTTGCAGAGGCCTTAAAACCTCAAAGCTACCGCCTAGTCTTTTTCAAGCTTCAATTCATTTCATAAAGAAAAACAAAAACCCCCCGGAAGTGGGTCCTTTTTGCCCAATCTCGCTTTTTTAAAAGTGATTTAAAAAAACCCAGCCAAGTTTTTGCCATCGTATGGAAGGCTGCTCACAAATAAACACTTTGACCAGGGGTGGGTTTTTGAGAAAAAAGGCATTTGTTTTTCAATATTAGGGCCTTAGAATATACTGTACCCCCTGGCGGGGGACCCAGAGGTGGGGGTCTCACTTGTGCAGAAAAAAGGTTTTGACCCCGTTTAGTGGGGTTACCTAACAGCCACCTTAAGATTTGGGTTTTGGGCCCCAAATTTATTGGGGATAAAGATCTTTTTTTTCCCCCATGGTTTGGTAGGGGGTAAAACTTGCCTTGACTATTTTCCCTTGCACCGGGATAGACAGGGGGTGTCCCCTCTCCCCTTGTTGTTTCTTTGGGGAATCGAAAATCTCGCCATTGGCATTTCGTCAATGATGCCATTTTAAGGAAAATCCGGGGGGGTCAGAGCAGAAAATCTGTATAGCGGTGACCTCCTTTTTTTTATCTTAACCCTGATACCTCATTGCCACGGCCTTATTGTTTTTAAAAAATTTTGGGTAATCTCAGGGACAAGTGAATTAGGGGAAAAGTGAGCTTTTTTTTGTAAACAAGGCTGCTTAAAGTGCTCTTTTACAAGCTTAGTTTTGGATTGTCCGGGGGTCAAATTTACCATTGGGGTCAAAGTGACAAAGGGAAAATTCAAATCTGTTCGGAAAACTTTGGTTTTCTCTACAGACAGTTTGAAACAATCTTTTTCTTTTGGAAAAGGACCTCTTTTCTTTCGGGAAAGGATTAATGTCATTTAAAAGAGGTGTTGCCCAAAAAATTTTATATTATTTTTTTGTCACCCCTTTTTTTCCAAAATTTTTTTTATTTACGGATCAAATTATGATTTTATTTGGGATGGAAAAAAACCACGGATTGGTAGAAAAAAATTTTAAAAAGCCAAGTCATGGGGGGTTTAGCTCTACCAAATTTTCAGACATACTATTGGGTGCAAATTTTAGGCCTTCTGTAGGCTGAGAGGGTCCCAGGCCCTAGGGCCAAAATTTGGGGCCAGTGGGTCGAAGTTTTGAAAAATGCTGCACTTTCTTTTGGTTGTGCTCGTCTCTCCCCGGTCCCTTTGGCAAAAGGGGTGTCAACCCCAATTTTAAGCAGTCTCTTAAAATTGGAAAAAAGTTCCGCTTGCCTTTTGGGTCGGGCTTTTTTTCTTCAGGCCAATCAATCAGAAAAAATTTTTTTTCCTCCATCTTTGAATGATGGGGTTTTTAATCGGGGACTCATGGCCTCTCCTCACTAGCCCAATATTCTTTGTATAATTTGTCTTTGCCAGTACAGGAAAGGTTCAAACCTCCCCCAATCCCATTTTCCCTATCTCCAGACTAGGAATTTGTCAGAGCTAAACACCGAATTCCCCAAGGCCTGGAATAAAGTATAGAGAGCATCCCGGAGCTGAAAAAAGCTTCCAGGGGCGCAATTTTGAGTATATGCAATCATTTATGATTACGAACCCTTTTGGGTGCCTTTAAAGATCGATGGGGAAAAGGATTTTTGGGGGGGGGGAAAAATTGGGGGAAAACACCTGGGAATCGTGCTGGCAGGGGGCATTGTCCCTTTAGCATAGCACGCCTCATTCAATTCAAGGGGGTTCACCGTATCCAGGTCTGGGGGAGACTTGGGGAAGAATTTCTTGATTTTGATCCTCCGTGTTTAGATGTAAATTGAAAACCCGGCCACAGGCTAGTTTGGGGCTGTCAAAAATGTCAGGGGGGTTTTGGGAATTAATATTTAAATGTTTTCTGAATATAAACAGTTATAGATCCCTCTCCCCCTTTCAGCCCTTTTGGAGTATGCCCATAAGCACCCCCCTGCAAGAATCCAGTCGGACACTGTTTCTTTTAAAAACTTTTTAGCTAGCGGCTAATACTACAGAAAGGAAGATGGCGTCCCCCATCTTATAAATATTGGGGGGAGAAGGTGTTGTGCTCTCTGAAACTAGAAAAAATTAAAATTAAATTCACGTGGGAACCCCAAAAATGTTTTATGAGGCTTGGGGTCCATTTCCGGGCTACTTTAAACAGCCCTCCTCTGAAGCTTTTCCCATTAAAACCAAAAAAAGTCTGATTTGACCTCCCGGGATTAGGGGTTTGGGTGAGCATTTTTCTGTGTTTTTTTTTGGGGTGGGGGGGGGGGGGATTTTGGTTGATGGCCTTATTGGGTTTTGCTGCGGTGCCCTGTTATTCGCCCGGGAAGAGGGGTAAGGTGGAGCTTGTTTTTTCCCCGTTATTTTAATTTTTTAAAATTTTGTTCAGCCACATAAAAAATTTAATATTCTTTTTATTTTAAAAAAATTTTAACTTTTTTTTTTTGGTCCCGTGGATGATTGGTTGTGGCCTGAGTCTGTGAGTGGGATTTCTCCACCCCCTCCCCCAATGTTTACAGGAACAATGGGGAGGTATTTTCTCGTTTCCCCATATATAGATGCCTTAATTTTTTAGCCTCTGCCGGGGGTTTTAACTTTTTCTAAAGTATGGTATCTTTAAAGTTATTATTATTATTTTTTTTTTTTATATGTATTATTTGTATTTTTGTCTAGTTGAGTATATTATTTATATTGCTTTGTCTTGTCTGTGTGTGTGTAAAAACTTAATAAACAGAGTTCTCAAAAAAAAAAAAAAAAATGATATTTATCCATTCAGTTCCCCTTGTCCATCTTCATCCAGATCAGGAACAGTCAACAACGGCATCTGAGTGTTGTCTCCAGGCATCCCTCTCCAACCTATCTCAATATCATAGCTTTCTCAAAGGTCAGTAACAAATTACAAACATCACACACAGTGCTATCAAAGCTGCCATTAAATCTGAACCATCACTGCCCCTACTGGCCTACCTGATCTTGCAATCAAGTCTTCGCTGACTTCCAGCTCCTTCAGATATACCAAATGCATCCCTTATATTCTTCAATGCATATATAACCCTAGTGATAATATCTGAACTATCTGGACTCAAAGTATAACTAACATTATCAATAGGATCTTCCCAAATGTTACACCATACCATGGAAAAAGTCCCCCCTTCTCCCTTAGACTCATCCTTCAATGATAGACTTGAAGACTATGACATGCCTCCATGTCTTTTCATCCTATTTCCAACCCTAGATTTATCTGTGTCCGGTGCTACCCCTCTTTTAATGGTAGAAACCTCATATGGAAGCTTCAACGTTGACATGTAACAACCTCCTATCCATCCATAGGGTAAGAATATATATGCTTTATCACCACAAACCCTCAAAATATCTCTAAAATTTCCCATAGTTACATTACCAGGCAAAAGCTAATCTTTTAACCATCAAAGTCCTGCTCTTCTTACTAACTGGTACATAAAAAGTAACCTATTTCTCATTACTACCCTTAAGGTCATGCCTACCCAAAGTTATCATATAATCATCACAATCTGATATTCCCATAAACATACCCCTTACATCATATGTTTTATTAGAACAAAAACAACTTTTAACCCTCAAATGGTTTCATCTCAAATGCTTCAGGGTTTGCTGTTACCTGATTTTTCTTCCCATCTAACAAATGCACACAAGTTAATTCACTTAACCCAATAACACCTAAACCTAGGCTTAAACAAATGTTTTGACAACAACATTATTTTATCGGTTACTGATTGTTGCTGATACCACAGTCATGACAAAGCATAAAATTGACACATACTTGATAGAGGTCGAGCGACCGTCTCTAATATGTTTGGTGCTGGAATTCTCACCAGACATGGACCCTCAAGATTCCTCACTGATCTTACAGAATGAGCTGTTGGAACCAAAGATTCCTACCTGCTATCTTTAATTTTCACAACAGAAGAATCAAACTACATGCATTTAATTTCTCTCTTCCCTAACGAGCGGTACTGATCAGATACCTCTCCTTGTCTGTCATCAAAATCAAAGACCTCATCCTGTACCTCCATGATGAATCTATATTCTCTCCACTACTATCTGTTCTCCTATTTTAACCCTATTCGTACTATCATTGACAGCACTCTCCATCCGTAACATAAACCCCTGAGTCCTTCTTGCTACCCCCTTTAATTTCAGAAAAGTTGTTGTCGGTGTCATACTTCCCACATTTGTTATTGCCATCGTATCATTAATCCCTTCCAAAGTTACCATTAAAGTAGTTGATTTAGTTGATGTATCAACACTCTTAACTATTTCTAGTGCGAAAGTTGCCGATATCCTATGTGTATTATCTACTGTTGGAGTGTCTACTGTAATAATATACTTCCTGAACTCCTTTGGTGACTGTGGAAACTTCAACAGATTTCAAATCTTCCATTATAAGCGTCACTTTACGAATTACATAGCCCTTTAACCAATCATTCTTAACCGGAACAAATTCTAATGCTTGCACTAGATAAGTACACATATATTCTCCCTGACCTTTCTCTGTAACATTACGCAACATAAGTGAACAGTCACTCATAACCCTCTTCCAAACTATACCTCCTTTGATTAGGTGCAACAGCTTCTACTCTTGGTCCTGATAACAATACTTCTTCGCCATAATTATCTCTCCATGTGGGAGGAACGTCCCCATCCTAACCCTAATAAGTATTTTTCCTCTAAAATTGGTGCTGGAGCCATTGGCTTCCTTATAATCAAATGCGATATATTTATGGCTTTAATAACTATCAATGTTGAAAGAGTTAAATTGCTTCTCACTGTTGTTTTAATAGACTGACGTGTTAATGTCCTTATTGTTACTTCCTCCATTTTCCCCAAAGCTTTGAAGTCTTTGCTTGTACTTCCATCTATCACCACTAGTGTCACTTTTTCCACTCTCAGTCCTACCTCTAATCCCTGACTTTCAAACTTTTGATTATAAAAAATACACCTATAATTACCTTGATCTTCCTACTCTAAAATGTCCTTCACCACTGCTCTCTCTCTCTCTTACTACTAACTTTGAAACTTAGCTTACTGTCTTAGAGTTCCTTCAACCTAGTTCTCCTAACTTTTTTGTCTAATCTTTTCTCCTAACCTTTAAAAACCTTTTCCACTGATTTATTCACAAAATCCCTTTACCACCAATTTTTAGAATATGTGATTGGGAAAGTCCCCACCTGCTTCTGACTTCTTTACACACAGACTTGGCAAACGACTAAACACCTTTTAGCCTAGCCTGAAATCTCTTAGTGTAAGAATGTAACCCAGAATAACAGTCACCCCTTTTAACTTTATTTTCCAGACAGATTGTCTAATAGGCAGTCTAATAGATTATCATCCTTCCTATGATATTATCTTTTTAAGCAAATATGATTCCCAAAAACCCTACTTTTTAACATCCTCTACCAGACAGCCATTTAGTGTACATCTTATTGTACAATTCAATTTAAACAATGCATCTCTTCCCAACAATGCAATAGGTATATTTTTAGTATGTCTATTTTGATTTCTCTTTGAGTTCTATAGCAGAGCTCAATTGGTTCCTTAAGAGTAATTAACTGTTTTACTACCTCAAATCCCTATCCTAATTAGTTCATTTTACATAGTGAGATGTTTAACCTCTTTAGGCTGAACACAGATAAAAGCTTTTCCACTATTCACCATTACTTCTCATAGTCCTCTGGTTTTACTTCAATTGTTAGATATTTTCTCTTCTTCTCTAATCGATGCTATCAGCTGACACCCCCCTTCGTATCTTCTAGGCTCTAGAATCCTTAGGGTTCACCTGGAGAACAGGTGATCTTGACTGGCCCCTGTATCTTCCTTAAAAATGTTCTCTGTTGTTTCCTCCTGACTTGTTGCACTCACAGGTAAAGTAACCAATCTGTCCACAATTATAACAGTCTTCTGAAAGTTGCTGGAAGTGTAGCTGAAATCTTCCTCCTCCTTCTATTTCTTCTCGTCCTCTTCCTCTCCAATTCTGTGTCTGTCCAGAAACTGGCTGTGGATATGGAACACCTGGTACCCCCCTTGGCTGGTACAATTGCATTTGATATTGTTCAGTTGAAGCTGTAACAGTGATTGTTGATTTGGTTCACTCTGATTCTTCATAACCAAAGCTTCTCTTCTCCTTCTTCTTCTCCAATTCTTGGGATCCTTTTCTCAGCAGTTTCTCCTCTTCTAAACTATTCGCTTCATCCAGGCATGATAAGCATCGGTCTATATCTCCTTCTATTTCTTCTGTGCCAGTCCTTGTAGGATAAACTCCTTTTGAATACACAGCACCTTCAGTCTCCTCTTTATCGCTGTCTTCATCTGAACTCGAACCTCATTCTTCTCTTAGTTTCCAGACATCTCGGTTTTTCTTACTTCTGGAGTTTTGGATTTATCTTTTTGGTCGTTTCTGCTTGTCCTCTATCTATTATTCGTTCATCTTCATCTCTGATGCAATAATCACCCTGCTGGATGATCACTGGAAGCTGAGGATAAGCATCCCTAAGCTCTACTTCCTTCTCATAAGGTGGGTGTCTTTTTGCTGAATCCGTATGTGAGAAAGGTGTACTAACTTCTGCCATTAGTTTTTCTATCGCCTTTCCTTCTTTTAGCATTTTCTCTATACCTCTGTTTATCTTATCGCTGGACTCTTTTATCAGTTTTTGTTTGAGAATGAAGGGCAACTTTTGTTTCATTTGCCGGATAACCTAGCAATACTCTTAACTAAAGGATTACCATTTTGTATTATATCAACCGGTGTAATGACTTTTTATAGCCTTGATGTCGTTTTTCCCCATTGTAACAACCCTTTTATATTCCTTTATCGTGAATTATTTTATTTTTAGACTATATAGCCTATGGCTTCCCCCCTTCAATTATTAATATAAACCTAAACAACCCCAAAAAATTTTTTTTAATTTTAATTTTTTTTTTTTTTTTTAAATAAATCAATTAAAAATCATGAATAATTAAAACAAATTTTTATTACTATATCCTATGTCACCAATTTATCAATTAGTGGTGGCTATCTTACCACAACCCATCAAATGCAAGTAGTCAACTTCAGACTACAATACCCATAAACAAAGCCTGTAACCTTACAACACTACAATTCCCATAAATTCCATTGTTTAATATGCACCCAAGTATCTTAATTCCAGAATAATGTCAGTACCTGATTTCCAACCGAACTGTAATCCAGCCCAGTGATGCACAGAGACTCCAAAATGCAAATTTTATTCAAATCAGTATTTGCCAAGCCTATGTGAAATTGTCATAACATCACATATCCTGTTAGGGGAAGATTTTGTGAACTAGCCTGATATCTGATCCGATCCTCTGCCGCGTCACGTGATGTCACGTCAGCACTTCCTCTCTCTCTCTCTCTCTCCTGTCGTATCGTCCTATTGCTCCTCTCAAATGACAGAAGAACAGAGACACAGGAAAATATTTTAGTAGTTAATGCAATACTGAGTTACTTCAACCATATTCAACATTCCCCCACTCATATTCGCTTTAAGACTTAATTTAATTCATTACGTATTATATTTTAATCCGTCATTTAACTCAGGACTAAATAGATCGCTCAAAACATTATTTTATTTTAATCCGTCATTTAATTTAATTCATTATACTCCGTCACCATATATCTAATGTATAAATTCACTACATCTCAACAAATAGTTTCATGTTCAAACACCAGCCGCTTTAAAACTATAAGATTCGTGTTAAAATCTCTCCTCTTTGTTCCCACGTCTGTGTCTCCCTGTCTCCCCCTGCAGTGTAACAGATGTGTTGTTTAGTAAAATCCCACGCATGCGCGATACATTCAAAAATACTTTTTCACCGTGGAAGGGAGATTCTTAGATCTCTCCCCAACCCCAAATAGACGGTTAACAGTCCTGCTGTACCTCCGTTTCCCCCTCATAGTCAAACAACATTTAACAGCGCTCACAAAACATAGAACCGAAATTCCACATACAAACATAATTTAAGAGGCTTTATTACCATCGCAGTGGACCTCTACGGTCACATGTTAGCATGCAGCATATTAGCATTTAGCCTTAGCATTTAGCCTTAGCCTGTATGCACCATGTAGCATAAAAACAATGCACCTGACATTGCGTCTTTAATTACTTTTTCCTTTGTCCTAACTTTAGGCTGCCGTGAGTTCTGGATATTTTTATGTGAGCGGTCTCCCCCCAAGCGGATATCCCGTCGGAGAGAAGATGGGCAAACAACCCCCACTAAATCTACAACCAAACTCCAGTCATGACTGACTGACTGACCTGTTACCCATAACGCGTTACCAGGATTTTATGGCCCACCATGCGGTCGCCTCGTTTGTTCCGAGGGCTTTATCAAATCCTGCAATGTCCTAACTTGTACAGTGGGGAAAATAAGTATTTAGTCAGCCACCAATTGTGCAAGTTCTCCCACTTAAAAAGATGAGAGAGGCCTGTAATTTTCATCATAGGTACACGTCAACTATGACAGACAAATTGAGATTTTTTTTCTCCAGAAAATCGCATTGTAGGATTTTTAATGAATTTATTTGCAAATTATGGTGGAAAATAAGTATTTGGTCACCTACAAACAAGCAAGATTTCTGGCTCTCACAGACCTGTAACTTCTTCTTTAAGAGGCTCCTCTGTCCTCCACTCGTTACCTGTATTAATGGCATCTGTTTGAACTTGTTATCAGTATAAAAGACACCTGTCCACAACCTCAAACAGTCACACTCCAAACTCCACTATGGCCAAGACCAAAGAGCTGTCAAAGGACACCAGAAGCAAAATTGTAGACCTGCACCAGGCTGGGAAGACTGAATCTGCAATAGGTAAGCAGCTTGGTTTGAAGAAATCAACTGTGGGAGCAATTATTAGGAAATGGAAGACATACAAGACCACTGATAATCTCCCTCGATCTGGGGCTCCACGCAAGATCTCACCCCGTGGGGTCAAAATGATCACAAGAACGGTGAGCAAAAATCCCAGAACAACACGGGGGGACCTAGTGAATGACCTGCAGAGAGCTGGGACTAAAGTAACAAAGCCTACCATCAGTAACACACTACGCCGCCAGGGACTCAAATCCTGCAGTGCCAGACGTGTCCCCCTGCTTAAGCCAGTACATGTCCAGGCCCATCTGAAGTTTGCTAGAATGCATTTGGATGATCCAGAAGAAGATTGGGAGAATGTCATATGGTCAGATGAAACCAAAAAAGAGCTTTTTGGTAAAAACTCAACTCGTCGTGTTTGGAGGACAAAGAATGCTCAGTTGCATCCAAAGAACACCATACCTACTGTGAAGCATGGGGGTGGAAACATCATGCTTTGGGGCTGTTTTTCTGCAAAGGGACCAGGACGACTGATCAGTGTAAAGGAAAGAATGAATGGGACCATGTATCGTGAGATTTTGAGTGAAAACCTCCTTCCATCAGCAAGGGCATTGAAGATTAAACGTGGCTGGGTCTTTCAGCATGACAATGATCCCAAACACACCACCCGGGCAACGAAGGAGTGGCTTCGTAAGAAGCATTTCAAGGTCCTGGTGTGGCCTAGCCAGTCTCCAGATCTCAACCCCATAGAAAATCTTTGGAGGGAGTTGAAAGTTCGTGTTGCCCAGCGACAGCCCCAAAACATCACTGCTCTAGAGGAGATCTGGATGGAGGAATGGGACCAAAATACCAGCAACAGTGTGTGAAAACCTTGTGAAGACTTACAGAAAACGTTTGACCTGTGTCATTGCCAACAAAGGGTATATAACAAAGTATTGAGAAACTTTTGTTATTGACCAAATACTTATTTTCCACCATAATTTGCAAATAAATTCATAAAAAACCCTACAATGTGATCTTTTGGATTTTTTTTTCTCAATTTGTCTGTCATAGTTGACGTGTACCTATGATGAAAATTACAGGCCTCTCTCATATTTTTAAGTGGGAGAACTTGCACAATTGGTGGCTGACTAAATACTTTTTTTCCCCACTGTATACATATCTTGGCCCCGATTGTTCTTGACTTACTATTCAAGCAACACATCTCTATAAACAATCCATAAGCTCTACCCACTTTTGCGCTGTTTTTAAATTTTTTTATAATGATTAGCCAGACCCCCAGTTATCAGCAATAACGCCACACGAGGCACGGTCGTATGGTACATTTCTCCAGTGTACAATCACATAGCATCCAAACTAACAACCTGTGAGGAAAACTCACCCTTTTCTGGCACTTCAGACAGAGTTAGCTTGGCGGCTGAATGAAACAGAGGAGAGATGCAGACCAGCCCCACGTTGGGCGCCATTTGTCGTATCGGGTGAATGGTGGCAATTATTGCTGATGAACAAAGGAGTCCGCTCATA
The DNA here is from genome assembly GCA_902810595.1 of Coregonus sp. 'balchen'. NCBI lineage: Eukaryota > Metazoa > Chordata > Actinopteri > Salmoniformes > Salmonidae > Coregonus > Coregonus sp. 'balchen'. The sequence continues at coordinate 5,701,469 of LR778262.1, forward strand.
CTGAACTTGGATCATAAGGTTTATTCATATCACAAGCTTCATCATAAGTGACAGATGTCATGACATCCGGAGAGCGACGCCTCAGAATGGCTGCTCTGCCCTTCTTCTTCGTTTAACCCCTACTTATAAACAATGCAAAAAGATGGGCTCCCTCTTCTGGCCAATCACCAGTCTCCCCTGTCTACAACACACTTCCTGTCTGTTGTATGTGGCGTTACACTAAAACATTCCCTCTTGATACTAAAATTAACGTCCTCTCTGGTTCCACTTAAAACATTTAACAAAGGCATAATCCCAATACACGACACCCCCATAACTTACTACATTTGCACACACTGTATATATATTTTCTGTTGTATTTTTGACTTTATGTTTTGTTTTACCCCATATGTAACTCTGTGTTGTTGTTTTTATCGCACTGCTTTGCTTTATCTTGGCCAGGTCGCAGTTGTAAATGAGAACTTGTTCTCAACTGGCTTACCTGGTTAAATAAAGGTTAAATAAATAAAATAAAAAATAAACTGCTACGTTAATTATCCTAACCTGCTGCGTAAATTCTTCTAACCTGCTAGAAAAAGTCAATTCCGGTTATAGCTGCATCGAAGTGACGTGTTTTTAGGGAATCTCATATGCAAGAATGCATACAAGGTTCTCTGAAACATGATTGTGACAGAGAGCGGTTTCAGTTTTACTGCACACACCAAAACCAAGGACAGCGGAACGTTTTGGGGTTGCTTTCTGTTTTCGGAAATAGTAGTGTAGACTGTGCAGTGTAACACCACCAACTATATTTGGCTTCCATAAACAGTTGGATATTGGACAGTTACTTTCCTAATGTAGTAACACCACCAACTACAACGACGCCAGGACAGCGGAGTCACTGACCACCTTCCTGAGACACTTGAAACCCTACCTCTTTAAGGAATACCTGGAATAGTATAATTTGTAAGTCGCTCTGGATAAGAGCGTCTGCTAAATTACGTAAATGTAAATGTAAACTATATTTGGCTTCCATAAACAGTTGGATATTGGACAGTTACTTTCCTAATGTAGTGATAAAAATAAGCAATTTCACAACTCGAAGACAGAGTTCTTTTAAAGTAGATGTATTTATTTACCAATAAATAGAACTCCAGTATAAAAACATGCACTTCAAGCAGAAAAGCTACATAAAACAAGTAAAATGAGGATAAACAAATACCATTTCTCTGACATGGGGGATTGGAAATGATGCAGACAATTACATTGATAGAAGCCACAATCTAGCTGCAATATTAAAGCTGATCTACCCCCTAAAATGTTGTAACAAAAACATTTAAAAAATACACTTCCCTTCTTGCAGTTATAAACCTTTTGTCAAATGATTAAAAATAAATTATAAACATTGTTCACAGTATATTGTATTGTAAACGGCACACATTGTGCAGGTCACAGTCTCTAACCTTCACCCCTCTATCCAGCTATCTATCCAGCTATCTATCCAGCTATCTATCCATCTATCTATCCAGCTATCTATCCAGCTATCTATCCAGCTATCTATCCAGCTATCTATCCAGCTATCTATCCAGCTATCTATCCATCCATCAATTCATAACTTCCTTTATCCTTCTTTCATCCTCATCCTCAATCCATTTAATATATTTTCATCCTCATCCTCAATCCATTTAATATATTCTTTCATCCTCATCCTCAATCCATTTAATATCTTTTCATCCTCAATCCTTTATTATTAGTATTATTATTTAACCCTTAGTTGACTGACAACACATATCCAAACTCAAGCAAGCCTAAAGCATATGAATCCTTGTGATTGGTTCAACCTTGCTTCGTTATGGAACATCCCCGGTCGGTCCTGTTTTGTGCATTAGCTTCATTACTCAGTGAGTCTCTCCTACTCTGAAATGATAGAATCCAGTCTTCTTTTCCCTCTGCTCTTCGTCTTCTTGTTTTACAGTACTTTGTGCTTCATCCTCCTCAGGAATTTCTGTAGTTTTAGCCTCAGGCCAGAGTGCCCTGATGGAGAGCTAGAGGACAGGAGAGGAGGGAGAAAGAAACAGAGCAGGCAGAGAGAGAGAGAGAGAGAGAGAGAGAATGACAATTTAGTCATTTAACAGACGTCTGAACCTAAGAAAGAAGCTGTACTAGCTGCATGATACGATCATAAATACGATCATCGTAAGGAAACCGTCACCTAAAGTAATATCGCAGTACAACAATACAACTGACGCAGAGAGAGATCAAGACAAATAGATATAGCCATACAGAAAGGGAGAGAAGCCGAGATAGAGAGAAAGAGAGATACGAGAGAGAGAGAGAGAGCGAGAGAAAGCAGGGAGCGCAGCAAAAGAGAGAGAAAGAGAGAGTGATAGCAAAAGAGAGAGAAAGAGAGATACGAGAGAGAGAGAGCGAGAGAAAGCAGGGAGCGCAGCAAAAGAGAGAGAAAGAGAGAGTGATAGCAAAAGAGAGAGAAAGAGAGATACGAGAGAGAGAGAGCGAGAGAAAGCAGGGAGCGCAGCAAAAGAGAGAGAAAGAGAGATACGAGAGAGAGAGAGAGCGAGAGAAAGCAGGGAGCGCGGCAAAAGAGAGAGAAGAAAATAAGTGGAAAAAATCAGAGAGCAGAGGAAGGTTTGTAAATCAGTCTGTCCATCCATCCACCTTCGCTTGGGGTACTCACCATTCATACTGTGTAGTGGTCTGTGTCTGTCTGTTAGCTCCCATCCACTCTTTCTCCTCTTCCTCCTCCTCCTCCTCCTCCTCCTCTTCCTGTTGTCTGTCTAGTATCTGGTCCCAGATCTCAGTGTTAACCCACAGCGACCCCGACAGGGTGAGGATGGGCCCGGTGCAGGTGATCCAGCGGCACAGGGGGCAGCGTACTGTAAGCAGGCCGCTCTGGAGACTGGACATGGTCTGCAAGCACGGCCCACAGAATGTGTGCTTACAGTGGAGCATCCGAGGGATCTTCTCCGTGCGAGAGTAGGGCTGGAGGCAGATGCAGCACTCCATGTCCTCGCTCGTCAGACCCATGGCTAGCTGGCTGGGGTGCGGATGGACGGACGGATGGACGGATGGACGGCTGGAGCACAGAGGAACTCTGGACGGAGAGTCAGTATCTGGGCAGGAAGACGTGGGGTTTAAACGCTGGTCTGAGGTCAGTTTTCCCCTTGTGGTTTATTAAGGTCCTGGTTTGGATTTGATGAGGGTCAGCTGCTGATCCTAGATCTGTGCTTAGGAGCGTCGGTCAGGAAGCTGCAAAAGACATTATCATGTTAAATTAAAACACGTTCAAATTAGACTCGGTGACTTCATCACTGGCACTATGTTAACGTATCTAATATAAAAATATATCTTAAATCAACAGGCTGTCCGGTTTTTCTGAAAGATGTGAAGAAAAATATCCCACAGATTTCTAACATCCATAACTTTAAGATTTAGACAAACCTTTTCATTTTTATCATTATCAATAATAGGCAAGCTTTTACTTACAGGTTCTGGAAGATTCTCAGCACAGCGACTAACTATTCAACGACAAGACTTGGTGTGTGAGAGAGAAGCAATACTTGCAATACTGTCTGCCTGTGTGTGTGTGCTCTCGTTTTAAGCCTTGGGGGGAGGAGACATAATTCAGTTATTTGAATCAAAGTGCAATCACTCACCTCCTCCACTCTCAGGTGAGTCAGGTAAGTTCCATGGAACGAGTAAAACCGTTCTAGGCGGTTTTTTGTTTGTTTTTAGCAGACACTCTTATCCAGAGCAACTTACAGTTAGTGAGTGCATACAATCTTTTTTTATTTTTCATACTGGCCCCCTGTGGGAATTGAACCTGCGATGCAGCGCCTTAGACCACTGCGCCACTCGGGCGGCTAGTAGGTCGCTTCAGGAGAATTGCCAGGGCCGTGTAGAGACATTTACAGAGCAGGTGTTCATGTCTAAAAAGGGCACATACACTGAGTGTACAAAACATTAAGAACATCCGCTCTTTCCATGACAAAATCTCTGAAGCTGGAGACACTTATCTCCCTCACTAACTTTAAGCATCAGTTGTCAGAGCACCTTACCGATCACTGCACCTGTACACAGCCCATCTGAAATTAGCCCGCCCAACTACCTCATCCCTATATTGTTATTTATTTTGCTCATCTGTACCCCAGTATCTCTATTTGCACATCATCTCTTGCACATCATTCCAGTGTTAATACTAAATTGTAATTATTTTGCACTATAGCCTATTTTATTGCCTTACCTCCATAACTTGCTAAATTTGCACACTGTATATTAATTGTATTTCTGTTGTATTTTTTTTTTTTTGATTTTTGTTTTGTTTTACCCCATATGTAACTCTGTGTTGTTGTTTTTATCGCACTGCTTTGCTTTATCTTGGCCAGGTCGCAGTTGTAAATGAGAACTTGTTCTCAACTGGTTTACCTGGTTAAATAAAGGTGAAATAAAATAAAATAAATAAAATAAACATAGACTGACCAGGTGAATCCAGGTGAAAGCTATGATACCTTATTGATGTCACTTGTTAAATCCACTTCAATCAGTGTAGATGAAGGGGATGAGACAGGTTAAATAAGGATTTTTAAGCCTTGAGACAATTGAGACATGGATTGTGTATGTGTTCCATTCAGAGGGTGAATGGGCAAGACAAAATATTTAAGTGCCTTTGAACAGGATATGGTAGTAGGTGCCAGGCGTACCGGTTTGTGTCAAGAACTGCAATGCAGCTGCTGGGTTTTTCACGCTCGACAGTTTCCCGTGTGTATGAAGAATGGTCCACCACCCAAAGGACATCCAGCAAACTTGACACAACTGTGGGAAGCATTGGAGGCAACATGGGCCAGCATCCCTGTGGAACGCTTTCGACACCTTGTAGAGTCCATGTCCCGACGAATTGAGGCTGTTCTGACGGCAAAAGGGGGTGCAACTTAATATTAGGAAGGTGTTCCTAATGTTTGGTATACTCAGTGTACGTCCAGTTTAAAATAGATACATCTTATTTGTAGGGGCATTTTCACTGGGGGGGGGGGGGGGTATTACTTGTAAACTCAGATCTTGTGGACTTATAGAACATTATCTGTGGTCTTGTAGACTCCTGTGCACGTGCCTGGTCATTGTAGTGATTATGTACAGAATCAGTTCAATGGAAGCAGTATATCTTCTAGATAAGAGAGTGGCACAGTTCATTGGAAGCATTATCGCTTCTAGATAAGAGTCAGTGGCACAGTTCATTGGAAGCAGTTTGTTGTTGTAAAGCCACCTGCAGACCGTCAACTTCAGTAGTATTTCTTGTAAACAACCACAGGTCAATGTCACACAACTTCAGTAGAAATCTTATAAATAACCACACTAACAAGTCAAATAGAAAACAGTCTCCCTGTTGAAACTTGTAATAAACCGGATTCATTTTTAATTGACCTGTGATTGCTCTACCTTTTGTTTACCTGGAAATTCCTACCACACACACCTGTCTGTTCACAATGTCAGCTACGCACGCACAACAGACGCACAACAGACACACAACAGGCGCACAACAGACGCACAACAGACGCACAACAGACGCACAACAGACGCACAACAGACGCACAACAGACGCACAACAGACGCACAACAGACGCACAACAGACGCACAACAGACACAAAGTAAAAAGACCCAGCAAACATTTGTTCTTTAAAATCGCCTGCCAAGCAGGGTAATTTATTCACGTGAACAAAACATACCATTTCACGAGATTATTAAGCATGGAATGTGGGTGTTGTAACTCACAAAAGAATGACTATCATTAAAAGGGCCAGAACAAGAGACCGAAAGAACTTTGTCAAAGTCTTCTGCTATTCTCTAACAGTTATTTATCTGCTTCCTGAAGTAATGAGTAAGCTACACACTAAAACAATGTATGCTAAATGACAGTAAATTATGAGTAATTCTGCTAGCCAGGGACAGGGCTACAGTGTGTTTTCACATTAACCAGCTCTAACATCAGCCCTGTTTGGTTAGACAGCGACTATGTCCCAAATGGCACCCTATTCCCTATGTAGTGCACTAGGACTCTGGTCAAAAGTAGTGCACTGTGTAGGGAATAGGGTACCAAATTGGGACGCAGCCAGGGACAACAGAGCTGCCTACTTCTCTAACAGACAGCCACCGCAAGGCTACAATTATCAAGAAAAATTAACAAAAAAAGGAGCAATAAAATATACATATTAATTACAGTCTATATATAGAGCCTATATAGACTAATGTCTCTTCATTAGGGTCTATATAGACTAATGTCTCTTCATTAGGGTCTATATAGACTAATGTCTCTTCATTAGAGCCTATATAGACTAATGTCTCTTCATTAGGGTCTATATAGACTAATGTCTCTTCATTAGAGCCTATATAGACTAATGTCTCTTCATTAGGGTCTATATAGACTAATGTCTCTTCATTAGGGTCTATATAGACTAATGTCTCTTCATTAGGGTCTATATAGACTAAGGTCTCTTCATTAGGGTCTATATAGACTAATGTCTCTTCATTAGGGTCTATATAGACTAATGTCTCTTCATTAGAGCCTATATAGACTAATGTCTCTTCATTAGGGTCTATATAGACTAATGTCTCTTCATTAGAGCCTATATAGACTAATGTCTCTTCATTAGGGTCTATATAGACTAATGTCTCTTCATTAGGGTCTATATAGACTAATGTCTCTTCATTAGGGTCTATATAGACTAATGTCTCTTCATTAGAGCCTATATAGACTCATGTCTCTTCATTAGGGTCTATATAGACTAATGTCTCTTCATTAGGGTCTATATAGACTAATGTCTCTTCATTAGAGCCTATATAGACTAATGTCTCTTCATTAGGGTCTATATAGACTAATGTCTCTTCATTAGAGCCTATATAGACTAATGTCTCTTCATTAGGGTCTATATAGACTAATGTCTCTTCATTAGGGCCTATATAGACTAATGTCTCTTCATTAGGGCCTATATAGACTAATGTCTCTTCATTAGGGTCTATATAGACTAATGTCTCTTCATTAGGGCCTATATAGACTAATGTCTCTTCATTAGTGTCTATATAGACTGTTGTCACCTCATATACATCCAAGATGGCGAGGTAGTGCAGTCCTGTTTCTGTCGTGTGTCTGTAAATAGCCTGTAAATACCCTGTTTTTTTGTATTTTTCGTACATATTTCCCTATCAGACTTTTCATCCTTCTACAAAATATACTTTCCTGCAACCCGCCTCACTCAATGTGGAACGGATTCTATTACTGACTTACCTTTTATCTAGAATCTAGAATCTCCAGTTGAAACTAGCTAGCCAGCTAACTAGCTACTTGCTATTAGCCACAGCTAGCGGTGTTTCACCCAGATCATTGGATTTTTTCCGCTGGATTAATTTTAATCGCTGGACATTGATCACCGGATATTCGGCCAGTCTGCACAGCGCGTTATCGACCCAGAACATATCAGTTTTTCCGCCGGAATCACTGATTCACTGGACCTTTAACTCCGGATTCGTCGCTACCAGCTGGCTACAACAAAACGGACGCTGTGGTCTGGCTAATCATCCCGAGCTAGGCCCATCTCCCGGCTATCTACCTCTCTATCAACCGGACGGGACCACCTAGTGTTGACACGGAGCCCCGCCGATCCTACACGACTGGTCTGCCGACGAAATCGTCTGATGTGGTTACGACGTTAACCACGAAGATTCCATCCATCTGCTAGCCCTGGCCCGTTAGCACACGTTATCCGTGGCCTCTTACTCACTAAACTGAACTAGCTACTGAACTAGCTACTTGCTATTAGCCACAGCTAGCGGTGTTTCACCCAGAATATTGGATTTTTTTTCCGCAGGATTAATTTTTAATCACTGGACATTCATCACCGGATATTCGGCCAGTCTGCACAGCGCGTTATCGACCCAGAACATATCAGTTTTTCCGCCGGAATCACTGAATCACTGGACCTTTAACTCCGGATTCATCGCTACCAGCTGGCTACAACAAAACGGACGTAGCACACGCCATGGCCTCTTACTCACTAGCGTTTCACCACCGGACCTTATGATAACTCAGCTATACAGCTGATATCTGCTGGACTGTTCCTTTTTTAGGTACTACATCCTGTTTATGTTTAGCCTCAGCCCAAACATGGTTAGTTTATTGTTGTTTCGGTTATTTCTAATTGTACTATATCACTGTAGACCCCCCAGCCTAGCTAAACCTGCCTTAGTTAGCTCCTTTGTTCCTCCCCCCATACACTCAGAGACCGACTCAATTGATGCCTCTAGAGATACTATCTCTTTCATTGTTACCCAACGCTTAGGTTTACCTCCACTTTACTCATATCCTTCCATATCCTTGTCTGTACATAATGCCCTGAATCTTTTCTATAACACCCGGAAATCTGCCCCCTTTATTCTATGTACCCAACGCACTAGAAGACCAGTTCTTAAAGCCTTTAGCCGTATCCTTATTCTAGTCCTCCTCTGTTCCTCTGGTGATGTAGAGGCTAACCCAGGCCCTGTAGCCCCCAGTATCACTCCTACTCCCCAGGAGCTATCATTTGATGACTTCTGTAATCGCAAAAGTCTTGGTTTCTTGCACATAAATATCAGAAGTCTACTTCCTAAGTTTGAGTTATTCACTGCGTTAGCACACTCTGCCAACCCTGATGTTCTAGCAGTGTCTGAATCCTGGCTCAGGAAGGCCACCAAAAATTCTGAAATTTCCATCCCCAACTATAACATTTTCCGTCTAGATAGAACTGCCAAAGGGGGTGGAGTTGCAATCTACTGTAGAGATAGCCTGCAGAGCTCTATCATACTATCCAGGTCTGTGCCCAAACAGTTTGAGCTTCTACTTCTAAAAATTCACCTTTCCAGAAATAAGTCTCTCACTGTTGCCGCTTGCTACAGACCCCCCTCAGCCCCCAGCTGTGCCCTGGACACCATATGTGAATTGATTGCCCCCCATTTATCCTCTGAGTTTGTACTGCTTGGTGACCTAAATTGGGATATGCTTAATACCCCAGCCATCCTACAATCCAAGCTAGATGCCCTCAACCTCACGCAAATTATCAACGAACCTACCAGGTACAACCCTAAATCCTTAAACATGGGTACCCTCATAGATATCATCCTGACTAACATACCCTCTAAATACACCTCAGCTGTCTTCAACCAGGATCTCAGCGATCACTGCCTTATTGCCTGCGTCCGTAACGGGTCCGCAGTCAAACGACCACCCCTCATCACTGTCAAACGCTCCCTAAAACACTTTAGCGAGGAGGCCTTCCTAATTGACCTGGCCCAGGTATCCTGGATGGATATAGATCTCATTCCGTCAGTAGAGGATGCCTGGTTGTTCCTTAAAAGTAATTTCCTCTCAATCTTAAATAAACATGCCCCATTCAAAAAATACAGAACTAAGAACCGATATAGCCCCTGGTTCTCCTCAGACTTGACTGCCCTTGACCAGCACAAAAACATCCTGTGGCGTACAGCATTAGCATCAAATAGCCCCCGCGATATGCAACTTTTCAGGGAAGTTAGGAACCAATATACACAAGCAGTCAGGAAAGCAAAGGCTAACTTTTTCAAACAGAAATTTGCATCCTGTAGCACTAACTCCAAAAAGTTTAAAGTCTAAATAAACTACCTACAATACCTAACTACAATACCTACCTACAATCTAAATACATGGTTTAAGCTTTACTCAACACCATATAAGAAGCCAAGCTTACCTCCTGCTAGAGAAAACACAACCTCTCCCGACAACCTCTCCCAGGACCTTAGTAAACTGTTCAGTATCTAAACAACGCGATTTAAATATTTTGCAAAGGGTAAGCTCTACAAAACTTAGTCCACTCTGTTCATAACATAATAACCTTAATGACTCATAACCTTAATGACTCTTCTCCAAGTCATTAAGGTTTCGAGGCTGACGTTTGGCAACTCGAACCTTCAGCTCCCTCCACATATTTTCTATGGGATTAAGGTCTGGAAATTAATTACTTAAAAATCATACAATGTGATTTTCTGGATTTTTGTTTTAGATTCCGTCTCTCACAGTTGAAGTGTACCTATGATAAAAATTACAAGAAAAAAAAACATATGGGGGATTGGAAGTGATGCAGACAATTACATTGATGGAAGTTACAATCTATCTGCAGTATTAAAGCTGATCTAGTCCTGTGTAGCTCAGCATGGTGTTTGCAACGCCAGGGTTGTGGGTTCAATTCCCACGGGGGGACAGTAAAAAATAAATAATGTATGCAGTCACTAACTGTAAGTCGCTCTGGATAAGAGCGTCTGCTAAATGACGTAAAATAATCAAAATAAATAACATAATTTTTTTTAAAGACTGCCATCATTGAAGTCGTTTGTGGTGATGTCAAAATGAAGGGTGTTGTACAAAACAAAGTAATCAGCGATTGGATCATTTCTAACCAATCAGAGTATCAAATCCAATGACACATTTTCTAAACTTGCTTTACCTATGTGGGCTCTGGCTCTGGCCCAACCCCTCGGTTTCTGGGACCAATCAGAACTGTTAGAATGTGTTAGTGTTCTAGACATCGTCAGGGAGGGACTCAGATCCAGACTCACTGCTGAGAAGAAACTAACATCTGTGGGCGTGGCCTAGCAGGGGGTTTGGTTAGCCAGGCAAGCAGCATTGTGCATCCTCCAGAAACATACATCTCTTTTCCATAAAATTTATGTTTGAATTTTCAAACTTTATAGTTTTTATTTGGCAAGGCAAATAAAGCGTTTTTATCAAAAGCAAATCACTTTCGCATATGAAAACACGGAATCCTATTATTACTCCACTTGCCTAATTACATTACTGTTTTGAGCCGACTTCGCCGTGGGCTTTGAACGGGGTTGACTCACGGAGCTATCGCCCATTGGACTGCCCTGAGGAGTGATCTCCTCCTTCCTTTTCCCAGAATCACCCAGGTCCTTTGTGGTTTCTCCAATACTGTGTGATTGCTACCAACAATTCGGGGCGTTTCTGCATCTGCAGGCAGGCCTCACCCCCCCCCTCGAGCGTCCCATTTGTTCCTGCATGAACGCCCCCCGCTCGAGCACGTCATGAACACTTTTTTTTTTTTTTCATGTCATTTTTAGCAGACGCTCTTATCCAGAACGACTTACAGTTAGTGAGTGCATATATGTTTTTGTTGTTTTCTTATTTTTTTCATACTGGCCCCCCGTGGGAAACGAACCCACAACCCCTGGCGTTGCAAGCGCCATGCTCTACCAACTGAGCTACACGGGAGTATGTGTACACGAAACACTTGATATTCTGGATTTCCCCTGATTGTCTATGCGATTAAAATGTGGGTCAAATGGGAAATTAAAGTATTATCGGAATGTATACTATATTGGAGTACCCGCCTGCTGTGTACCGGAGTCATAGTTTTAAAGAAATACTAACAGAAGTATAAAGAGGGGTTCCTGCAGATGGAGGAATACCCACATGAAGGAATGCCCCGAATTGCGGGCCGCAATTACACCCTTCTCGATACAAACACAAAGTCAAAATTGGCTATATTGTAAAAATTCATGAAAAAAAAAAAGTTCTTTTTTTGTCTTAATTTAAGGTTAGGATTAGGCATAAGGTTAGCAGTGTGGTTAAGGTTACGGCTAAGGTTAGGTTTAAAATCAGATTTTAAGAAGATAAATTGTAGAAATAGTCAGAGTTTATGACTTTGTGGCTGTGGTAACTAGTGACGACCCATTGACGACGCGTGGGTAACGGACACAATGAGCGTTAATACAATTCCAATGGAGTTTCCCATCTCATCAAAAGTATCTCTGATGTTACGCAATCTTACTGTTGCGTATTACACTGTACTTACGGGTCTGCTTATTGCTTATTTTGCTGTTACAAGGACTTCCTGAAAACACACCACTTAGAAACAACTACGACCAGAAGTGATTTTCGTAGCTGGGTAGGAGAGCGTTTTCGCCAACCCTAACGCTTTTCCTAACCTTAACCTCATTCTCCTAAGTCTGCGCTCCAGCAGGTATATCTCACTGGTCATCCCCAAAGCCAACACCTCCTTTGGCCGCCATTCCTTCCAGTTCTCTGCTGCCAATGACTGGAACGAATTGCAAAAATCTCTGAAGCTGGAGACTCTTATCTCCTCACTAACTTTAAGCATCAGTTGTCAGAGCAGCTTACCGATCACTGCACCTGTACACAGCCCATCTGAAATTAGCCCACCCAACTACCTCATCCCCATATTGTTATTTATTTTGCTCATTTGCACCACAGTATCTCTATTTGCACATCATCTCTTGCACATATACAGTGAGGGAAAAAAGTATTTGATCCCCTGCTGATTTTGTACGTTTGCCCACTGACAAAGAAATTATCAGTCTATAATTTTAATGGTAGGTTTATTTGAACAGTGAGAGACAGAATAACAACAAAAAAATCCAGAAAAACACATGCCAAAAATGTTATAAATTGATTTGCATTTTAATGAGGGAAATAAGTATTTGACCCCCTCTCAATCAGAAAGATTTCTGGCTCCCAGGTGTCTTTTATACAGGTAACGAGCTGAGATTAGGAGGACACTCTTAAAGGGAGTGCTCCTAATCTCAGTTTGTTACCTGTATAAAAGACACCTGTCCACAGAAGCAATCAATCAATCAGATTCCAAACTCTCCACCATGGCCAAGACCAAAGAGCTCTCCAAGGATGTCAGGGACAAGATTGTAGACCTACACAAGGCTGGAAAGTGCTACAAGACCATCGCCAAGCAGCTTGGTGAGAAGGTGACAACAGTTGGTGTGATTATTCGCAAATGGAAGAAACACAAAATAACTGTCAATCTCCCTCGGCCTGCGGCTCCATGCAAGATCTCACCTCGTGGAGTTGCAATGATCATGAGAACGGTGAGGAATCAGCCCAGAACTACACAGGAGGATCTTGTCAATGATCTCAAGGCAGCTGGGACCATAGTCACCAAGAAAACAATTGGTAACACACTACGCCGTGAAGGACTGAAATCCGGCAGCGCCCGCAACGTCCCCCTGCTGAAGAAAGCACATATACATGCCCGTCTGAAGTTTGCCAATGAACATCTGAATGATTCAGAGGAGAACTGGGTGAAAGTGTTGTGGTCAGATGAGACCAGAATCGAGCTGTTTGGCATCAACTCAACTCGCCGTGCTTGGAGGAGGAGGAATGCTGCCTATGACCCCAAGAACACCATCCCCACTGTCAAACATGGAGGTGGAAACATTATGCTTTGGGGGTGTTTTTCTGCTAAGGGGACAGGACAACTTCACTGCATCAAAGGGATGATGGACGGGGCCATGTACCGTCAAATCTTGGGTGAGAACCTCCTTCCCTCAGCCAGGGCATTGAAAATGGGTCGTGGATGGATATTCCAGCATGATAATGACCCAAAACACACGGCCAAGGCAACAAAGGAGTGGCTCAAGAAGAAGCACATTAAGGTCCTGGAGTGGCCTAGCCAGTCTCCAGACCTTAATCCCATAAAAAATCTGTGGAGGGAGCTGAAGGTTCGAGTTGCCAAACGTCAGCCTCGAAACCTTAATGACTTGGAGAAGATCTGCAAAGAGGAGTGGAACAAAATCCCTCCTGAGATGTATGCAAAGCTGGTGGCCAACTACAAGAAATGTCTGACCTCTGTGATTGCCAACAAGGGTTTTGCCACCAAGTACTAAGTCATGTTTTGCAGAGGGGTCAAATACTTATTTCCCTCATTAAAATGCAAATCAATTGATATCATTTTTGACCTGCGTTTTTCTGGATGTTTTTGTTGTTATTCTCTCTCACTGTTGAAATAAACCGACCATTAAAATTATAGACTGATCATTTCTTTGTCAGTGGGCAAACGTACAAAATCAGCAGGGGATCAAATACTTTTTTCTGTATCATTCCAGTGTTAATACTAAATGTAATTATTTTGCACTATGGCCTATTTATTGCCTTACCCCCATAACTTACTACATTCGCACACACTGTATATATATTTTCTGTTGTATTTTTGACTTTATGTTTTGTTTTACCCCATATGTAACTCTGTGTTGTTGTTTTTATCGCACTGCTTTGCTTTATCTTGGCCAGGTCGCAGTTGTAAATGAGAACTTGTTCTCAACTGGCTTACCTGGTTAAATAAAGGTGAAATAAATAAAATAAAAAATAAACTGCTACGTTAATTATCCTAACCTGCTGCGTAAATTCTTCTAACATGCTAGAAAAAGTCAATTCCGGTTATAGCTGCATCGAAGTGACGTGTTTTTAGGGAATCTCATATGCAAGAATGCATACAAGGTTCTCTGAAACATGATTGTGACAGAGAGCGGTTTCAGTCCTGGACTGCACACACCAAAACCAAGGACAGCGGAACGTTTTGGGGTTGTTTTCTGTTTTCGGAAATAGTAGTGTAGACTGTGCAGTGTAACACTACCAACTATATTTGGCTTCCATAAACAGTTGGATATTGGACAGTTACTTTCCTAATGTAGTAACACCACCAACTACAACGACGCCAGGACAGCGGAGTCACTGACCACCTTCCTGAGACACTTGAAACCCTACCTCTTTAAGGAATACCTGGAATAGTATAATTTGTAAGTCGCTCTGGATAAGAGCGTCTGCTAAATTACGTAAATGTAAATGTAAACTATATTTGGCTTCCATAAACAGTTGGATATTGGACAGTTACTTTCCTAATGTAGTGATAAAAATAAGCAATTTCACAACTCGAAGACAGAGTTCTTTTAAAGTAGATGTATTTATTTACCAATAAATAGAACTCCAGTATAAAAACATGCACTTCCAGCAGAAAAGCTAAATAAAACAAGTAAAATGAGGATAAACAAATCCCATTTCTCTGATATGGGGGATTGGAAATGATGCAGACAATTACATTGATAGAAGCCACAATCTAGCTGCAATATTAAAGCTGATCTACCCCCTAAAATGTTGTAATAAAAACATTTAAAAAATACACTTATACAGGTTATATATACAGGTTATAAACCTTTTGTCAAATGATTAAAAATCAATTATAAACATTGTTCACAGTATATTGTATTGTAAACGGCACACATTGTGCAGGTCACAGTCTCTAACCTTCACCCCTCTATCCAGCTATCTATCCAGCTATCTATCCATCTATCTATCCAGCTATCTATCCAGCTATCTATCCAGCTATCTATCCAGCTATCTATCCATCCATCAATTCATAACTTCCTTTATCCTTCTTTCATCCTCAAACCTCAATCCATTTAATATCTTCTTTCATCCTCAATCCTCAATCCATTTAATATCTTCTTTCATCCTCAATCCTCAATCCATTTAATATCTTTTCATCCTCAATCCTTTATTATTAGTATTATTATTTAACCCTTAGTTGACTGACAACACATATCCAAACTCAAGCAAACCTAAAGCATATGAATCCTTGTGATTGGTTCAACCTTGCTTCGTTATGGAACATCCCCGGTCGGTCCTGTTTTGTGCATTAGCTTCATTACTCAGTGAGTCTCTCCTACTCTGAAATGATAGAATCCAGTCTTCTTTTCCCTCTGCTCTTCGTCTTCTTGGTTTACAGTACTTTGTGCTTCATCCTCCTCAGGAATTTCTGTAGTTTTAGCCTCAGGCCAGAGTGCCATGATGGAGACCTAGAGGACAGGAGAGGAGGGAGAAAGAAACAGAGCAGGCAGAGAGAGAGAGAGAGAGATAGAGAGAGAGAGAGAGAGAGAGAGAGAGAGAGAGAGAGAGAGAGAGAGAGAGAGAGAGAGAGAGAGAGAGAGAGAGAGAATGACAATTTAGTCATTTAACAGACGTCTGAACCTAAGAAGGAAGCTGTACTAGCTGCATGATACGATCATAAATACGATCATCGTAAGGAAACCGTCACCTAAAGTAATATCGCAGTACAACAATACAACTGACGCAGAGAGAGATCAAGACAAATAGATATAGCCATACAGAAAGGGAGAGAAGCCGAGATAGAGAGAAAGAGAGATACGAGAGAGAGAGAGCGAGAGAAAGCAGGGAGCGCAGCAAAAGAGAGAGAAGAAAATACGTGGAAAAAAATCAGAGAGCAGAGGAAGGTTTGTAAATCAGTCTGTCCGTCCATCCACCTTCGCTTGGGGTACTCACCATTCATACTGTGTAGTGGTCTGTGTCTGTCTGTTAGCTCCCATCCACTCTTTCTCCTCTTCCTCCTCCTCCTCCTCCTCCTCTTCCTGTTGTCTGTCTAGTATCTGGTCCCAGATCTCAGTGTTAACCCACAGCGACCCCGACAGGGTGAGGATGGGCCCGGTGCAGGTGATCCAGCGGCACAGGGGGCAGCGTACTGTAAGCAGGCCGCTCTGGAGACTGGACATGGTCTGCAAGCACGGCCCACAGAATGTGTGCTTACAGTGGAGCATCCGAGGGATCTTCTCCGTGCGAGAGTAGGGCTGGAGGCAGATGCAGCACTCCATGTCCTCGCTCGTCAGACCCATGGCTAGCTGGCTGGGGTGCGGATGGACGGATGGACGGCTGGAGCACAGAGGAACTCTGGACGGAGAGTCAGTATCTGGGCAGGAAGACGTGGGGTTTAAACGCTGGTTTGAGGTCAGTTTTCCCCTTGTGGTTTATTAAGGTCCTGGTTTGGATTTGATGAGGCTGAGCTGATCCTAGACCTGTGCTTAGGAGCGTCGGTCAGGAAGCTGCAAAAGACATTATCATGTTAAATTAAAACATGTTCAAATTAGACTCAGTGACTTCATCACTGGCACTATGTTAACGTATCTAATATAAAAATATATCTTAAATCAACAGGCTGTCCGGTTTTTCTGAAAGATGTGAAGAAAAATATCCCACAGATTTCTAACATCCATAACTTTAAGATTTAGACAACCCTTTTCATTTTTATCATTATCAATAATAGGCAAGCTTTTACTTACAGGTTCTGGAAGATTCTCAGCACAGCGACTAACTATTCAACGACAAAACTTTGTGTGTGAGAGAGAAGCAATACTTGCAATACTGTCTGCCTGTGTGTGTGTGCTTTCGTTTTAAGCCTTGGGGGGAGGAGACATAATTCAGTTATTTTCATCCAAGTGCAATCACGCACCTCCTCCACTCTCAGGTGAGTCAGGTAAGTTCCATGGAACGAGTAAAACCGTTCAGGTGAAAACTATGATACCTTATTGATGTCACTTGTTAAATCCACTTCAATCAGTGTAGATGAAGGGGAGGAGACAGGTTAAATAAGGATTATTAAGCCTTGAGACAATTGAGACATGGATTCTGTATGTGTTCCATTCAGAGGGTGAATGGGCAAGACAAAATATTTAAGTGCCTTTGAATGGGATATGGTAGTAGGTGCCAGGCGCACCGGTTTGTGTCAAGAACTGCAACGCTGCAAGGTTTTTCACACTCAACAGTTTCCCGTGTGTATCAAGAATGGTCCACCACCCAAAGGACATCCAGCCAACTTGACACAACTGTGGGAAGCATTGGAGTCAACATGGGCCAGCATCCCTGTGGAACGCTTTCGACACCTTGTAGAGTCCATGTCCCGACGAATTGAGGCTGTTCTGACGGCAAAAGGGGGTGCAACTTAATATTAGGAAGGTGTTCCTAATGTTTGGTATACTCAGTGTACGTCCAGTTGAAAATAGATACATCTTATTTGTAGGGGCATTTTCACTGTAGGGGGGGGGGGGGGGGGGGGGGGGGGGGTATTACTTGTAAACTCAGATCTTGTGGACTTATAGAACATTATCTGTGGTCTTGTAGACTCCTGTGTACGTGCCTGGTCATTGTAGTGGTTATGTACAGAATCAGTTCAATGGAAGCAGTATATCTTCTAGATAAGAATCAGTGGCACAGTTCATTGGAAGCAGTTTGTTGTTGTAAACAACCACAGGTCAATGTCACACAACTTCAGTAGAAATCTTGTAAACAACCACACTAACAAGTCAAATAGAAAACAGTCTCCCTGTTGAAACTTGTAATAAACCGGATTCATTTTTAACTGATCTATGATTGCTCTACCTTTTGTTTACCTGGAAACTCCTACCACACACCTGTCTCTTCACAATGTCAGCTGCGCACGCACAACAGACGCACAACAGACACAAAGTAAAAATAACCAGCAAATATTTGATCTTTAAAATCGCCTGCCAAGCAGGGTAATTTATTCACGTGAACAAAACATACCGTTTCACGAGATTATTAAGCATGGAATGTGGGTGTATTAACTCACAAATGAATTACTATCATTAAAAGGGCCAGAACAAGAGACCGAAATAACTTTGTCAAAGTCTTCTGCTAGTCTCTAGCAGTTATTTATCTGCTTCCTGATGTAATGAGTAAAGCTACACACTAAAACAATGTATGCTAAATGACAGTAAATGATGAGTAATTCTGCCAGCCAGGGACAGAGCTACAGTGGGTTTTCACATTAACCAGCTCTAACATCAGCCCTGTTTGGTTAGACAGCGACTTTGTCCCAAATGGCACCCTATTCCTTATATAGTGCACTAGGACTCTGGTCAAAAGTAGTGCACTGTGTAGGGAATAGGGTACCAAATTGGGACGCAGCCAGGGACAACAGAGCTGCCTACTTCTCTAACAGACAACGACCGCAAGGCTACAATTATCAAGAAAAATAAACAGAAAAAGGAGCAATAAAATATACATATTAAACACAGTCTATATATAGAGCCTATATAGACTAATGTCTCTTCATTAGGGTCTATATAGACTAATGTCTCTTCATTAGGGTCTATATAGACTAATGTCTCTTCATTAGGGTCTATATAGACTAATGTCTCTTCATTAGGGTCTATATAGACTAATGTCTCTTCATTAGGGTCTAAATAGACTGTTGTCACCTCATTAGGGTCTATATAGACTGTTGTCACCTCATTAGGGTCTATATAGACTGTTGTCACCTCATTAGGGTCTATATAGACTGTTGTCACCTCATTAGGGTCTATATAGACTGTTGTGTTCTTGCTTAACTGGTCAGCTAAATCCATTGGATATTTAAACATATTGGTCTCTAAATCCCTGTCTCAGTTAGGGAGACTCACGGCACTGGACTGAACCGCTGGACTGAACCGCTGGACTGAACCGCTGGAATGAACCGCTGGACTGAACCGCTGGAATGAACCGCTGGACTGAACCGCTGGACTGAACCGCTGGACTGAACTGCTGGACTGAACCGCTGGACTGAACCGCTGGACTGAACTGCTGGACTGAACTGCTGGACTGAACCACTGGACTGAACCGCTGGACTGAACCGCTGGACTGAACTGCTGGACTGAACCGCTGGACTGAACTGCTGGACTGAACCGAACCGCTGGACTGAACTGCTGGACTGAACCGCTGGACTGAACCGCTGGACTGAACCGCTGGACTGAACCGCTGGACTGAACTGCTGGACTGAACTGCTGGACTGAACCGAACCGCTGGACTGAACTGCTGGACTGAACCGCTGGACTGAACCGCTGGACTGAACTGCTGGACTGAACTGCTGGACTGAACCGCTGGACTGAACTGCTGGACTGAACCGCTGGACTGAACTGCTGGACTGAACCGCTGGACTGAACCGCTGGACTGAACTGCTGGACTGAACTGCTGGACTGAACTGCTGGACTGAACCGCTGGACTGAACTGCTGGACTGAACCGCTGGACTGAACCGCTGGACTGAACTGCTGGACTGAACTGCTGGACTGAGGGAGAAGAGGGAGAGGTTGTCGGGAGAGGTTGTGTTTTTCTCTAAGCTGGAGGTAAGCAGGAGGTAAGCTTCTCATATGGTGTTGAGTAAAGCTTAACCATGTATTAGATCGTAGGTAGGTAGTTAGCTGTAGTTAGGTATTGTATTTATTATAGGTTAGTATTGTTGTTATTGTAGGTTTCCGTAGGTAATTGTAGGTTAGTATCGAAGCACGAGGCTAGCTAGCTAGCGGGTAGCTACTGGTAACGATTAGCAACGCTAGAGAGCTGTTTCCAATGTTAATGTGCTGCTAGCCAACGTTTAATTTTTTGCTGCGTTATGCGTTATGAAAGGAACTAGACACGGACTTGAATTATCTGTTTAGTGTGCTAACACACTCTTGGCAGTTTGTTGTAACCAAGTATTGGTGCTAAATTGTGTGTTAATGGATGCTAGCTTGCTAGTTAGCTACGGCGTCATAGCTAGGCATCGTGGGTTGTCGTGGGTAGTTACTGTGTCTTGGCAGTGTCTTCGGCCGTGCCGGCTGTAGCACGAAGCGAGCTACCTAGCCGTTTTTTCGAACAGAGTCAGAGTCAACACAATAGCCATTGTGTGCCGGGTGTAGCACGAAGCTAGCTAGCTAGCCGTTCTTCAAACAAAGTCAACACAGTGGCCATTGCTAGCTACCCAACACGACCAGCTAACTGTACGGTAGTAGCTAAATACAATATACTTGTCCTAGCTAGCCAACGTCTAATCATTGCTGCGTCATGAAAGGAACTTGACACAGACACGAATGATCTGTTTAGTGTGTTATCACACTATTGGTGGTTTGTTGTGACCAAGTGTTGGTGCTAAACGGTGTGTTATTGTTATTGGATGCTAGCTTGCTAGTTAGCTATGGTGTCATAGTTGGCTAGCTGAATCAAGTGGGTTGAGTCTATTCCTTTAAACATTGAACCGCTGTGGTTCACAACAATTCTGATTTCTAAAGGTGGAAGTTGGGAGAGTTTTTGCTCGGGTGGTTCAGTGAAACAATTTTAGTTTCTGAGGTAGAAGTTTTTGGTGAGGGAGGCCCTGCTCTCTCTTCTCCCAGATGCTTAGCTCATTTCATTCCGATCTCCTCTGCATTTTTGTAGCCATTTGCTACAGCCTGTCAACTATGCCTCTGCCTATCCCTGTTCTCTCCTCTCTGCACAGGCTACACAAACGCACCACACCGCGTGGCTGCTGCCTCTCTAACCTGGTGGTCCCTGCACGCACCACCCACGTGGAGTTCCAGGTCGCAGGCAGCCTCTGGAACTGCCGTTCTGCTGCCAACAAAGCTGACTTCATCCCAGCCTATGCCAACCTCCAGTCCCTCGACTTCCTGGCGCTGACGGAAACATGGATCACCACTGAAAACACTGCTACTCCTACTGCTCTCTCCTCGTCTGACCATGTGTTCTCGCATACCCCGAGAGCATCTGGTCAGAGGGGTGGTGGTACAGGAATCCTCATCTCTCCCAAGTGGACATTCTCAATTTTCCCCTAACCCATCTGTCTATCTCCTCATTTGAATTCCATGCTGTCACAGTCACTAGCCCATTTAAGCTTAATATCCTTGTCATCTATCGCCCTCCAGGTTCCCTTGGAGAGTTCATCAATGAGCTTGACGCCTTGATAAGTTCCTTCCCTGAGGATGGCTCACCCCTCACAGTTTTGGGGGATTTCAACCTCCCTATGTCCACATTTGACTCATTTCTCTCTGCCTCCTTCTTTCCACTCCTCTCCTCTTTTGACCTCACCCTCTCACCGTCCCCCCCTACTCACAAGGCAGGCAATACGCTTGACCTCATCTTCACTAGATGCTGCTCCTCTACTAATCTCACTGCAACTCCCCTCCATGTCTCCGACCACTACTTTGTTTCCTTTTCTCTCTCGCTCTCCTCCCACACTACTCACTCTGCCCCTACACAGATGGTAATGCGCCGCCGCAACCTTCGCTCTCTCTCTCCCACTACTCTCTCCTCTTCCATCCTATCATCTCTTCCCTCTGCTCAATCCTTCTCCCTCCAATCTCCTGATTCTGCCTCCTCAACCCTCCTCTCCTCCCTTTCTGCATCCTTTGACTCTCTGTGTCCCCAATCCTCCCGGCCGGCTCGGTCCTCCCCTCCAGCTCCGTGGCTTGATGACTCATTGCGAGCTCACAGAACAGAGCTCCGGGCAGCGGAGCGGAAATGGAAGAAAACTAAACTCCCTGCCGACCTGGCATCTTTTCACTCCCTCCTCTCTACATTTTCTTCATCTGTTTCTGCTGCTAAGGCCACCTTCTACCACTCTAAATTCCAAGCATCTGCCTCTAACCCTAGGAAGCTCTTTGCCACATTTTCCTCCCTCCTGAATCCTCCCCCCCCCCCCCCCCCCCCCCCCCCCCCCCCCACCCCTCCTCTCTCTCTGTGGATGACTTCGTCAACCACTTTGAAAAGAAGGTTGACGACATCCGATCCTCGTTTGTTAAGTCTAATGACATTGCTGGTCCTGCTCACACTGCCCTACCCTATGCTTTGACTTCTTTCTCCCCTCTCTCTCCAGATAAAATCCTGCGACTTCTGACTGCAGGCCGCCCAACAACCTGCCCGCTTGACCCCATCCCCTCCTCCCTTCTCCAGACCATCTCCGGTGACCTTCTCCCCTACCTCACCTCGCTGATCAACTCATCCTTGACCGCTGGCCATGTCCCTTCCGTCTTCAAGAGAGCGAGAGTTGCTCCCCTTCTCAAAAAACCAACACTCGACCCCACTGATGTCAACAACTACAGACCAGTATCCCTTCTTTCTTTTCTTTCCAAAACTATTGAGCGTGCCGTCTTTAGCCAACTCTCTTGCTATCTCTCTCAGAATGACCTTCTTGATCCAAACCAATCAGGTTTCAGGACTGGTCATTCAACTGAGACTGCTCTTCTCTGTGTCACGGAGACTCTCCGCACTGCTAAAGCTAACTCTCTCTCCTCTGCTCTTGTCCTTCTAGACCTGTCTGCTGCTTTTGATACTGTGAACCATCAGATCCTCCTCTCCACCCTCTCCAAGCTGGGCATCTCTGGCGCGGCTCACTCCTGGATTGCGTCCTACCTGACCGGTCGCTCCTACCAAGTGGCGTGGCGAGAAGCTGTCTCCGCACCACGTGCTCTCACCACTGGTGTCCCCCAGGGCTCAGTTCTAGGCCCTCTCCTTTTCTCCCTATACACCAAGTCACTTGGCTCTGTCATATCCTCACATGGCCTTTCCTATCATTGCTACGCTGACGATACACAACTAATCTTCTCCTTTCCCCCTTCTGATAACCAGGTGGCGAATCGCATCTCTGCATGTCTGGCAGACATATCAGTATGGATGACGGATCACCACCTCAAGCTGAACCCTGGCAAGACGGAGCTGCTCTTCCTCCCGGGGAAGGACTGCCCGTTCCATGATCTCGCCATCACGGTTGACAACTCCGCTGTGTCCTCCTCCCAGAGTGCGAAGAGCCTAGGCGTGACCCTGGACAACACCCTGTCGTTCTCCGCCAACATCAAGGCGGTGACCCGCTCCTGCAGGTTCATGCTCTACAACATTCGGAGAGTACGACCCTGCCTTACACAGGAAGCGGCACAGGTCCTAATCCAGGCACTTGTCATCTCCCGTCTGGACTACTGCAACTCGCTGTTGGCTGGCCTCCCTGCCTGTGCCATTAAACCCCTACAACTCATCCAGAATGCCGCAGCCCGTCTGGTGTTTAACCTTCCCAAGTTCTCTCACGTCACCCCCCTCCTCCGCACACTCCACTGGCTTCCAGTTGAAGCTCGCATCCGCTACAAGACCATGGTGCTTGCCTATGGAGCAGTGAGGGGAACGGCACCTCTGTACCTTCAGGCTCTGATCAGTCCCTACACCCAAACGAGGGCATTGCGTTCATCCACCTCTGGCCTGCTGGCTCCCCTTCCTCTGCGGAAGCATAGCTCCCGCTCAGCCCAGTCAAAACTGTTCGCTGCTCTGGCACCCCAATGGTGGAACAAGCTCCCTCACGACGCCAGGACAGCGGAGTCACTCACCACCTTCCGGAGACATTTGAAACCCCACCTCTTTAAGGAATACCTGGGATAGGATAAAGCAATCCTTCTAACCCCCCCCCCCCCAAATTGTAAAGTGGTTATCCCACTGGCTACAGGGTGAACGCACCAATTTGTGAGTCGCTCTGGCTAAGAGCGTCTGCTAAATGACGTTAATGTGCCCTTGAGCAAGGCACTTAACCCTAATTGCTCCTGTAAGTCGCTCTGGATAAGAGCGTCTGCTAAATGACTAAAATGTAAATGTAAAATGTAACCGAACCGCTGGACTGAACTGCTGGACTGAACCGCTGGACTGAACCGCTGGACTGAACCGCTGGACTGAACTGCTGGACTGAACTGCTGGACTGAACCGCTGGACTGAACCGCTGGACTGAACCGCTGGACTGAACCGCTGGACTGAACTGAACCGCTGGACTGAACCGCTGGACTGAACTGCTGGACTGAACCGCTGGACTGAACCGCTGGACTGAACCGCTGGACTGAACCGCTGGACTGAACCGCTGGACTGAACCGCTGGACTGAACCGCTGGACTGAACTTCTGGACTGAACTGCTGGACTGAACCGCTGGACTGAACTGCTGGACTGAACCGCTGGACTGAACCGCTGGACTGAACCGCTGGACTGAACCGCTGGACTGAACCGCTGGACTGAACCGAACCGCTGGACTGAACTGCTTGGCTCATGGGTTGACTGACTGACAACAAACACTAGCCAAGACGAGTCTACTCATTTTACATTTACATTTTAGTCATTTAGCAGACGCTCTTATCCAGAGCGACTTACAGTTAAGTGAGTGCATACATTATTATTTTATATATATATTATTTTTTTCATACTGGCCCCCCAGTGGGAATCGAACCCACAACCCTGGCGTTGCAAACGCCATGCTCTACCAACTGAGCTACATCCCTGCCGGCCATTCCCTCCCCTACCCTGGACGACGCTGGGCCAATTGTGCGCCGCCCGATGGGTCTCCCGGTCGCGGCCGGCTACGGCAGAGCCTGGATTCGAACCAGGATCTCTCGTGGCACAGCTAGCACTGCGATGCAGTATCTTAGACCACTGCGCCACTCGGGGACACATCACCTTCTGTCTGAAATGGCACGCTATTTCCTATAGACGGCACTAGCCGGGCCCTGGTCAAAAGTAGTATACTATATAAGGAATAGGGTGCCATTTCAGACACAACCTGTCTCTTTGTCATGGTTTAAAGACAGCCTAGTTCTGTCTTCGTCATGGTTTAAAGACAGCCTAGTTCTGTCTTCGTCATGGTTTAAAGACAGCCTAGTTCTGTCTTTGTCATGGTTTAAAGACAGCCTAGTTCTGTCTTTGTCATGGTTTAAAGACAGCCCAGTTCTGTCTTTGTCATGGTTTAAAGATAGCCTAGTTCTGTCTTTGTCATGGTTTAAAGACAGCCTAGTTCTGTCTTTGTCATGGTTTAAAGACAGCCTAGTGACCAATGCAATGACCCACAGCATGTACTGAAACGTACACAAACAAAACAGACATGAGTTCCACCAAACACAGGCAGTTTGACATGGTATTTTAAGACAGGGAATTTAGCAGTAAACTAGGAAGAATGCCTTGGAGTTCAGTGTTTTATTGAGTAGCTTAATTATACCACTACTATATATTCTCACAACGCTTCTCATTCACCAACCTGCCCAATATGTCTAGGTCTACTATGTCCATATTTATCAGTGTTGTAAAGACACAACAGACAGACAGACAGACAGAGACAGGCAGGCAGACAGACACAGACAGGCAGAGACAGGCAGGCAGACAGAGACAGGCAGACAGACAGACAGAGACAGGCAGGCAGACAGACACAGACAGGCAGAGACAGGCAGGCAGACAGAGACAGGCAGACAGACAGACACAGACAGGCAGAGACAGGCAGGCAGACAGAGACAGGCAGAGACAGACAGGCAGACAGAGACAGGCAGACAGAAAGAGACAGGCAGGCAGACAGAGACAGACAGGCAGACAGAGACAGGCAGACAGAAAGAGACAGGCAGAGACAGGCAGAGACAGACAGAGACAGGCAGACAGACAGAGACAGACAGAGACAGGCAGGCAGACAGAGACAGACAGAGACAGGCAGGCAGACAGAGACAGACAGGCAGGCAGATAGAGACAGACAGGCAGGCAGATAGAGACAGGCAGACAGACAGACACAGACAGGCAGAGACAGGCAGGCAGACAGAGACAGGCAGAGACAGGCAGACAGACAGAGACAGGCAGGCAGACAGACAGAGACAGACAGGCAGACAGAGACAGACAGACAGAGACAGACAGGCAGACAGAGACAGACAGGCAGACAGAGACAGGCAGGCAGAGACAGGCAGGCAGAGACAGGCAGGCAGACAGAGACAGACAGGCAGACAGAGACAGGCAGGCAGAGACAGACAGGCAGATAGAGACAGGCAGACAGACACAGACAGGCAGAGACAGGCAGGCAGAGACAGTCAGACAGACAGAGACAGGCAGACAGAGACAGGCAGGCAGACAGAGACAGACAGGCAGACAGAGACAGGCAGGCAGAAAGAGACAGGCAGGCAGACAGAGACAGGCAGACAGAGACAGACAGGCAGGCAGAGACAGGCAGACAGACAGAGACAGGCAGAGATAGAGAGACAGGCAGACAGACAGATAGACAGACAGCATGTCCTAAGGGTTAGTGTCTCAGTTATTTGGGTCTTCCCATTTGTATGCAACACTTCCTGTGATTGAATGAATCATTACTTAAACTATCATATAAAAGCCCAGTGTATTTGTTAACCTACAACCTCTCCTTTCCAGCTAAGAGTGGAATAAAACCAGAGTTAGTCATTAACAGGAGAGAAACGTAAACATAACGAAACACAAAGCGAAACCGGTGTGTCAGGAATGTATGGGGGTTGGGCTAGACAAAAGGGTGAATGAAGCCTAGCAATGCTGTCGTGGATGTGTTCTGAAAAAGAAGACACTTGGAAAAGAGGCGTCAGCCATTTTGGAAAGGGCCCTGGGGGTTGAATACAACAGGTTCTGTTGTTATTGATGAGCCTAATTAAAAGGAAAACAAATGACATAAGAGTTTCAGTTGAACAACGGTTTGAGACTCAGAACAGCAGACTGTCTCTCAGAACACCTGGAGAGAGGATACCTTGGGGACGGAGTCTGTCCGTCTGTCTTACAGGTGACACAGAAGGGGAACACTTACCAAGCGAGTCTGAACCTTATCCTCGGGAAACACAGGGCTATCTATCCCCACCTGAAACCTCTATCATAAAACTGGGCCAGAACAGAAACGTGCTTCCAAATTCCACATGATTCTTTCCAGGGATATAATTGTTCTAGCACACAGAAGACACCCAGCAACAACACGGTGGATTCAGAGTAATTATGTGGAGAAGAACAATTAATTAAGCCGATGGTCAACATGGCCGCTAAAGCCACATGTCTATAAAATACAATGTTGCTTTTCACAGAGAATGACAAATCTACCATAACTTCAATGTCTATGCTCCCCTACACAACCCGTGAGCCAGGCACTTCTACCTGGTATTGGGTCATAAGCACTGAGCGCACAAGAGTGGATCAACAACCATTTCAACAACCAACCCCGTTCCATTCATCCCCCACCCCACATGTTTAAATGGTATAATAGTCCTGTAATGTGGTCCTGGCCCGAGGGTCAATTGTCCCCTCCTCTCCTCTCCTCTCCTCTCCTCTCCTCTCACTCCTGGGCGATGCTCCGCAGCACGTACTTCACCGTGTAGGCAAACGCAGCGAACCCCACAATCACAAACAGGTTGGCCAAGGCCCCGCCCAGCAGTCCGTGATTACGATTGGCCTGCTGCAGGCCGGGGGCGGGCATAGCAGGGCCCAAGGGGGCATGGCCTCCGTTGAGGGCGGGGATTCCGTAGTTGCCGTGTTGAAGGTCGCCGTCGGGAACCACGTCTGGGAGGGGGAGGGGCTGGGGGCGGGCGCTCAACTCCTCCTGGGCCTTCTGCTTCTGCTTGATCTCCTGGAGAGAGGGAGGGAGCGATGAGAGAGAGGGAAGGAGAGATCAGAGAGAGGGAGGGAAGAGAGAGGGATGGAGAAAGAGAAATGGAGGGTGAGAGAAGGGATGGAGGGAGGAATAGGAGAGGAGAGTAAGGGTAAGAGAGGGGGAGGAGAAGGATGGAAGTCAGTCAGTAGATGAAATAAGGCTCTGGTCAAGGTTACGCTGCTCACTAGTTTGTTTTGACATAGTATCTGTGTTTAGTCAATTGTTTCAATTCAGACTCACATCGACTGCATCAGGAAACAGTTCACAGAACACCTTGTCCTTCAGGTTGAAAGCCAAGCTCTGGGCCGACAGCTGTCTTTTCTGGACGAAATAAACAACAAAACAAGAAATAAATAAATAACCAAAGAAGCAACAATCATTCAGAAAATAAGGCAAAAAATACCAACATGCAGTCATTCATCCTAACTATTATATGACTAACATTACATTCACATCCACATTACAACCTGATAAAATGGCAATACAAATGCTTATAAACAGGACTCTAAAAAAATAAATATAAAAATAATGTATGCACTCACTGGATAAGAGCGTCTGCTAAATGACTAAAATGTAAAAATGTAAAGACCGTGACCTTAGACTGGGGCGATGGTTCAACTCCCAAAAGGACAACATCTCAGGTCTGTCCAGAGATGTTCAATTGGGTTCAAGTCCGGGCTTGTCCCGTGTGCTTAGGGTCGTAGTCCTGTTGGAAGGTGAACCTTCGCCCCAGTCTGAGCTCCTGAGCGTGTTGGAGCAGGTTTTCATCAAGGATCTCTCTGTACTTTGCTCCGTTCATCTTTCCCTCGATCCTGACTAGTCTCCCAGTCCCTGCCTCTGAAAAACATCCCCAAAACATGATGATGCTGCCACCACCATGCTTCACCGTAAGGATGGTGCCAGGTTTCCTCCAGATGTGACACTTGGCATTAAGGCCAAAGAATTCAATCTTGGTTTCATTAGACCAGATAATCTTGTTTCTCATGGTCTGAGAGTCCTTTAGGTGCCTTTTGGCAAACTCCAAGCGGGCTGTCATGTGCCTTTTACTGAGGAGTGGCTTCCATCTTGCCATTCTACCATAAAGACCTGATTGGTGGAGTGCTGCAGAGATGGTTGGCCTTCTGGAAGGTTCTCCCATCTCCACAGAGGAACTCTGGAGTTCTGTTCGAGTGATTTCTCAGTTTGGCCGGGCGGCCAGCTCTAGGAAGAGTCTTGGTGGTTTCAAACTTCTTCCATTTTAGAATGATTGAGGCCACTGTGTTCTTGGGGACCTTCAATGCTGCAGAAATGTTTTGGTACCCTTCCCCAGATCTGTGCCTCGACACAATCCTGTCTCAGAGCTCTACGGACAATTCCTTTGACCTCATGGCTTGGTTTTTGCTCTGACATGCACTGCCAACTGTGGGACCTTATATAGACAGGTGTGTGGCTTTCCAAATCATGTCCAATCAATTGAATTTACCACAGGTGGACTCCAATCAAGTTGTAGAAACATCTCAAGGATGATCAATGGAAACAGGATGCACCTTCAGCTCAATTCTGAGTCTCATACCAAAGGGTCTGAATACTTATGTAAATAAGGTATTGCTGTTTTAGTTTTTTTTACATTTGCAAAAATGTCTAAAAACCTGCTTTCGCTTTGTCATTATGGGGTATTGTGTGTAGATTGATTAGGATTTTTATTTATTTCATACATTTTAGAATAAGGCTGTAATGTACCAAATGATAGAAAAAGTCGAGGGTTCTGAATACTTTCCGAATGCACTGTATGTTCCAATGGGGTTGGAGAGGATGAAGTAAGTAATATTAATATTAAGTAAGTAATATGAACTCACGGTGTAGTCGGAGGTCTCGATACTACCCAGGGTAGGGCCTTTCTCCACCATGAAGCTGAGCAGACCCGTCAGGATGGTGGAGACGGACCAGGCTGGGTTCCACGTGTCTGGGTGGAAATCAGTGATGGATAAACATAACCTGGGGGAAGAGATACACCGCGACACACTCAGTCACCAGGGAGAAGAGATACAAGTGACACACTCAGTCAGGAGGGGAAGAGATACACCGTGACACACTCAGTCAGGAGGGGAAGAGATAGACCGTGACACACTCAGTCAGGAGGGGAAGAGATAGACCGTGACACACTCAGTCAGGAGGGGAAGAGATAGACCGTGACACACTCAGTCAGGAGGGGAAGAGATAGACCGTGACACACTCAGTCAGGAGGGGAAGAGATACACCGTCCTTGACACAATCACTGAGGGGAAGAGATACACCATGACACACAGGAGGGGAAGAGATACACTGTGACACTCAGTCAGGAGGGGAAGAGATACACTGTGACACTCAGTCAGGAGGGGAAGAGATACACCGTGACACACAGGAGGGGAAGAGATACACCGTGACACACAGGAGGGGAAGAGATACACTGTGACACTCAGGGGGGGAAGAGATACACTGTGACACTCAGGGGGGGAAGAGATACACTGTGACACTCAGGGGGGGAAGAGATACACCGACACACACTCAGGAAAAGACAGCAGGAAATGGATGAAATGATTTAACAGAACAGAACACAGTTCCATAGTTCAAACCCTGAGACTAAAAGACATCCATTTAGGATATGTACTGAAGATCCATTGTGTTGTTTCAAGTTTCAATGTCACGTGCACAAGTACAGTGAAATGCCTTTCCTGCAAGCTCTAAACCCAACAATGCAGTAATCAACGTAGCACTAAAAACAACAAGGTAGAACAAAAACACGAGACATAAAAATAAGACATAAGAAGAACACGAGAAAGTAAGTAGGACACACTATATATACAGTAGTATGTGGACACCCCTTCATATTAGTGGATTCTAATAGAGATGCACTATATATACAGCAGTATGTGGACACCCCTTCATATTAGTGGATTCTAATAGAGACACTATACAGTTGAAGTCAGAAGTTTACATACACCTTAGCCAAATACATTTAAACTCAGTTTTTCACAATTCCTGACATTTAATCCTAGTAAAATTTCCCTGTTTTAGGTCAGTTAGGATCACCACTTTATTTTAAGAATGTGAAATGTCAGAATAATAGTAGAGAGAATGATTTATTTCAGCTTTTATTTCTTTCATCACATTCCCAGTGGGTCAGAAGTTTACATACACTCAATTAGTATTTGGTAGCATTGCCTTTAAATTGTTTAACTTGGGTCAATGTTTCGGGTAGCCTTCCACAAGCTTCCCACAATAAGTTGGGTGAATTTTGGCCCATTCCTCCTGACAGAGCTGGTGTAACGGAGTCAGGTTTATAGGCCTCCTTGCTCACACACGTTTTTTTCAGTTCTGCCCGCACATTTTCTATAGGATTGAGGTCAGGGCTTTGTGATGGCCACTCCAATACCTTGACTTTGTTGTCCTTAAGCCATTTTGCCACAACTTTGGAAAATATGCTTGGGGTCATTGTCCATTTGGAAGACCCATTTGCGACCAAGCTTTAACTTCCTGACTGATGTCTTGAGATGTTGCTTCAATATATGATGGACACCCCTTCATATTAGTGGATTCTAATAGAGGTACACTATATAAACAGCAGTATGTGGACACCCCTTCATATTAGTGGATTCTAATAGAGATACACTATATATATATACAGCAGTATGTGGACACCCCTTCATATTAGTGGATTCTAATAGAGATACACTATATATACAGCAGTATGTGGACACCCCTTCATATTAGTGGATTCTAATAGAGGTACACTATATATACAGCAGTATGTGGACACCCCTTCATATTAGTGGATTCTAATAGAGATGCACTATATATACAGCAGTATGTGGACACCCCTTCATATTAGTGGATTCTAATAGAGGTACACTATATATACAGCAGTATGTGGACACCCCTTCATATTAGTGGATTCTAATAGAGGTACACTATATATACAGCAGTATGGGGACACCCCTTCATATTAGTGGATTCTAATAGAGATGCACTATATATACAGCAGTATGTGGACACCCCTTCATATTAGTGGATTCTAATAGAGGTACACTATATATACAGCAGTATGTGGACACCCCTTCATATTAGTGGATTCTAATAGAGATGCACTATATATACAGCAGTATGAGGACACCCCTTCATATTAGTGGATTCTAATAGAGGTACACTATATATACAGCAGTATGTGGACACCCCTTCATATTAGTGGATTCTAATAGAGGTACACTATATATACAGCAGTATGTGGACACCCCTTCATATTAGTGGATTCTAATAGAGATGCACTATATATACAGCAGTATGTGGACACCCCTTCATATTAGTGGATTCTAATAGAGATGCACTATATATACAGCAGTATGAGGACACCCCTTCATATTAGTGGATTCTATTTCAGCCACACCTGTTGCTGACAGGTGTATAAAATCGAGCACACAGCCATGCAATCTCCATAGACAGACATTGGCAGTAGAATGGCCTTACTGAAGAGCTCAGTGACTTTCAACGTGGCACCGTCATAGGATGCCACCTTTCCAACAAGTCAGTTCATCAAATTTCTGCCCTGCTAGAGCTGCCCCGGTCAACTGTAAGTGCTGTTATTGTGAAGTGGAAACATCTAGGAGCAACAATGGCTCAGCCGCGAAGTGGTAGGATACACAAGCTCACAGAACGGGACCCCCGAGTGCTGAAACGCGTAGCGCGAAACAATCGTCTGTCCTCGGTTGCAACACTCACTACCGAGTTCCAAACTGCCTCTGGAAGCAACATCTGCACACTAACTGTTTGTCGGGAGCTTCATGAAATTGGTTTCCATGGCCGAGCAGCCGCACACAAGCCTAAGATCACCATGCGCAATGCCAAGCGTCGGCTGGAGTGGTGTAAAGCTCACCGACATTGGATTCTGGAGCAGTGGAAACACGTTCTCTGAAGTGATGAATCACTCTTCACCATCTGGCAGTCCGACGGACTAATCTGGGATTGGGTGGAGGAGGAATAATGGTCTGGGGCTGTTTTTCATGGTTCGGGCTAGGCCCCTTAGTTCCAGTGAAGGGAAATCTTAAAGCTACAGCATACAATGACATTCTAGACAATTCTGTGCTTCCAACTTTGTGGCAACAGTTGAGGGAAGGGCCTTTCCTGTTTCAGCATGTCAATTCCCCCGTGCACAAAGCAAGGTCCATATAGAAATGGTTTGTCGAGATCAGTGTGGAGGCAGTTGACTGGCCTGCACAGAGCCCTGACCTCAACCCCATCTAACATTCCTTTGGGATTAATTGGAACACCTACTGCGAGCCAGGCCTAATTGCCGAACATCAGTGCCCGACCTCACTAATGCTTGTGGCTGAATGGAAGGAAGCAAGTCCCTACAGCAATGTTCCAACATCTAGTGAAAAGCCTTCCCAGAAGAGTGGAGGCTGTTATAGCAGCAAAGGGGGGACCGACTCCATATTAATGCCCATGATTTTGGAATGAGATGTTCGACGAGCAGGTGTCCACATACTTTTGGTCATGTACAGTCGTGGTGAAAAGTTTTGAGAATGACACAAATATTAATTTTCACAACGTCTGCTGCTTCAGTTTTCATGTAAGGCAATGATCTACCTCAGTGGAACATCCTATTACTGTAATATAAGGCAATGATCTACCTCAGTGGAACATCCTATTACTGTAATATAAGGCAATGATCTACCTCAGTGGAATGTCCTACTACCGTAATGTAAGGCAATGCCCAGAGAGTGTACACTCACTAGAAGCTCATACACTGACACAAATACAGTTGAAGTCGGAAGTTTACATACACTTAGTTTGGAGTCATTACAACTTTCTTGTTAACAAACTATAGTTTTGGCAAGTCGGTTAGGACATCTACAGTCGTGGTGAAAGGTTTTGAGAATGACACAAATACTAATTTTCACAAAGTCTGCTGCCTCAGTTTTGATGATGGCAATTTTCATATACTCCAGAATGTCATGAAGAGTGATCAGATGAATTGCAATTAATTGCAAAGTCCCTCTTTGTCATGAAAATGAACTTAATCCCAAAAAAACATTTCCACTGGATTTCAGCCCTGCCACAAAAGGACCACCTGACATCATGTATGTGATTCTCTTGTTAACAC
Source organism: Coregonus sp. 'balchen' (assembly GCA_902810595.1). Taxonomy (NCBI): domain Eukaryota; kingdom Metazoa; phylum Chordata; class Actinopteri; order Salmoniformes; family Salmonidae; genus Coregonus; species Coregonus sp. 'balchen'. The sequence continues at coordinate 5,735,419 of LR778262.1, forward strand.
AGGTGAGAGTGTTGACGAGGACAAGGCTGGAGATCACTCTGTCATGCTGATTGAGTTAGAATAACAGACTGGAAGCTTTAAAAGGAGGGTGGTGCTTGAAATCATTGTTCTTCCACTGTTAACCATGGTTACCTGCAAGGAAACACGTGCCGTCATCCTTGCTTTGCACAAAAAGGGCTTCACAGGCAAGGATATTGCTGCTAGTAAGATTGCACCTAAATCAACCATTTATCAGATCATCAAGAACTTCAAGGAGAAAGGTTCAATTGTTGTGAAGAAGGCGTCAGGGCGCCCAAGAAAGTCCAGCAAGTGCCAGGACCGTCTCCTAAAGTTGATTCAGCTGCGGGATCGGGGCACAACCAGTGCAGAGCTTGCTCAGGAATGGCAGCAGGCAGGTGTGAGTGCATCTGCATGCACAGTGAGGCGAAGACTTTTGGAGGATGGCCTGGTGTCAAGAAGAGCAGCGAGGAAGCCACTTCTCTCCAGGAAAAACATCAGGGACAGACGGATATTCTGCAAAAGGTACAGGGATTGGACTGCTGAGGACTGGGGTAGTCATTTTCTCTGATGAATCCCCTTTCCGATTGTTTGGGGCATCCGGAAAACACCTTGTCCGGAGAAGACAAGGTGAGCGCTACCATCAGTCCTGTGTCATGCCAACAGTAAAGCATCCTGAGACCATTCATGTGTGGGGTTGCTTCTCAGCCAAGGGAGTGGGCTCACTCACATTTTTGCCTAAGAACACAGCCATGAATAAAGAATGGTACCAACACATCCTCCGAGAGCAACTTCTCCCAACCATCCAAGAACAGTTTGGTGACGACCAATGCCTTTTCCAGCATGATGGAGCACCTTGCCATAAGGCAAACGTGATAACTAAGTGGCTCGGGGAACAAAACATCGAAATTTTTGGTCCATGGCCAGGAAACTCCCCAGACCTTAATCCCATTGAGAACTTGTAGTCAATCCTCAAGAGGCGGGTGGACAAACAAAAACCCACAAATTCTGACAAACTCCAAGCATTGATTATGCAAGAATGGGCTGCCATCAGTCAGGATGTGGCCCAGAAGTTGACAGCATGCCAGGGTGGATTGCAGAGGTCTTGAAAAAGAAGGGTCAACACTGCAAATATTGACTCTTTGCATAAACTTAAAGTAATTGTCAATAAAAGGCCCCCCTTGGGCCAGTAGGTAGATACAGTTGAAGTCGGAAGTTTACATACACTTAGGTTGGAGTCATTAAAACTCGTTTTTCAACCACTCCACAAATGTCTTGTTAACAAACTATAGTTTTGGCAAGTCGGTTAGGACATCTACTTTGTGCATGACAAGTAATTTTTCCAACAATTGTTTACAGACAGATTATTTAACTTATAATTCACTGTATCACAATTCCAGTGGGTCAGAAGTTTACATACACTAAGTTGACTGTGCCTTTAAACAGCTTGGAAAATTACAGAAAATGATGTCATGGCTTTAGAAGCTTCTGATAGGCTAATTGACCTCATTTGAGTCAACTGGATGTGTACCTGTGGATGTATTTTAAGGCCTACCTTCAAACTCAGTGCCTCTTTGCTTGACATCATGGGAAAATCAAAAGAAATCAGCCAAGACCTCAGTCTGGTTCATCCTTGGGAGCAATTACCTAACGCCTGAAGGTACCACGTTCATCTGTACAAACAATAGTACACAAGTATAAACACCATGGGACCACGCAGCCATCATACCGCTCAGGAAGGAGACGCGTTCTGTCTCCTAGAGACGAACGTACTTTGGTGCGAAAAGTGCAAAACAATCCCAGAACAACAGCAAAGGACCTTGTGAAGATGCTGGAGGAAACAGGTACAAAAGTATCTATATCCACAGTAAAACGAGTCCTATATTAACATAACCTGAAAGGCCGCTCAGCAAGGAAGAAGCCACTGCTCCAAAACCGCCATAAAAAAGCCAGACTACGGTTTGCAACTGCACATTGGGACAAAGATCGTACTTTTTGGAGAAATGTCCTCTGGTCTGATGAAACAAAAATAGAGCTGTTTGGCCATAATGACCATCGTTATGTTTGGAGGAAAAGGAGGGTGGCTTGCAAGCCGAAGAACACCATCCCAACCGTGAAGCACGGGGGTGGCAGCATCATGCAGCGGGGGTGCTTTGCTGCAGGAGGGACTGGTGCACTTCACAAAATAGATGTCATCATGAGGAAGGAAAACTATGTGGATATATTGAAGCCACATCTCAAGACATCAGTCAGGAAGTTAAGCTTGGTCGCAAATGGGTCTTCCAAATGGACAATGACCCCAAGCATACTTCCAAAGTTGTGGCAAAATGGCTTAAGGACAACAAAGTCAAGGTATTGGAGTGGCCATCACAAAGCACTGACCTCAATCCTATAGAAAAGTTGTGGGCAGAACTGAAAATGCATGTGTGAGCAAGGAGGCCTACAAACCTGACTCAGTTACACCAGCTCTGTCAGGAGGAATGGGCCAAAATTCACCCAACTTATTGTGGGAAGCTTGTGGAAGGCTACCCGAAACGTTTGACCCAAGTTAAACAATTTAAAGGCAATGCTACCAAATACTAATTGAGTGTATGTAAACTTCTGACCCACTGGGAATGTGATGAAAGAAATAAAAGCTGAAATAAATCATTCTCTCAACTATTATTCTGACATTTCACATTGTTAAAATAAAGTGGTGATCCTAACTGACCTAAAACAGGGAATTTTTACAAGGATTAAATGTCAGGAATTGTGAAAACTGAGTTTAAATGTATTTGGCTAAGGTGTATGTAAACTTCAGACTTCAACTGTATGTATAGGGGTCAGGTGACTATATACAGGGTCAGTTCTATACCATATCAACAATGTGCAGGGATACTGGAGTGATGGAGGTAGATATGTATAGGGGTCAGGTGACTATATACAGGGTCAGTTCCAATACCATATTAACAATGTGCAGGGATACTGGAGTGATGGAGGTAGATATGTATAGGGGTCAGGTGACTATATACAGGGTCAGTTCTATACCATATCAACAATGTGCAGGGATACTGGGGTGATGGAGGTAGATATGTATAGGGGTCAGGTGACTATATACAGGGTCAGTTCCAATACCATATTAACAATGTGCAGGGATACTGGAGTGATAGAGGTAGATATGTATAGGGGTCAGGTGACTATATACAGGGTCAGTTCCAATACCATATTAACAATGTGCAGGGATACTGGAGTGATGGAGGTAGATATGTATAGGGGTCAGGTGACTATATACAGGGTCAGTTCTATACCATATTAACAATGTGCAGGGATACTGGAGTGATGGAGGTAGATATGTATAGGGGTCAGGTGACTATATACAGGGTCAGTTCCAGCCTTGAGTTATTCTGTTTCAGCCTGAATTCAAAATGGATTCAATATATTGTTTTTCTCACCCATCTACACATAATATTGACAACGTGAAAACATGATTTTAGAAATTTTCGCAAATGTACCTATGTATTCACACCCCTGAGTTAAAACTTTGTAGAAGCACCTTTTTTACGGCGATTACAGCTTTGAGTCGTCTTGGGTATGTCTGTATCAGCTCTGCACATCTGGATTTGGGGATTTTCTCCCATACTTCCTTGCAGATTTTCTCAAGCTCTGCCAAGTTTGATCGGGAGCAGCGGTCAACAGCAACCTTGAAGTATTTCCACAGATTTTCAATGGGATTCAAGTATGGGTTTTGGCTGGGCCACTCAAGGACTTTCACATTCTTGCTCTGAAGCCATTCCAGTGATGCTTTGGCTGTATGCTTGGGGTCATTGTCCTGTTGGAATGTAAATCCTTGCCCCAGTCTAAGGTCATTTGCACTCTGAAGCAGGTTCTCATCAAGGATTTGCCTGTATTTGGCTCCATTCATTGTTCCCTCTATCCTTACCAGTCTCCCAGTCCCTGCTGCTGAAAAGCATCCCCATAACTGATGCTGCCACCACCATGCTTCACGGTAGGGATGGTGTTAGACAGGTGATGAGCTGTGCCTGGTTTTCTCCAGACATAGCGATTTGCATTCAGGCCAAATAGTTACATTTTTGTTTCATCAGACCACAGAATATTTTTGCCTTACATGCCTTTTTGTAAACTCCAGGCGTGCGGAGGTCTCAAATTTCCCCCTTGTGTGGCCGAAATGCCACCTAAAAAAATCCATGACTTGCGGCCAAAGTGTCCGTTGTGCCGTTGGGCTGAATATAATCATTATAATACCCTTCTACCGGCTGCCAACCGCCCTGCTCAACGGCACGCGTCCTTATTGAATTCCGAGGCGCAAGATGTTAGAACTGTCCGCATTTTCGTCAGGCAACAAATAAAGAAACGAAAAAGTAACGAACAGAAAAAGCAAAATGTCAATTTACTCTACTGCTCTGTTCTAGGCCAGCCGCAGCTTAACTAGGTCTTTCCTTTCAGCACTTGACCACATGACTGGACACTAATCAAGATAAGACAAAACTAGAGCCTGCAGGACTTGCTTTGTGGAGTGTGGTGTCAAAAAAGCAGAGCATCTCTTTATTACGGACGGACCTCTCCCCATCTTTACAACCATTGAATCTATATGTTTTGACCATGACAGTTTACAATCTAAGGGAACACCAAGTAATTTAGTCTCCTCAACTTGTTCAACAGCCACACCATTCATTACCAGATTCAGCTGAGGTCTAGAACTTTGGGGAATGATTTGTACCAAATCCAATGCTCTTAGTTTTAGAGATGTTCAGGACCCGTTTATTAGTGGCCAGCCATGCCTCAATTACGTTTATGGTTAAATATACTGAACAAAAAACATAAAACGCAACATGCAACAATTTCAAAGATTTTACTGAGCTACAGTTCATATAAGGAAATCAGTCAATTTAAATAAATTAATTAGGCCCTAAACTATGGACTTCACATGACTGGGAATACAGATATGCATATGATGGTCACAGATACCTTTAAAAGAAAGGTAGGGTCTCGCAAAACAGTGGCCATACAGTACGGCGCCATCTTCGTAGTATCTTCTAGTACTGTACGTTCACATGCGTTCAGGGTCATTTGATTCTTACCTCGTGTTACACTTAAATCTCCCGTTTGGTGTGATCATGTAGATGCTGGGTGGCTTAAAGGGGAACTCCCGAGGGAATATTAGTTTGCCATGATAATATCCCCCTGTGGAACAAAGAATCAAGACATTCAATCAATTAACGGACAATCTAGTATAAAAACAATATTGTCGAAAATGAATCCGTAATTCTGAAAATCTAAGCAAATCAAAAAGGAACATTCTGAACAATTTAGTCAGACACAGAATTAAAAAGGTCAATATCTTAGTATGAGAGCATTTAAAGTAATATTATTCAGAGAACTGTACTTTACATGAAGTGCATTTATTTACCTTCGTATGGGGTCTTCTCAGGACCTCGAACAACATAGTGCCTGGAGAGAGATGGAAGTAAAAGCACTTCATGGAAAACACAATGAGAGTACCACTTGGCCTACACAACCATGGTCTACTATTCATTCACACTATAAAGATCCTGTTAATTCAAGACATTTCTCCGAAGAGACCTCGGGTGCATCTCAATAGTCTAGTGAAGTGGCTTCCTCGCATCTCCTCTCCTTCATTTACACTGACTCAGAAGAACTGGGACAGGTAAAAGTACATTCACAGCATGCAATCACCATCCTCCAGTTTTCACCTATCTTCTGTTTTCAGATCAGTGCAGGAGACAAGGTGAGGATTGAGGAAGCCACTCATCACTCAAGGGCCTGTATTTAAAAAAACTTCTCAGAGTAGGAGTGCTGATAATGGATCATAATTAACAAGATAACATGGACAGGAGGACCTGATCCTAGATCAGCACTCCTACTATGAGACCCAATCAATATGTGAGAGACAGAGAGAGAGAGAGAGAGAGAGAGAGAGAGAGAGAGAGAGACAGAGAGAGAGGCAGAGAGAGAGAGAGAGAGAGAGAGAGAGACAGAGAGAGAGAGAGAGAGAGAGAGACAGAGAGAGAGAGAGAGAGAGAGAGAGACAGAGAGAGAGAGGGCAGAGAGAGAGAGAGAGAGAGAGAGAGAGAGAGAGAGAGAGAGACCGAGAGAGAGAGAGAGAGAGAGAGACAGAGAGAGAGAGGCAGATGAGAGAGAGGACAGAGAGAGAAGAGACAGAGAGAGAGAGAGAGAGAGAGAGAGAGACGAGATATATACATAGGCAATAGGAGGCGAAGAGAGATAGATAGAGTAGAGAGACAGAAGACAGAGCCTTTATGAGAGAGTAGAGTATGATGAGAGAGACCATCCTTACCATTCGAGGATGTTGGATGGTAGGGGTTCAGCACAGATGTAAGGCACAGGGTCTTTCTTTATTCTGAGGTAGTCCTGTTTTAGTCTCTGGGTGGCTGTGGTCGGTGCTCTCTTATTCCCGTTGCTGTTCATCTGAGATTACAGACAGAGAGACAGACAGAAAGAGTTTGTTAGATAACATGCACCACACATATAGTTAATAACTACAGTATATCACTAATTATCTTTACAAAGATTAGACGGTGTTAATATGTTTTTCTTTACATTTTAGTCATGTAGCAGACGCTCTTATCCAGAGCGACTTACAGTTAGTGAGTGCACACATATTATTATTTTTTTCTTCTCATACTGGCCCCACTAGGTCAAGGACATACAAATACTAACTCACACCTTATCTTTGAGTGGGCGGCTTGGCAAGTTTCAAAGTTAATATTATGGATAATAAAATGTGTCAATATATAGCATGTGAAGAATTACGTCAGCTAAACAAAGGTAACTTCTCGAATGATGACGCAAACACAGCTCTAGGCTGTCACATAGTTAACAGCATGACTGATGGGAGTTAACAGGATTTCCTAGGTAGCTGAATTTCAGGTTACATTATATCAATCAGAGAGTTAATGCTCAGCGACAGCTGGTTATCCTGCTTACCAGGAAACAACGCAATTTAAGAGAAGTTAGCTACCAAGGAAAGTAAACAAACCGGGGGGGAAATATAGCTGTCTAATCCTGTATCTAATGTTAGCTAGCTAGGTACACACATATCTCCATGGCTTGGTGGCTAACGTTAGCTCCGACGTGCTGTTCCAACACATAAACAGAACCAGCTAGCTAGCAAGCTTGCCAGGTTAGCTAGCTAATTTACGTGTTGGATAACCGTAAAACAACACTATTTACAGTGTCTATCAACGTACTGTAACGTTACTTGGCTCGCTGAAAAACCTTGATTATTCAGTTAGTAACGTTATACTTTGTGATACCTACATAGCCATATGTCAATGTACACAGGCTGCTTTCTACGTATCTAGCTAGCTAGCTAGGTAGCTGTCTGGATAAATTGACAGATCGGAAGAGACAACTAATGCTAACGTTAGACCATTGCATTGACAATGAATAGCTAGCATTAACTAGCTAGCTAGCCTCTTCTCAAAACAACGACAAAGGGAACATAAACTATTCGATTAGACATCTGTATAAACACCATAGAGAAAGTTTCCTCTTTAGAGAACCCGGTGAAGGTATTTCTTTGTGGAAATACCCGATGGTGAGCCGCGTTTATGTTCACAAATCCTAAATACGGGCTACGAAAACACCGACGTTTGGGGGGGGGCGCTTTGCTTCCGCTCTTCTTCTACTTCTATGGTATTTTGGCGGTTCGCAAACATACCTGAAAGGTGCATGCCGCCACCTACTGGGTGGGGTGAAAACCTGGGAACTTTAACGCAGAAAAACAAGGGAATTAGGGAAAGAAAAGAAAATAACACTCATATTGCACTTGTTCCTTGTTCCCTGTTCCTTGTTCCTTGCTACTTCGACCTCCTTTACCCTTACAGGCAATGTTCCCTCTAAACTGTGCACGGCAGTACACCTACTCCAGGACTGCCGCGCAAAAGAAATGCCAGGCTGCGCAGAGACGCAAGAGGTTGAGCTTCACTGAGTTCGACCCATTAGTTTCACTATATAGATCAATGTTTTTTTTCTGTGATCGAATCAACATTATATCAGAACCCTTTTCAATGCAACAAACCAAAACAAATCTAAACTGTACAAGATTGAGTCTGTGATTTTGTTGTAGGCAGAGCCATAGCTCAACGGAGTAGAATTATATTGGCTGGGGTAGCCCACAGCGGTCTTTCAATCGTCTGCTAGTGAATGCGCTTTTCAGATCAGAGCACAGAGCAGAGTGTGTACATCTGTTAATATTCTTCTCTAGTTAGTGAGTTATTAGCCCAGTTATAGATACAGTTGAAGTCGGAAGTTTACAGACAGCTTAGCCAAATACATTTAAACTCAGTGTTTCACAATTCCTGACATTTTAATCCTAGTAAAAATTCCCTGTCTTAGGTCAGTTAGGATCAAACACTTTATTTTAAGAATGTGAAATGTCAGAATAATAGTTGAGAGAATGATTTATTTCAGCTTTTATTTCTTTCATCACATTCCCAGTGGGTCAGAAGTTTACATACACTCAATTATTATTTGGTAGCATTGCCTTTCAATTGTTTAACTTGGGTCAAACGTTTCGGGTAGCCTTCCAGAAGCTTCCCACAATAAGTTGGGTGAATTTTGGCCCATTCCTCCTGACAGAGCTGGTGTAACTGAGTCAGGTTTGTAGGCCTACTTGCTCGCACACGCTTTTTCAGTTCTGCCCACACATTTTCTATAGGATTGAGGTCAGGGCTTTGTGATGGCCACTCCAATACCTTGACTGTTGTATTTGTCGCCGACGAAGATGGCGGCCTCGCGACTAGCTCTTAGGAAACTTTGCAGTATTTTGTTTTTTTATGTATAATTTTTTTACATTATTAGCTCAGAAAGTGTTTGGCATCATTACATACAGCCGGGAAAAACTATTGGATATCAGAGCGGCGGTAACTCACCAGCATTACGACCAGGAATACGACTTTCCCGAAGCAGATCCTTTGTTTGCTCTCCCCAGGGCAACTGAACTGATTCCAGCGGCTGACCCAAAACATCGCCGGCGGAGGAGAGGCACTCGGAGCGGCCTGCTGGTTCGACTTAGGAGGCACGCACACCACCCACCGCTTCCAAGTATACTACTCGCTAATGTTCAGTCTTTGGTTAACAAGATCAACGAACTCCGGGCAAGGATTTCTTTCCAGAGAGACATCAAGGCCTGTAACATATTCTGTTTCACGGAAACATGGCTCTCTTGGGATATTCTGTCGAAATCAGTCCAGCCAGATGGGTTCTCAGTTCATCGCGCAGACAGGAATAAATATCTCTCCGGGAAGAAGAAGGGCGGAGGTGTGTGTTTCATGATTAATGACTCATGGTGTAATTGAAGTAACATACAGGAACTCGAGTCCTTCTGTTCACCCGACCTAGAATATCTCACAATCAAAATGCCGACCATATTATCTCCCAAGATAATTTTATTCGGTTATAGTCACGGCCGTGTATATCCCCCCTCAAGCCGATACCACGACGGCCCTCAAAGAACTTCACCGGACCTTATGCAAACTGGAAACCACATATTCTGGGGCTGCATTTATTGTTGCCGGGGATTTTAACAAAGCAAATTTGAGGACTAGGCTGCCGAAGTTCTATCAACATATCGACTGTTGCACTCACGCTGCCAAAACCCTCGACCATTGCTATTCAAACTTCCGGGATGGTTATAAGGCCCTCCCCGCCCTCCTTTCGGCAAATCTGACCACGACTCCATTTTGCTTCTCCCTTCCTATAGGCAGACCCTCAAACAGGAAGTACCCGTGCTAAGGACTATTCAACACTGGTCTGACCAATCGGAATCCACGCTTCAAGATTGTTTTGATCAAACAGACTGGGATAAGTTCCGGGTAGCTTCCGAAAATAATTTAGACGTAAACACTGAAACAGTGACTGGGTTTATAAAGAAGTGTATAGGTGATGTTGTGCCCACTGTGACTATTAAAACCTACCCTAACCAGAAACCGTGGATAGATGGCAGCATTCGCGCAAATCTGAAAGCGGGAACCACCGCATTCAACCATGGCAAGGTGACTGGGAATATGGCAGAATACAAACAGTGTAGCTACTCACTCCGCAAGGCAATTAAACTGGCAAAACGTCAGTATAGAGACAAAGTGGAGTCGCAATTCAACGGCTCATACACGAGACGTATGTGGCAGGGTCTACAGACAATCACGGACTACAAAAGGAAAACCAGCCATGTCGCCGACACCGTCGTCTCGCTTCCAGACAAGCTAAACACCTTCTTCGCCCGCTTTGAGGATAACACAGTGCCACCGACGAGGCCCATTACCAAGGACTGTGGCCTCTCCTTCTCTGTGGTTGACGTGATTAAGACATTTAAGCATGTTAACCCCCGCAAGGCTGCCGGCCCAGACGGCATCCCTAGCCGTGTCCTCAGAGCATGCGCAGACCAGCTGGCTGGTGTGTTTATGGACATATTCAATCTCTCCCTTTCCCAGTCTGCTGTTCCCACATGCTTCAAGATGGCCACCATTGTTCCTGTACCCAAGAAAGCAAAAGTAACTGAACTAAAAGACTAATCGCCCTGTAGCACTCACCTCTGTCATCATGAAGTGCTTTGAGAGACTAGTCAAGGATCATATCACCTCTACCTTACCTGTCACCCTAGACCCACTTCAATTTGATTACCGCCCCAATAGATCCACAGACGATGCAATCGCCATCACAATGCACACTGCCCTATCCCATCTGGACAAGAGGAATACCTATGTAAGAATGCTGTTCATTGACTATAGCTCAGCATTCAACACCATAGTACCCTCCAAGCTCATCATTAAGCTCGAGGCTCTGGGTCTGAACCCCGCCCTCCAAGACACATACAGCACCTGATGTCACAGGAAGGCCAAAAAGATCATCAAGGACATCAACCACCCGAGCCACTGCCTGTTCACCCCGCTATTATCCAGAAGGCGAGGTCAGTACAGGTGCATCAAAGCTGGGACCGAGAGAATGAAAAACAGCTTCTATCTCAAGGCCATCAGACTGTTAAATAGCCACCACTAGCACATTAGAGGCTGCTGCTGCCTATTAAAATCACTGGCAACTTTAAGAAATGGAACACTAGTCACTTTAATAATGTTTACATATCTTGGACTACTCATCTCATATGTACAGTGGGGGGGAAAATTATTTAGTCAGCCACCAATTGTGCAAGTTCTCCCATTTAAAAAGATGAGAGAGGCCTGTAATTTTCATCATAGGTACACGTCAACTATGACAGACAAATGAAAAAAAATTAAAATAAATCCAGAAAATCACATTGTAGGATTTTTCATGAATTTATTTGCAAATTATGGTGGAAAATAAGTATTTGGTCACCTACAAAAAAGCAAGATTTCTGGCTCTCACAGACCTGTAACTTCTTCTTTAAGAGGCTCCTCTGTCCTCCACTCGTTACCTGTATTAATGGCACCTGTTTGAACTTGTTATCAGTATAAAAGACACCTGTCCACAACCTCAATCAGTCACACTCCAAACTCCACTATGGCCAAGACCAAAGAGCTGTCAAAGGACACCAGAAACAAAATTGTAGACCTGCACCAGGCTGGGAAGACTGAATCTGCAATAGGTAAGCAGCTTGGTTTGAAGAAATCAACTGTGGGAGCAATTATTAGGAAATGGAAGACATACAAGACCACTGATAATCTCCCTCGATCTGGGGCTCCACGCAAGATCTCACCCCGTGGGGTCAAAATGATCACACGGGGGGACCTAGTGAATGACCTGCAGAGAGCTGGGACCAAAGTAACAAAGCCTACCATCAGTAACACACTACGCCGCCAGGGACTCAAATCCTGCAGTGCAAGACGTGTCCCCCTGCTTAAGCCAGTACATGTCCAGGCCCGTCTGAAGTTTGCTAGAGTGCATTTGGATGATCCAGAAGAGGATTGGGAGAATGTCATATGGTCAGATGAAACCAAAATAGAACTTTTTGGTAAAAACTCAACTCGTCGTGTTTGGAGGACAAAGAATGCTGAGTTGCATCCAAAGAACACCATACCTACTGTGAAGCATGGGGGTGGAAACATCATGCTTTGGGGCTGTTTTTCTGCAAAGGGACCAGGACGACTGATCCGTGTAAAGGAAAGAATGAATGGGGCCATGTATCGTGAGATTTTGAGTGAAAACCTCCTTCCATCAGCAAGGGCATTGTATATATTTTAGCTAAACAGGTGGTGCTCTGCTACACCTAACCTGAATGACGGATTGCCACTGTTCTGTGGTATTTTATATAAATAGTATTTCAAACCTCCAGGCTTGTATTTAGATGTCATCACAGATGTTGTTTCATGAAAATTATGTGAATCTGCAATGCATTCCCTTTTGTTGTAGTCTTACAGAGATATTCAGTTCTGGGAGCTTTCTCTACAAACAGGTCAGTGTTGTGTTGTGTTGCTTTAATTTCAAATGGTCCACATCTGGACCACGTAGGCTATCAAGCATATTAGAGGAATTCTAATCTAGGATCATGCTGTCCATGTTTTCTTATTCAGCACTCCTGATGTAATCCTAGTCACCAGCCACCTTGTTACTTGGGTGCTGAGCGCCACCTGGTGGAGAATGCCAGTAAATTATATCTATTGCTCCCGTGTTGCAGGTACGGAGGATGACATTGGCTCTGGTGGCAGTTGTCCAGGGGAAAGATGTCTGTCTCTGGTGTGAAGGAACTACTGTAGGCCCAGGACTCTCAGGCCTACCCAAAACAACCTCCCAGCAACCCCAGATAGACTCTTCCTCAACCAGGGTGGCGTACCACCGCTAAGTTAAGACTCATCCGCTCTGAGCTGTCTTCCTCTCTAGTTGGTCCTGCATACTGTGCTTCTGCTTGCTCGTTGCGGTCTAGGCCTGGTTCCCATAAAAGCTCCTTGTTACAACTGTTGATATTAAAAAGGGCTTTTATAATAAAAGCTCTCTTTTCTATTTGGCGTTTTCTGACATCTGTTGTTTTTGTCATCCATAGATTATACATTCAGGAAGACTCCCGCACAGAGTTAACTGAGTTTCCAATGGGAGACATAGTGGACGCACAGAGTTAACTGAGTTTCCACACGTGCGGACACAAATACACACACGCTCGCTCATACACACACACACACACACACACACGCTCGCTCATATACACACACACACACATGCTCGCTCACACACACATACACACACACTCGCTCATACACACACATTTAAATATGCATGATGATGAACACTAAGTATATATGAAACATGTATGTATAGTGTTTGAAAGCAGTTCTCCCCCGAGCTACACGGTGGCAGTTAATATTCTGTTGACATGACACAGTGAACCTGTAAAAAACACAGTGCAATAGTTTGGGGGATGGGTTTAGAGGTTATTAGTACAGGATTAGGTAGGAGGGTTACGTTTTTCTTAATGTTTCTTTCTTTCTTCATTTAGTCTGTACGCTGTGATTGACTACACACTCCAATACAGTAGGTTGGCGGCATGCACCTTGTTTATTTGCAGACTGCCATAATACCATAGAAGAAGACAGTGCAGCCAGGTTGCTAGCTAACATTGGGCGCGTTCGAGCGGATCCCTATTGTCAAGTCAGTGACCATCGTTGGCCATGTTGGGATAGGGTTAAAATAAAATAAAATAAACAGTGTCCATGTCTGGTGACAGAGAGCGACTCTCCGTTTAGGCCGTTCTGTGACCCTCTAGCACTGCCCCCGGTAAGAGGGGAATGAGACAACCTCAGAGTTACACACAAGGATACTTCATTGCCATACACACGCGCAACAGACATGGAATCGATGTGGGAAGGATGTGGTTTTCTGCACACAGTCCATCTCGCAAGTCCACTCAGATGAGTGAAGAGACACCGGCCTGCACAGTCAGATGAGTTGTCATGTTGTCCTGCCCCCCGTAACAACATGCCCCTTAGCAACCAATCTGGGCCCAGATTCGCACATGGTCAGAGAGAGTTTTGAAAAGCCGGTTTATGGTACCCCCTAGACTCTCAGGCTCCGGTCGTGGGGGATGGGGAATGGAGTGTAAGGCTTGAAAGGGTTGTGAGATGCCGATAACAGTTATCAGTAACTGGGGATCGAACACACAACCTTCTGATCCAGAGTCATGGGATTACGCCCATTCGCCATCCCCATCCACAACGCCCTAGCACACTCACTAACTGTAAGTCGCTCTGGATAAGAGCGTCTGCTAAATGACTAAAATGTTTAAAATGTACTTGATGGTTATAGCTCTCACTGTTGCCCCCCTAGTGGCTGGTTGTGAAGGCATTTCCCAACGTCCTCAGGACATGAATAAACGCCCAATTTCGATGTCAATCTGGAAAGACCCGGCCGGTTGCAGGCCTCAGATTTTCACTTTATCACATATAGTCGTCGGGCAGTTGCGGATGGGGTTATTAGCAATTGTGTGCGGGTGCGGGTGAAGAAACCGCTGACCCGCGCACCACTAGTACACACGTATGTTTTCAGTTTGCGAGTGTGTGATATGGAGGTTGGACATGAAGAACAACTTTTCTAAACAATGGCAACTTTTCTGCCATGATGCGCGGAGCCTTGCTGTTGGAAAAACCACATCAGGTTTCTATGGACACAGGTATATTCAACACGTCAGTGCATTTACATTTACGTCATTTAGCAGGCGCTCTTCTCCAGAGCGACTTACAACTTGGTGCATTCAACTTATAGGCAGGTTTCTATGGACCCAGGTATATTCAACAAAAGAAATGCCGCAAAAAATCATTGCGATGTGTAATGGAAACAGCATATATAGGATAAATGTTCTAAAGGTCAACAAAAACGTTATCCGTTCAACAGGGTTGGATTTTTATTTTTGTCAAACTTTCTTCATTTCGACAAATGATCGAAACTGTGTTTTTCAAATGAATGATTATTGCCGAATCATTTTGAAGGTCAGCAGGGCACGATGTCAACGCGTAACTATAAAGCTCCACTCCACATTTAATTCTATGACTACTACTGCTTGCAAAATCCCTTTTCAAACTATACAAATAATGTTTATTTGGAGGACAAGGATTATCCTGACTTTCAAGAATGCCTGAATTGCTTCGCCTTGCTTTTCTGGTTGGCTGGATGCAAGTTGTACTATCCAATTTTTTCAGATCTACAGGACCTCGGTGATACGTTGGCACATGAGAATGATTAGAATATGGTAAATATTAGTCAATTATTGCATTCTATCCATGCTGGCTTTCGCAGGCTACCTGGGACAGGTGTCAGTGTGCAACAGTAGGACGGAGTACTGAGTAAATAATGAACTTTACTCGGAAAACAACAAAACTAATTGCCAAACAGCGGTATACAACACCAAACATAGAACAATCACGCACGAAACCATGAGGGAAGCAGAAGGTTAAATAGGGAAATAATCATAACGTGATGGGAACCAGGTGTGTACAATCAAGACAAAACAAAATGAAAACAGAAACGTAGATCGGTGGCAGCTAGAAGGCCGGTGACGACGACCGCCGATAGCCGCCCGCACAAGGAGAGGCACCAACTTCGGCGGAAGTTGTGACAACATGAAACAGATAGGTGAGAGGGCATACAGACAAAAAAAAATCACTGGACAAGTTAATGGAAACATAGATTCTGTCCGATTTTTGGCTATCGCAGAAGCACCTCCCTGACTTAAATCCTCGACATTCGTCTACAGTCGGTTGCTTTCGCCTTACCACTCAAACGAGCCCCTTGACACACCAATTTAAACGCTCATTTATGCCAGACATAAAATTCAATGAAATTCAGCATCTGCTTTCCAGGCCAGTCTGCTCTCTGGTCAATTTATGGAACTGTCTGTCTAACAACACTTTGAAACAGTGGTGATATGTGAATACTTCCATACAGCCATTACACAGTAGGTAGTGTAAAGCATAGCACAGACAATTTTCAACCAACCTTTACTTGGCGATACTTCCTCAATTCCCGGCTCGGAAGACAACACGTCTTCAAAACTTCCATGTCTAGTTGCAGCGGGTTTGTTTGAATTTTGAAAATGCTCCGTTATTATATAATATAAATGTCTTGCTCCATGAAGTAATCAGAGAGAAAGAGGCGAAGCAAGAGGGTTTACTCCGCCCAAAGTCTGTCCACGAAAAATAAGACCACGAAGTGAAACATTTTTGTATGGAGGTCTACAGACGGATTGGCTGACAACGTCACAAAAAGTATGCACGCGCATTGATGTGGCCAGAAGGTTACATGTTATGATTGTGAACGGTCAGATGGCTAGCAACAATGACAATAAGCTGCCATGTGGGGAATCTTAGGTGGCTCATTTCAGCTCATTGTATCTTGTTATTGATACCATGTATTGTTTTGAGTTTTTTTTGGACTGATGTCATGTCTATGCTAATATGGCAAAAAAATTAGCTAGCTAGCTAACCAACAAATGTAACGATGTATTTGAGAGACAAGTGCTCATTGTGCTAGGATGGTCCCACCTGCTCTCACTCCTCCCACCTGCCTTCTATCTTTGAGGACATGTACACAGAATTGTCACCAGACGCAGCATCGCCAGGAGAAGTTCTGCCCCCATTCATTTTCAATGAGGGCATGCAGAGAAATGTGCGGGAAGGTGAGCGGCAAGAATCATTAGATCACTTGTTTTGGTACTGCCCATATGTAGCTTGTTTTGGTACTGCCCATACGTAGCTTGTTTTTGGTCGCAGGTTCAGGAATAGCTGAAAAATTGCAACTCTGCAAATAGCACTGCTGGGTGATTTGAAAAATCATAGTCAATCGATCAATCATATAATAATACTTTTAGCAAAAATGTTTATTTTCAATTTACTATCTGTAGAAACTATGAGAATAGAAAAGTTCAGAACTTTTGTGAAACATCACAGCACAGTGGAAAAATATATGGCAGCTAGAAATCAAAACTGGATGTTCTTCAGAGATAGATGGGAGGGGTTGAGGGTAGCTGAACGCTAGGACTAAAAACAAACTAATGTAAATTATACTGTCCGTGAAATGTATGTAGTATGTTGTGGGTTGAATTCCCACGGGGGGCCAGTATGAAAAATGTATTCACTCACTAACTGTAAGTCGCTCTGGATAAGAGCATCTGCTAAATGACTAAAATGTAAAATGTAAAATGTATAAGCTGGAAGTGGAAGCCTAAGAATTGTTGTCCATTAGGTAGGGATAGGGGAAAATAATAAAGGAAAATATATTTAAAATAACATATAATTACAAACATATATATATATATATATATATATATATACAGTGGGGAGAACAAGTATTTGATACACTGCCGATTTTGCAGGTTTTCCTACTTACAAAGCATGTAGAGGTCTGTAATTTTTATCATAGGTACACTTCAACTGTGAGAGACGGAATCTAAAACAAAAATCCAGAAAATCACATTGTATGATTTTTAAGTAATTAATTTGCATTTTATTGCATGACATAAGTATTTGATACATCAGAAAAGCAGAACTTAATATTTGGTACACAAACCTTTGTTTGCAATTACAGAGATCATACGTTTCCTGTAGGTCTTGACCAGGTTTGCACACACTGCAGCAGGGATTTTGGCCCACTCCTCCATACAGACCTTCTCCAGATCCTTCAGGTTTCGGGGCTGTCGCTAGGCAATACAGACTTTCAGCTCCCTCCAAAGATTTTCTATTGGGTTCAGGTCTGGAGATTGGCTAGGCCACTCCAGGACCTTGAGTTGCTTCTTACGGAGCCACTCCTTAGTTGCCCTGGCTGTGTGTTTGGGGTCGTTGTCATGCTGGAAGACCCAGCCACGACATCTTCAATGCTCTTACTGAGGGAAGGAGGTTGTTGGCCAAGATCTCGCGATACATGGCCCCATCCATCCTCCCCTCAATACGGTGCAGTCGTCCTGTCCCCTTTGCAGAAAAGCATCCCCAAAGAATGATGTTTCCACCTCCATGCTTCACGGTTGGGATGGTGTTCTTGGGGTTGTACTCATCCTTCTTCTTCCTCCAAACACGGCGAGTGGAGTTTAGACCAAAAAGCTCTATTTTTGTCTCATCAGACCACATGACCTTCTCCCATTCCTCCTCTGGATCATCCAGATGGTCATTGGCAAACTTCAGACGGGCCTGGACATGCGCTGGCTTGAGCAGGGGGACCTTGCGTGCACTGCAGGATTTTAATCCATGACGGCGTAGTGTGTTACTAATGGTTTTCTTTGAGACTGTGGTCCCAGCTCTCTTCAGGTCATTGACCAGGTCCTGCTGTGTAGTTCTGGGCTGATCCCTCACCTTCCTCATGATCATTGATGCCCAACGAGGTGAGATCTTGCATGGAGCCCCAGACCGAGGGTGATTGACCGTCATCTTGAACTTCTTCCATTTTCTAATAATTGCGCCAACAGTTGTTGCCTTCTCACCAAGCTGCTTGCCTATTGTCCTGTAGCCCATCCCAGCCTTGTGCAGGTCTACACTTTTATCCCTGATGTCCTTACACAGCTCTCTGGTCTTGGCCATTGTGGAGAGGTTGGAGTCTGTTTGATTGAGTGTGTGAACAGGTGTCTTTTATACAGGTAACAAGTTCAAACAGGTGCAGTTAATACAGGTAATGAGTGGAGAACAGGAGGGCTTCTAAAAGAAAAACTAACAGGTCTGTGAGAGCCGGAACTCTTACTGGTTGGTAGGTGATCAAATACTTATGTCATGCAATAAAATGCAAATTAATTACTTAAAAATCATACAATGTGATTTTCTGGATTTTTGTTTTAGATTCCGTCTCTCACAGTTGAAGTGTACCTATGATAAAAATGACAGACCTCTACATGCTTTGTAAGTAGGAAAACCTGCAAAATTGGCAGTGTATCAAATACTTGTTCTCCCCACTGTATACACAGTGGGGGAAAAAAGTATTTAGTCAGCCACCAATTGTGCAAGTTCTCCCACTTAAAAAGATGAGAGAGGCCTGTAATTTTCATCATAGGTACACGTCAACTATGACAGACAAATTGAGAAAAATAAATCCAGAAAATCACATTGTAGGATTTTTAATGAATTTATTTGCAAATTATGGTGGAAAATAAGTATTTGGTCACCTACAAACAAGCAAGATTTCTGGCTCTCACAGACCTGTAACAACTTCTTTAAGAGGCTCCTCTGTCCTCCACTCGTTACCTGTATTAATGGCACCTGTTTGAACTTGTTATCAGTATAAAAGACACCTGTCCACAACCTCAAACAGTCACACTCCAAACTCCACTATGGCCAAGACCAAAGAGCTGTCAAAGGACACCAGAAACAAAATTGTAGACTTGCACCAGGCTGGGAAGACTGAATCTGCAATAGGTAAGCAGCTTGGTTTGAAGAAATCAACTGTGGGAGCAATTATTAGGAAATGGAAGACATACAAGACCACTGATAATCTCCCTCAATCTGGGGCTCCACGCAAGATCTCACCCCGTGGGGTCAAAATGATCACAAGAACGGTGAGCAAAAATCCCAGAACCACACGGGGGGACCTAGTGAATGACCTGCAGAGAGCTGGGACCAAAGTAACAAAGCCTACCATCAGTAACACACTATGCCGCCAGGGACTCAAATCCTGCAGTGCCAGACGTGTCCCCCTGCTTAAGCCAGTACATGTCCAGGCCCGTCTGAAGTTTGCTAGAGTGCATTTGGATGATCCAGAAGAGGATTGGGAGAATGTCATATGGTCAGATGAAACCAAAATAGAACTTTTTGGTAAAAACTCAACTCGTCGTGTTTGGAGGACAAAGAATGCTGAGTTGCATCGAAAGAACACCATACCTACTGTGAAGCATGGGGGTGGAAACATCATGCTTTGGGGCTGTTTTTCTGCAAAGGGACCAGGACGACTGATCCGTGTAAAGGAAAGAATGAATGGGGCCATGTATCGTGAGATTTTGAGTGAAAACCTCCTTCCATCAGCAAGGGCATTGAAGATGAAACGTGGCTGGGTCTTTCAGCATGACAATGATCCCAAACACACCGCCCGGGCAACGAAGGAGTGGCTTCGTAAGAAGCATTTCAAGGTCCTGGAGTGGCCTAGCCAGTCTTCAGATCTCAACCCCATAGAAAATCTTTGGAGGGAGTTGAAAGTCTGTGTTGCCCAGCGACAGCCCCAAAACATCACTGCTCTAGAGGAGATCTGCATGGAGGAATGGGCC
Organism: Coregonus sp. 'balchen'; assembly: GCA_902810595.1. NCBI lineage: Eukaryota > Metazoa > Chordata > Actinopteri > Salmoniformes > Salmonidae > Coregonus > Coregonus sp. 'balchen'. Next base: position 5,755,589 of record LR778262.1, read on the forward strand.
AAAATAACAGCAACAGTGTGTGAAAACCTTGTGAAGACTTACAGAAAACGCTTGACCTGTGTCATTGCCAACAAAGGGTATATAACAAAGTATTGAGAAACGTTTGTTATCGACCAAATACTTATTTTCCACCATAATTTGCAAATAAATTCATTAGAAATCCTACAATGTGATTTTCTGGAGAAAAAAAATCTCATTTTGTCTGTCATAGTTGACGTGTACCTATAATGAAAATTACAGGCCTCTCTCATCTTTTTAAGTGGGAGAACTTGCACAATTGGTGGCTGACTAAATACTTTTTTTCCCCCACTGTATATATATATATATTTATGGGGAATTGGAAATGATGCAGACAATTACATAGATAGAAGCCACAATCTATCTGCAATATTAAAACTGATCTACCCCCTAAAAATATATATATATATATATATATATTATTATCAAATAACCATGCTAGCGGAGCGGTAGAAAAAGTTCAGCTCTGTTCAACTTTACGCAAATGTCACACGGCCACCGCTGCAGTTAACCAATCAGTTGAGGAGCAGATGTTTGCTTGAAAATCTTCCGTTCATGAAACATAGTTCCGCATGTCATTTGTTCTGGGCAATCAAACAGGAGGAAAGACTCATCATCGGCGTTTCGGGTTTTCCTATTCTTTACGATGGGACTTTGGCAGAATACAAAGAGAAAGACATTTACATGAAAGAGGATTGGTGGTGTTGATTTACATTTACATTTACGTCATTTAGCAGACGCTCTTATCCAGAGCGACTTACAAAAAGGTGCATTCACCTTATAGCCAGTGGGATAACCACTTTACAATGTATATATATATATATATATTTTTTTTTTGGGATGGTGGTGGGTGAAGAGAGATTTCCACAACAATGTTTACTTGTGCTGCTAGCTATGAACCTCAATCATCCTAAACCTAAACTTCAAAACCGTTCAAAGATTTGTGAATGTGTTGACTAAATTGAATGTTGAAATTTTCCCACCAAAGGATGGAAATCACCAGAAATATACATTATAACATTGTAAATGAAACATAAGCATGACTTTCATATGTGATATGGTACCAATTGGATTATGGTATCTTAACATAATGATTTCATATAGCTTATGACTTTTTTATTATACCAGTGTCATGATATTGATGATTATAGCTGACTTCCTGGAAGGTACATAGGCAGGCCTGCATGTTAAATGACATGAATGGGTCGTTGTGGCTTTGACTTAAAGTGTGTGATAAAATTACATGTTGTTTATTTTTATCTTGTTTTAATTAGATGAGACAAAACAACAACAAAGGAGAGTAGGAGTGGGTCCGGTGCAACAGAGCATCAGCCCTGGAAATACACAGCTGTAATGGGGTTCTTCAAACCCTTTCTGGAGAACAGGGAAACTACAACCAATATGCTCAGATGACCTAGCAAGCCAGCAGCAACCAATCAGCCAGCAGGTCCATCTAACCAGCCAGCAGGTCCATCTAACCAGCCAGCCAGCCAGCAGGCCTATCTAACCAGCCAGCCAGCAGGCCTATCTAACCAGCCAGCAGAACCATCTAACCAGCCAGCCAGACAGCAGGCCCATCTAACCAGCCAGCAGGCCCATCTAGCCAGCCAGCCAGCAGGCCCATCTAGCCAGCCAGCCAGCAGGCCCATATAACCAGCCAGCCAGCAGGCCTATCTAACCAGCCAGCCAGCAGGCCTATCTAACCAGCCAGCCAGCAGGCCCATCTAACCAGCCAGCCAGCCAGCAGGCCTATCTAACCAGCCAGCCAGCAGGCCCATCTAACCAGCCAGCCAGCCAGCAGGTCCATCTAACCAGCCAGCCAGCCAGCAGGCCTATCTAACCAGCCAGCCAGCAGGCCTATCTAACCAGCCAGCAGAACCATCTAACCAGCCAGCCAGACAGCAGGCCCATCTAACCAGCCAGCAGGCCCATCTAGCCAGCCAGCCAGCAGGCCCATCTAGCCAGCCAGCCAGCAGGCCCATATAACCAGCCAGCCAGCAGGCCTATCTAACCAGCCAGCCAGCAGGCCTATCTAACCAGCCAGCCAGCAGGCCCATCTAACCAGCCAGCCAGCAGGCCCATCTAACCAGCCAGCCAGCAGGCCCATCTAACCAACCAGCCGGCAGGCCCATTAAACCAGCCAGCCAGCCAGCAGGCCTATTAAACCAGCCAGCCAGCCAGCAGGTCTATCTAACCAGCCAGCCAGCTAGCAGGCCCATCTAACCAGCCAGCCAGCCAGCCAGCAGGCCTATCTAACCAGCCAGCCAGCAGGCCAAACTAACCAGCCAGCCAGCCAGCCAGCAGGCCAATCTAACCAGCCAGCCAGCCAGCAGGCCAATCTAACCAGTCAGCCAGTCAGCAGGCCTATCTAACCAGCCAGCCAGCAGGCCCGTCTAACCAGCCAGCCAGCAGGTCTATCTAACCAGCCAGCCAGCCGGCAGGCCCATTAAACCAACCAGCCAGCCAGCAGGCCTATCTAACCAGCCAGCCGGCAGGCCCATTAAACCAGCCAGCCAGCAGGCCTATCTAACCAGCCAGCCAGCAGGCCTATCTAACCAGCCAGCCAGCCAGCCAGCAGGCCCATCTAACCAGCCAGCCAGCAGGCCTATCTAACCAGCCAGCCAGCAGGCATATCTAACCAGCCAGCCAGCAGGCCAATCTAACCAGCCAGCCAGCAGGCCAATCTAACCAGCCAGCCAGCCTATCTAACCAGCCAGCCAGCCAGCAGGCCCATCTAACCAGCCAGCCAGCAGGCCCATCTAACCAGCCAGCCAGCCAGCAGGCCAATCTAACCAGCCAGCCAGCCAGCAGGCCAATCTAACCAGCCAGCCAGCCAGCAGGCCAATCTAACCAGCCAGCCAGCCAGCAGGCCAATCTAACCAGCCAGCCAGCCAGCAGGCCCATCTAACCAACCAGCCAGCCAGCAGGCCAATCTAACCAGCCAGCCAGCCAGCAGGCCTATCTAACCAGCCAGCCGGCAGGCCCATTAAACCAGCCAGCCAGCCAGCAGGCCTATTAAACCAGCCAGCCAGCCAGCAGGTCTATCTAACCAGCCAGCCAGCCAGCAGGCCTATCTAACCAGCCAGCCAGCAGGCCTATTAAACCAGCCAGCCAGCCAGCCAGCAGGCCAATCTAACCAGCCAGCCAGCTAGCAGGCCCATCTAACCAGCCAGCCAGCAGGCCTATCTAACCAGCCAGCCAGCCAGCCAGCCAGCAGGCCTATCTAACCAGCCAGCCAGCAGGCCAATCTAACCAGCCAGCCAGCCAGCAGGCCTATCTAACCAGCCAGCCAGCCAGCAGGCCAATCTAACCAGCCAGCCAGCCAGCAGGCCAATCTAACCAGCCAGCCAGCCAGCAGGCCATCTAACCAGCCAGCCAGCCAGCAGGTCAATCTAACCAGCCAGCCAGCAGGTCTATCTAACCAGCCAGCCAGCTGGCAGGCCCATCTAACCAGCCAGCCAGCCAGCAGGCCATCTAACCAGCCAGCCAGCCAGCAGGCCCATCTAACCAGCCAGCCAGCCAGCAGGCCATCTAACCAGCCAGCCAGCAGGTCTATCTAACCAGCCAGCCAGCAGGTCTATCTAACCAGCCAGCCAGCAGGTCTACCTAACCAGCCAGCCAGCAGGTCTATCTAACCAGCCAGCCAGCTGGCAGGCCCATTAAACCAACCAGCCAGCCAGCAGGCCTATCTAACAAGCCAGCCAGCCAGCAGGCCATCTAACCAGCCAGCCAGCAGGCCCATCTAACCAGCCAGCCAGCAGGCCCATCTAACCAGCCAGCCAGCCAGCAGGCCTATCTAACCAGCCAGCCAGCAGGCCCATCTAACCAGCCAGCCAGCAGGCCCAGCTAACCAGCCAGCCAGCAGGCCCATCTAACCAGCCAGCCAGCCAGCAGGCCTATCTAACTATCCAGCCAGCAGGCCTATCTAACCAGCCAGCCAGCAGGCCCATCTAACCAGCCAGCCAGCAGGCCCATCTAACCAGCCAGCCAGCAGGCCCATCTAACCAGCCAGCCAGCCAGCAGGCCTATCTAACCAGCCAGCCAGCAGGCCCATCTAACCAGCCAGCCAGCAGGCCTATCTAACCAGCCAGCCAGCAGGCCCATCTAACCAGTCAGCCAGCCAGCAGGCCCATCTAACCAGCCAGCCAGCAGGCCCATCTAACCAGCCAGCCAGCCAGCAGGCCTATCTAACCAGCCAGCCAGCAGGCCTATCTAACCAACCAGCCAGCCAGCCTGCAGGCCCATCTAACCAGCCAGCCAGCAGGCCCATCTAACCAGCCAGCCAGAAGGCCCATCTAACCAGCCAGCCAGCAGGCCCATCTAACCAGCCAGACAGCAGGCCCATCTAACCCAGCCCAACCAGCCAGCCAGCAGGCCCATCTAACCAGCCAGCCAGCAGGCCCATCTAACCAGCCAGCCAGCAGGCCCATCTAACCAGCCAGCCAGCAGGCCCATCTAACCAGCCAGCCAGCAGGCCCATCTAACCAGCCAGCCAGCCAGCAGGCCCATCTAACCAGCCAGCCAGCAGGCCCATCTAACCAGCCAGCCAGCCAGCAGGCCCATCTAACCAGCCAGCCAGCAGGCCCATCTAACCAGCCAGCCAGCCAGCCAGCAGGCCCATCTAACCAGCCAGCCAGCCAGCAGGCCCATCTAACCAGCCAGCCAGCAGGCCCATCTAACCAGCCAGCCAGCCAGCAGGCCCATCTAACCAGCCAGCCAGCCAGCAGGCCCATCTAACCAGCCAGCCAGCAGGCCCATCTAACCAGCCAGCCAGCCAGCCAGCAGGCCCATCTAACCAGCCAGCCAGCCAGCAGGCCCATCTAACCAGCCAGCCAGCAGGCCCATCTAGCCAGCCAGCCAGCCAGCAGGCCCATCTAACCAGCCAGCCAGCAGGCCCATCTAACCAGCCAGCCAGCAGGCCCATCTAACCAGCCAGCCAGCAGGCCCATCTAACCAGCCAGCCAGCAGGCCCATCTAACCAGCCAGCCAGCCAGCCAGCAGGCCCATCTAACCAGCCAGCCAGCCAGCCAGCAGGCCCATCTAACCAGCCAGCCAGCCAGCAGGCCCATCTAACCAGCCAGCCAGCAGGCCCATCTAACCAGCCAGCCAGCAGGCCCATCTACCAGCCAGCCAGCCAGCAGGCCCATCTAACCAGCCAGCCAGCAGGCCCATCTAACCAGCCAGCCAGCCAGCAGGCCTATCTAACCAGCCAGCCAGCAGGCCTATCTAACCAGCCAGCCAGCAGGCCCATCTAACCAGCCAGCCAGCAGGCCTATCTAACCAGCCAGCCAGCAGGCCCATCTAACCAGCCAGCCAGCCAGCAGGCCTATCTAACCAGCCAGCCAGCAGGCCCATCTAACCAGCCAGCCAGCAGGCCTATCTAACCAGCCAGCCAGCAGGCCCATCTAACCAGCCAGCCAGCCAGCAGGCCCATCTAAGCAGCCAGCCAGCAGGCCCATCTAACCAGCCAGCCAGCCAGCAGGCCTATCTAACCAGCCAGCCAGCAGGCCTATCTAACCAACCAGCCAGCCAGCCTGCAGGCCCATCTAACCAGCCAGCCAGCAGGCCCATCTAACCAGCCAGCCAGCCAGCAGGCCCATCTAACCAGCCAGCCAGCAGCCCCATCTAACCAGCCAGCCAGCAGGCCCATCTAACCAGCCAGCCAGCAGGCCCATCTAACCAGCCAGCCAGCAGGCCCATCTAACCAGCCAGCCAGCAGGCCTATCTAACCAACCAGCCAGCCAGCCTGCAGGCCCATCTAACCAGCCAGCCAGCAGGCCCATCTAACCAGCCAGCCAGCAGGCCCATCTAACCAGCCAGCCAGCAGGCCCATCTAACCAGCCAGCCAGCAGGCCCATCTAACCAGCCCGCCAGCAGGCCCATCTAACCAGCCAGCCAGCAGGCCCATCTAACCAGCCAGCCAGCAGGCCCATCTAACCAGCCAGCCAGCAGGCCCATCTACCAGCCAGCCAGCAGGCCCATCTAACCAGCCCGCCAGCAGGCCCATCTAACCAGCCAGCCAGCCAGCAGGCCCATCTAACCAGCCAGCCAGCAGGCCCATCTAACCAGCCAGCCAGCCAGCAGGCCCATCTAAACCAGCCAGCCAGCAGGCCCATCTAACCAGCCAGCAGCCAGCCAGCAGGCCCATCTAACCAGCCAGCCAGCAGCAGGCCCATCTAACCAGCCAGCCAGCAGGCCCATCTAACCAGCCAGCCAGCCAGCAGGCCCATCTAACAGCCAGCCAGCAGGCCCATCTAACCAGCCAGCCAGCAGGCCATCTAACCAGCCAGCCAGCCAGCCAGCAGGCCCATCTAACCAGCCAGCCAGCCAGCAGGCCCATCTAACCAGCCAGCCAGCAGGCCCATCTAGCCAGCCAGCCAGCCAGCAGGCCCATCTAACCAGCCAGCCAGCAGGCCCATCTAACCAGCCAGCCAGCAGACCCATCTAACCAGCCAGCCAGCAGGCCCATCTAACCAGCCAGCCAGCCAGCAGGCCCATCTAACCAGCCAGCCAGCAGGCCCATTCAAGATTTGAATAGCAGAGAAGTAGAGGAAGATGTTATACCCGCTAACATTTTGTGTAAGTGTTTGGTGAAAGTAGCTGATAGTAGTTGCATTGTTGCACCCTTTGCCTTGATGACAGCTTTGCACACTCTTGGCATTCTCTCAACCAGCTTTATGAGGTAGTCACCTGGAATACATTTCAATTAACAGTTAATTTGTGGAATTTCTTTCCTTCTTAATGCGTTTGAGCCAATCAGTTGTATTGTGACAAGGTAGGGGGGTATACAGAAGATAGCCCTATTTGGTAAAAGACCAAGTCCATATTATGGCAAGAACAGCTCAAATAAGCAAAGAGAAACGACAGTCCATCATTACTTTAAGTTAGGTCAGTCAATACAGAAAGTTTCAAGAACTTTGAAGTTTTCTTCAAGTGCAGTCGCAAAAACCATCAAGCGCTATGATGAAACTGGCTCTCATGAGGACCGCCACAGGAATGGAAGACCCAGAGTTACGTCTGCTGCAGAGGATAAGTTCATTAGAGTTAACTGCACCTCAGATTACAGCCCAAATAAATGCTTCACAGAGTTCAAGTCACAGACACATCTCAACATCAACTGTTCAGAGTAGACTGTGTGAATCAGGCCTTCATGGTCGAATTGCTGCAAAGAAACCACTACTAAAGGACACCAATAATAAGAAGAGACTTGCTTGGGCCAAGAAACACAAGCAATGGACATTAGACCGATGGAAATGTGTCCTTTGGTCTGGAGTCCAAATTTGAGATTTTTGGTTCCAACCGCCGTGTCTTTGTGAGATGCGATGTGGGTGAACGGGATGATCTCCGCATGTGTAGTTCCCACCGTAAAGCATGGAGGAGGAGGTGTTATGGTGTGGGGGTGCTTTGCTGGTGACACTGTCTGTGATTTATTTAGAATTCAAGGCACACTTAACCAGCATGGCTACCACAGCATTCTGCAGCGATTCGCCATCCCATCTGGTTTGGGCTTAGTGGGACTATAATTTGTTTTTCAACAGGACAATGGCCCAACACACCTCCAGGCTGTGTAAGGGCTATTTGACCAAGAAGGAGAGTGATGGAGTGCTGCATCAGATGACCTGGCCTCCACAATCCCCCGACCTCAAACCAATTGAGATGGTTTGGGATGAGTCGGACCACAAAGTGAAGGAAAAGCAGCCAACAAGTGCTCACCATATGTGGGAACTCCTTCAAGACTGTTGGAAAAGCATTCCAGGTGAAGCTGTTTGAGAGAATGCCAAGAGTGTGCAAAGCTGTCATCAAGGCAAAGGGTGGCTATTTGAAGAATCTCAAATATAAAATATTTTGATTTGTTTAACACTTTTTTGGTTACTACATGATTCCATGTGTGTTATTTCATAGTTTCGATGTCTTCACTATTATTCTTCAATGTAGAAAATAGTAAAAATAAAGAAAAACCCTTGAAGGAGTAGGTGTGTCCAAACTTTTGACTGGTACTGTATATTTGAAGGAGCATTTCATGATCTGACATAATGATAGCCTACCTTTTGGGTTTTACATTGGAGATATGCAATTTTTTCATGGTTCTAAGTCGATTTTTGTAAGCATTTTTAACAAGCCTATCCGTGAACGGAGCCAAATGAGCCGGCATAACAAAAAGACTAGGAACTATTGTGAACCAATCATTTGGGTGTTTTTGTTTGACTCACACGAATGTGACCAAAGACATGACTGAAACAGAAAACAACTTTGCCTCGATTCACATATACACTGAACAAAAATATAAACGCAACATGTAAAGTGTTGGTCACATGGTTCATGAGCTGAAATAAAAGATCCCAGAAATGTTTCAAAAAGCTTATTTCTCTCAAATGTTGTGCACAAATTTGTTTACATCCCTGTTAGTGAACATTTCTCCTTTGCCAAGATAATCCATCCACCTGACAGGTGTGGCATATCAAGAAGCTGATTAAACAGCATGATCATTACACAGGTGCACCTTGTGCTGGGGACAATAAAAGGCCACTCTAAAATGTGCAGTTTTGTCACACAACGCAATGCCACAGACATCTCAAGTTTTGAGGGAACGTGCAATTGGAATGCTGACTGCAGGAAATGTCCATCAGAGCTGTTGCCAGGGAACCGGCCTCACAACCGCAGACCACGTATTTCAATTGACTGATTTCCTTATATGAAGTGTAACTCAGTAATATTGTTGAAATTGTTGCATGTTGCGTTTATATTTTTGTTCAATATACATGAAAAAAAAAAAAAAAAAAATCCTTATCGTTCTTATCTCTCTGAGATATAGGACAGACACTTCAGAACAAATGTCCTTGAGATTTTTTTTTGGGGGGGACCATCTGTTGTTCCATGTAGATGACTGCAGGAAATGTCCACCGGAGCTGTCGCCAGAGCACTGGTGTGGGCAGGCATAAAGCTACGGACAACGAACACAATTGCATTTTATCGATGGCAATTTGAATGCACAGAGATACCGTGATGAGATCCTGAGGCCCCATTGTCGTGCCATTCATCCGGCGCCATCACCTCATGTACACGGCCCCATGTCGCAAGGATCTGTACACAATTCCTGGAAGCTGAAAATGTCCCAGTTCTTCCATGGCCTGCATACCCACGAGACATGTCACCCATTGAGCATGTTTGGGATGCTCTGGATCGACGTGTATGACAGCGTGTTCCAGTTCCCGCCAATATCCAGCAACAGATCTGTATTCCCAGTAATGTGAAAACCCTAGATTAGAGCCTAATGAATTTATTTTAATTGACTGATTTCCTGATATGAACTGTTACTCAGTAAAATCTATTAAATTGTCGAATGTTGCATTTATATTTTCAAGGTCAAGCAGCAGACATTGGGGACAACAAAGCTACAGACCGGCAGAGGGCGAAAACGACTCTCTACTGACCGGGATGACCGCCAACTCATTCAAATGTCACTCAACAACCGTAGGATGACATCAAGTGACCTGCAAAAAGATTGGCAAACGGCAGCTGGGGTGAAGTGCACGGCGAGGACGGTTCGAAACAGGCTCCTAGAGGCAGGGCTGAAGTCGTGCAAAGCTCGAAAAAAGCCCTTCATCAATGAGAAGCAAAGAAGAGCCAGGCTGAGGTTTGCAAAAGACCATAAGGATTGGACCGTAGAGGACTGGAGTAAGGTCATCTTCTCTGATGAGTCCAATTTTGAGCTTTGCCCAACACCTGGTCGTCTAATGGTTAGACGGAGACCTGGAGAGGCCTACAAGCCACAGTGTCTCGCACCCCACTGTGAAATTTGGTGGAGGATTGGTGATGATCTGTGGGTGCTTCAGCAAGGCTGGAATCGGGCAGATGTGTCTTTGTGAAGGACGCATGAATCAAGCCACGTACATGGTTGCCCTGGAAGAAAACTTCCTTTTGCTCTGACATTGTTCCCCAACTCTGAGGATTGGTTTTTCCAGCAGGACAATGCGCCATGCCACACAGCCAGGTCAATCAAGGTGTGGATGGAGGACCACCAGATCAAGACCCTGTCATGGCCAGCCCAATCTCCAGACCTGAACCCCATTGAAAACTTCTGGAATGGGATCAAGAGGAAGATGGATGGTCACAAGCCATCAAACAAAGCCGAGCTGCTTGAATTTTTGCGCCAGGAGTGGCATAAAGTCACCCAACATCAATGTGAAAGACTGGTGGAGAGCATGCCAAGACGCATGAAAGCTGTGATTGAAAATCAGGGTTATTACACCAAATATTGATTTCTAAACTCTTCCTAAGTTAAAACATTACTATTGTGTTGTTTAAAAATGAACATGAACTTATTTTCTTTGCATTATTCGAGGTCTGACAACACTGCATCTTTTTTGTTATTTTGACCAGTTGTCATTTTCTGCAAATAAATGCTCTAAATGACAATATTTTTATTTGGAATTTGGGAGAAATGTTGTCGGTAGTTTATAGAATAAAACAAAAATGTTATTTTTTACCCAAACTTCATACCTATAAATAGTAAAACCAGAGAAACGGATCATATTGCAGGGGTCTCTTACTTTTTTCCAGAGCTGGAATTCAAAACATTAACATGTAGTGTGTGTGCATCTATCAGTTCCACATACATGTCAGTACATACACACAACGAGTAGGTCACATGGGGGAGAGGCGTTCTGCCGTGAGGTGTTGATTGATTTGTTTATTGAAACCATAATTCCGATCTGAGCCTTTTCTGTTGGAAAACGACATTAGCCTTACCACTCAAACTTCCAATAGTTTCACTTGTCAGACCAAGAAATAAAACGCATCAGGATGAAGTTGTCCCAGTTTACATGACGTCCCACTTTTTTCTGAATTCACCCTACCTGCAAAGGATGTGATGCAACGTAATGATCCTCATTTATGCCGAGATCATTTGGTGGAGCAGACCAATGAGAAGTCTCCACTTTCACCACCTGCTAGGAAGACAAGTTCTATCATTCCAAACATTCTTCAACGAACCTCCCCAGTTTGGTCGACCATTAACCAACTGGCGTCGGACACGAAACCATTTAGTTGGGTCGTTTCGCTTTCTGTGGATTGAAACTCCCCCAGGATTGTTCTTCAGAGTTGTTATCGGCGGGAATATAATTCCAAAGTGGCGGCCGAAGGAAGGTGGTAAGTACGATGTAGCGACTAGGCTACTATCCTGCTAGTCAGATGGTCAAACATTGTAGCAACCTTGAATGCATGCTTGTGTTGCGTGACAGTTGTTGGACTTGGATTACATTGTTTTACATCTGAAAGTAGATGGGGGGCAAACGTTTTCCGACGTTAAATGAATTGTGACTAATGATTTCATGATTGGGCGACTACACAGTAACAATATTTGTTTGTATAACTAAATAGAAGTTGAAGAAACTGCCAAAGTAAGTCTTACACTTAATGTAGCCTACAAAGTATTGCCACAAATGTATAAAATCTACCCTCCTGTGTTTATTAGTTACATGGTAATGACTCCATTCATATGATAGACGCGAACTGCCTTTAGCTCCTATTGATCTTCTTCCCGGGTAGTTCTCTAATCTAGGCGGAGTTGAATTTTGATAACTGGTAGCTGGGTTTGATAAGAAAAACATTTAGTCACAATCAGTCGATTCTTGTAAAAATGTCAATTCTGAAAACGTTTACCTGTAGTCCTCCACAGTGGCGACCCGTCATTAACGGCAGAGTCCCACCTGTTTTGAGTCCCACATTTTTAGCAAAATAATTTTTTGTTGTTGCCTGTTTTGCATGTTATTTTGGCATTAATTGATGTCACATATCAGTTTGCAAACAACGTAAAAATATAGAAAAACATCTTTGAGTTAATAAAGCCGCATACAAACATAATCTCTTTTTTGCTTTCTTAAAGCCACTCCAAAATGCAGGTGTTTAAGCCTAGCTCAGTGCTTTCTGTGGTGGAGGGGCAGCCAGGGGTTGGTAATGTTCTCTAGTTGGCTGTGATTGGCTCAGTGTTCTGTCACTCATGGGGACACTAGTCACTGCCAAATCTAAGGGTAGACCTCGAAAATTCAAGACCCTTTGGTGCTGCCATAGATTTACATTAGAAGTGCCCATCCAAGAAGGCTCAAGGTCATTGGCCACAGATAAAATGACGTCAAGTCACGTTATATCTACAGTAGCTTTGATTGGACTGATCATGTCAACATCAAACTTAAAAAATCTTAGCTAACAGTCATCATGAATCAAGTCGACAATCTACTGGCAAATCCTTTTTATTCCTTAAATATGAAGATAAATAATGAAAATAAATTATAGATAAAATGTATCGGTGCTCATCGGCCATTGTACATAAACATTACACAACAAGTTGGAAATCGCAAATTCAACAATGAGTGGTTTGGAAGGAATCAGTGGCTAACTGCAAGCGTTGCAAAGCAGTAACTAGCCTGCTATTCAGTGGAGTGGGTGTGTGGTCCCATTTCTGGGTTTATGGTTCTCCTTTCCAAGCATATAATGATAAACATTCAACATTGGCCATGCTGTCAATCCAGCATGATTTCTGCCGCGCTCAAATCAACTGTTAACTCAGAACTGGGACATCTTACTTCAGTAAGTTCAAGACAACTGGGAAATCGGGAAAAAAACTAGCTCCAACTGGGGGATATAAAATATGTTTTGAACGGTCATCCAACTCAGAATTGTAAGTTGGGAACTCGGGCCTCTTTCTAGAGCTACGACCTAAAGATCACTGACGTCATCATGATTCGACCTTGTTTTTTTCCCCGAGTTCCCAGTTGTCTTGAAAGCGCCATAAAGCCAGAGAATGCCAGACTTTGATGACAAAGTTTGATGACCAAATTTGCCCACGAAGGACTGCCGCGCCCCCTTCCTGTTCAAGTGAGCACAGCACAACAAGGTGAGTCCAAAAATGTCTTGTACGCTGCTGCATAAATGATGTAATATGCCAGGGAGATATGTATACTGTAGCTAAGAAAGTAATACTAAGTGTATGTTGTGTAGTAAGCTGTTAGTAGCCCATGTGTCTCACCCTAATAATTTGGTATATTTTCCCCTGTTCATTTCGCGTACTGTTCTGACTTGGTGGTGCACATGTAGCCTATAGCCTGTTTTAGAGAAATGCAATCATCCAATATTGTAAGAGCTTTCATTGTCTGCTTATATGCCCCCTTTATTTATCCTATGGTTCTGACTTGGTGTTCAGGGAGAACACTGTAAGAACGGCCCATGTTCTGAATTCTGTCGCTGTACATTTCAAAAGTGCTGAACAAATAGTTACAGTGCAATCGGAAAGTATTCAGACCGCTTCACTCTTTCCACATTTTGTTACGTTACAGCCTTATTCTAAAATCGATTAAATATGGCAGAGTGGCCATGGCGTTGCAGGCTGAGATGTAGTCAATGAACAGCATTCTTACATAGGTATTCCTCTTGACCAGATGGGATAGGGCAGTGCGATGGCGATTGCATCATCTGTGGATCTATTGGGCCGGTATGCAAATTGAAGTGAGTCTAGGGTGTCAGGTAAGGTGGAGGTGATATGATCCTTAACTAACCTCTCAAAGCTCTTGATGGTGACAGAAGTGAGTGCAGCGGGGCGATAGTCATTCAACTGTCAACTGAGGGACCTTTATATAGACCGGTGTGTGTGCCTTTCCAAATCATGTCCACAATCAATTGAATTTACTACAGGTGGACTCCAATCAAGTTGTGGAAACATCTCAAGGATGATCAATTGAAACAGGATGCACCTGAGCTCAAGTTCGAGTCTCATAGCAAAGGGTCTAAATACTTATTTAAATAAGGTATTATTATTTTTTTTTATACATTTGCAAAAATGTCTAAAACCTGTTTTCGCTTTGTCATTATGGGGTATTGTTTGTAGGAGATGCCTGCCGTTTTACGCTGTAGACCACACTATTTACCAAGAGAGCTTTCTTCTATATTTTTCGTAGCTGTCTATTTAACACCACAACCAATGCTGGCATTAAGACCGCACTCAATGAGCTGTATAAGGCCATAAGCAAACAGGAAAATGCTCATCCAGAGGCAGCGCTCCTAGTGGCCGGGGACTTTAATGCAGGGAAACTTAAATATGTTTTACCTCATTTCTACCAGCATGTTAAATGTGCAACCAGAGGGAAAAAAACTCTAGACCACCTTTACTCCACACACAGAGACGCATACAAAGCTCTCCCTCGCCCTCCATTTGGCAAATCTGACCATAATTATATCATCCTGATTCCTGCTTATAAGTAGAAACTAAAGCAGGAAGCACCAGTGACTCAGTTAATAAGGAAGTGGTCAGATGAAGCAGATGCTAAGCTATAGGACTGTTTTGCTAGCACAGACTGGAATATGTTCCGGGATTCTTCCGATGGCATTGAGGAGTACACCACATCAGTCACTGGGCTTCATCAATAAGTGCATCGATGACGTCATCCCCACAGTGACCGTACGTACATACCCCAACCAGAAGCCATGGATTACAGGCAACATCCGCATTGAGCTAAAGGCTAGAGCTGCCGCTTTCAATGAGCGGGACTCTAACCCGGACGCTTATAAGAAATCCCGCTATGCCCTCCGACGAACCATCAAACAGGCAAAGAGTGAGTAAGACTTTTGTCAAAGACTCCAGCCACCCTAGTTATAGACTTATCTCTCTGCTATTGCACGGCAAGCGGTACCGGAGCGACAAGTCTAGGTCCAAAAGGCTTCTTAACAGCTTCTTCCCCCAAGCCATACGACTCCTGAACAGCTAATCATGGCTACCCGGACTATTTGCACTGTCCCCCCCCCCCCCCCCCCACCCTCTCTTTTACGCTGCTGCTATTCTGTTTATGATCTATGCATAGTCTCTTTAACTCTACCCACATCAGTCTTGGCTGATTTTCTTTTGATTTTCCCATGATGTCAAGCAAAGAGGCACTTAGTTTGAAGGTAGGCCTTGAAAAACATCCATAGGTACACCTCCAATTCACTCAAATGATGTCAATTAGCCCATCAGAAGCTTCTAAAGCCATGACATCATTTTCTGGAATTTCCAAGCTGTTTAAAGGCTCAGTCAACTTAGTGTATGTAAACTTCTGACCCACTGGAATTGTGATACAGTGAATTATAAGTGAAATAATCTGTCTGTAAACAAATGTTGGAAAAATTACTTGTGTCATGCACAAAGTAGATGTCCTAACCGACTTGCCAAAACTATAGTTTGTTAACAAGACATTTGTGGAGTGGTTGAAAAAACGAGTTTTAATGACTCCAACCTAAGTGTATGTAAACTTCCGACTCCAACTGTATGTAGATGTAGAGTTATAACCCAGTAGGCCGAAATTGTTACACATCAAACACTATCTGGTATTTTATTAGGATCCCCATTAGCTGTTGTGAAAGCAGCAGCTACTCTTCCTGGGGTCCACACAGAACATGAAACATGACGAAATACAGAACATTAATAGACAAGAACAGCTCAAGGACGCAGCCTACATATCAATACATACAGACAAAATATCTAGGTCAAATAGGGTAGAGGCGTTGTGCCGTGAGGTGTTGATTTATCTGTTGTTGTTTTTTTTTAATTACCAGGTTTGCTGTTCATTTGAGCAATATGAGATTGAGGGGAGTTTAATGCAATAATGGCTCTATAATACTGTTCGCTTTCTTGAATCTGTTCTGGATTTGGGGACTGTGAAAAGACCCCTGGTGGCATGTCTGGTGGGGTAAGTGTGTGTGTCAGAGCTGTGTGTAAGTTGACTATGCAAACCATTTTGAATTTTCAACACGTTAATGTTTCTTATAAAAATAAGTGATACAGTCTCTCTCCTCAACTCTTAGCCAAGAGAGATTGGCATGCATAGTATTTATATCAGCCCTCTGATTACAATGAAGAGCAAGATGTTCCGCTCTGTTCTATAATAATAATGATATAATAAGCCATTTAGCAGACGCTTTTATCCAAAGCGACTTACTGTCATGTGTGCATACATTTTTATGTATGGGTGGTCCCGGGGATCGAACCCACTACCCTGGCGTTACAAGCGCCATGCTCTACCAATTGAGCTAACTAAGTATTTATTTGCAGCACTTGACCACATGACTGGACAATAATCAAGATAAAATAAAACTAGAAACTGCAGAACTTGCTTTGTGGAGTGTGGTGTCAAAAAAGCAGAGCATCTCTTTGTTAAGGACAGACCTCTCCCCATCTTTAAAGCCATTGAATCTATTTGTTTTGACCATGACAGTTTACAATCTAAGGTATCAAGGTAATTTAGTCTCCTCAACTTGTTCAACAGCCACACCATTCATTACCAGATTCAGCTGAGGTCTAGAACTTAGGGGATGATTTGTACCAAATACAATGCTTTTAGTTTTAGAGATGTTCAGGACCAGTTTATTACTGGCCACCCATTCCAAAACTGACAGCAACTATTTGTTAAGGGTTTCAGTGACTTCGTTAGCTGTGGTTGCTGATGTGTATATGGTTGAATCATCATTATACATGGACACACATGCTTTATTTATTGCCAGTGGCAGGTCATTGGTAAAAATAGAAAAGAGTAGAGAGCTGCCCTGCGGTACACCACACCCTACACGCTTGACATTAAAGAAGCTTCCATTAAAGAAAACCCTCTGATTTCTATTAGATAGTGCTAAATCCACGATATGGTAGAGGTTGAAAAGCCATAAAGAATTTGTTTTCTCAACAACATGTTATGGTCAATAATATCAAAGGCTGTACTGAAATCTAACAGTACAGCTCCCACAATCTTATTATTATCAATTTCTTTCAACCAATCATCAGTCATTTGTGTCAGTGCAATACATGTTGAGGGCCCTTCTCAATAAGTATGCTGACAGTCTGTCAATTTGTTGACCAAATACAATGCTATTTCTCTGTAAAACACCATTTCTTCCAACAGTTTGATACCTCCCCCATAAGCATTTCTGTCTCTTCTATAGATGTTATATTCTGGTATTGCTACTGCTGTATCATCAAATGAATTAACTACGTGAGTCTCAGAAATGGCTAATATATGAATGTTATCTGATGTTAGCAAGTTATTGATTTCATGAACCTTTATTTCTAAGGCTACATATATTAATATGGACTATTTTCAGCCCTTTCCTGGGCAGCTTATCAGAGATAGACATAATATGGAAAAGAGCTAACAAAAGAAAGAGAACCCTCCCCCCATGTATTTAGTATCCATTAATCTGTGTGTGTGTGTGTGCGTGTGCGCGTGCGCGTGTGTGTGTGTTGCACGGTTAAATCTACGAATCCACTAGAATAAGCATGCAGCCAGTTTTAGTCCATAAAGACAGTCTGAATAAATCTGATCTTTCTTCTTCAGGTTGTTGTTGAGGATGGAGACGCCCTTGGATGTTCTGTCGAGAGCTGCGTCGTTAGTGCATGCGGATGATGAGAAACGTAAGTTTGGCTCTTTACAATATCAGGCAAGACCTGTTTTGGTTAGATAATAGCAACCGTTTGTGGGAAGTCCTTTTCATGTGTAGCTAGACAAACCAGATTACAATAAACTGCCATCAGGGTCGTGTACATTGAGGTCTACCCTGCCCTGACTCCCTGACTCCCCAGCTCTGGCCCTGACTCCCTAGGTCTGGCCCTGACTCCCCGGCCCTAGCTCTGGCCCTGACTCCCTGGCCCTAGCTCTGGCCCTGACTCCCCAGCTCTGGCCCTGACTCCCCAGCTCTGGCCCTGACTCCCCAGCTCTGGCCCTGACTCCCCAGCTCTGGCCCTGACTCCCCAGCTCTGGCCCTGACTCCCCAGCTCTGGCCCTGACTCCCCAGCTCTGGCCCTGACTCCCCGGCCCTAGCTCTGGCCCTGACTCCCCAGGTCTGGCCCTGACTCCCCAGGTCTGGCCCTGACTCCCCAGGTCTGGCCCTGACTCCCCAGGTCTGGCCCTGACTCCCCAGGTCTGGCCCTGACTCCCCAGGTCTGGCCCTGACTCCCCAGGTCTGGCCCTGACTCCCCAGGTCTGGCCCTGACTCCCCAGGTCTGGCCCTGACTCCCCAGGTCTGGCCCTGACTCCCTAGTCTGGCCCTGACTCCCCGGCTCTAGCTCTGGCCCTGACTCCCCGGCTCTAGCTCTGGCCCTGACTCCCCAGCTCTGGCCCTGACTCCCTAGGTCTGGCCCTGACTCCCCGGCTCTAGCTCTGGCCCTGACTCCCCGGCCCCAGGTCTGGCCCTGACTCCCCAGGTCTGGCCCTGACTCCCCAGGTCTGGCCCTGACTCCCCAGGTCTGGCCCTGACTCCCTAGGTCTGGCCCTGACTCCCCGGCTCTAGCTCTGGCCCTGACTCCCCGGCCCCAGCTCTGGCCCTGACTCCCCAGCTCTGGCCCTGACTCCCCAGGTCTGGCCCTGACTCCCCAGCTCTGGCCCTGACTCCCCAGGTCTGGCCCTGACTCCCCAGGTCTGGCCCTGACTCCCTAGGTCTGGCCCTGACTCCCCGGCTCTAGCTCTGGCCCTGACTCCCCGGCTCTAGCTCTGGCCCTGACTCCCCAGCTCTGGCCCTGACTCCCTAGGTCTGGCCCTGACTCCCCGGCTCTAGCTCTGGCCCTGACTCCCCGGCCCCAGGTCTGGCCCTGACTCCCCAGGTCTGGCCCTGACTCCCCAGGTCTGGCCCTGACTCCCCAGGTCTGGCCCTGACTCCCCAGGTCTGGCCCTGACTCCCCAGGTCTGGCCCTGACTCCCTAGGTCTGGCCCTGACTCCCCGGCTCTAGCTCTGGCCCTGACTCCCCGGCCCTATCTCTGGCCCTGACTCCCCAGCTCTGGCCCTGACTCCCCAGGTCTGGCCCTGACTCCCCAGGTCTGGCCCTGACTCCCCAGCTCTGGCCCTGACTCCCCAGCTCTGGCCCTGACTCCCCAGGTCTGGCCCTGACTCCCCAGGTCTGGCCCTGACTCCCCAGGTCTGGCCCTGACTCCCCAGGTCTGGCCCTGACTCCCCAGGTCTGGCCCTGACTCCCCAGGTCTGGCCCTGACTCCCCAGGTCTGGCCCTGACTCCCCGGCCCTAGCTCTGGCCCTGACTCCCCGGCCCTAGCTCTGGCCCTGACTCCCCGGCCCTAGCTCTGGCCCTGACTCCCCGGCCCTAGCTCTGGCCCTGACTCCCCGGCCCTAGCTCTGGCCCTGACTCCCCGGCCCTAGCTCTGGCCCTGACTCCCCGGCCCTAGCTCTGGCCGTGACTCCCCAGGTCTGGCCGTGACTCCCCAGGTCTGGCCGTGACTCCCCAGGTCTGGCCCTGACTCCCCAGGTCTGGCCCTGACTCCCCAGCTCTAACTCTGGCCCTAGCTTGTAAAATAAATAAATGTGACTCTGGATGACAACATAATGATGTTTGTTTCCAACATTAGGGCTGTTTTCCTAAAGAAGTTAAATCCGCTTCGTGTTTTGTTTCCTTGCACAATAATAATGAATACCGCAATACTGGTGCCTCCTAGCCCTACCCTGGCCTTATCCCTACCCTTCCCCTACCCTGGCCTTATCCCTACCCTGGCCTTATCCCTACCCTTCCCCTACCCTGGCCTTATCCCTACCCTTCCCCTACCCTGGCCTTATCCCTACCCTGGCCTTATCCCTACCCTTCCCCTACCCTGGCCTTATCCCTACCCTGGCCTTATCCCTACCCTGGTCCTAGATCAGCACTACTAACCTTGTCTTCAGTGGTAGTGTGTTTATCTGACAGCTCAGGCCTGGCATCATGTAGCTTGTATTCCATCCTGTGAGTGTCTGCCATGCTTCTCTCACTCTGACATAAAACTAATTATGTAAAAAAAAATGTAAGGCCAAAACCTAAATGTGTTGGTTTTACTTTAACAATAAATATGCTTTTTATTTGATTCCATTGTCCTCCAAGAGTTGCTGAATCCCCCCTCTACTTCAGTTGGCTCCTCAGTTCGTACACCTTGTTTGGAGAGCGAGGTAGCGGCAGTGATCCCATCACTAATGTCCCCCTGCTCTCTACAATACCATGTTTCTCTCTGGGTCCATCACTATCATGTCCCCCTGCTCTCTACAATACCATGTTTCTCTCTGGGTCCGTCACTAATGTCCCCCTGCTCTCTACAATACCATGTTTCTCTCTGGGTCCGTCACTAATGTCCCCCTGCTCTCTACAATACCATGTTTCTCTCTGGGTCCGTCACTAATGTCCCCCTGCTCTCTACAATACCATGTTTCTCTCTGGGTCCATCACTATCATGTCCCCCTGCTCTCTACAATACCATGTTTCTCTCTGGGTCCATCACTAATGTCCCCCTGCTCTCTACAATACCATGTTTCTCTCTGGGTCCATCACTATCATGTCCCCCTGCTCTCTACAATACCATGTTTCTCTCTGGGTCCGTCACTAATGTCCCCCTGCTCTCTACAATACCATGTGTTCTCTCTGGGGTCCGTCACTATCATTTCCCCCTGCTCTCTACAATACCATGTTTCTCTCTGGGTCCATCACTAATGTCCCCCCTGCTCTCTACAATCCA
>LR778262.1:5776198-5858347 GCA_902810595.1 Coregonus sp. 'balchen'
GTTTTGACATAGTTTTGTTTGCAAATGATATACGTATAAAACCCAATATAGGGCCATTAGCAGATGCTTGTCCAACTACAGCAGGTGTGAATACATTTTCATGGGGGCCCCGGTGGGATTCGAACCACGATCCTTGGAGGTAAGACCATGCTTTTACAATGAGCCAACAGGACCAATCGTGTTGGTCAGGAGATGCCCTATTAAATGTGACTGTTAAAAACCCATTCTCAAGCGGTTGTTTATGTGATGTTTCTGGGGCTCCAGAAGACTGGACAAAGTCGCCCACTGTGGTAACATACGTCAGACCAGGAGGGTCTGCAGACAGGTAACGTGGAACAGGTGGGATGTTTTCTTTATGACCCTTCCCCATATAGAATGGAATAGATAAAAGAAAAAAAAAAAATTTTAAAAATAGAATATAATTATTTTATTTGTTTTCCGCTTTGCTCCACAAGATATATATATAACACACATTTTTAAGAGGGTCTGCTGCAGTACCGTATTACCTCCCAAGAGAATTATCTTCGGTTATAGTCACAGCTGTGTTTATTCCCCCTCAAGCCGATACCACGACGGCCCTCAAGGAACTGCAATGGACTTATGCAAACTGGAAACCACATATCCTGAGGCCGCATTTATTGTAGCTGGGTATTTTAACAAAGCAAATTTGAGGAGAACGCTACCGAAGTTCTATCCACACATTGACTGTAGGGAAAACACTAGACCACTGCTACTCGCCTTTTCGAGATGCCTACAAGGCCCTCCCCCCGCCCTCCCTTCGGCAAATCAGATCACGACTTCAACTCAAACAGTAGGTACCCGTGCTGAGGTCTATTCAACGCTGGTCTGACCAATCGGAATTCATGCTTCAAGATTGTTTTCATCACGCGGACTGGGATATGTTCTGGGTAGCCTCTGAGAATAACATTGACGCTTATAGGGATGTTGTTCCAACGGTGACTATTAAAACCTACCCAAACCAGAAACCGTGGATATATGGCAAACCAAAATACGTGGATAGATGGCAGCATTCGCGCAAAACTGAAAGCGCGAACCTCCGCATTTAACCATGGCAAGGTGACTGGGAATATGGCTGAATACAAACAGTGTAGTTATTCCCTCTGTAAGGCAATCAAACAGGCAAAACGTCAGTACAAGTGGAGTCGCAATTTAACGGCTCAGACACGAGACATATGTGGCAGGGTCTACAGACAATCACGGATTACAAAGGGAAAACCAGCCACTTCACGGACACCGACGTCTTGCTCCCAGACAAGCTAAACACTTTCTTCGCCCGCTTTGAGGATAAGACAGTGCCACCGACCCGGCCCGCTCCCAAGGACCCTGGGCTCTCCTTCTCCGTGGCCGACGTGAGTAAGACATTTAAGCATGTTAACCCCTACAAGGCTGCCGGCCCAAACGGCATCCCTAGCCGCGTCCTCAGAGCATGCGCAGACCAGCTTGCTGGAGTATTTACGGATATATTCAATCTCTCCCTATCCCAGTCTGCTGTCCCCACTTGCTTCAAGATGTCCGCCATTGTTCCTGTACCCAAGAAAGGAAAGGTAACTGAACTAAATGACTATTGCCCCGTAGCACTCACTTCTGTCATCATGAAGTGCTTTGAGAGGCTAGTTAAGGATCATATCACCTCCACCTTACCTGACACCCTAGACCCACTTCAATTTGCTTACTGCCCCAATAGATCCACAGACGATGCAATCGCCATTGCACTGCACACTGCCCTATCCCATCTGGACAAGAGGAATACCTACGTCAGAATGCTGTTCATTGACTATAGGTCAGCCTTCAACACCACATAGTACCCTCCAAGCTCATCATTAAGCTTGGGGCCCTGGGTCTGAACCCCGCCCTGTGCCAACTGGGTCCTGGACTTCCTGGACTGGCCGCCCCCAGGTGGTGAAGGTAGGAAAAAAACCCTCCACTTCGCTGATCCTCAACACAGGGGCCCCACAAGGGTGCATGCTCAGCACCCCTCCTGTACTCCTGTTCACCCAGACTGCGTGGCCACGCACGCCTCCAACTCATCATCAAGTTTGCAGACGACACAACAGTAGTAGGCTTGATTACAACAATGACGAGACAGTCTACAGTGAGGATGTGAGGGCCCTGAGAGTGTGGTGCCAGGAAAATAACCTCTCACTCAACGTCAACAGAATGAAGGAGCTTATTGTGGACTTCAGGAAACAGCAGAGAGAGCACTCCACTATCCACAATCGATGGGACCGCAGTGGAGAAGTGGGAAAGCTTCAAGTTCCTCTGCGTATACATCACTGACAATCTGAAACTGGTCCACCCACACAAGACAGTGTTGGTGAAGGAAGGTGCAACAGCGCCTATTCAACCTCAGGAGGCTGAAGAAATTCGGCTTGGCCCCTAAGACCCTCAGAAACTTTTACAGATCCTGTCGGGCTGTATCACCGCCTGGTATGGCAACCGCACTGCCCGCAACTGCAGGGCTCTCCAGGGAATGGTATGGTCTGGCCAACGCATCACCATGGGCACACTGCCTGCCCTCCAGGACACCTAGAGCACCCGATGTCACAGGAAGGCCAAAAAGATCATCAAGGACATCAACCACCCGAGCCATGGCCTGTTCCAGAAGGCGAGGTCATACAGGTGCATCAAAGCTGGGACCGAAGGACTGAAAACAGCTTCTATCTCAAGGCCATCAGACTGTTCAATAGCCATCACTAGCCGGGTACCACCCGGTCTACTCAACCCTGCACCATAGAGGCTGCTGCCCTACATACATAGACATGGAATCACTGGCCACTTTAAATAATGGAACACTAATCATTTAATAATGTTTACATACTGTTTTACTCATCTCATATGTATATACTGTATTCTATTCTACTGTATTTAGTCAATTCCACTCCGACATTGCTCGTCCTAATATTTAAATGTATATATTTCTTAATTCCATTCTTTTACTTTTAGATTTGTGTGTATTGTTGTGAATTGTTAGATACTACTGCGCTGTTGGAGCTAGGAACACAAGCATTTCGCTACACCCGTAATAACATCTGCTAAATATGTGTATGTGACTTGATTTGATTTGATTTTACAGATCCCCTGGAGCTATTTTATAGTGCGCTGCTGTAAAGGGTCCAAATGTAGTGCACTACTGGTATCATTTGAGACAGAACCCGTGTTAACTTTTTCTGTGTGGGTTTGGCTGAGAGGGATATTGAAAATGAATATGTCGGCTGGTGCCAGTTACATATGCATGTGTTTTCACTCTTCCCACCCACATGTCAAATAAGAGGGATGAGACATTTCAGCCGACGCTGAAGTGAGCAGGGAGGGAGGAAGAGAGGAGACGGAGAGAGTGTGTGTGAGACGAGAGAGAGGGGAGCAGAGAGAGTAGGACAGGAGAGGAGAGGAGAGGAGAGGAGAGGAGAGGAGAGGAGGGGGGAGAGGAAAAGGGGGAGGAGAGGAGAGGAAGGAGAGGAGAGGTAGAAGAAAGGAGAGTTTAGAGGAGAGGAGAGGAGAGAGAAGAGAGGAGAGGGTAGACGGGAGAAGGAGGAGAGGAGAGGACAGGTAGACGAGAGGAGAGGTAGACGGAGAGGAGAGGTAGACGGAGAGGAGAGAGAGGGGAGGAGAGGAGAGGAGAGGAGAGGGAGAGGGGAGGAGGAGAGGTAGACAGAGAGGAGAGGGTAGGAGGGGAGGAGGGGAGAGACGGAGAGGAGAGAGAGAGGGAGACGGAGAGGAGAGGTTTGACGGAGAGGAGGAGCGAGAGAGAGAGGAAAAGGAGAGGGAGAGAGAGGTAGACGGAGAGGAGAGGGTAGGGCGGGGAAGTAGACGGAGAGGAGAGGTAGACGGAGAAGAGGAGGGAGAGGAAGGGGGGGAAAAGGAGAGAGAGAGGTAGACAGAGAGGAGAGGTAGACGGAGAGAAGAGAGAGAAGGAGAGGAGAGGAGACGGAGAGGAGAGAGAGAGGTAGACGGAGAGGAGGGGTAGACGGAGAGGAGAGGTAGACAGAGAGGAGAGGTAGAGAGGAGAGGAGAGGTAGACGGAGAGGAGAGGAGAGGTAGAAGAAGAGGAGAGTTAGATGTAGAGGAGGAGAGAGAGAGGAGAGGGAGGAGGGAGAGAGAGAGGAGAGGAGAGAGAGGGAGGTAGAGGAGAGGAGAGAGAGAGGAGAGGAGAGGTAGACGGGAGGAGAGTAGAGGAGAGGAGAGGTAGAGGAGGGAGAGAGAGTAGGGAGGAGAGGAGAAGAGAGGAGAGGTGAGAAAGAGAGGAGAGGAGAGGAGGGGAGAGGAGAGGAGAGGAGGAGAGGAGAGGGAGAGAGGAGAGGAGGAGAGGAGAGGAGAGGGAGAGGAGAGGAGAAGAGAGGAGAGGAGAAGGGGGGAGGAGAGGGGAGAGAGGAGAGGGGAGGAGAGGGGAGGAGAGGAGGAGGAGAGGAGAGAGAGGAGGAGAGGAGAGGAGAGGAGAGGAGAGAGAGGGACGGAGGAGAGCGGGGGAGGAAGAGGAGAGGAGAGGAGAGGAGAGGAGAGGAGAGGAGAGGAGGAGAGGAGAGGAGAGGAGAGGAGAGAGGAGAGGTAGAATGGAAATGGCACAAGGAATGAAATGCTGCTTGTGTTTTCTCTGCTTTGTATGATAGAATTTAGTTACAGAACATTGTTGGAGATGCAGTCCCATAATTACAATGTGACAGGATGCAGAAATTGGAAGATAATATGCCATTCTTATCCCCCGACCCAACCCGTACTGCCCCTCACAACGATTTCTAACACATCATCACTCTCTCACGTATCTCGCTCTCTATATAGTCACTGACGATCCGATTCTATAGCGCTACGCAGAAAGCGAGCAGTCTGCCCCTCTGATTATGGAGCGATATCTCTCTCTCTCTCTCTAGATCTCTCGCTCTCTCTCTCTCTCTTTTTTTCTCGCTCTTCTCTCTCTTCTCTCTCTCTCTCTCGCCTCTACTCATCTCGCTCTCTCTCTCTCTCTCTCTCTCTTCTTCTCTCTTCTCCCTTCCTCTCGCTCCTCTGGCTCCCTCTCTATCTCCCTGTCCCCCCCACCCGTCCCTCCACCCCCTGTCCCCCCTGTAGAGAGGGCACTCTGAAGCCGGGGGATCGTCTGATGTGTGTAGACGGGGTGCCCCTCCACAGTGCCAACCACAGGGATGCCCTCACCGTGCTCAACCAGTGTGGCCAGGAGGCCCTCTTCCAGATCGAGTATGACGTCTCTATCATGGGTAAGAGGAACCATAGAAATGTAATGTTTCTTTCTAGTCTTTATCTTTCAGAGTCCAGTTTCTGGAGAAAAAAAATTTATAAACCTTTGAAAAAATTTGTTGCTTTTTGTGGTAAATTTTTGCTTTTTTTTACTTTTTTTTTATTGACTCTTTTTTTATATTTTCACTGAAATGTGAAACGAAGTGAAATGGAGTAATATTCAGTTAGGATCCCGGACACACTTTGCCTAAAAAAGAGAAGCTTGCCACTAGGGGGGCATTTTAATATAAAGAAATTTAATCCCGCATTCAGATTTTTTCTCCCCTGAATCACCCAGAAATACCAGACAGTCCCACCCGCCGGGCGCAGGTCTTGATACTTCATGTTCATTTATATTGACTCAACAAACCCCGGCCACTTCAGGGACTACAAGCTTCACTTGAACCGAGAGTGGAAAAATTAAAATGCCATTACCAGCCTGTACCAGTATCAATATACATTACCCGTCAGGACCGCAAGTCCACCTGCTCGCTCAACTTTTTTTTGTTTAATAGTCGACATTGAACGTCTGGTCCTTTCCCCAAAAGGGGGATTGGGGGTCGTCCGTAATAAGAGGAGGGTCTGGGGTCTGTGTCCGTCTCAAGAGGGGGGTCTGGGGTCTGTGCCCTCCTGGAGAGGAGAGTTGGGGCTGTGCCCTCCTGGGGGAGGGAGTCTGGGTTGTGTCCCTCCTGGAGAGGGGCATGTGGGAAAATTCTACTTCAGATTGGAGAAAAAACCCATTCTGCTCTGAAGAAACATTGTGTTTGTTCTTCTCAGACAGGAAGTTAAGTGGTGCTCCTGCTACTCTCCACGGGACGGAGTTTTCTCTCTCTGGTCTCGTTTCCTTTTAATTGTGAATCTCAAATAGCAGGTTTTTCTGTCTGGCTGAGTGGCAGGTTTGGAGACCCTTCAGCTCCTCGCTGTTAAGGGGGAAGGGGGAAGTGGTTCCCCATGTTTCCAGATTTGAGACCCCTTTTAAAGCCCCGGTAAAACCCACGTTGCCCCCCAGCCCCCCCCTAGCCAAACTAGCCCACGGGATCAAGGAGAACTACAGCCCCCAGTCTCCACCTTGCACCCCAGCCCGCCCTAGCCAGCCTAGCCCACTGGATCAAGGAGAACTACAGCCCCCAGTCTCCCTCTACACAGGGTTCTCTGGCATGGTATAATTACAGAGAGGGGAAAAAAGTATTTGATCCCCTGCTGATTTTGTACGTTTGCCCACTGACAAAGACATGATCAGTCTATAATTTTAATGGTAGGTTTATTTGAACAGTGAGAGACAGAAAAACAAACAAAAAATCAAGAAAGACACATGTCAAAAAATGTTATAAATTGATTTGCATTTTAATGAGGGAAATATGTATTTGACCCCCTCTCAATCAGAAAGATTTCTGGCTCCCAGGTGTCTTTTATACAGGTAACGAGCTGAGATTAGGAGCACACTCTTAATCTCAGCTTGTTACCTGTATAAAAGACACCTGTCCACAGAAGCAATCAATCAATCAGATTCCAAACTCTCCCCCATGGCCAAGACCAAAGAGCTCTCCAAGGATGTCAGGGACAAGATTGTAGACCTACACAAGGCTGGAATGGGCTACAAGACCATCGCCAAGCAGCTTGGTGAGAAGGTGACAACAGTTGGTGCGATTATTTGCAAATGGAAGAAACACAAAAAGAACTGTCAATCTCCCTCGGCCTGGGGCTCCATGCAAGATCTCACCTCGTGGAGTTGCAATGATCATGAGAACGGTGAGGAATCAGCCCAGAACTACACGGGAGGATCTTGTCAATGATCTCAAGGCAGCTGGGACCATAGTCACCAAGAAAACAGGTAACACACTACGCCATGAAGGACTGAAATCCTGCAGCGCCCGCAAGGTCCCCCTGCTCAAGAACGCACATATACATGCCTGTCTGAAGTTTGCCAATGAACATCTGAATGATTCAGAGGAGAAACTGGGTGAAAGTGTTGTGGTCAGATGAGACCAAAATGGAGCTCTTTGGCATCAACTCAACTCGCCGTGTTTGGAGGAGGAGGAATGCTGCCTATGACCCCAAGAACACCATCCCCACCGTCAAACATGGAGGTGGAAACATTATGCTTTGGGGGTGTTTTTCTGCTAAGGGGACAGGACAACTTCACCACATCAAAGGGACGATGGACGGGGCCATGTACCGTCAAATCTTGGGTGAGAACCTCCTTCCCTCAGCCAGGGCATTCAAAATGTGTCGTGGATGGGTATTCCAGCATGACAATGACCCAAAACACACGGCCAAGGCAACAAAGGAGTGGCTCAAGAAAAAGCACATTAAGGTCCTGGAGTGGCCTAGCCAGTCTCCAGACCTTTATCCCATAGAAAATCTGTGGAGGGAGCTGAAGGTTCGAGTTGCCAAACGTCAGCCTCGAAACCTTAATGACTTGGAGAATATCTGCAAAGAGGAGTGGGACAAAATCCCTCCTGAGATGTGTGCAAACCTGGTGGCCAACTACAAGAAATGTCTGACCACTGTGATTGCCAACAAGGGTTTTGCCACCAAGTACTAAGTCATGTTTTGCACAGGGGGTCAAATACTTATTTCCCTCATTAAAATGCAAATCAATTGATAACATTTTTGACATGTGTTTTTCTGGATTTTTTTGTTGTTATTCTGTCTCTCACTGTTAAAATAAACCTACCATTAAAATTATAGACTGAGTGGGCAAACGTACAAAATCAGCAGGGGATCAAATACTTTTTTCCCCCTCACTGTTCGTACTGTGGCTGGAACAAGGAGAACTACAGCCCCCAGACTCCCTCTACACAGGGTTCTCTGGCATGGTATAATTATGTACTGGGACTGAAACGGGGAGAACTACAGCCCCCAGACTCCCTCTACACTGGGTTCTCTGGCATGGTATAATTATGTACTGGGACTGAAACGGGGAGAACTACAGCCCCCAGACTCCCTCTACACTGGGTTCTCTGGCATGGTATAATTATGTACTGTGGCTGGAACAAGGAGAACTACAGCCCCCAGACTCCCTCTACACTGGGTTCTCTGGCATGGTATAATTATGTACTGGGACTGAAACGGGGAGAACTACAGCCCCCAGACTCCCTCTACACAGGGTTCTCTGGCATGGTATAATTATGTACTGGGACTGAAACGGGGAGAACTACAGCCCCCAGACTCCCTCTACACTGGGTTCTCTGGCATGGTATAATTATGTACTGGGACTGAAACGGGGAGAACTACAGCCCCCAGACTCCCTCTACACAGGGTTCTCTGGCATGGTATAATTATGTACTGGGACTGAAACGGGGAGAACTACAGCCCCCAGACTCCCTCTACACTGGGTCCAAGTCAGCCATGGCAGACTAGCTGTTATACAAAAGTCTGCGTGTTCTCTTCAAATATCATACCAAGCAGAACATAAGCCCCTCTATAGAGTATGGTGTGTGGTAAATGGTTGATTCACTTAGCTAGCTGCAGGTTTACATTTTAGTCCAGAGCAATTAGGGTTAAGATCCTTGCTCAAGGGAACATCGACAGATTTTTCACCTAGTCGGCTCGGGGATTCGAACCAGCGACCTTTCGGTTACTGGCCCAACGCTAGGCTACCTGCCGCCCCAGATCTCTAAGGCTTAGAAAGGAGACAAGGGAAACAGCAACTGTCTCTTTGTCCTCCAAACCTCATCCAATATTACAGATTACGACTATCAACTACCGCAATGTAGTGTACAAAAACGTTATTCAATAGCTGTATTTTCCTGACCACAGCACTGCTGGTTTTCATGCTTCCTCTCTAATCATGGATTCACACCTGGGACACCAGATGAGTGGACTGAACTCTCTGGTCAGTGAAGGAAAGTAATTGACCAATTATGGTAAATCAGGTAAAAAAAAAGAAAAGCGCTTCAGTCCTAAAGAGCTGGAACTGAACTGCCCTGGACTATAATGACAGCTAATTGTCCCATGTTCCTGCTGTTAACCTCTCATTGTAATAACTTTCTGGGAGGTGGACCCTGAATGCCATATCGTAGTCATCGTACAGTTGCAGGGACTCAAAAAAAGTTTAAACCCTGTACTGTGGAACAGTATTTTTTTTGTCTAACTATCAATAGGAAATGCTACAGCATTGCATGAGTATTGTGATAGTTATTCTGCCAAAACTGCGGCCCGCAACCTAACTTTTTATAGCCCGCAACCGTGTTCTATCAAGCTTCTTCTGTGCCTTTCAGATACTGTGACGAATGTGTCTGGTCCCCTATTGGTGGAGATCGCCAAGTCACCTGGGGTGGCGCTGGGTATCACCTTGACAACCGCCACGCACAGGAACAAACAGGTCATCGTCATCGACAAGATCAAAGCAGCTAGCGTGGCTGGAAAGGTGAGTAGATGACAGAACCCATAGCTAGCTGTAAGTGCCTGGTAAATGTGGGAGTGACCAAGAATCCATATGTTCTTAAGTGGTGGACAAAAGTAACCTGTATGTGGCTAACAGATGTCACATATCATAGTGTGGTGACAGGTGATGTGAGTACCCAAATGCTGACTCCTCATTAATGTTTTATGGCCTGAAACCTCAATACAAGCTTCTTGTGCTTTAGATCTGTGTAACATTGTTAAAGTCCATAGTTGGTGGAGACCCTATTATTGTGTATACACTTGAACGCAGGCACTATTTTAAATGTATCTCATCGGCCTGAAACAGCTAGGTGGACAAGGTGATGCGACCTGCTATGTCCTCTGAGCCATGCACGTGGGAAGGACGACAGCTACTATCTCATTAATGTTAATGATGTACACCATACAACTTGATTGTTAACAGATAGACATGTGTACCTTATTTAATAAATAAGTTACTACTTATGAACCGTTTCTCTCTTGGAGAAGACAAGTCTAATCGCATCTTCAGATTGCGTGGACAGGTAGACAGCTACCTTCTCAATAACGTTGCTCTCCTATAATTGTTCACTCTAAACATGAAGTCTACCTATCACATATCCTCGATACGAAGTCTATCACCGCCATAAACAGTCTTTACATAGATGAGACAGTCTCCTATGAAATCATTCTCAGATAGACAGTCTACCTATCACATCATTCCTCAGATAGACAGTCTACCTATCACATCATTCCTCAGATAGACAGTCTAACACCTATTCGAGGTTACTATCCTCAGGCTCAGAAGTCTACTATGCACGTCATTCCTAGATAGAAGTCTACCTATCACATCATTCCTCAGATGACAGTTCTACCTATCACGTCACGCTCGAGATAGCGTCTACCATCACGTCATTCCTCAGATAGACAGTCTACCCTTCCACGATCATTCCCAGGTAGCGTCTACTACACATGCATCTAATGGTTACCTATAAGTCATTCCTCATGCAGTGAGCACAGTGATTTCATACGTTGTATACACAGAAACGGGCAGTGATCAGAGGGTACCCAATGTTTCTGTGATCACTCAGTCTAATCTGTTTCGAGGTACTAGAGAAGATAGATCAGAAATAAGATGCCGGTAGGGGTGAGGGAGGAAGACGGAGGGAGCGTGTTGTTAGAGAGTAGAGATGAGGAGCGAGGGAGAGTAGAGGGAGGAGAGTGAGACTGAGTCTGGAGGTGAGAGAAGTAGCGTGAGCGTAGCGCGACGATAGCGTCATGTTTATATGGGATGAGAGGGGTGATGAGTGAGTTGAGGTGCGAGGATAGTAGAGAGCCATAGCATCTCTGTCCTTCTTCTTCTCTATCTCTTCTCTCTCTATTTATCTCTCTCTCTCTCTTCTCTACTCTCTCTCTCTCTCTCTCTCTCTGTGTCTCTCTGTCTCTCTCTTTCTCTCTAGGTGTGGAGCTCTCCATATAGGGGACCACATCCTGTCCATCGATGGGACCAGCACAGAGCACTGTTCAGTTCTAGAGGCCACACAGCTACTAGCCAGCACCTCAGACCAGGCCAAGCTAGAGATCCTCTCTGCCCACCACAGCAGACTGCCTAACAAACCACAGGACACTGGTGAGTATGGAGAGATAACACACAGCAGGGACGGGCCTGTGATTTTGCTTGCCGTTAGTTGTTTTAATTAGCTGCACTGAACTTAATGTTTCCCCATGAGTATAACACTGAGATATGCTTGCACACACACACACACACACACACACACACAGCAGGGACAGGCCTGTGATTTCGCTTGCCGTCAGTTGTTTTAATTAGCTGTACTGAGCTTAATGTTTCCCAATGAGTATAACACTGAGAACCAGATTTATTCAGAGATGCACACAGGCCAAAAATCCAAAAATCTCAGTCAGAGTAGAACAATTAGTGTGATACAAACAAAAAAGCTTTTCACACAACATGACATGTCATGCATCCATTCCTGCAGTGGATTCTAACTAATTCCTGCAGTGGATTCTAACTAATCTAGAGAGCCACAGCATAGCAGACTAGAGCACAGCAGACTAGAGCACAGCAGACTAGAGCACAGCAGTCTAGAGCAGGGCAGACTAGAGCAGGGCAGACTAGAGCACAACAGACTAGAGCAGACTAGAGCACAGCAGACTAGAGCAGGGCAGACTAGAGCACAGCAGACTAGAGCACAGCAGACTAGAGCACAGCAGACTAGAGCAGGGCAGACTAGAGCACAACAGACTAGAGCAGGGCAGACTAGAGCTGACTAGAGCACAGCAGACTAGAGCACAGCAGACTAGAGCACAGCAGACTAGAGCAGGGCAGACTAGAGCAGACTAGAGCACAACAGACTAGAGCACAGCAGACTAGAGCACAACAGACTAGAGCACAACAGACTAGAGCACAGCAGACTAGAGCAGGGCAGACTAGAGCAGACTAGAGCACAGCAGACTAGAGCAGGGCAGACTAGGGCAGACTAGAGCACAACAGACTAGAGCACAGCAGACTAGAGCACAGCAGACTAGAGCAGGGCAGACTAGAGCAGACTAGAGCACAGCAGACTAGAGCACAGCAGACTAGAGCACAGCAGACTAGAGCACAGCAGACTAGAGCAGGGCAGACTAGAGCAGACTAGAGCACAACAGACTAGAGCACAGCAGACTAGAGCACAACAGACTAGAGCACAACAGACTAGAGCAGACTAGAGCACAGCAGACTAGAGCAGACTAGAGCACAACAGACTAGAGCAGACTAGAGCACAGCAGACTAGAGCACAGCAGACTAGAGCAGAATAGAGCACAACAGACTAGAGCAGACTAGAGCACAGCAGACTAGAGCACAGCAGACTAGAGCACAACAGACTAGAGCAGACTAGAGCACAGCAGACTAGAGCACAACAGACTAGAGCACAACAGACTAGAGCAGACTAGAGCACAGCAGACTAGAGCAGACTAGAGCACAACAGACTAGAGCACAACAGACTAGAGCAGACTAGAGCACAGCAGACTAGAGCAGACTAGAGCACAGCAGACTAGAGCACAACAGACTAGAGCAGACTAGAGCACAACAGACTAGAGTACAACAGACTAGAGAAGACTAGAGCAGGGCAGACTAGAGCACAGCAGACTAGAGCACAGCAGACTAGAGCAGACTAGAGCAGGGCAGAGTAGAGCAGACTAGAGCAGACTAGAGCACAGCAGACTAGAGCAGACTAGAGCACAACAGACTAGAGCAGACTAGAGCACAGCAGACTAGAGCACAGCAGACTAGAGCAGACTAGAGCAGGGCAGACTAGAGCAGACTAGAGCAGGGCAGACTAGAGCAG
The DNA here is from genome assembly GCA_902810595.1 of Coregonus sp. 'balchen'. NCBI lineage: Eukaryota > Metazoa > Chordata > Actinopteri > Salmoniformes > Salmonidae > Coregonus > Coregonus sp. 'balchen'. The sequence goes on from LR778262.1 coordinate 5,789,158, forward strand.
ACTAGAGCACAGCAGACTAGAGCACAGCAGACTAGAGCACAACAGACTAGAGCAGACTAGAGCACAGCAGACTAGAGCAGACTAGAGCACAGCAGACTAGAGCACAACAGACTAGAGCAGACTAGAGCACAGCAGACTAGAGCACAACAGACTAGAGCACAACAGACTAGAGAAGACTAGAGCAGGGCAGACTAGAGCACAGCAGACTAGAGCACAGCAGACTAGAGCAGACTAGAGCAGGGCAGAGTAGAGCAGACTAGAGCAGACTAGAGCACAGCAGACTAGAGCAGACTAGAGCACAACAGACTAGAGCAGACCAGAGCACAGCAGACTAGAGCACAGCAGACTAGAGCAGAATAGAGCAGGACAGACTAGAGCAGGGCAGACTAGAGCAGACTAGAGCAGGGCAGACTAGAGCAGACTAGAGCAGGGCAGACTAGAGCAGGGCAGACTAGAGCAGGGCAGACTAGAGCAGGGCAGACTAGAGCAGGGCAGACTAGAGCAGACTAGAGCAGGACAGACTAGAGCAGGGCAGACTAGAGCAGGGCAGACTAGAGCAGGGCAGACTAGAGCAGGGCAGACTAGAGCAGGGCAGACTAGAGCAGACTAGAGCAGGACAGACTAGAGCAGGGTAGACTATAGCAGGACAGACTAGAGAATGGCAGACTAGAGCAGGACAGACTAGAGCAGACTAAAGCAGACTAGAGCAGGACAGACTTGAGCAGACTAGAGCAGGACAGACTAGATCAGGGTAGACTAAAGCAGACTAGAGCAGGACAGACTAGAGCAGGGCAGACTAAAGCAGACTAGAGCAGACTAGAGCAGGACAGACTAGATCAGGGTAGACTAAAGCAGACTAGAGCAGGACAGACTAGAGCAGGGCAGACTAAAGCAGACTAGAGCAGACTAGAGCAAGGCAGACTAGAGCAGACTAGAGCAGACTAGAGCAGGGCAGACTAGAGCAGACTAGAGCAGGACAGACTAGATCAGGGTAGACTAAAGCAGACTAGAGCAGGGCAGACTAGAGCAGGGTAGACTAAAGCAGACTAGAGCAGGGCAGACTAGAGCAGGGCAGACTAGAGCAGGGTAGACTAAAGCAGACTAGAGCAGGGCAGACTAGAGCAGGGTAGACTAGAGCAGACTAGAGCAGACTAGAGAAAGGCAGACTAGAGCAGACTAGAGCAGACTAGAGCAGGACAGACAAGAGTAGAGCAGGGCAGAGCAGAGTAAAACAGAACAGAACAACGCTCCCAGCCCTCAATGTGTGGAGGAGTAGGAGGTCCCTGATGCACCCAGACAGGCAGCATCTTGCAGGATCTGATTCATGCCTTCTATTTTGGTAATCTTATGCAAAAGGCTGCACTAGACATGCAGACATGTACAATCACCAGATGTTAAGGCAGTGGAAACTGGAGAGTTGATTTATTGTCACTGGCTATGCACTGAGGGGTTATGACTGGCTCAATTCAGTAGTGTGGTTAAACCATAGAGATACCGTATATAGTAAACTCTAGACACTGTACTTCAACTGTTATGTGTTCTTTCAGTTCCCTTCTATTCAGTTCCATTCTATTCAGTTCCATTCTATTCAGTTCCATTCTATTCAGTTCCATTCTATTCAGTTACCTTCTATTCAGGTCCCTTCTATTCAGTTCCCTTCTATTCAGTTCCCTTCTATTCAGTTCAATTCTATTCAGTTCCCTTCTATTCAGTTCCATTCTATTCAGTTCCATTCTATTCAGTTCCATTCTATTCAGTTCCATTCTATTCAGTTCCCTTCTATTCAGTTCCATTCTATTCAGTTCCATTCTATTCAGTTCCCTTCTATTCAGTTCCCTTCTATTCAGTTCCATTCTATTCAGTTCCATTCTATTCAGTTCCATTCTATTCAGTTCCCTTCTACTCAATTACCTTCTATTCAGTTCAATTATATTCAGTTCCATTCTATTCAGTTCAATTATATTCAGTTCCCTTCTATTCAGTTCCATTCTATTCAGTTCCATTCCAGAACCGTGTTCTTCTCACCTAATAGTTGATTCACACTTTTTTAACATTTGAAGTCGCCTCAGAAAATTACTGTTGAAATCTTCTTATGAGATCTGTCACTTCAGCTTGTGTAGCTGACTTCATGGTCATAATATCTGGCTGGCTTGTGAAGCTGACTTCATGGTCATCCTATCTGGCTGACCAATGGGGAGTGTTTGGGTGTGAGTGTGTGTGTGTGTGTGTGAGTGTGTGTGTGTGTGTGTGTGTGTGTGTGTGTGTGTGTGTGTGTGTGTGTGTGTGTGTGTGTGTGTGCGTGAGTGTGTCAGGGCCGGCATTATGGGCGGGCCTTAGGGGGCCTCACCCGCCCGTCCAAAGAAAATATTTGTATTTTGATAATTTATTTGACCGATACTCACGCCGACAGAAAGACGCATCTACAGTGGCTTGCGAAAGTATTCACCCCCCTTGGCATTTTTCCTATTTTCTTGCCTTACAACCTGGAATTAAAATGGATTTCTTGGGGGTTTGTATCATTTCATTTACACAACATGCCTCCCACTTTGAAGATGCAAAATATTTTTTTGTGTGAAACAAACAAGAAATAAGACAAAAAATAACAGAACTTGAGTGTGCATAACTACCCCCCCCCCCCCCCCCCCCCCCCCCCAAAGTCAATACTTTGTAGAGCCACCTTTTGCAGCAATTACAGCTGCAAGTCTCTTGGGGTATGTCTCTATAAGCTTGGCACATCTAGCCACTTTGATTTTTGCCCATTCTTCAAGGCAAAACTGCTCCAGCTCCTTCAAGTTGGATGGGTTCCGCTGGTGTACAGCAATCTTTAAATCATACCACAGATTCTCAATTGGATTGAGGTCTGGGCTTTGACTAGGCCATTCCAAGACATTTAAATGTTTCCCCTTAAACCACTCAAGTGTTGCTTTAGCAGTATGCTTAGGGTCATTGTCCTGCTGGAAGGTGAACCTCCGTCCCAGTCTCAAATCTCTGGAAGACTGAAACAGGTTTCTCTCAAGAATTTCCCTGTATTTAACACCATCCATCATTCCTTCAATTCTGATGAAAAACATCCCCACAGCATGATGCTGCCACCACCATGCTTCACTGTGGGGATGGTGTTCTTATTTTTTTCTTTAAGCAATGGCTTTTTTCTGGCCACTCTTCCTTAAAGCCCTGCCCTGTGGAGTGTACGGCTTAAAGTGGTCCTATGGACAGATATTCCAATCTCCGCTGTAGAGCTTTGCAGCTCCTTCAGGGTTATCTTTGGTCTCTTTGTTGCCTCTCTGATTAATGCCCTCCTTGCCTGATCCGTGAGTTTTGGTGGGCGGCCCTCTCTTGGCAGGTTTGTTGTGGTGCCATATTCTTTCAATTTTTTAATAATGGATTTAATGGTGCTCCATGGGATGTTCAAAGTTTCTGATATTTTTTTATAACCCAACCCTGATCTATACTTCTCCACAACTTTGTCCCTGACCTGTTTGGAGAGCTCCTTGGTCTTCATGGTGCCGCTTGTTTGGTGGTGCCCCTTGCTCAGTGGTGTTGCAGACTCTGGGGCCTTTCAGAACAGGTGTATATATACTGACATCATATGACAGATCATTTGACACTTAGATTGCACACAGGTGGACTTTATTTAACTAATTATGTGACTTCTGAAGGTAATTGGTTGCACCAGGTCTTATGGGGCTTCATAGCAAAGGGGGGTGAATACATATGCACGCACCACTTTTCCGTTATTTATTTTGTAGATTTTTTTTTTAACAAGTTATTTTTTTTCATTTCACTTCACCAATTTGGACTATGTCCATTACATGAAATAAAAATCAATTGAAATTACAGGTTGTAATGCAACAAAATAGGAAAAACGCCAAGGGGAATGAATACATTTGCAAGGCACTGTATCTCAGATAAAGCATCCGAGCGAGCAAAACAGTGCCCCTCTTTGGCCAGACAGCATCATGGGCTACATACAGTATAGGAAGATAGAGGGGCGCTGCTCTGATTATTTATCTGGCGAGATAGTTTCAGCCACTTGCGAATTGAAGGATATTTGGCAGGTGCACAGTGCACTGTTCGGATGCCGGACGGTGACCTACTTATTGAAGTGTTTGACAATCAGATGAAAACACCATGACTGGTTGTGTTCATGCCGCATTAAAAGGTCGTACATTTTTACAGTTAAATTACGCGAGCACGTGCACCAGTGTTTAGTTAAATTACGCGAGCACGTGCACCAGTGTTTAGTTGAATTACGCACGCACGTGCACCAGTGTTTAGTTAAATTACGCGAGCACGTGCACCAGTGTTTCTGCTGTAGTCGTTTAAATGAGGGGCTGCGCCACGGCAAAATCATTGCCGCCACGCCTCCAAAAATATGTAACAAGAAAAAATATTTCTGCTGAGGTGCATTTTGAAGATGCTAGAACATACCACATGTACTATTCCTCTGCAAGCAAAACTAGAAAAATCTGACTACCCCTACTGACTACCTCTACTGACTACCTCTACTGACTACCTCTACTGACTACCCCTACTGACTACCCCTACTGACTACTCATTTCCTCCCTAATTTCCTCCCTAATTTCCTCCCTCGTTTCCTCCCTTGTTTCCTCCCTCGTTTCCTCCCTTGTTTCCTCCCTTGTTTCCTTCCTCGTTTCCTCCTCGTTTCCTCCCTCGTTTCCGTCCTCCCTCGCTGTGACATCACTGCTCCACCTTTTGTGAATGTTCCCTCACCTACGTGATTAAGGGTCATGTATTGGTCTGATTAACATCATTAAAAAGCTATTCTCTGCTCAGTCCCTTAAAGATGGAATCCGCAGTAGGAGAAACAGCGCCACTGTCCACCCCACGGCCGTTGTTGTTGTTTTTTGTTTTGTTGACCAAGCGGAGGTGAGGAGCGTCGCCCAACGTGTTCAAATAAATCGCAGTACAAATTGTGGTGTTCTATGTGCAATGACGTCATAGGGGAAAGATTGTAATATTCCAAACAGATGTGGCTGTTTCACCATTCCAGCTTTAAGCATTATGACATAAGATTATACTGTAGAGGATTTATCAAGACATTACGTATGCTATACAAAGCATTTATAACATATAGTTTGTTTAAAATTGGACACACACAGACAATGAATGAAGCAATAGCACATGCCAATTGTATTGCATTGTACTTTTTAGCTTAGTGGGTAAGAGCGTTGTGCCAGTAACCGAAAGGTCGCTGGTTCGAATCCCCGAGCCGACTAGGTGAAACATCTGTCAATGTGCCCTTGAGCAAAGGAAATGTGTGGGTGGGTGGGTGGGTTGTGTGGGTGTGTGTGTGTGTGGGTGGGTGGGTGTGTGTGTGTGTGGGGGGGTGTGTGTGGGGTGGGTGGGTGGGTGGTGTGTGTGGTGTGTGTGTGTGTGTGTGTGTGGTGGGTGGGTGGGTGGTGTGTGTGGGTGGGTGGGTGGGTGGGTGGGGTTGGTGTGTGTGTGTGTGTGTGTGGGTGCTGAAACAATACCGGAGCTGACTCTGACTAACTACTGAAGTCACTGCATGATGCATATGTACATGGGGTAAGTGGGTAATAGGTGGTGAGAGTAGAGGTCGGGTGTGAGAGCAGATAGGTGAGGAGTTAGAGTGGAGAGAGGAGTGTATGTAGAGGTGGGAGGAGGGAGGTGGTGGTTAGTTGTGTGGGTGGTGAGGTGTGGGGGGTGGGTGGAGTAGAGTAGGGTAGGTGCGTATGAGTAGAGTGAGGTGTGAGTAGTTGGGGAGTTGAGTAGAGTATGGGGGTGGTGAGTAGAGTGGTGGTAGTATGTTAAGGTAGAGTAGATGTGGGTAGGTAAGAGTAGGAGGAGTGAGTAGAGTAGATAGATACGTGAGTGGTGTAGGTATGTAGGTAGTGCGGGTATCAGGTGATGGAGAGTGGTCAGTAGGTAGAGTAGAGCAGGTAGAGTGAGAGTAGAGTAGAGTAGAGTAGAGTGAGTAGTGTAGGTAGTGTAGTGTGAGTAGAGTAGAGTTAGCAGTAGAGTAGGTAGAGAGTAGAGTAGGTAAGTAGAGTAGAGTAGAGTAGAGTAGTAGGTAGAGTAGGTAGAGTAGAGTAGAGTAGAGTAGGTCGAGTAGAGTAGAAGTAGAGTTAGGTAGAGTAGAGTAGAGTAGAGTAGTAAGTAGAGTAGAGTAGAGTAGAGTAGGTAGAGTAGAGTAGAGTAGGTAGTAGAGTAGAGTAGAGTAGGTTTAGAGTAGGTAGAGTAGAGTAGTGTAGAGTAGGTAGAGTAGAGTAGCAGTAGGTAGAGTAGGTAGGATAGAGTAGGAGAGTAGATAGAGTAGAGTAGGTAGAGTAGTGTAGAGTGGGAGTAGAGTACAGTAGAGTACGGTAGAGTAGAGTAGAGTAGAGTGAGCAGTAGTGTAGGTAGTTTTAGAGTAGAGTAGAGTACAGTAGAGTAGAGTAGAGTAGGTAGTGTAGAGTAGAGCAGAGCAGTGTAGAGTAGGTAGAGTAGAGTAGTAGCAGGAGTAGAGTAGAGTAGAGTAGGAGTAGGTAGAGTAGAGTAGAGTTAGCGAGTAGAGTAATTGAGTAGAGTAGGTAGAGTAGTAGTAGAGTAGAGTAGAGTAGTGTAGGAGGTGGGTGTAGTAGTAGAGTAGTGTAGAGTAGAGTAGAGTAGGTAGAGTAGTGTAGAGTAGAGTGAGTAGAGTAGTGTTAGAGTAGAGTAGAGGTGTAGAGTAGAGTAGGTTAGAGTGAGAGTAGCGTAGTAGTAGAGTCGTGTAGAGTAGAGAGTAGTAGATAGGTAGGAGTAGGAGTAGAGTAGAGTTAGTGTAGAGGTAGGTATAGTAGAGTAGTGTATAGAGTAGAGTAGAGTTAAGAAGGTAGAGAAGTAGGTAGAGTAGTGTCTAGAGTAGAGTGTAGTAGGTGGGTAGAGTAAGTAGGTAGAGTAGAGAAGTAGAGTAGAGTAGAGTGATAGAGTTAGAGTTAGGTAGAGTAGTGTAGAGTTAGAGTAGAGTAGAGTAGTGTAGAGTAGAGTAGAGTAGGTAGTGTAGAGTAGGTAGAGTTAGAGTAGTGTAGAGTAGGGGTATAGTAGAGTAGTGTAGAGTAGTGAGTAGAGTGTAGAGTAGGTAGAGTAGAGTAGGTAGAGTAGAGTAGAGTAGTGTAAAAGTGAGTAGTAGTAGTTAGAGTAGTGTAAGTGTAAGTAGAGTAGTGAGAGTAGAGTAGAGTAGAGTGAGTGAGTAGAGTAGGTAGGTAGAGTAGAGTAGGTAAGTGTGTGTAGAGTAGTGGTATAGTAGAGGTGGTAGAGTAGAGTAGAGTAGAGTAGAGTAGGTATAGAGTAGAGTAGAGTAGAGTAGAGTCAGTGAGTAGAGTATGATAGAGTAGTAGTTGGGAGTTGAGAGTAGAGTAGTGTATAGTAGAGTAGTGTAGAGTAGAAGTAGAGTAGAGTAGAGTTAGGTAGAGTAGAGTAGGTGTAGAGTAGTGCTAGAGTAGGTAGTAGGAGTAGAGTAGAGTAGGTAGCGTAGTGGTAGAGTAGTGTAGGTAGAGTAGAGTACGTGTAGGGGTAGAGTAGTGTAGAGTAGAGTAGAGTAGAGTAGGCAGAGAGAGTCGTAGGAGTAGAGTAGAGTAGAGTAGTGTAGGTAAGTGTGTAGAGTCAGAGTAGAGTAGGTGTAGAGTGTGTAGAGTAGGGAGTAGTGTAGAGTAGAGTAGTGTAGTGTAGGTAGAGTAGGTGAGTAGAGTAGGAGTAGCAGAGTAGAGTAGAGTAGAGTGTGTAGAGTAGAGTAGTGTGGTAGTGTAGTGTAGTGTAGAGTAGAGTAGTGTAGGAGGTAGAGTGTATGTGTAGAGTGAGAGTAGAGTAGAGTAGAGGAGAGCAGAGCAGAGAGAGTCGAGTTAGAGTATAGTATAGTAGTGAGAGTAGAGTAGAGTAGTGTGTTAGAGTAGAGTAGGGAGTAGTGTAGAGTACGAGTAGTGTAGGGCTAGTGTAGAGTAGTGTAGAGTGAGAGTAGAGTACGGTGAGAGTAGAGTAGAGTAGAGTAGGTGAGTAAGTAGGTAGAGGAGAGGAGAGCAGGCAGAGTAGAGTAGAGTAGAGTAGAGATAGTAGTGTAGTGTAGTGTAGAGTAGAGTAGAGTAGTGTAGAGTAGCGTAGAGTAGGTAGAGTACGAGTAGAGTAGAGTAGAGTAGAGTTAGGTAGTGTAGAGTAGGAGTAGAGTAGAGTTAGGTAGTGTAGAGTAGTGTAGAGTATGTAGAGTAGAGTAGAGTAGGGTAGAGTAGGAGTAGTGTTAGGTAGAGTAGAGTAGAGTAGAGTAGAGTAGAGTAGAGTAGAGTAGAGTAGAGTAGAGTAGAGTAGAGTAGAGTAGAGTAGAGCAGAGCAGAGCAGAGCAGGTATGTGTGGCCCCTTGGGCCGGGCCCCAGAACCTTGCCACACATTGGCTGCAGGGCCAGAGTCTGAGCCAGCTTGGCTACATCCCACAATATTTTGATTAGCTGTAAACTATGTCAGCCACTTGGCTGAAACACTCAGCTCCAGTCCAGTCCAGATGGATTGGTGCTAGAGCGAACCGGGTGAAGTTACGGAAGGAAAATAGTTGTCCCTATATGATTCTGTGTTTCAGTGAAAGTCCAGAGGAGGGATCACCCCCACTCATGGGACCCCTGTGTGAACTTCTGTCTAGGCTTTAGCTCAACAGGTTAACACAGTCTTGTGACCTGGGTTCGAATCCAGGCCTTTACACTTCTCTTCTCTCTGTTTTGTGTGCAGTGAAAGTTCATAAGAGTGACCACCCCCACTCGTGGGACACCTGCGTGAACTACTGTCCCCCCCAGCACCCATCCTCTCACTGTAAGACCAATACCTGGACCACCTCCTCCAACCCCTCCAGCACACAGGAATACTGCAAATGTAAGTATCACCTCTGCTTCTGTTTCTGTCTCCCCAGAAAACCAAAACTGTTTTTGTGAAAGTTCCCAGAACATTCGTTAGGTCGCAGCAAATGGTCTCATAACACAAAAACTGTCCAGTCGTGCCGATGATTATAAAATGTTTGTATAAAACAAGAACGTTCCTAGAACACATTTAATCTGTTATTTAAAGGTTCCCAGAATGTTTCATTAGGTTGTGGGATCCGTCTGATGAGAACATTGAGGGACATCACAAAACAAGAAAAATTGTCCAGTTGTGCAGATTATTCTACAATGTTTCTTTTAGGGTGCTAAAAACATTCACCTGATGTTACAAGAATGTTCCCAAAACATATTTAATCTGTTTATTAAAGGTTCCCAGAATATTTATTTAGGTTATGTGAACATTGTGGGGATATGACAAGAGATGGGTTCCCAAAACACTAAAATTGTCCAGTTGTGCTGACATTCATAATGTTTGTATCCGGCTGTACAAAACATTCCTTTGATGTCACAAGAATGTTGACAGAAAAGCCTTACTGAGTTCTTTAACACTAGGACTGCCTGGCCTTTCAGCCTATCAGTAGCCGCAAGAGAACGTTGCCAGGCGTCCTCTTTAGCATATGCATCAGATACATATCAACCCGCAAGGTGCGCAATCATAAGCATCATTGCTTGATAAATACTGCATAAACTATTGTAAAGATGAATTACATAAATAAATATTAGTGGAAATATATTCATGACAAGATATAAAAAAACAGTCATTTGTTGATTGTATCCGACGCTGTACTGTGCCCTTATGAGTGTGCCTTTACGCATGAATCAATGTTGTCTTCTCTTTATGCTTTGAGCAAGCCCCACAAACAAATCAGTTCCACTGCACACAGTTTTCATAGGCCTTGTTTGGTGTGTCGCGTAATCTCTCTGAAGAGGTTGCGTGGCATAGTCTCTCTGAAGAGGTTGCGTGGCATGGTCTCTCTGAAGAGGTTGCGTGGCATGGTCTCTCTGAAGAGGTTGCGTGGCATGGTCTCTCTGAAGAGGTCGCGTGGCATGGTCTCTCTGAAGAGGTCGCGTGGCATGGTCTCTCTGAAGAGGTTGCGTGGCATGGTCTCTCTGAAGAGGTCGCGTGGCATGGTCTCTCTGAAGAGGTTGCGTGGCATGGTCTCTCTGAAGAGGTTGCGTGGCATGGTCTCTCTGAACAGGTCGCGTGGCATGGTCTCTCTGAAGAGGTTGCGTGGCATGGTCTCTTTTCTGTTTCCTTTTCTGTGCGCATGAGCAACAGTACGATCTCTGATGTGCTGCAACATCTGCATGTCACATAAACTCGTCACTATTTTCTACCCAAACCCTGCCATCCCTCCTAGACTCCTGTCTCACCGTGGCAGAGTTGGGATCAGCGTCTCAGTTGGCTCTGTTCTGGTTTTTCTGCGGCGAGGCTCAGGCATCGGAGGCGGAGGCTCGAAGTCAACATCAGAATCAGATGAAGACTCTTCATCAGCAACGTGGGATCAGTCCCGATACCTCCATCCGAATCCAACGCGTCTAAATTCTGCAGCATTTGCAATACTGTCAGCGCTTCCATTCGTTTGGTTGGGCTTGCCATTGAACTACACACAGTGTATGTTGTACTCAGAGTCTGATTTGACTCTCCCAGGGGAGATGATATACCATTTCCAGCCTTTCATAATTAAATAATTAGACCACCCACAATTCTTCAACAACACTATTGTTCGAAATTCAAGCATCGTCTTCACCCTCATCATTCAGATCAATCACCCTCTTCATCCTCCTCATCATTCAGATCAATCACCCTCTTCAACCTCCTCATCATTCAGATCAATCACCCTCTTCAACCTCCTCATCATTCGGATCAATCACCCTCTTCAACCTCCTCATCATTCGGATCAATCACCCTCTTCAACCTCATCATCATCATTCAGATCAATCACCCTCTTCAACCTCATCATCATCATTCAGATCAATCACCCTCTTCAACCTCCTCATCATTCAGTTAATTGAAGTCACATGCACCATTATCAGTTTCTATCTGCTTTCTGTCGCCCGTTCATCCATTGATGACAGAATAGCATATTTTAATTTTAAGTTAATTATGTTACTAGTTTTTGCTTAGTAGCCAGAGTAATACTGCTGCCGAGTGGTCATGTGCTGAACGCATGGACAGCACGAATATTCTTGTAAAAAGGGAAATGTGGAAATGGAGCTGCACCTCTTGAATTTTGAGAGTTATTTGACAAAGGTAAGTGTCATAGAAACTGCAGAATATGCTCTTTCTGACACTTTATAGAAATCAAAATGTTTTACCTGCACGTGATTCTGAAGGAAGATTTGATAAAGTGATGCTCCTTTCGCTGCATCTGTCAACTACAAGATGCGCCCATCTCTTCATGTAAAATTTGACAACTGATAGGCCTAATATTGCAGCTCTGTGGGTGTAACATTTATTGACAATTTTGATACCTTCTGGAAACAAAGGATCCACCCAAATCATTTGGGTTCCTGGATGCTTTCACAGCATTACAGTGGGGGAAAAAAGTATTTAGTCAGCCACCAATTGTGCAAGTTCTCCCACTTAAAAAGATGAGAGAGGCCTGTAATTTTCATCATAGGTACACGTCAACTATGACAGACAAAATGAGAAAAAATTTCCAGAAAATCACATTGTAGGATTTTTAATGAATTTATTTGCAAATTATGGTGGAAAATAAGTATTTGGTCACCTACAAACAAGCAAGATTTCTGGCTCTCACAGACCTGTAACTTCTTCTTTAAGAGGCTCCTCTGTCCTCCACTCGTTACCTGTATTAATGGCACCTGTTTGAACTTGTTATCAGTATAAAAGACACCTGTCCACAACCTCAAACAGTCACACTCCAAACTCCACTATGGCCAAGACCAAAGAGCTGTCAAAGGACACCAGAAACAAAATTGTAGACCTGCACCAGGCTGGGAAGACTGAATCTGCAATAGGTAAGCAGCTTGGTTTGAAGAAATCAACTGTGGGAGCAATTATTAGGAAATGGAAGACATACAAGACCACTGATAATCTCCCTCGATCTGGGGCTCCACGCAAGATCTCACCCCGTGGGGTCAAAATGATCACAAGAACGGTGAGCAAAAATCCCAGAACCACACGGGGGGACCTGGTGAATGACCTGCAGAGAGCTGGGACCAAAGTAACAAAGCCTACCATCAGTAACACACTACGCCGCCAGGGACTCAAATCCTGCAGTGCCAGATGTGTCCCCCTGCTTAAGCCAGTACATGTCCAGGCCCGTCTGAAGTTTGCTAGAGTGCATTTGGATGATCCAGAAGAGGATTGGGAGAATGTCATATGGTCAGATGAAACCAAAATATAACTTTTTGGTAAAAACTCAACTCGTCGTGTTTGGAGGACAAAGAATGCTGAGTTGCATCCAAATAACACCATACCTACTGTGAAGCATGGGGGTGGAAACATCATGCTTTGGGGTTGTTTTTCTGCAAAGGGACCAGGACGACTGATCCGTGTAAAGGAAAGAATGAATGGGGCCATGTATCGTGAGATTTTGAGTGAAAACCTCCTTCCATCAGCAAGGGCATTGAAGATGAAACGTGGCTGGGTCTTTCAGCATGACAATGATCCCAAACACACCGCCCGGGCAACGAAGGAGTGGCTTCGTAAGAAGCATTTCAAGGTCCTGGAGTGGCCTAGCCAGTCTCCAGATCTCAACCCCATAGAAAATCTTTGGAGGGAGTTGAAAGTCTGTGTTGCCCAGCGACAGCCCCAAAACATCACTGCTCTAGAGGAGATCTGCATGGAGGAATGGGCCAAAATACCAGCAACAGTGTGTGAAAACCTTGTGAAGACTTACAGAAAACGTTTGACCTGTGTCATTGCCAACAAACAGTATATAACAAAGTATTGAGAAACTTTTGTTATTGACCAAATACTTATTTTCCACCATAATTTGCAAATAAATTCATAAAAAATCCTACAATGTGATTTTCTGGATTATTTTTTCCTCATTTTGTCTTTCATAGTTGACGTGTACCTATGATGAAAATTACAGGCCTCTCTCATCTTTTTAAGTGGGAGAACTTGCACAATTGGTGGCTGACTAAATACTTTTTCCCCCCACTGTATAAGGCTGCGTTGAGACAATAACTTATCAATGACGCTAGTCCAGCTCATTTAATCCCTACCATTGTGTCGCTGAGTTGTCATAATAATTCAGCAAATGTACGTTATCCTAGGGGCGTTGGAAGACACAATGTAAATAACCTAATTTATGTCCCTCTTACTGCCCGGAATGCCTCTGCTGATCCTACAGCTATTGTATGCAGTAATCATATGCCTATAAACCAGAGTAATACTGTTAGCACTGAGGTGGTGTGCCTGTTACCAGCCCTTAGTAAACTTTTGGAAAAAATGGTGTTTGACCAGATAAAATGCTATTTCACAGGAAACAAATTGACAACAGACTTTCAGCATGCTTATAGGGAAGGACATTCAATAGGCACAGCACTTACACAAATGACTGATGATTGGCTGAGAGAAATAGATGATAAAAAGATTGTGGGGGCTGTTTTGTTAAACTTCAGTGCGACTTTTGACATTATCGATCATAGTCTGTTGCTGGAAAAAACCAATGTGTTATGGCTTTACACCCCCTGCTATAATGTGGATAAAGAATTACCTGTCTAACAGAACACAGAGGGTGTTCTTTAATGGAAGCCTCTCCAACAAAATCCAGGTAGAATCAGTAATTCCCCCGGGCAGCTGTCTAGGCCCCTTACTTTTTTCAATCTTTACTAACGACATGCCACTGGCTTTGAGTAAAGTCAGTGTGTCTATGTATGCGGATGACTCAACACTATACACGTCAGCTACCACAGCGACTGAAATGACAGCAACACTTAACAAAGAGCTGCAGTTAGTTTCAGAATGGGTGGCAAGGAATAAGTTAGTCCTAAATATTTCAAAAACTAAAAGCATTGTATTTGGGACAAATCATTTACTAAACCCTAAACCTCAACTAAATCTTGTAATGAATAATGTGGAAATTGAGCAAGTTGAGGAGACTAAATTGCTTGGGAGTAACCCTGGATTGTAAACTGTCATGGTCAAAACATATTGATACAACAGTAGCTAAGATGGGGAGAAGTCTGTCCATAATAAAGCGCTGCTCTACCTTCTTAACATCACTATCAACAAAGCAGGTCCTACAGGCCCTAGTTTTGTCGCACCTGGACTACTGTTCAGTCGTGTGGTCAGGTGCCACAAAGAGGGACTTCGGAAAATTGCAATTGGCTTAGAACAGGGGAGCACGGCTGGCCCTTGGATGTACACAGAGAGCTAACATTAATAATATGCATGTCAATCTCTCCTGGCTCAAAGTGGAGGAGAGATTGACTTCATCACTACTTGTATTTGTGAGAGGTATTGACGTTGAATGAACCCCATGCATACCCCACAAGACATGCCACCAGAGGTCTCTTCACAATCCCCAAGTCCAGAACAGACTATGGGAGGCGCACAGTACTACATAGAGCCATGACTACATGGAACTCTATTCCACATCAAGTAACTCATGCCAGCAGTAAAATTTGATTTTAAAAAACAGATAGAAATACACCTTATGGAACAGTGGGACTGTGAAGCCACACAAACATAGACACAGACACATGCATACACACACATGGATTTTGTGTTGTAGATATGCGGTAGTAGAGTAGAGGCCTGAGGACACACACTTAATATGTTGTGAAATGTGTTATGAATGTATTGTAATGTTTTTAAATTGTATAACTGTGTTAATTTTGCTGGACCCCAGGAAGAGTAATGAGGATCCATAATAAATACAAATACAAATATTGTCACTCATCAGATTATTGTCAATTTGATATTGTCTCTTATTATGTATGAAATTAGTTTCGGTATAGTTTAGGTGTAGTTTCGATGTTCCCACCAGACTCTTCCCACAACCTAATGAACCTTTAATGAACAGAGGAAATGTGTTCTGGGTATGTTCTTGTAACATCAGGTGAATGTTTTTTGCAGCGTAAAATAAACTTAGAATCATCCGCACAACTGGACAGTTTTTTGTGTTTTGGGAACATATATTTTGTGATGTCCCCACAATGTTCCCACAACCTAATGAAACATTCTGGGAACCTTTAAACGACACAGACTAAATGTGTTCTGGGAACGTTGTTGCAATATCAGGCAAACCTTTTACACAGTCGCTAAATTACACAAACAAGTGTCTCCTCCCCCAGGTATGTCTCCTCCCCCCAGGTATGTCTCCTCCCCCCAGGTATGTCTCCTCCCCCCAGGTATGTCTCCTCCCCCCAGGTATGTCTCCTCCCCCCAGGTATGTCTCCTCCCCCCAGGTATGTCTCCTCCCCCAGGTATGTCTCCTCCCCCCAGGTATGTCTCCTCCCCCCAGGTAGACCCATTGTAGCAGCAATTGACTCTGTGACGTCCAACATTTCTAAGTTTGTGGACCACCACATTAAACCGATGGTTGAGAATCTCCCATCTTATGTCAGACACTAGTCACATGGTCTCATTGATAGAGGGCTTAGGAAAGATACCAGAGGGCGCCCTGCTGGCCACTTTTGATGTGGAGAGCTTGTACACTAACATCCCACACATTGGAGGCTTGCAGGCACAGAAGAGAGACCCTGCCTTTGCTCCATCCAATGAACTGAACTGGTATCCCAGAACAATAGCAAAGGACCTTGTGAAGATGCTGGAGGAAACAGGTACAAAAGTATCTATATCCACAGTAAAACGAGTCCTATATCGACATAAACTGAAAGGCCGCTCAGCAAGGAAGAAGCCACTGCTCCAAACCGCCATAAAAAAGCCAGACTACGGTTTGCAACTGCACATGGGGACAAAGATCGTACTTTTTGGAGAAATGTCCTCTGGTCTGATGAAACAAAAATGGCCTTAATGACCATCGTTATGTTTGGAGGAAAAAGGGGGAGCTTGCAAGCCGAAGAACACCATCCCAACCGTGAAGCACGGTGGTGGCAGCATCATGCTGTGGGGGTGCTTTGCTGCAGGAGGGACTGGTGCACTTCACAAAATAGATGGCATCATGAGGAAGAAAAATTATGTGGATATATTGAAGCAACATCTCAAGACATCAGTCAGGAAGTTAAAGCTTGGTCGCAAATGGGTCTTCCAAATGGACAATGACCCCAAACATACTTCCAAAGTTGTGGCAAAATGGCTTAAGGACAACAAAGTCAAGGTATTGGAGTGGCCATCACAAAGCCCTGACCTCAATCCTATAGAAAATGTGTGGGCAGAACTGAAAAAGCGTGGGCAAGCAAGGAGAGTCTTACACCAGCTCTGTCAGGAGGAATGGACCAAAATTCACCCAACTTATTGTGGGAAGCTTGTGGAAGGCTACCCGAAACGTTTGACCCAAGTTAAACAATTTAAAGACAATGCTACCAAATACTAATTATAATATGCCATTTAGCAGATGCTTTTATCCAAAGCGACTTACAGTCATGTGTGCATACATTTTTACGTATGGGTGGTCCCGGGGATCGAAGCCACTAACTACCCTGGCGTTACAAGCGCCATGCTCTACCAATTGAGCTACAGAGGACCACATATAGATAATTGAGTGTATGTAAACTTCTGATCCACTGGGAATGTGATGAAAGAAATAAAAGCTGAAATAAATCATTCTCTCTACTATTATTCTGACATTTCACATTCTTAAAATAAAGTGGTGATCCTAACTGACCTAAGACAGGGAATTTTTACTAGGATGAAATGTCAGGAATTATGAAAAACTGAGTTTAAATGTATTTGGCTAAGGTGTATGTAAACTTCCGACTTCAACTGTAGATGATGTCTTTGTGCTCTGGGAAGGAAGTCAACAGGAACTAAAATGAATTCCATGCTCTGCTAAACGAGAGTTCTGAACATCTCAGATTCACCATGGAGACTTGATGAGAGAAAAACATACTACCTGGACTTATGGATCCTCAAAGAGAATGATGCATTACATACAGACGTATACACTAAGCCCGCAGACATCAATACCCTGCTACATGCGGATAGGATGCACACCTTTTCAAGGAACCCCCCCCACTGGTGGTCTATAAGCATGGTCGCAATATTGGGGATAGATTAGTGAGATCTGACCTACCCCCCCCCCCCGAGCCCACTCAGACACCCTTGACACCCCATTCCAAATCGGAACTACAAATGCGGCTCATGCGCACAGTGCAATAGCACTACAAAAAAAACATCCTTCTGTAGACACCCGCATACAGGTTGAAAAATCCCTGTTAGGGGTATCATCTCATGCAAGACAACGGGAGTAATCTATCTCATCGCCTGTACATGTGGGAAAGCCTACGTAGGACAAGCGAAAAGACAATTGAAACAACGCATAGCTGAACGCCGCAGGTCAATCAGGTGTAAGAACACTGACTATCTGGTAGCAGCTCACTTTGTTGAAGCTAACCGTCCCATCTCCTTCATTCATATTATTATACACAGGAGGTAACATGGAGATCCTACTACTACAGTGGGAGCCCTACTGGATATCCTATTGAAAAATCCCTGTAGGGGTTCATCTCATGCAAGACCACTGGGTTAATCTACTCATGTCTGACTGATGTGGTGAAATGCCTAGTGGCGCGAAGCATTGAACCCTAGTCTGAACTGCCGCAGTGGTCAATCCAGGTGTCAGAACATGACTAGTGTCTGAAGTTGACCCCTATGTTGAACTACCCCCAGTGTCTGTATTGACTAGTGGTTATACCAGGGTTAACGTGGAATCCCTACTACTTGACCCCAGTGGGCTAAACTGAACCCTATGTCTGAACACTGACCCCTAGTGGTCTGAATTGACCCCTAGTGGTCTGAACGTTGACCCCTAGTGGTCTGAACGTTGACCCCTAGTGGTCTGAACATTGACCCCTAGTGGTCTGAACGTTGACCCCTAGTGGTCTGAACGTTGACCCCTAGTGGTCTGAACGTTGACCCCTAGTGGTCTGAACGTTGACCCCTTGTGTCTGAACTTGACCCCTAGTGGTCTGAAGTTGACCCCTTGTGGTCTGAACTTTGACCCCTAGTGGTCTGAACGTTGACCCCTAGTGGTCTGAATTTGACCCCTAGTGGTCTGAACGTTGACCCCTAGTGGTCTGAACTTGACCCCTAGTGGTCTGAACGTTGACCCCTAGTGGTCTGAACTTGACCCCTAGTGGTCTGAACGTTGACCCCTAGTGGTCTGAACGTTGACCCCTATGGTCTGAACATTGACCCCTTGTGGTCTAAACTTGACCCCTGTGGTCTAAAATTGACCCCTTGTGGTCTGAACTTGACCCCTAGTGGTCTGAACTTGACCCCTGTGGTCTGAACTTGACCCCTTGTGGTCTGAACTTGACCCCTAGTGGTCTGAACAATTGACCCCTTGTGGTCTGAACATTGACCCCTTGTGGTCTAAACATTGACCCCTTGTGGTCTGAATATTGACCCCTTGTGGTCTGAACTTTGACCCCTAGTGGCTGAACGTTGACCCCTAGTGGTCTGAACGTTGACCCCTAGTGGTCTGAACGTTGACCCCTAGTGGTCTGAACGTTGACCCCTAGTGGTCTGAACATTGACCCCTTGTGGTCTGAACATTGACCCCTTGTGGTCTGAATATTGACCCCTTGTGGTCTGAACGTTGACCCCTAGTGGTCTGAACGTTGACCCCTAGTGGTCTGAACATTGACCCCTAGTGGTCTGAACGTTGACCCCTAGTGGTCTGAACGTTGACCCCTTGTGGTCTGAACATTGACCCCTTGTGGTCTGAACATTGACCCCTAGTGGTCTGAACATTGACCCCTAGTGGTCTGAATATTGACCCCTAGTGGTCTGAATATTGACTTTGATCTCAGGCCCTTCTTCTGAACAATTATATTTTCTATTAACAAGTCTTATGGAATGAATATGTCCTTTCTACAGCTTATCAGCGTACACCCAATATGTTCCCCTTGTTGAGGATTGCTTATTATGCATTATGGTTGAACCAAAATATTACATGTAACCAAAAATTTATGAAATTGGAAATAATTAAATATATATGTGAAATTAAATTAAACAATAATGTATGTTGATGTTAATCTTATGCTAATGCTAATGATAACAATAGCCTAATATATGAAATATGCTGTAAACTATTGTCTTTTAACAGTTTCATTCAATTCATTCTAATCAACCTAATAATTATGACACACCGCTCACTATTGTCATTGGTTGCACTAATTGCACTCTTTTGTCTACATGACCTGGTTCAAGCGTTCAAGACATCACCCTGAAGAAGGCACAGTGATGCCGATAACGTTGGTGGTTTACCCAATAAATGACTGGGAGTTTATACATAAGAGTGTAACTTTCTATGTCTTTATAAACCCACCAGACTGTTCCCACAACCTAATGAAACATTCTGGGAACCTTTTAAACGACACAGACAAAATGCGTTCTGGGAACGTTCTTGCAACATCCGGCAAATGTTTTTATAGAAACATTATCCACTACCTGGCCAAAAGTATGTGGACACCCTTTCAAATGAGTGGATTCTGCTGTTTAGGCCATACCCGTTGCTGACAGGTGTATTAGATCGAGCACACAGCCACGCAATCTCCATAGACAAACATTGGCAGTTGAATGGCCCGTACTGAAGAGCTCAGTGGCTTTCAACGTGGCACCGTCATATGATGCCACCTTTCCAAAAAGTGAGTTAGTCAAATTTCTGCCCTGCTAGAGCATTCCCGGTCACCTGTAAGTGCTGTTATTGTGAAGTGGAAAGGTCTTAGAGAAACAACGGCTCAGCCGCGAAGTGGTAGGCCACACAGGATCACAGAACGGTACCGCCGAGTGCTGAAGCTTGTAGCGGGTAAAAATCGTCTGTCCTCGGTTGCAACGCTCACTACCGAGTTCCAAACTGCCTCTGGAAGCAACGTCACCACAGTAACCGTTCGTTGGGAGCTTCATAAAATGGGTTTCCATGGCCGAGCAGCCGCACACAAGCCTAAGATCACCATGCGCAATGCGAAGCTTGGATGGAGTGGTGTAAAGCTCGCCGCCATTGGACTCTGGAGTCAGTGGAAACACGTTCTCTGGAGTGATGAATCACGCTTCACATTCTGGCAGTCTGACGAACAAATCTGGGTTTGTCGGATGCCAGGAGAACGCTACCTGCCCGAATGCATAGTGCCAACTGTAAAGTTTGGTGGAGGAGGAATAATGGTCTGGGGCTGTTTTTCATGATTCGGGCTAGGCCCCTTAGTTCCAGTGAAGGGAAATCTTAACGCTACAGCATACAATGATATTCTAGACAATTCTGTGCTCCCAACTTTGTGACAACAGTTTGGGGAAGGCCCTTTCCTGTTTCAGCATGACAATGCCCCCTTGCACAAGGCGAGGTCCATACAGAAATGGTTTGTCGAGATCGGTGTGGAAGAACTTGACTGGCCTGCACAGATCCCTGACCTCAACCCCATCGAACACCTTTGGGATGAATTGGAACGCCGACTGCTAGCCAGGCCTAATCGCCCAACATCAGTGCCCGACCTCACTAATATTCTTGTGGCTGAATGGAAGAAAGTCCCTGCAGCAATGTTCTAACATCTAGTGGAAAGCCTTCCCAGAAGAGTGTCTCTCTCTCTCGCTCTCCTCTCTCTCCAGCCCTAGTGACTTCTCTCTATCTCTATCGCTCTCTACAGCCCTAGTGTCGACCAACTTCTCCCCTGGTTCCACCACCACCACATCAGGCCCTGGGTCAACCAGCCAGAGCTCCAGCACCCTGCCTCGTACAGCTGTCCCTATGAGCCCACGCAACTCCATGATGAAGAGACGACAGAAGAACAAAGAACATAAGAGCTCATGTATGATAACCCCTCATGATAACCCCTCATGATAACCCCTCATGATAACTCCTTGTGTTAACCCCTCATGATAACCCCTCGCGATAACCCCTCGTGATAACCCCACATGATAATCCCGCATGATAACCCCTCGTGATAACCCCACATGATAATCCCGCATGATAACCCCTCGTGTTAACCCCTCGTGATAACCCCTCGCGATAACCTCACATGATAATCCTGCATGATAACCCCTCATGATAATCCCGCATGATAACCCTCATGATAATCCTGCATGATAACCCCTCGTGATAACCCCACGCGATAACCCCTCGTGATAACCCCACATGATAATCCCGCGTGATAACCCCTCGTGATAATTCCCGCATGATAACCCCTCGTGATAACCCCTCGTGATAACCCCCCGTGATAACTCCTCGTGGTAACCCCTTGTGATAACCCCTCATGATAACCCCCCATGATAACTCCTCGTGATAACCCCCCATGATAACCCTTAGTAACCCCTCTTAGTAGCCCCTCAGTAGTCCCGTGTAGCTCAGTTGGTAGAGCGTGGCACTTGCAACGCCAGGGTTGTGCGTTCGATTACACGGGGGGCCAGTATGAAAAATATATGCACTCACTAACTGTAAGTCGCTCTGGATAAGAGTGTCTGCTAAATGACTAAAATGTAAAAATAGCCCTCATTGTAGCCCCACATTGTAGCCCCACATTGTAGCCCCTCATAACAGCCCCTCATTGTAGCCCCACATTGTAGCCCCACATTGTAGCCCCTCATAACAGCCCCTCATTGTAGCCCCTCATAACAGCCCCTCATTGTAGCCCCACATTGTAGCCCCTCATTGTAGCCCCTCTTAACAGCCCCTCATTGTAGCCCCTCATTGTAGCCCCTCTTAACAGCCCCTCATTGTAGCCCCTCATTGTAGCCCCTCATTGTAGCCCCTCATTGTAGCCCCTCATTGTAGCCCCTCATAACAGCCCCTCATAGTAGCCCCTCATTGTAGCCCCTCATTGTAGCCCCTCATAACAGCCCCACATTGTAGCCCCTCATTGTAGCCCCTCATTGTAGCCCCTCATAACAGCCCCTCATTGTAGCCCCTCATTGTAGCCCCTCATTGTAGCCCCTCATAACAGCCCCTCATTGTAGCCCCTCATTGTAGCCCCTCATTGTAGCCCCTCATAACAGCCCCTCATAGCAGCCCCTCATTACAGCCCCTCATTGTAGCCCCACATTGTAGCCCCTCATTGTAGCCCCACATTGTAGCCCCTCATAACAGCCCCTCATTACAGCCCCTCATTGTAGCCCCTCATTGTAGCCCCTCATTGTAGCCCCTCATAACAGCCCCTCATTGTAGCCCCTCATTGTAGCCCCTCATAACAGCCCCTCATTGTAGCCCCTCATTGTAGCCCCTCATTGTAGCCCCTCATTGTAGCCCCACATTGTAGCCCCTCATTGTAGCCCCTCATAACAGCCCCTCATTGTAGCCCCACATTGTAGCCCCTCATTGTAGCCCCTCATAACAGCCCCTCATTGTAGCCCCTCATTGTAGCCCCTCATTGTAGCCCCTCATAACAGCCCCTCATAGTAGCCCCCTCCTGGAGAGCTACCATCCTGCAGGCACCAACTTTAATCCAATTCACCTGATTCTCACCAGGACATTGATTGTGGTAGCTAAATCAGTTACAACGAGGTTGGAGCAAAACCCTGCATACCATTTCCAAGAGTAAGGTTGGCAACCCCTTTGTATAGTGAGTATACAGTCCTGTCTGATGTTTCCCTCTCTCTGTCTGTCTCTCTCTCTCTCTCCCCAGCCGTGTCCCTGGCGTCCAGTAGTGTGGGTCCTGGTGGTCAGATCGTCCACACAGAGAGCAGTGAGATCATTCTGAGAGGAGACCCCCTCAATGGCTTTGGGGTCCAGCTACAGGGGGGAATCTTTGCTACAGAGACCCTCTCTGCTCCCCCGCTCATACGCTTCATAGAGCCAGACAGCTCTGCCGAGAGGTGAGGTGTACAGACAGACAGACAGGCATTCAGCCACACAAACACTCTCTCACACACACCACACACACACACACACACTGCTGAAACCTGAAGTTTGTGGTTGTAATGTAGACACAGACAGTGATCTAGAGATGGAACATCAGATGGGCTCCAGATAGTGTCACAGACACTGACACTTCAGACAGATTGGTTTCTGGTGTGCCATTTTAACAGCTAATGAATCAGGCCAACAGACAGAATGGAGAAACATAGTAAGGTGTTTTGGCCTTTTGGCCAGACCGTTATTTCTAAATTAGAACAGATTCTCCATTGACTTGTCTGGTTAAAGATGGTTAAAGATGGGTGAATAAGTGATGAATGGCTGCAAAACCAATTTCCTCTCGGAGATAATGCATGTACAGTGGGGGGGAAAAAAGTATTTAGTCAGCCACCAATTGTGCAAGTTCTCCCACTTAAAAAGATGAGAGAGGCCTGTAATTTTCATCATAGGTACACGTCAACTATGACAGGCAAAATGAGAGAAAAAAATCCAGAAAATCACATTGTAGGATTTTTTAATGAATTTATTTGCAAATTATGGTGGAAAATAAGTATTTGGTCACCTACAAACAAGCAAGATTTCTGGCTCTCACAGACCTGTAACTTCTTCTTTAAGAGGCTCCTCTGTCCTCCACTCGTTACCTGTATTAATGGCACCTGTTTGAACTTGTTATCAGTATAAAAGACACCTGTCCACAACCTCAAACAGTCACACTCCAAACTCCACTATGGCCAAGACCAAAGAGCTGTCAAAGGACACCAGAAACAAAACTGTAGACCTGCACCAGGCTGGGAAGACTGAATCTGCAATAGGTTAGCAGCTTGGTTTGAAGAAATCAACTGTGGGAGCAAATACTAGGAAATGGAAGACATACAAGACCACTGATAATCTCCCTCGATCTGGGGCTCCACGCAAGATCTCACCCCGTGGGGTCAAAATGATCACAAGAACGGTGAGCAAAAATCCCAGAACCACGCAGGGGGACCTAGTGAATGACCTGCAGAGAGCTGGGACCAAAGTAATAAAGCCTACCATCAGTAACACACTACGCCGCCAGGGACTCAAATCCTGCTTAAGCCAGTACATGTCCAGGCCCGTCTGAAGTTTGCTAGAGTGCATTTGGATGATCCAGAAGAGGATTGGGATAATGTCATATGGTCAGATGAAACCAAAATATAACTTTTTGGTAAAAACTCAACTCGTCATGTTTGGAGGACAAAGAATGTTGAGTTGCATCCAAAGAACACCATACCTACTGTGAAGCATGGGGGTGGAAACATCATGCTTTGGGGCTGTTTTTCTGCAAAGCGACCAGGACGACTGATCCGTGTAAAGGAAAGAATGAATGGGGCCATGTATCGTGAGATTTTGAGTGAAAACCTCCTTCCATCAGCAAAGGTAATGAAGATGAAACGTGGCTGGGTCTTTCAGCATGACAATGATCCCAAACACAACCGCCCGGGCAACGAAGGAGTGGCTTCGTAAGAAGCATTTCAAGGTCCTGGAGTGGCCTAGCCAGTCTCCAGATCTCAACCCCATAGAAAATCTTTGGAGGGAGTTGAAAGTCCGTGTTGCCCAGCGACAGCCCCAAAACATCACTGCTCTAGAGGAGATCTGCATGGAGGAATGGGCCAAAATACCAGCAACAGTGTGTGAAAACCTTGTGAAGACTTACAGAAAACGTTTGACCTGTGTCATTGCCAACAAAGGGTATATAAAAAAGTATTGAGAAACTTTTGTTATTGACCAATACTTATTTTCCATTCCACCATAATTTGCAAATAAATTCATAAAAAATCCTACAATGTGATTTTCTGGAAAAATAAATCTCATTTTGTCTGTCATAGTTTGACGTGTACCTATGAAGAAAATGACAGGGCCTCTCTCATCTTTTTAAGTGGGAGAACTTGCACATTGGTGGCTGACTAAATACTTTTTTCCCCCCCCCCCTTTTTTTAAAATTTTTTTTCCATCTCCTTTTTCCCGAGGTTTTTTTTTTTTGGAAACCCATAAAAATATTACCCCGGGGGGGGAAAAAAGGGGAAAACCCTTTTTTTTTTCCCCCCCAAAAAAATTTGGGGGGGTTAAATGGGCCCCCCCCCAAAAAAAAAAAAAAAAGGGGAAAAAATTTAAAACTTTTAAAAAAACCCCAAAAAAATAAAAAAAACCCCCCAAAAAAAAAAAAGGGGGAAAAAAAAGGGGGAAAAAAAAAAAAAGGGGGAAAAAAAGGGGGGGAAAAAAGGGAAAAAAAAAAAAAAAAAAAAAAAAAAAAAAAAAAAGGGGGAAAAAAAAAAGGGGGGGGGGGAAAAAAAGGGGGGGGGGGAAAAAAGGGGGGGAAAAAAGGGGGGGGGGGGAAAAAAAAAAAGGGGGGAAAAAGGGGGAAGGAAAAAAAGAAAAAAGGGGGGGGGAAAAAGGGGGGAAAAAAAAAGGGGAAGGGGGGAAAAGGGGGGGAAAAAAAAAAAAAAGGGGGGGAAAAAAAAGGGGGGGTTTTTTTTGGGGAAAAAGGGGGGGGGGGGGGGAAAAAAAAAAAAAGAAAAAAAAAAAAGGGGGGAAAAGGAAAAAAGGGGGAAAGAAAGGGGGAAAAGGGGGGGGGGGAAAACAAAAAAAAGGGGGGGGAAAAAAAAAAAAGGGAAAAAAAGGGGAAAGGGGGGAAAGGGGGGGGGGGAAAAAAAAAAAAGGGGGGGAAAAAGGGGGAAAGGAAAGAAAGAAAAGGAGAGAGAAAAAAAAAAAAAAAAGGGGGGGGGGGGGGGGGAAAAAAGGGGGGGGGGGTTGGGGCCCAAAAAAAAGGGGGGGGAAAAACAAAAAAAAAGGGGAAAAAGGGGGGGAAGGGGGGGAAAGAAAAAAAAGGGGGGAAAGGGGGGGGGAAAAAAAAAAAAAAAAGGGAAAAAGGGGGAGAAGAAAAAAAAAAAGGGGGAAGGGAAAAAAAAAAAAAGGGGGGGGGGGAAAAGGGGGGGGAAAAGAAAAAAGGGGGGAAAAAAAAAAAAAAAACCAAAGGGGGGAAAAAAAAAAAAAGGGGAAAGGGGGGGAAAAAAAAAAGGGGAAAAGGAAAAAAAAGGGGGGAAAAAAAAAAAAAAGAGGGGGGAAAAAGAAAAAAAAGGGGGGTTTTTAAGAGAGAAAAAAAAGGGAGGGGAAGCAAGGGGGGGGAAAAAAAAAAAGGGGGGGGGGGGGGGAAAAAAGAGAAAAAGGGAGGGAAAGAGGGGGGGGGGGGGGGAAAAAAAAAAAAGGGGGGGAAAAGGAGGGGAAAAAGGAGGGGGAAAAGAAAAAAAAAAGGGGGGGGGAAAAGGAAAGGGGGGGGGAAAAAAGAAAAGAGAAAGGGGGGGGGGGGGGTTTCCCGGGGGTTTTCCCCTTTTCCCCCCTTTTTTAAAAACCGGGGGGAAAAAGGGGAATTTTTCCCAAAATTTTGGCCCGAAAAAGGGGGTTTAAAAAAAAATTTGGTTTTTTTGGGGGGGTTTTGGCCCTTTTTTTTTTTTTGGGGGAAACCCCGGGGGGAAAAATTTTTTTGGGGAAACCCGGGGGGGAAAATTGGGGTTTTTTAAAGGGGGGGGGGGGGGGTTTGGGGGGGGGGGGGGGGGGGGGGGGTTTTTTAAAGGGGGGTTTTTGGGGGGTTTTAAGGGGGGGTTTTTTTGGGGGGGAAAAAAAGGCCCCCGGGGGCCATTTTAAAAATTTTTTTTTTTTTGGGGGGGGGTTTTTGGGTGGGGGGGGGGGGGGGGTTTTTTTTTTGGGGGGGGGGAGGGGGGGTTTTGGGGGGGGGGGGGGGAACCCCCCCCGGGGGGGTTTTTGGGGGGGGGGGGGGGGTTTTTTTTTTTTTGGGGGGTTTTTTTTAAAAAAGGGGGGGTTTTTGGGGGGGGGGGGGGGGGAAAGGGGGGGGGGGGGGGTTGGGGGGTTTTTGGGGGGGGGTTTTTGGGGTGTGTTTGTGTGTGTTTTTTTTTTAAAATGGGGGGGGGGGGGGGGGGGGGGGGGGGGGGGAAAAAAAAAAAAATTTTTGGGGGGTTGGGGGGGGGGGGGGGGGGGTTTTGGGGGGGAAAAGGGGGGGGGGGGGGGGGGGGGGGGGGGGGGGGGGGGGGGGGGGGGGAGGGGGGGGGGGGGGGGGGGGGGGGGGTTTTGGGGGGGGGGGGGGGGAAAAAAAAAAAAGGGGGGGGGGGGGGGGGAAAAAAAAAAAAAAAAAAAAAAAAAAAAATTTAAGAAAAAAAAAAAAAAAAAGGGGGGGGGGGGGTTTGGGGGGGGGTTTTTTTTTTGGGGGGGGTTTTTTTTTTCCTTTTTTTTTTTGGGGGGGTTTTAAAAAAAAAAAAAAAACCCCCCCTTTTCCGGGGGGCCCCCGGGTTTTAAATTTTTTTTTAAATTCTTCTTTCCCCCCCTTTTTTTCCCCTTCTTCTTCCCCCCCCCCCTTTTTTTTCCCCGGGGTTTTTTTAAAACCTGCCCCCCTTTTTTGGGGAAAAAACCCCCCCGGGGTTTTTTTAAAAAAAAAAAATTTTTTTAAAGGTTTTTAAAACCCCTTTTTTTTCCCCTTTTTTTTTAAAAAAAAAAAAAATTTTTTTTTTTTTTTTAATTTTTAAAAAAAAAAAAAATTTAAAAAAATTAATTTTTTTTTTTTTTTTAAAAAAATTTTTTTTTAATTTAAAAAAGGGGTTTTTTTTCCCCCCTTGTTGCAAAAAAAAAAATTTTTTTTTTTTCCCCCTTGGGGGGGGGGGGGTTTTTTTTAAAAGGTTAAAAGGGGGGGGGCCCCGGGGGAAAAAAAACCCCCCAAAGGGGCCCCAAAAAGGGGTTTTTGGGGGAAAAAAACCCGGGGGGGGGCCCCCGGGGGGCCCCTTAAAAAAGGGAGGTGGGGGAAAAAATTTAAAATTTTAAAAACTTTTTAAAAAAAAATTTTTTAAAAAAAGGGGGGGGGAAAAAAAAGGGGGGGGGTTTTAAAAAAAAAAAGGGGGGAAAAAGGGGGAAAAAAAAAATTTAAATTTTTTTTTTTAAAAAATAATTTTTTTTTTTTAAAAAAAAAAATTTTTTGGGCCCCCAAAAAAAAAAGGGGGGGTTTTTCCCCAAAAAAAAAATTTTTTTTTAAAAAAAAAAAATTTTTTAAAAAGGGAAAAAAAAAAAATTTTTTTTTTTTAAAAAAAAACCCCAAAAACCCCCCTTTTTTTAAAAAAATTTTAAAAAAAAAGGGAAAAAATAAAAAAAAAAAGGGGGGGGTTTTTTTAATTTAAAAAAAAAAAAAAAAAAGGGGGGGGGGGGGGTGGGGTTTTTTTTTGGGGGTTGTGGGGGGGTGTGGTGTGTTGGGGGGGGGGGTTTGTGGGGGTGTGGGTGGGTGGGGTTTTACGCCTGCTGACTCCGATCTTCTTATGAAAGTGACTGGTAAAAATAAAAAATAAAATCTCCAATTTCAGCACTTTGCAGACCCTATGTTGTCTTTACAGTTCATATATGCCTGCAGTTGTACACCCGAATTGCTAGCTGCTGTATGCTGCTGCTGCTGCTGACTGACAGATTGATTGATTGATTGATTGATTGATTGATTGTCCTGACAGGTGTGGGCTGCTGCAGGTGGGAGACAGACTCCTGTCCATCAACGGAATCCCCACGGAGGACGGAACACTGGAGGAAGCAAATCAGCTGCTCCGAGACGCGGCTCTGACCAATAAGGTCTCCCTGGAGATAGAGTTTGACGTGGCAGGTTGGTCACTGGGGCTTAGGCCTCTCATTAGGCTATACGTACAGTACAGTATGTGAAAGTAATGAATTGATAAAAAGGTTGAAAAGCTAGCTAGACTAACAGTTTCAGGTTTGTCATCGGGACTCAGTAAGGTGGCCCTAAGGGGCAAAGTAGTGTTTCAAATATACAGTATTAAGTTGATCCAATGGTGTGAGTAATGGTCTAATGGTAATCGTTATAATGAGCAAGCCTAATGATAGCTTATCATTATAGTAAAGCATTTGCATGTCTCTGTTGCACACCACTAATTAGAGTAATTGCTGCCCTTTCAGACAGCAAACTGATTAAACATATTTTTAATTGGGAACGATAGGATGTAATACAGCTAATGATTTACCTTATGGATGAATCCCAAACGACACCCTATTCTCTACACAGTGCACTACTTTTGATCAAAGCCCTATAGTCCCCAGTCAAAAGTAGTGCACTACATAGGGAATAGGGTACCATTTGGGACACGGATTATGCAATCTACTGTAAATAACTTGAATGTTCCTGTAATACTGTGCCAGTTCTGATGTGGGCTGTGTGTTGTGGTGTGTGTGTTGTGGTGTGGTGTGGTGTGTGTGGGGGTGGTGTGTGTGGTGTGGTTGTGGTGTGGTGTGTGGTGTGTGTTGTGGTGTGTTGTGGATGTGTGTGTGGGGATGTGTGTGGGTGGTGTGTTGTGGTGTGGTGTGTTGTGGTGTGTGTGTGGTGTGTTGTGGTGTGTGTGTGGTGTGTTGTGGTGTGTGTGTGGTGTGTTGTGGTGTGGTGTGGTGTGTTGTGGTGTGTGTGTGGTGTAGAGTCGGTTGTGCCCAGTAGTGGAACGTTCCACGTTAAGCTACCGAAGAAGAGAGGGGTGGAGCTTGGTATCACCATCAGTGGTAAGGTTTAGTACACACACACAAAAACACACACACACACAACACACACACACACACAACACACACACACACACACACACACACACACACACTTCCTCTACCATCATGTCTAAATGATCTATCCTCCTCATCGACAGTCAGTCTAAACTATTTATCCTGTTTCTCATGGAAGTGGGTTTATTTTCAAGATCACTAGACCACCCAGTGCTACTCCATGGAGAGGAGTGGGGCTTCCGTCCCAAATTACACCCTATTTCCTATATAGTGCACTACTTTTGTTCAGGGCCCATTGCACTCTGTAGGAAACAGGCCCCACTCCTCTCCATTCTCCCTCTGTCTGCAGAAGACTGACTGCCTTGGGAACATACCCAGCTCCTACAGCTATGTTTATGCACAACATTTTCTCCCAAGCAGCTATCTGAAGGGTTGTTGACTTTATTAAAGGGCGTGAAGTATATCTCTACTGATCTATTCCCTGGGTGTTCTCCCCTTTAAATCTTCTCCTCCCTTTTAAATCTTCTCCTCCCTTTTAAATCTTCTCCTCCCTTTTAAATCTTCTCCTGCCCTTTTAAATCTTCTCCTCCCTTTTAAATCTTCTCCTGCCCTTTTAAATCTTCTCCTGCCCTTTTAAATCTTCTCCTGCCCTTTAATATCTCCTCCCATTTTAAATTTTCTCCTGCCTTTTTAAATTTCTCCTGCCCTTTTAAATCTTCTCCTCCCTTTTAAATCTTCTCCTGCCCTTTAAATCTTCTCCTCCCCTTTAAATCTTCTCCTGCCCTTTAAATCTTCTCCTGCCCTTTAAATCTTCTCCTGCCTTTTAAATCTTCTCCTGCCCTTTAAATCTTCTCTTCCCCTTTAAATCTTCTCCTCCCTTTTAAATCTTCTCCTGCCCTTTAAATCTTCTCCTCCCCTTTAAATCTTCTCCTCCCTTTTAAATCTTCTCCTGCCCTTTAAATCTTCTCCTGCCCTTTAAATCTTCTCCTGCCCTTTTAAATTTCTCCTGCCTTTAAATCTTCCTCCCCTTAAATCTTCTCTGCCCTTTAAATCTTCTCCTGCCCTTTAAATTTCCTGCCCTTTTAATCCTCCTGGCCTTTTAAATCTGCTCCTGCCCTTTAAATCTTCGCCTACTTTAAATATTCTCCTGCAATCAAACTCCCCTTAAATCTCCCCCCTTTTAAATCCTCTGACTTTAAACGTCTCCCCCTTTAAATCTTCTCCTCCCCTTTAAATCTCTTGGCCCTTTAAATCTTCCGCCCTTAAATTTCTCCCCCCTTTAAATCTTCTCCTGCCTTGAAATCTCCCCCCTTAAACTCCTCCCTTTAAATCTCCTGCCTAAATCTCTCCTCCCCTTTAAATCTTCCTCCCTTTAAATCTTATCCTGCCCTTTAAATCTTCTCCTGCCCTTTAATAGCTTCTCCCCCTTTAAATCTTCTCTGCCCGTTAAAGTCTTCTTGCCTTTAAAATTTCCCCCCTTTAAATCTTTCCTCCCTTTAAATCTCTCCTGCCGCTTTTAAATCTTCCACTGACCTTAAATCTTCTCCTGCCCTTTGAAATTTCTCCTCCCTTTAATCTTCCTGCCCTTGAAATCTTCGCCTGCCGTAATCTTCTCCTCCCCTTTAAATCTTCTCCTCCCCTTTAAATCTTTTCCTCCCCTTTAAATCTTCTCCTGCCCTTTAAATCTTCTCCTCCCCTTTAAATCTTCTCCTCCCCTTTAAATGTTATCCTCCCTTTAAAAAGTTAACTATGTACAGTAGAGCACAGAGGAAGCTCATGGTTAAAGCGATAGTTCACCCAAATTCAAAAATGGCAAATAATCCAAAAGTATCTAAAATTGATTGTGAAGCTCAACAAAGTCACTTATAGATGATTTTAACAAATCTGCTAACAATTATAATATCTTTCCCATTACTTGAATGGTATTTGTGCCACAAATGCTACATATTCGCATGTGGAAACAGTGCCAGGGAAACTAAACCAAAGCATGAATTGTTGTCATACTTTGACCATAGACTGCTTACAGGGTAAGGAAACCAATGTGTCATTTTGTATATGAGCTATCCCTTTAAGTCTGTATGAGGTTCTGTCTTCAGTAGTGTAATATCAGGAGGGTCTCCATGCCACGTTGTATATTTTAGTGTTTTATCTAGAACATTACCAACAGCCAACTGCTGATCTGCCATTTTGTTCACTTCAATCTCAATTATTTTATTGACCACATATGAGGATACATATATATATATATATATATATATATATATATAGAGAGAGAGGAGAGAGAAGGAGAGAGAGAGAGAGAGAGAGAGAGAGAGAGAAAAGAGAGAGAGACGAGAGAGAGAGAGAGAGAGAGAGAGAGAGAGAGAGGAGAGTATACAAACATTTCATAAAACAATATGCTCCTGTAAAATATGCATAGAATAACAATTAGCTAACCCCTAGAACGATAATAAATGACTCAGAAGAACCATACGTCAGACGAGACGTACGATACGCTCCTCCTCTCCATCGCATCTAGAATTCGCCTCTCAACGATCCTCTCTCTCTCCTCTACCTCTCCTCTCTCTCTTCCTCTCCTCTCTCTCTGCTCCTCTTCTCCTCCTCCACCTCCTCTCTTCTCCTCTCCTCTTCCTCCTCTCTTCTCCTCTCACTCACAGCCAGTAAGAAGTCTGGAGAGCCGTTAATCATCTCAGACATAAAGAAAGGCAGCATGTCTCACAGGTACAGTATGGTACAGTATGATACAGTATGGATGGCTTCAGGCCACAGACACGTACAGAATTGATGGCTTTAGGCCACAGACAGGTACAGTTTTGATGGCTTCAGGCCACAGACAGGCACAGTATTGATGGCTTCAGGCCACAGACAGGTACAGTATTGATGGCTTCAGGCCACAGACACGTACAGAATTGATGGCTTCAGGCCACAGATTAATGACTTGGGTTCAATTGTTTGAGAGAATGACAGTAACGTAGTCCTCCTACAGAGAGTGACATTTCCCACAAAATCACCAATGATACAGTTAAAAACCTCTACCTGTTTATCCATCTCTCTATCCCTCTCTCACTCTACCCCCTCTCTCTCTCTCTCTCTCTCTCTCTCTCTCTCTTCTACCCCTCTCTCTCTCTCTCTCTCTCTCTCTCTCTCTCTCTCTCTCTCTCTCACTCTGCCCCTCTACCTGTCTCTCTCTCTCTCTATCGCTCTCTCTCTCTCTCTACACCCGCCATCTCATCCTTCTCTCTCTACATCCTTTCCTCCTCCTCTCTCTACCTCCTCTTTCCCTTTACCCAGGACTGGTACCCTGGAGCCTGGGGACAAGCTTCTGGCCATAGACAACATCCGTCTGGAGACCTGCTCCATGGAAGACGCCTGTCAGATCCTAGAACAGGCCGAGGACCTGGTCAAACTCAAGATCCGCAAGGACGAAGACAACTCTGGTGAGCCCGCTTGGTGCCTGGCTGGGAGGCAGTTAGGAAGGAGTGTATGACATGCGCATATTAAATATGTCGGGCTAAATAGTAAAATGCCTGCACGCTATTGAATGCCTCCATGCAATGTTTCAACCATAAGGTCAAATCAAATCAAAGTTTATTGGTCTCATATACAGTTTAGCAGATGTTATAGTGGGTGCAGCTAAATGCTTATGTTACTTGCTTCTGACAATGCAGTAAAATGTCAATCAAGTACACAAATAATTATTTTGATACTGATCAATTAAATTAGCTTATTGATTAATGAATCAATGACAATTGATTAATGGCCATGATCATTTCAGAACTAAGGCAGTGATTAATTAAACAACAGAAATAAACACATCAACATGAAGGCTACGTTGGTACATCATGAAGATGATTTACAGTACCAGGCTTCACCACAGGGTGGCAGTATTGTCTGAAAATATCCACAAAATTGTTCTCCCTGTCTGACACAATCAGATGCAACGATTATCACCCACCAGTATTCTAGTGTTTTAGACCCACCAATAGCTAGCTATACACAATGAATAGTAGTAATCTATAGTGTTATATAGTTCATGCTCTACCAAATATAAGATGCAGCTCTAGAAATGCACCAATTTGTAAGTCGCTCTGGATAAGATAAATGACTTAAATGTAAATGTAGAAATAGCAGATAGGTATATATTGTTGCTGTCTGATATGAAAGCATGGGAGTGTTGTCATGCCTTAGTCATGCCTTAGTCATGCCTTAGTCATGCTGTAGTCATGCCTTAGTCATGCCTTAGTCATGCTGTAGTCATGCTGTAGTCATGCTGTAGTCATGCCTTAGTCATGCCTTAGTCATGCTGTAGTCATGCCTTAGTCATGCCTTAGTCATGCCTTAGTCATGCCTTAGTCATGCCTTAGTCATGCTGTAGTCATGCTATAGTCATGCCGTAGTCATGCCTTAGTCATGCTGTAGTCATGCCTTAGTCATGCTGTAGTCATGCCTTAGTCATGCCTTAGTCATGCCTTAGTCATGCTGTAGTCATGCCTTAGTCATGCCTTAGTCATGCCTTAGTCATGCTGTAGTCATGCCTTAGTCATGCCTTAGTCATGCTGTAGTCATGCCTTAGTCATGCCTTAGTCATGCCTTAGTCATGCTGTAGTCATGCCTTAGTCATGCCTTAGTCATGCTGTAGTCATGCCTTAGTCATGCCTAGTCATGCCTTAGTCATGCCTTAGTCATGCTGTAGTCATGCCGTAGTCATGCCTTAGTCATGCCTTAGTCATGCCTTAGTCATGCCTTAGTCATGCCTTAGTCATGCCTTAGTCATGCTGTAGTCATGCCTTAGTCATGCCTTAGTCATGCCTTAGTCATGCTGTAGTCATGCCTTAGTCATGCTGTAGTCATGCCTTAGTCATGCCTTAGTCATGCTGTAGTCATGCCTTAGTCATGCTGTAGTCATGCCTTAGTCATGCCTTAGTCATGCTGTAGTCATGCCTTAGTCATGCCTTAGTCATGCTGTAGTCATGCCTTAGTCATGCTGTAGTCATGCCTTAGTCATGCTGTAGTCATGCCTTAGTCATGCCTTAGTCATGCCTTAGTCATGCCTTAGTCATGCCTTAGTCATGCTGTAGTCATGCCTTAGTCATGCCTTAGTCATGCTGTAGTCATGCCTTAGTCATGCCTTAGTCATGCCGTAGTCATGCTGTAGTCATGCCTTAGTCATGCCTTAGTCATGCCTTAGTCATGCCTAGTCATGCCTTAGTCATGCTGTAGTCATGCCTTAGTCATGCCTTAGTCATGCCTTAGTCATGCCTTAGTCATGCCTAGTCATGCCTTAGTCATGCTGTAGTCATGCCTTAGTCATGCTGTAGTCATGCCTTAGTCATGCTGTAGTCATGCCTTAGTCATGCTGTAGTCATGCCTTAGTCATGCCTTAGTCATGCCTTAGTCATGCTGTAGTCATGCTGTAGTCATGCCTTAGTCATGCCTTAGTCATGCCTTAGTCATGCCTTAGTCATGCTGTAGTCATGCCTTAGTCATGCCTTAGTCATGCCTTAGTCATGCCTTAGTCATGCCTTAGTCATGCTGTAGTCATGCCTTAGTCATGCCTTAGTCATGCCTTAGTCATGCTGTAGTCATGCCTTAGTCATGCCGTAGTCATGCCTTAGTCATGCCTTAGTCATGCTGTAATCATGCTGTAGTCATGCCTTAGTCATGCCTTAGTCATGCCTTAGTCATGCCTTAGTCATGCTGTAGTCATGCCTTAGTCATGCCTTAGTCATGCCTTAGTCATGCTGTAGTCATGCCTTAGTCATGCCTTAGTCATGCCTTAGTCATGCCTTAGTC
Source organism: Coregonus sp. 'balchen' (assembly GCA_902810595.1). Classification (NCBI taxonomy): domain Eukaryota; kingdom Metazoa; phylum Chordata; class Actinopteri; order Salmoniformes; family Salmonidae; genus Coregonus; species Coregonus sp. 'balchen'. Next base: position 5,824,310 of record LR778262.1, read on the forward strand.
ATGCTGTAGTCATGCCTTAGTCATGCTGTAGTCATGCCTTAGTCATGCCTTAGTCATGCCTTAGTCATGCTGTAGTCATGCCTTAGTCATGCCTTAGTCATGCCTTAGTCATGCCTTAGTCATGCTGTAGTCATGCCTTAGTCATGCTGTAGTCATGCCTTGGTCATGCTGTAGTCATGCTGTAGTCATGCTGTAGTCATGCCTTAGTCATGCTGTAGTCATGCCTTAGTCATGCCTTAGTCATGCTGTAGTCATGCTGTAGTCATGCCTTAGTCATGCCTTGGTCATGCCTTAGTCATGCTGTAGTCATGCCTTGGTCATGCTGTAGTCATGCTGTAGTCATGCCTTAGTCATGCTGTAGTCATGCCTTAGTCATGCTGTAGTCATGCTGTAGTCATGCCTTAGTCATGCTGTAGTCATGCCTTAGTCATGCTGTAGTCATGCCTTGGTCATGCTGTAGTCATGCTGTAGTCATGCCTTAGTCATGCCTTAGTCATGCCTTAGTCATGCTGTAGTCATGCCTTAGTCATGCCTTAGTCATGCCTTAGTCATGCCTTAGTCATGCTGTAGTCATGCCTTAGTCATGCCTTAGTCATGCTGTAGTCATGCCTTGGTCATGCTGTAGTCATGCTGTAGTCATGCCTTAGTCATGCTGTAGTCATGCTGTAGTCATGCCTTAGTCATGCCTTAGTCATGCTGTAGCTGAAGATCACTCTTATCTTCCTCTCCTCTGTTTGCCCCCTCCTTACTCCCCATTGGTGGGATCTGCAGACATGTTTCACACATGACCTACTCTATATATACAAAAGTATGTGGACACCCCTTCAAATTAGTGGATTCGGCTATTTCAGCCACACCCGTTGCTGACAGGTGTATTAAATCGAGGACACATCCATGCAATCTCCATAGACAAACATTGGCAGTAGAATAGCCTTACTGAAGAGCTCAGAGACTTTCAACGTGGCACCGTCATAGGATGCCACCTTTCCAACAAGTCAGTTCGTCAAATTTCTGCCCTGCTAGAGCTGCCCCTGTCAACTGTAAGTGCTGTTACTGTGAAGTGGAAACGTCTAGGAGCAACAACGGCTCAGCCACGAAGTGGTAGGCCACACAAGCTCACAGAACGGGAAGCGTGTAGCGCGTAAAAATCGTCTGTCCTCGGTTGCAACACTCACTACCGACTTCCAAACTACCTCTGGAAGCAACGTCAGCACAAGAACTGTTCGTCGGGAGCTTCATGAAATGGGTTTCCATGGCCGAGCAGCCGAACACAAGCTTAAGATCACCATGCGCAATGCCAAGCGTCAGCCGGAGTGGTACAAATGCTCGCCGCCATTGGACTCTGGAGCAGTGGAAACGCGTTCTCTAGAGTGATGAATCACGCTTCACCATCTGGCAGTCCGACGGACGAATCTGGGTTTGGTGGATGCCAGGAGAACGCTACCTGCCCTGATGCATAGTGCTAACTGTAAAGTTTGGTGGAGGAGGAATAATGGTCTGGGGCTGTTTTTCATGGTTCGTGCAAGGCCCCTTAGTTCCAGTGAAGGGAAATCTTAAAGCTACAGCATACAATGACATTCTAGATTATTCTGTGCTTCCAACTTTGTGGCAACAGTTTGGGGAAGGCCCTTTCCTGTTTCAGCATGACAATGTCCCCATGCACAAAGCGAGGTCCATACAGAAATGGTTGGTTGAGATCGGTGTGGAAGAACTTGACTGGTCTGCTCAGAGCCCTAACCTCAACCCCATCGAACACCTTTGGGATGAATTGGATCGCCGACTGTGAGCCAAGCGTAATCGCCCAACATCAGTGCCCGACCTCACTAATGCTCTTGTGGCTGAATAGAAGCGAGTCCCTGCAGCAATGTTCCAACATCTAGTGGAAAGCCTTCCCAGAAGAGTGGAGGCTGTTATAGCAGCAAAAAGGGGGGGACCAACTCCATATTAATGGACATGCTTTTGGAATGACATGTTCGACGAGCAGGTGTCCACATACTTTTGGTCATGAGTGTATATCTAAGAAAAAAGCCATCAAAGTCATGAGGGAATTTGCATTTCCTCTATGCATTTCTTATACTGTACGGAAGGTGAATAGCCATCCTTCAGCCATTATTCAAGTTGTATGCCTTTCTACCTGTGAATTGTGGATGTTTGAGATGTTTAGGGAGCTGAATGATTATCTCTATTGCTTTAAAGTTTAGTTACGCCATGAATACATCCCTTCCTTCCTCCATATCTCTTTCTCTCTGTCTCTCTCTGTCTCTCTCTGTCTCTCTCTGTCTCTCTCTGTCTCTCTCTCTCTCTCTCTCTCTCTCTCTCTCTCTCTCTCTGTCTCTCTCTCTTTTTCTAATGGTCTCCCTCGTCTCTCTTTCTCTCTCTCCCTCTCTCTCTTTCTCTAATGGTCTCCCCCCCCCTCTCTCTCTCTCTTTCTCTCCCTCTCTCTCCCTCCTCCTAGATGAACAGGAGACATCTGGTTCTATCATCTATACGGTAGAGCTGAAGAGATATGGAGGCCCGCTGGGCATCACCATCTCAGGCACAGAGGAGCCCTTTGACCCCATCGTCATCTCTGGCCTCACCAAGCGGGGCCTGGCTGAAAGGTGAGATAGGGGATCCTGGACCCTGGCTTTTCCCACAAAGGGCCCCTGACTGTGGGGTTAGAACTGACTCCTTCCCCTCACCACACCAAGGCTATGGCCTTGTCCAGCTAGGAGAGAGCGAACATCTCTGGAGAGACCCAAAATAGCTGTGCAGCGACGCTCCCCATCCAACCTGACAGAGCTTGAGAGGATCTGCCGAGAAGAATGGGAGAAACTCCCCAAATACAGGTGTGCCAAGCGTGTAGCGTCATACCCAAGAAGACTAGAGGCTGTAATCACTGCCAAAGGTGCTTCAACAAAGTACTGAGTAAAGGAACAAATTATTTAATCCATTTTAGAAAAAGGCGGTAACATAACAAAATGTGGAAAAAGGGGAAGGGGTCTGAATACTTTCCGAATGCACTGTGTGTGTATAATTATGAGGGGCACTACAGAGTGGGTGGAGCTCCATTCCTGACAGTCTGATCAGATTTAATAGCAGCCTCAGAGGCTGATAAGTCAAGATGCTTCCTTGGTGACCGGTTCATAGGTAAAGCTCCTTGTAGGCAGGTTAGCATTCTGTTCCTTATAGGCTGATGCATATGATCCAGAGCTACATTGCCTTCAGTAAGTATTCACACCCCCTGACCTTTTCCACATTTTGTTGTGTTACCAAAAAAATAAAAATACATTTGATGTAAATGTCATTTTTTGTTAACGATCTACACAAAATACACCGTAATGTCAAATTTGAAGAAAAATTCTAACATATTTTTTTTTTTTTTTACAAATAATGAAAAAAATATATATCTTGATTAGATAAGTATTCAACCCCCTGAGTCAATACATGTTAGAATCACCTTTGGCAGCGATTACAGCTGTGAGTCTTTCTGGGTAAGTCTCTAAGAGCTTTCCACACCTGGATTGTACAATATTTGCACATTATTCTTTCAAAAATTCTTCAAGCTCTGTCAAGTTGGTTGTTGATCATTGCTAGAACGCCATTTTCAAGTGTTGACATAGATTTTCAAGCCGATTTAAGTCAAAACTGTAACATTCAATGTTATCTCGGTAAGCAACTCCAGTGTATATTTGGTCTTGTATTTTAGGTTATTGTCCTGCTGAAAGGTGAATTTGTCTCCCAGTGTCTGTTGGAAAGCAGACTGAACCAGGTTTTCCTCTAGGATTTTGCCTGTGCTTAGGTCTATTCTGTTTATTTTTATCCTAAAAAACTCCCTAGTCGTTGCCGATGACAAGCATACCAATAACATGATGCAGCCACCACCATGCTTGAAAATAGGAAGAGCGGTACAGAGTGATGTGTTGTGTTGGATTTGCCCCAAACATAACACTTTGTATTAAGGACATGAAGTTAATTTCTTTGCCACATGTTTTGCTGTTTTAATTTAGTGCCTTATTTCAATCTGTCAATTAGGTTAGTATTGTGGAGTAACTACAATGTTGTTGATCCATCCTCATTTTTCTCCTATCACAGCCATTAAACTCTGTAACTGTTTTAAAGTCAAATCAAATCAAATTTTATTGGTCACATGCGCCGAATACAACAGGTGCAGACATTACAGTGAAATGCTTACTTACAGCCCTTAACCAACAGTGCATTTATTTTTAACAAAAAAAGTAAAAATAAAACAACAACAAAAAAAGTGTTGAGAAAAAAAAGAGCAGAAGTAAAATAAAATAACAGTAGGTAGGCTATATATACAGTAAAATAAAGTGACAGTAGGGAGGCTATATATACAGGGGGGTACCGGTGCAGAGTCAATGTGCGGGGGCACCGGCTAGTTGAGGTAGTTGAAGTAATATGTACATGTGGGTAGAGTTAAAGTGACTATACATAAATAATTAACAGAGTAGCAGCAGCGTAAAAAGGATGGGGTGGGGGGGCAGTGCAAATAGTCCGGGTAGCCATGATTAGCTGTTCAGGAGTCTTATGGCTTGGGGGTAGAAGCTGTTGAGAAGTCTTTTGGACCTAGACTTGGCACTCCGGTACCGCTTGCCGTGCGGTAGCAGAGAGAACAGTCTATGACTAGGGTGGCTGGAGTCTTTGACAATTTTGAGGGCCTTCCTCTGACACCGCCTGGTATAGAGGTCCTGGATGGCAGGAAGCTTGGCCCCAGTGATGTACTGGGCCGTACGCACTACTCTCTGTAGTGCCTTGCGGTCGGAGGCCAGGCAGTTGCCATACCAGGCGGTGATGCAACCAGTCAGGATGCTCTCGATGGTGCAGCTGTAGAATTTTTTGAGGATCTGAGGACCCATGCCAAATCTTTTCAGTCTCCTGAGGGGGAATAGTCTTTGTCGTGCCCTCTTCACGACTGTCTTGGTGTGTTTGGACCATGATAGTTCGTTGGTGATGTGGACACCAAGGAACTTGAAGCTCTCAACCTGTTCCACTACAGCCCCGTCGATGAGAATGGGGGCGTGCTCAGTCCTCTTTTTTTTCCTGTAGTCCACAATCATCTCCTTTGTCTTGGTCACGTTGAGGGAGAGGTTGTTGTCCTGGCACCACACGGCCAGGTCTCTGACCTCCTCCCTATAGGCTGTCTCATCGTTGTCGGTGATCAGGCCTACCACTGTTGTGTCGTCGGCAAACTTAATGATGGTGTTGGAGTCGTGCCTGGCCATGCAGTCATGGGTAAACAGAGAGTACAGGAGGGGACTGAGCACGCACCCCTGAGGGGCCCCCGTGTTGAGGATCAGTGTGGCAGATGTGTTGTTACCTACCCTTACCACCTGGGGGCGGCCCGTCAGGAAGTCCAGGATCCAGTTGCAGAGGGAGGTGTTTAGTCCCAGGATCCTTAGCTTAGTGATGAGCTTAGAGGGCACTATGGTGTTGAATGCTGAGCTGTAGTCAATGAATAGCATTCTCACATAGGTGTTCCTCATGTCCAGGTGGGAAGTCACCGTTGGCCTCATGGTGAAATCCCTAAGTAGTTTCCTTTCTCTCCGGCAACTGAGTTAGGAAGGACGCCTGTATCTTTGTAGTGACTGGGTGTATTGATACACCATCCAAAGTGTAATGAATAACTTCACCATGCTCAAAGGGATATTCAATGTCTGCTTTTTTTCCTATACCCATCTACCAATAGGAGCCCTTCTTTGCGAGGCGTTGAAAAACCTCCCTGTTCTTTGTGGTTGAAATTCACTGCTCGACTGAGGGACCTTACAGATAATTGTATGTGTGGGGGTACAGAGATGAGGTAGTCATTCAAAAATCATGTTAAACACTCCATTTGAACACAGTCCATGCAACTTATTATATGAATTGTTAAGCACATTTGTACTCCTGAACTTATTTAGGCTTGCCATAACAAAGGGGTTGAATACTTATTGACTCAAGACATTTCAGCTTTTCATTTAAAACATAATTCCACTTTGACATTATGGGGTATTGTGTGTAGGCCAGTGACAAAAAAATCTACATTTATTCAATTTTAAATGCAGGCTGTAACCAAAATATGGAAAAAGTCAAGGGGTGTGAATACATTCTGAAGGCACCGTATCAGTTATGCAAATTAAAAGCTGATTTATGGTCATTCCGGTATCTGCATTGGCCGTACAGCTTCTACTGCGATGCGGCCTGTGGGGGAGTCAGGGCATTCATACTACTGGTGCTTCGCAGAGCAGAGCTGCTGTAAAGGGAAGTTGTCAATGAAGTGAATTTGTGTTTATACAAGACGTACCGCCCGCACCTACCATAAACCAATCATGTCAACGCAGAACGATACGGAGCCGTCCGCATTGTTAAAAAATGTGAGGCGCACAGCACTTATGAAAATCGAATTCAACAATGCCAATAATGTTTTCAATTCGACTTTTGCTTTCAAAAGCAGCTTAAACATAGAACATGTAAGAATGAACTATAGCCATTTAGTTATACCGTGCGGATATATAGTGAGTTATAGGGAAATAATGCGCGCTCTAGAATGCCCGTCAAGCCAATCAGAAACCGGGTGGTTCGAGCCCTGAATGCTAATTGGCTGAAAGCCATAGTATACCACGGGTATGGTAAAGAAAATGACTATTTACTGTTCTAATTACAGTACCAGTCAAAAGTTTGGACACAACTACTCATTCAAGGGTTTTTCTTTATTTTTACTATTTTCTACATTGTAGAATAATAGTGAAGACATCAAAACTAGGAAATAACACATGTAGTAACCAAAAGAGTGTTAAATAAATTCTTCAAAGTAGCCACCCTTAGCCTTGATGACAGCTTTGCACACTCTTGGCATTCTCTCAACCAGCTTCATGAGGTAGTCACCTGGAATGCATTTTAATTAAGAGGTGTGCCTTCTTAAAAGTTGATTTGTGTTTGAGCCAATCAGTTGTGTTGTGACAAGGGTATACAGAAGATAGCCCTATTTGGTAAAAGACCAAGTCCATATTATGGCAAGAACAGCTCAAATAAGCAAAGAGAAACGACAGTCCATCATTACTTTAAGACATGAAGGTCAGTCAATACGGAACATTACAAGTACTTTGAAAGTTTCTTCAAGTGCAGTCGCAAAAACCATCAAGCGCTGTGATGAAACTGGCTCTCATGAGGACTGCCACAGGAAAGGAAGACCCAGAGTCACCTCTGCTGCAGAGGATAAGTTCATTAGAGTTAACTGCACCCAAATAAATGCTTCACAGAGTTCAAGTTACAGATACATCTCAACATCAACTGTTCAGAGGAGACTGCAAGAATCAGACTTTCATGGTCGAATTTCTGCAAAGAAACCACTACTAAAGGACACCAATAAGAAGAAGAGACTTGCTTTGGCCAAGAAACACGAGCAATGGACATTAGACCGGTGGAAATCTGTCCTTTGGTCTGATGAGTCCAAATGTGCGATTTTTGGTTCAAACTGCCGGGTCTTTGTGAGAAGGTGCTTTGCTGGTGACATTGTCAGTGATTTATTTAGAATTCAAGGCACACTTAACCAGCATGGCTCCCACAGCATTCTGCAGCGATACGCCATCCCATCTGGTTTGCGCTTAGTGGGACTATCATTTGTTTTTCAACAGGACAATGACCCAACACACCTCCAGGCTGTGTAAAGGCTATTTGACCAAGAAGGAGAGTGATGGAGTGTTGCATCAGATGACCTGGCCTCCACAATCACCTGACCTCAACCCAATTGAGATGCTTTGGGATAAGTTGGACCGCAGAGTGAAGGAAAAGCAGCCAACAAGTGCTCAGCATATTTGGGAACTCCTTCAAGACTGTTGGAAAAGCATTCCTCATGAAGCTGATTGAGAGAATGCCAAGAGTGTGCAGAGCTGTCATCAAGGCAAAGGGTGGCTACTTTGAAGAATCTAAAATCTAAAATATATTTTGATTTGTTTAACACTTTTTTGGTTACTACATGATTCCATATGTGTTATTTCATAGTTTTGATGTCTTCACTATTATTCTACAATGTACAAAATAGTACAAATGAAGAAAAACCCTTGAGTGAGTAGGTGTGTCCCAACTTTTGACTGGTACTGTACATTGGTAACCAGTTTATAATAGCAATTAGGCACCTCCGGGGGGTTGTGGTATATGGCCAATATACCACGGCTAATGCCAGGCAGTCCACATAGCGTCATGCGTAAGAACAGCCATTAGCCGTGGTAAATTGGCCATATACCACACCTCCTCTGGCCTTATTGCTTAACTAAACCCTGTGTCCTTGTTTTTTTGGTGTAGGCTTTGGTTCAAATAGTATTTGAAATATATGTTTTAAAGCTTTGCTTGATTGAGTTTCTCTGCTGCAATGGAACTGATAGAATAGTCCCAAAAGTGCAAACCTCACCCATCTTGCGCTCCAGACAGGATCAATCAAACACTCAAAGTATTTGAAAGAAAACAAATACTTCTTAAACCCAGGTCAGTTTGGTAGGCATCAACAGAGTGGGGTACTATCGTATCTCCTGGTCAGAGAACACAATGCAGACAGAGGCTTACCATTGTTTCACCTCTGTTCTTTGAAATCAAAATTTGACTTTTTAGTTAACTTAAAGGGGCAATATGCAGTTGCTAAATCCATTTTTGGACTGTTAAATTAATGATATATAGCCATTGATTCTTGAAGAATATAACTTATAAATGCCTTGTGAGCTTAGTTCAAATTTCGTGCCCCATCAGAACCCCAAATATAAGCTTGTTTTACTCCAATGTCTATAAAGAAAGTCAATGCAAACAAACACTATCACTTCAAAACATGTTTAAATCTATCATTTTGATCTCATGGATGGTCAGTCCTTGCATCCATTGCTCTGTCTATTTTAGAGTGGTTATATTTCTCAAGCCCCATCACTCGGATGTTTACATTGTTACTGCTGTTATATAAATAAATAACGTTTTTAAACTTGTTCTCTTTTAGTTAAAGGCTTGTACGTATGTAAATCATTTATTAAATGACATCGTTAGATATGTACTGTATGGTTGGTTGGGTTAAACAGGAATCATGGAAAATCTAAGTCAGCTTAAAATAAATAAATTAAGTATCTTTCTCTCTCATCTGTCTCTTATGTTTATCTTAGAATGACCCGTCTTATTTCTTAGGCACTGGAATTATTTTATATTTTATATATATATTATAATTATCCATGGAATACTGTCATATTACTGTCATGTGGTGTAAAAAGGGACCTGTCATCTTTCTCTGTAGGACCGGAGCGATCCATGTTGGAGACCGTATTCTGGCCATCAACATGGTCAGTCTGAAGGGCAAGCCGCTCAGCGAGGCCATCCACCTACTGCAGATGGCCGGGGAGACAGTCACACTCAAGATCAAGAAACAGGTCGACAGTAAGTGTTCAGAAAATCAATCAATCAACTGTGCTTTTACAGTTACCTGGCCTAGACCCCAAAGAGCAAGCAGGACGACTGTAGTAACCACATCATTGCTGATGAAACTACTTTTTACATTTACATTTTAGTCATTTTAGCAGACGCTCTTATCCAGAGCGACTTACAGTTAGTGAGTGCATACATTATTTATTTTATTTTTCATACTAGCCCCCCGTGGGAATCGAACACACAACCCTGGCGTTGCAAACGCCATGCTCTACCAACTGAGCTACATCCCTGCCGGCCATTCCCTCCCCTACCCTGGACGAATTGTGCGCCACCCCATGGGTCTCCCGGTCGCGGCCGGCTACGACAGAGCCTGGATTCGAACCAGGATCTCTAGTGGCACAGCTAGCACTGCGATGCAGTGCCTTAGACCACTGCGCCACTCGGGAGGTGGTACAGTTGGGGCAGCTGTTGTTTTACCTTGCTGGTACTGTACATGGTATCAGACCCTTTTCTCAAGGACAGTTAGTGTTAACACTGGGAGGTAGCTTGCTTCACCAAATAGCTGTGCCCAACCATTGCTCTCAGATGTATAGTATTCTATACACTACCATTCAAAAGTTTGGGGTCACTTAGAAATGTCCTTGTTTTCGATAGAAAAGCAAAATTATTTTGTCCATTAAAATAACATCAAATTGATCAGAAATACAGTGTAGACATTGTTAATGTTGTAAATGGCTATTGTAGCTGGAAACGGCTGGTTTTTTATGGAATATCTACACAGGCGTACAGAGGCCCATTATCAGCAACCATCAGTACTGTGTTCCAATGGCATGTTGTGTTTGCTAATCCAGTTTATCGTTTTAAAAGGCTAATTGATCATTAGAAAACACTTTTGCAATTATGTTAGCACAGCTGAAAACTGTTGTGCTGATTAAAGAAGCAATAAAACTGGCCTTCTTGAGATTAGTTGAGTATCTGGAGCATCAGCAATTGTGGGTTCGATTGCAGGCTCAAAATGGCCAGAAACAAATAATAACTAACCAGAATAGAAAGAAGAGTGGGATGCGCCGGTGCACAACTGAGCAAGAGGACAAATACATTAGGGTGTCTAGTTTGAGAAACAGACGCCTCACAGGTCCTCAACTGGCAGCTTCATTAAATAGTACCCGCAAAACATCAGTCTCAATGTCAACAGTGAAGAGGCGACTCCGGGATGCTGACCTTCTAGGCAGAGTTGCAAAGAAAAAGCCATATCTCAGACTGGCCAATAAAAAGAAAAGATTAAGATGGGCAAAAGAACACAGACACTGGACAGAGGAAGATTGGAAAAAAGTGTTATGGACAGACAAATCGAAGTTTGAGGTGTTCGGATCACAAAGAATAACATTTGTGAGACACAGACCAAATGAAAAGATGCTGGAGGAGTGCTTGATGCCATCTGTCAAGCATGGTGGAGGCAATGTGATGGTCTGGGGGTGCTTTGGTGGTGGTAAAGTGGGAGATTTGTACAGGGTAAAAGGGATCTTGAAGAAGGACGGCTATCACTCCATTTTGCAACGTCATGCCATACCCTGTGGACGGCGCTTGATTGGAGCCAATTTCCTCCTACAACAGGACAATGACCCAAAGCACAGCTCCAAACTATGCAGGGAAGAAGCAGTCAGCTGGTATTCTGTCTATAATGGAGTGGCCAGCACAGTCACCGGATCTCAAATGGTTTGAGGACAGACATCTGAGATGTAACCAGACATTTGTAGTTTCACATTTAAACGTACTGACAAATACATGAAACCAGGCAGTTTGGGTGAATTTGCTACAGAGTGCTGCTGGTAGTTACCATCTGATACTGTGTTGCTGGTATGGGAGCTCTGCCTCCTCTCTGCTCCAACTCAGATAGTTGTCTTAGAGAATCCCATAACAGATCATCTTCCTAATTCATGTGGTATGAGGTTCATGTGGTTCTGAGGTTTTCCTCCCCATAAAACCAGCAAAAAATCATTATGTACAAAAAAGAAAAATCTAACTATACTTATCCTTTCTCTGATGACCTGCACTGTGTTTAAATAACGTTATCTGCTCTGAAATTAGTATGATGTATGATCACATAAAAAAATGTCCATGGAAAAACAGTTAATGCTGTCATGCTTTTGAGTGGTGGGGGTAAATTAAATGTTGTTTATGACATACTGATTATTTGTCATTACATTATTAGGGACCACAGTAATAGATGCAACATTTTTTATATAAATGTTGCAGTGGTTGTTGTTGTTGTGGTTGTGCAATGTTTGTGCAATGGTTTTGTTGTGCCATTGGCCCTGACAAATAAACAAATTCATTTTCCAGACCTAGCTTGGTCAAATACATACACTATATATACAAAAGTACGTGGACACCCCTTCAAATTAGTGGATTCGGCTATTTCAGCCACACCCGTTGCTGACAGGTGTATAAAATCGAGCACACATTCATGCAATCTCCATAGACAATCATTGGCAGTAGAATGGCCTTACTGAAGAGCTCAGTGACTTTCAACATAGCACCATCATAGGATGCCACCTTTCCAACAAGTCAGTTCATCACATTTCTGCCCTGCTAGAGCTGCCACGGTCAACTGTAAATGCTGCTATTGTGAAGTGGAAACGTCGAGCAGCAACAACAGCTCAGCCACGAAGTGGTAGGCCACACAAGCTCACAGAAGGGACCGCCCAGTGCTGAAGTGTGTAGTTCGTAAAAATAGTCTGTCCTCGGTTGCAACACTCACTACCGACTTCCAAACTGCTCAGTACAATAACCTTTAGTCGGGAGCTTCATGAACTGGGTTTCCATGGCCGAGCAGCCACACACAAGCCTAAGATCACCATGCGCAATGCCAAGCGTCAGCCGGAGTGGTACAAATGCTCGCCGCCATTGGACTCTGGAGCAGTGGAAACTCGTTCTCTGGAGTAATGAATCACGCTTCACCATCTGGCAGTCCGACGGACGAATCTGGGTTTGGCGGATGCCAGGAGAACACTACCTGCCCAATGCATAGTGCTAACTGTAAAGTTTGGTGGAGGAGGAATAATGGTCTGGGGTTGTTTTTCATGGTTCAGGCTGGGCCCCTTAGTTCCAGTGAAGGGAAATCTTAAAGCTACAGCATACAATGACATTCTAGACGATTCTGTGCTTCAAACTTTATGGCAATCATTTAGGGAAGGCCCTTTCCTGTTTCAGCATGACAATGCCCTCCGGCACAAAGCGAGGTCCATACAGAAATGGTTTGTCAAGATTGGTGTGGAAGAATTTGACTAGCCTGCACAGATCCCTGACCTCAACCCCATCGAACATCTTTGGGATGAATTGGAACGCCGACTGCGACCCAGGCCTAATCGCCCAACATCAGTGCCCGACCTCACTAATGCTCTTGTGGCTTAATGGAAGCAAGTCCAACATCTAGTGGAAAGCCTTCTCAGAAGAGTGGAGGCTGTTATAGCAGCAAAGGGGGGGACCAACTCCATATTAATGCCCATGATTTTGGAATGAGATGTTCGACGAGCAGGTGTCCACATACTTTAGGTCATGTAGTGTATCTCAGATACTTTCCAATACATGAGCGGAGATGCATTTAGTCTGCCCGGTACAGTGAAACCAATGTAATAATCCGAAAAATGCCCAAAACAGCAAGCTAAATCTAAATCAAGAACACCTCAAGTACTTTCACGTATTTGAGATTCATAATGTACTGCGTATTTGAGATTCATAATGTACTGCATATTTGAGATTCATAATGTACTGTGTATTTGAGATTCATAATGTACTGCGTATTTGAGATTCATAATCTACTGTGTATTTGAAAGTATTTTACATATATATTTGACCCAGGTATGGTATTTTCTTCCCACCCTTCGACAGCTCACGAATGAGAACATTGTTTAAGCTTTTGGATGTATTAATAATCTGGGTCCCAAATGGCACCCTATTGCCTATAGTGTACTACTGTTGACCAGAGACCTATAGTGTACTACTGTTGACCAGAGACATATAGTGCCCTACTGTTGACCAGAGACCTATAGTGCCCTACTGTTGACCAGAGACCTATAGTGCCCTACTGTTGACCAGAGACATATAGTGTACTACTGTTGACCAGAGACATATAGTGTACTACTGTTGACCAGAGACATATAGTGCCCTACTGTTGACCAGAGACATATAGTGCCCTACTGTTGACCAGAGACATATAGTGTACTACTGTTGACCAGAGACATATAGTGTACTACTGTTGACCAGAGACATATAGTGCCCTACTGTTGACCAGAGACCTATAGTGCCCTACTGTTGACCAGAGACCTATAGTGCCCTACTGTTGACCAGAGACATATAGTGCCCTACTGTTGACCAGAGACATATAGTGCCCTACTGTTGACCAGAGACATATAGTGTACTACTGTTGACCAGAGACCATGTGCCCTACTGTTGACCAGAGACATATAGTGTACTACTGTTGACCAGAGACCATGTGCCCTACTGTTGACCAGAGACATATAGTGCCCTACTGTTGACCAGAGACATATAGTGTACTACTGTTGACCAGAGACATATAGTGTACTACTGTTGACCAGAGACATATAGTGCCCTACTGTTGACCAGAGACCTATAGTGCCCTACTGTTGACCAGAGACATATAGTGCCCTACTGTTGACCAGAGACATATAGTGCCCTACTGTTGACCAGAGACATATAGTGTACTACTGTTGACCAGAGACCATGTGCCCTACTGTTGACCAGAGACATATAGTGTACTACTGTTGACCAGAGACATATAGTGCCCTACTGTTGACCAGAGACCATGTGCCCTACTGTTGACCAGAGACATATAGTGCCCTACTGTTGACCAGAGACATATAGTGCCCTACTGTTGACCAGAGACCATGTGCCCAGACAGAGACCATGTGCCCAGACAGAGACCATGTGCCCAGACAGAGACACTGTGCCCAGACAGAGACCATGTGCCCAGACAGAGACCATGTGCCCAGACAGAGACCATGTGCCCAGACAGAGACCCTTCTCTGAACAGGTTTTCCTCTCTTCCTCACTCAGTGGCAGAAGAGAAGAAACAGGACGGAGAGATGGAGAATGATTTGAGTGACACAGAGGACGTGTCAGACATGACGGACTCTCAGAAGACCAATAAGCTGTCAGAGATCTACTCCACCACCATCCCCAGTGTGGACTCTGCCATGGAGTCCTGGGACGGATCCGGCATCGACGCCGGCTACGGCAGCCAAGGTAAAGACTAGTGGTAGACATGGTGAAACCAGTGGTAGGGTTGTGGTTAGGGTTAGTGATAGGCCTATACTTGGTGTAACAACATATAACATCCCCAGTGTCCTGGGACGTCTCCAGCGTCAATGCTTGCTACGACATCCAAGGTTAGACCCCACAGGGCAGCACAGACTCTATGGTGATATACATTTACATTTACATTTTAGTCATTTAGCAGACGCTCTTATCCAGAGCGACTTACAGTTAGTGAATGCATACATTTTCATACTGTTTCATATAGTTGGTATATCTATGGTGATATAGTTGATATATCTATGGTGCTATAGTTGACATATCTATGGTGATATAGTTGATATATCTATGGTGATATAGTTGATATATCTATGGTGATATAGTTGATATATCTATGGTGATATAGTTGATATATCTATGGTGATATAGTTGGTATATCTATGGTGATATAGTTGATATATCTATGGTGATATAGTTGATATATCTATGGTGATATAGTTGATATATCTATGGTGATATAGTTGATATATCTATGGTGATATAGTTGATATATCTATGGTGATATAGTTGATATATCTATGGTGATATAGTTGATATATCTATGGTGCTATAGTTGACATATCTATGGTGATATAGTTGATATATCTATGGTGATATAGTTGATATATCTATGGTGCTATAGTTGACATATCTATGGTGATATAGTTGATATATCTATGGTGATATAGTTGATATATCTATGGTGATATAGTTGATATATCTATGGTGATATAGTTGATATATCTATGGTGATATAGTTGATATATCTATGGTGATATAGTTTATGTATCTATGGTGATATAGTTTATGTATCTATGGTGATATAGTTTATGTATCTATGGTGATATAGTTGATATATCTATGGTGATATAGTTGATATATCTATGGTGATATAGTTTATGTATCTATGGTGATATAGTTGATATATCTATGGTGATATAGTTGATATATCGATGGTGATATAGTTGATATATCTATGGTGATATAGTTGATATATCTATGGTGAGATAGTTGATATATCTATGGTGATATACAGTGCCCTCCACAGTTATTGGCACCCCTGTTTAAGATTTGGTCGAGGACTTCCAAAAATGCTCATTTTTATTTAAACAACATAGAACCCAAATGCAAAAAAAGAGAAAAATCCAACCTTTTATTTAAGTACATTACTTTGGTGTAAAAAAAAAAAAATCACACATTTAGAAAAAAAACAACTTGAAATCATGTGTCCCACAATTATTGGCACCCCTGATGTTAATACTTTGTACAACCCCCTTTTGCCAACAAGACAGCACTTAATCTCCTCCTATAACATTTCACAAGATTGGAGAACACAGAGAGAGGGATCTTTGACCATTCTTCTTTGCACAATCTTTCTAGATCATCCAGTGTCCTGGGTCCTGTCTTATGCACTCTCCTCTTTAGCTCGCCCCACAGGTTTTCGATTGGGTTGAGGTCTGGGGATTGAGATGGCCATGGGAGGACCTTGAGTTTGTGACTGCTGAACCATTTTTGTGTAGATTTTGCCACATGTTTTGGATCATTATCCTGCTGAAAGACCCAATGACGACCCATCTTCAGCTTTCTGGCAGAGGCCATCAGGTTTTTATTTAAAATGTCCTGGTAGTTCAAAGCATTCATAATGCCATGCACCCTAACAAGGTTCCCAGGGCCTTTGGAAGAGAAACAGGCCCACAGCATCACAGATCCTCCACCATACTTCACGGTGGGCATGAGGTGCTTTTCGGCATACTCATCTTTTGTTTTACGCCAGACCCACTTAGAGTGTTTGTTGCCAAAAAGCTCAATCTTAGTCTCATCTGACCAAAGCACACGATCCCAGTTGAAGTCCCAGTGCCGCTTAGCAAACTCCAGACGTTTACGTTTGTGAGTGTTAGTGAGAAAAGGCTTTTTCCTTGCATGCCTCCCAAACAGCTTGTTGGCATGTAGAGAGCGTCTGATGGTTGTTTTGGAGACTTTGTGACCCCAAGATGCCATTCTTTGATGCAATTCTGTGACAGTGAGCTTAGGACTTTTTTTTACTTCTCTTACCATCCTCCTCACTGTGCGTTGTGGCAAGATAAACTTGGGACCTCTTCCAGCCTTGTTTGTCACTGTTCCAGTTGTTTTAAACTTCTTAATGATTCCTCTGACTGTAGATACGGGCAAGTTAAGGCGAGTGGCTATTTTCTTGTAGCCATTGCCTGACTTATGAAGGTCGACACAAATCTGCCTTACTTGAATGGTGTGTTCTCTTGTCTTTGCCATGTTGACAAATGGGTAAGAGAATTAGGCCTCTGTGTCACGTCATATTTATACCCCAGGGAAACAGGAAGTCATGAATTACTAATTAAAAGTTCCTAGATACCCTGACCAACTTTAGCAACTACAGAAAAATATATTTTTTAAAAATTCAATTAAAATTTTCAGCGGAATTGTTAGGGGTGCCAATAATTGTGGGACACATGATTTCAAATTTTTTTTTTTCTAAATGTGTGATTTTTTTTTTTACCACCAAAGTAATGTACTTAAATAAAAGGTTGGATTTTTCTCTTTTTTTGCATTTGGGTTCTATGTTGTTTTTAAAAAAAATGAGAATTTTTGGAAGTCCTCGACCACATCTTAAACAGGGGTGCCAATAATAGTGGAGGGCACTGTAGTTTATGTATCTATGGTGATATAGTTTATGTATCTATGGTGATATAGTTTATGTATCTATGGTGATATAGTTTATGTATCTATGGTGATATAGTTGATATATCTATGGTGATATAGTTGATAAATCTATGGTGATATAGTTTATGTATCCTTATCCAAGTCTTTGTCATGGTCCTTCCAGCCCAATTGGTTTGTACACAGGTGATCCTATTGGGTCTGTCAATTCCAAATGGTCCTTTTTATTCCACCTGACCTCCTTTGCTTCCCACTGCAGGGCCCTACAACCACCAGGCAGCAGGCATCGCCCTGCACCCCCATGAGTGGCGGAGTGCCAAGCAGAGGAACAGCCCCCCAGCCCCGGCCAGACGTAATAAGATCCACCCCTTTAGTGATGGCGGCTTCAGTGAAGATGACTGGGACAAACCGTCAGGGTAAGACTCACTGTGGAGACCCCCTTTGCACGGTGTACATTTTAGGACACCCATCAGCCTCAAGCCAAACATCTCACCCCTGCTTGTATACTGTCTCCCTATGGACACTGTAGGTGCTATGTGCTGTACATCTCATGTAAGCTTTCAGAGTAACACTCAGTGAGGAGAGAGGCCCCATATAAGAGCCAGGGCTTTTTGCTACTAGGGTTGAAAAATGGTAGTGCCTTTCCCCAAAATGCCCCGGTTTTCCAGAAATCCTGGTTCGAATATTCCTGGAATCAGGAGGAAAATCTGGAAAAAAAATCTGGAATATTCCAACCAGGATATCAACAAAAAAAAAACTCTGAATTCTAGTAAAATTGCCGGAAGTTTGCAGGTTGAAACAATGGCAGGTACTTGAACAGTTGCAACAATGGTAGGCACCATAACATTATCCGGTCTTTGTAGGTTGCTACAATGGGAGCCTCATGGTCGTACCAGATCTTTGCAGGTTGCAACAATGGGAAATCCAATGACAGTATCTGGTATTTGCAGGTTGCAGAAATGAAGTGTTCTTCGATGATTTATAGACAGGGTTTGTCTAGCTAGTCCACAGAGTCCTGTGCAACCCTCCTGACAGCAAAGCTGGGTTCACAGCCTTTAAACTCTAATGAAGGCAGCTTGCTGTCCAAATGTTGGTATTTATGAAATGTAGTGCTATTGCTTCTGAGCAATGACAGTGTAGAGCTTTTCTTTTCTTTTTGATGGGTTCACACAGGAATGGGTTCGCACAGCGATTGGTTCACACAGTAATGGGTTCGCACAGCGATTGGTTCACACAGTAATGGGTTCACACAGCGATTGGTTCACACAGTAATGGGTTCACACAGCGATTGGTTCACACAGTAATGGGTTCACACAGCGATTGGTTCACACAGTAATGGGTTCACACAGCGATTGGTTAACACAGTAATGGGTTCGCACAGCGATTGGTTCACACAGTAATGGGTTCACACAGCGATTGGTTCACACAGTAATGGGTTCACAGAGCGATTGGTTCACACAGAAATGGGTTCACAGAGCAACAAAAGGGCATGTCTGTTTTTTGCCTCTAGCTGTGTGACCCTGAGAGCCGCTTGTGATGTCACCATCACTAAACATCTGAGTGATTCATGAGTGTCATGAACTGTAACGGTGGTCCTCTGTAGCTCAGCTGGTAGAGCACGGCGCTTGTAACGCCAGGGTAGTGGGTTCCATCCCCGGGACCACCCATACGTAAAAATGTACGCACACATGACTGTAAGGCGCTTTGGATAAAAGCGTCTGCTAAATGGCATATTATTATTATTATTATTATTATTATTATTATTATTATTATTATTATTATTGCCAGCCAGGGCTCTTTAACTGTCCCACATGATGCCAGCTGATTCAGTGTTACGTTACACAGAATGTCATAATCCACATATGATCACTGAGCGATGGGGGCTTCAACGAAGATGACTGTGACGCACCTTCAGGGAAAAATCACTGAGGCCCCTTAACAGGACCAGGGATTTGCAGGTTTCATTAAATGAACTACAAAGACTCATGAAGTCAGAACTACGTTGACCAGGTGTTTGATGTTAGTCCTGTGTAACCCTTATGATATCGAACCCACCTAAAGCTGGATTCACAGATCGAGCTGAAAAAAAAACAAGTATTGTAATTGTTTCCAAACAGCTAAATAATGGGGGTGAGGCCTGCCCAGCGGTGAAAGTAGATGTAATTTCTTACCAGTGCAGGACACCCAAGTGTATGCAGACATTTTTGTTTTTATAGCATAGGGGGGGGGGGGGGGAATCATAGAATGATGATTCCCGAGTGGCGCAGTGGTCTAAGGCACTGCGTCACAGTGCTAGCTGTGTCACTAGAGATCCTGGTTTGAGTCCAGGCTCTGTCGCAGCCGGCCGCGACCGGGAGACCCATGGGGCGGCGCACAATTGGCCCAGCGTCGTCCAAGGTAGGGGAGGGTTTGGCCGGCAGGGACGTGGGTTCGTTTCCCACGGGGGGCCAGTATGAAAATGTATGCATTCACTAACTGTAAGTCGCTCTGGATAAGAGCGTCTGCTAAATGACTAAAATGTCAAATGTAAATGTGATTACATATAGAATCCCTATTAATGTCATGTCTGTGGACCTAGTAGCCTAAGTCTAGTAAAGATTTGTCCTATCAATTTTAACATGCAATACCTGCTTAACAGAGGCGGCACAAAACAAAAAGCTAACTTTCACCATAAACATGCACCTTTATAATAAAGCATTCGATGCAGACTCACAGTGCCTTCGGAAAGTATTCAGACACCTTGACCTTTTCCACTTACATTTTAGTCATTTAGCAGACACTCTTATCCAGAGCGACTTACAGTTAGTGAACACATTTTATTTTATTTTATTTTTTTATACTGGCCCCCCGTGCAAATCGAACCCACAACCCTGGTGTTGCAAACACCATGCTCTATCAACTGAGCTACATCCCTGCCGGCCATTCCCTCCCCTACCCTGGACGACGCTGGGCCAATTGTGCGCCGGCCCCATGGGTCTCCCGGTCGCGGCTGGCTGCGACAGAGCCTGGATTCGAACCAGGATCTCTAGTGGCACAGTTTGCACTGCGATGCAGTGCCTTAGACCACTGCGCCACTCAGGACTCACATTACAACCTTTAATCTAAAATGGATTAAATGAATAAACAATGCTCAGCAATCTGCACACATTACTCCATAATGACAAAGTGAAAACAGGTTTTTAGAAAGTTTAGCAAGTGTATTACAAATAAAAAACGGAAATACCTTATTTACATAAGTATTCAGCCCCTTTGCTACGAGACTCGAAATTGAGCTCAGGTGCATCCTGTTTCCATTGGTCATCCTTGAGATGTTTCTACAACTTGATGAGGAGTCCACCTGTGGTAAATTCAATTGATTGGACATGGTTTGGAAAGGCACACACCTGTCTATATAAGGTCCCACAGTTGACAGTGCATGTCAGAGCAAAAACCAAGCCATGAGGTCGAAGGAATTGTCCGTAGAGCTGCGAGACAGGGTTTTGTCGAGGCACAGATCTGGGGAAGGGTACCAAAAAATTTCTGCAGCATTGAAGGTCCCCAAGAACACAGTGGCCTCCATTATTCTCAAATACTTATTTCCCTCATTAAAATGCAAATCAATTTATAACATTTTTGACATGCGTTTTTCTGGATTTTTTTGTTGTTATTCTGTCTCTCACTGTTCAAATAAACCTACCATTAAAATTATAGACTGATCATTTCTTTGTCAGTGGGCAAACGTACAAAATCAGCACGGGATCAAATACTTTTTTCCCTCACTGTAGCCTTAATAATAACTCCTGCAGAATTAAGCATTTCTTGCTTAAAATGATACACCTAATGTAGGCAACATTTGGACTTGAGAACAGGAGTGGAGAATTATAATGTATTTATTTCTTGAGAGAATGCAATGCTCAGTTAGATACCATCTGTAAAGGTGCTGTCTTCATCATAAAAGCTGATAGTATTTCAACCACATAAAATGTGCATCGAAGCCGAAATGAAATGTTATCAGAAACACTTTGGGTCATTTTCACAGCTTTATTTTTCCTTACAACCGGTCAAACTGATGTCATTTGGACATTTTGCACAGAAAATCTTTCCAGTTTTTTATTTTTTTTAGTTATTGTATTTTCTACCCCAGTCCCTAAGCGTCTTTGCTCTGCGAAAGGTGACAGAGAAAACTTTACCGATGTCAACTAGATCTATTACATTATTCTGGTGATTTACATTTACGTCATTTAGCAGACGCTCTTATCCAGAGCGACTTACAGTTAGGGAGTGCATACATTTTCATACTGGCCCCCCGTGGGAATCGAACCCACAACCCTGGCGTTGCAAACGCCATGCTCTACCAACTGAGCTACACGGGACTATCAACTACACTGGTGATCAAGGGTTTATTTAATTCTCCTAGGGCAACATATAATGACAGAAGAGAAGCTGCATGTATCTAATTATAGACAAGTTGACTAACAAATAGCCTACCAAAATGTCGGAAATTATAAGCAGAAACACATTCTAAATCAGGAAGAAAATAAATCCTGCGCCCCCTGTCAAAACATCGTTCCGCCGTCTTTGAACTGTAGCCTATAGCGCATTTTCTATATTTAGTGCGGGCCTCAGATTTTCCATTTATCACGTATAGTCGAGGGGTTGCGGATGGGTTATTAGCAATTGGGGGCGGGGGCGGGTGCAGGAGAAACAAACAGCTGACCCGCATACCACTATACACACTAAAAAGAAAAGGTTCCTGGAGTGTCCTTTAGGGGTTCTTCAAATTGAAACTGTGGAGGAACCCCTATAAGTTCTTTGAAGAACCCCTTTTAATTGATCCTCGAAAAATCTTTTGAAGAACCTTTTGGGGTTCATTTTTGAACTACCCTTCCTCCCCTGTAATTATTATTATTAATAATAATAATAATAATAATACACATGACAATAACACAATATTTTAGTTCTAAGTATTAATTATGATTTTAATGGCAAAGCAGAATAAAAAAATCCACATATGAGGTAAACACCCAGCGGAGCCCCAAGTCCAGCGGGTATATCCTCTGGCGTGTTGATGTTAATGTGTTGATGTTCTCTGTATCCATCGTTTTTGCAGTGCATGGTGATCGAACAGGTGTAGGGAGGGTGAAGTCTGTGAATCCAAAAAATAGTAATTATACATGCACACAACAGTACTCATACCTTGGTTGTTGTGGTGAATGCGAATGAAAAAAAAACTGTTTTGATAATGGTTTTCATACACATACCATGTCCATAATGTAGAGGCCTATGGGATATTAATTGACGAGGTAAGGAAGGAGGATGGTAAATGTGATCTGCATGACATACCAATACCAATTGACATACCTTTGTATGCCTCCTCGTCTGTATACCTGCAGACACAGACACAAAAGTGAGCAGTTCAGTCATCTGTACCCAATACAGCTAGCCTTCAACATATTCTTATAGCATACATATTCTTACCTCTGTTGATTGATATCCATTGAATTGTGTCCATTTTCTGTTTTAGAAAGATTTGCACATACATGAAAAGATAGATGGTATCATCATAAAACAATATCAATTTAGATCATACAAGGGATCAATACCTTACCTTAAATTGAGGAGATCTTTATTTTTCAGTTAAGTGTCTGCACCTGCTGTCCTTTCAAATTCAATTCAAATGTTTCAGTTGGGCAGTTAGGTTCCTGCAAGAACCCCCCACCAACTAAGGAGGTTCCTCGATGAACCCCGCCTCCTATGTGGTTCTTGGAAGAACCTTTTTGGGGGGCCATTTCATTGCCAAGAACCCTAAGGTTCTTCAAATAACTTTTGAGGATCTTAGAAGAACCCTTGTTGAATCCCACATTTTTTAGAGTGTAGTTTACCCGCGCACATACGTCCACAAATCATTCCAGCATCCAAACCCCAACAGTGCACTGTGCAGCCGCAATTAAATGAATGGAAATGAATGAATCTGATACTAATAGCTCTGTGTGATAGTAATGGCATTCTGCGATTGTCATTAGGGCCTACACTTGTAGCCTGAATTGATGCATCCACTGTTGTCTGCACACTCGCCTCGGTCTCGGCCATTCGTCTCCACCTTGACAAAATGTAAGTGCTCTGTTCGAACTGCAACGCAATTTGGAGCGTATACCATCCGGTTTACAGTCAATTCGCAAGATTTTCCATGGGGCTGACATGCAGTAATGTTAAATAATGGTGTAATAGGCTGTCGTTTTTTTGGGGGGGTCATGTTGAATTAGTTATGATAGGCTCACGTTTTACTGGTACTGTGTACCCCCATTATTTTTATTTTGCTGGGATGCCGTACCGGACCGTACCACCTTACTTTCACCCCTGGGTTTGCATGAGATAGTTTTCTGCCTTTCTAGCTGTATGTGGTGCAGTGAGTGACTCATGTGTCAGCCTCCCCTTAGCACTTCCTCTAAGGCTCTGGCCCCATATCTACTCTAGCATACTACTTCGAATGTGTTGCAATCTGCAATTTGTTGGCATGCATTCTAAGTAAGTAGTATTTGAGTAGTATGTAAGTAGTAGGTTAGTAGTAGGTGTGTAGTATGTTAGTTAGTTAGTTAGTAGTATGTTATTTAGTAGTATGTGAGTAGTATGTAAGTAGTATGTGAGTAGTGGTATTGTAGTAGTATGTGTAGTATAGTATGTTGAGTAGTATGTTAGTAGTAGGTATGTGAGTAGTATGTGAGTAGTAGTGTAGTGTGAGTAGTATGTTAGTTAGTTAGTAGTAGTGGTAGTTTAGTAGGATGTGAGTAGTAGTAGTATAGTTAGTATGGTAGTGTGTGAGTAGTATGTGTAGTTAGTTGTATGTGAGTTAGTATGTTAGTAGTATGTTAAAGTAGTATGTGAGTGTTGTTATTTAGTATGTTAGTTAGTAGTTTGGTAGTAGTAGTAGTATGTAGAGTTAGTTATGTTTAGTAGAGTGTTAGTATGTATGTTAGTAGTATGTTAGTAGTGTAGGTTAGTAGTATGTTAGTTAGTATGTTAGTTCGTTAGTAGTATGTTAGTTAGTTGTATGTGAGTTGTAGGTTAGTAGTCTGTTAATAGTATTGGAGTAGTATGTTATTAGTATGTTAGTTAGTAGTCTGTGTAGTATGTTAGTAGTATGTTAGTAGGAGGTTAGTAGTATGTTAGTAGTATGTTAGTGGTAGGTTATTAGTATGTTAGTAGTATGTTAGTTAGTTAGTTAGTTAGTTAGTAATATGTGAGTAGTAGGTTAGTAGTATGTTAATAGTATGGGAGTAGTATGTTAATAGTACGTTAGTTGTAGGTTAGTTAGTAGTATTGAGTACTATGCAAGTAGTATGTTAGTTAGTAGTATGTGAGTAATAGGTTAGTAGTATGTTAATAGTATGTGAGTAGTGTGTGAGTAGTATGCTAGTAGTAGGTTAGTATGTGAGTACTATGTTAGTAGTATGTTAGTTAGTAGTAGGTTAGTATGTGAGTAGTATGTGAGTAGTATGTGAGTTGTGGGTTAGTATTATACTAGTGGTATGTTAGTAGCATGTGAGTAGTATGTGAGTAGTATGTGAGTAGTATGTGAGTAGGATGTGAGTAGGATGTGAGTGGTATGTTAGTTAGTTAGTTAGTAGTATGTTAGTTAGTAGTATGTGAGTAGTATGTTAATAGTATGTTAGTTGTATGTTAGTAGTAGTGAGTACTATGCGAGTAGTATGTTAGTTAGTAGTATGTGAGTAGTTTGTGAGTTGGATGTTAGTTAGTAGTATGTCAGTAGTAGGTTAGTAGTATGTTAATATTATGTGAGTAGTAGGTTAGTATGTGAGTAGTATGTTAGTTAGTAGTATGTGAGTAGTATGTAAGTAGGATGTGAGTGGTATGTTAGTTACAGTGAGGGAAAAATGTATTTGATCCCCTGCTGATTTTGTACGTTTGCCCACTGACAAAGACATGATCAGTCTATAATTTTAATGGTAGGTTTATTTGAACAGTGAGAGACAGAATAACAACAACAAAATCCAGAAAAATGCATGTCAAAAATGTTATTAATTGATTTGCATTTTAATGAGGGAAATAAGTATTTGACCCCCTCTCAATCAGAAAGATTTCTGGCTCCCAGGTGTCTTTTATACAGGTAACGAGCTGAGATTAGGAGCACACTCTTAAAGGGAGTGCTCCTAATCTCAGTTTGTTACCTGTATAAAAGACACCTGTCCACAGAAGCAATCAATCAACCAGATTCCAAACTCTCCACCATGGCCAAGACCAAAGAGCTCTCCAAGGATGTCAGGGACAAGATTGTAGACCTACACAAGGCTGGAATGGGCTACAAGACCATCGCCAAGCAGCTTGGTGAGAAGGTGACAACAGTTGGTGCGATTATTCGCAAATGGATGAAACACAAAATAACTGTCAATCTCCCTCGGCCTGGGGCTCCATGCAAGATCTCACCTCGTGGAGTTGCAATGATCATGAGAATGGTGAGGAATCAGCCCAGAACTACACGGGAGGATCTTGTCAATGATCTCAAGGCAGCTGGGAGCGTAGTCACCAAGGAAACAATTGGTAACACACTACACCGTGAAGGACTGAAATCCTGCAGCGCCCGCAAGGTCTCCCTGCTCAAGAAAGCACGTATACAGGCCCGTCTGAAGTTTGCCAATGAACATCTGAATGATTCAGAGGAGAACTGGGTGAAAGTGTTGTGGTCAGATGAGACCAAAATGGAGCTCTTTGGCATCAACTCAACTCGCCGTGTTTGGAGGAGGAGGAATGCTGCCTATGACCCCAAGAACACCATCCCCACCGTCAAACATGGAGGTGGAAACATTATGCTTCAAAGGGACGATGGACGGGGCCATGTACCGTCAAATCTTGGGTGAGAACCTCCTTCCCTCAGCCAGGGCATTGCAAATGGGTCGTGGATGGGTATTCCAGCATGACAATGACCCAAAACACATGGCCAAGGCAACAAAGGAGTGGCTCAAGAAGAAGCATATTAAGGTCCTGGAGTGGCCTAGCCAGTCTCCAGACCTTAATCCCATAGAAAATCTGTGGAGGGAGCTGAAGCTTCGAGTTGCCAAACGTCAGCCTCGAAACCTTAATGACATGGAGAAAATCTGCAAAGAGGAGTGGGACAAAATCCCTCCTGAGATGTGTGCAAACCTGGTGGCCAACTACAAAAAACGTCTGACCTCTGTGATTGCCAACAAGGGTTTTGCCACCAAGTACTAAGTCATGTCTTGCAGAGGGGTCAAATACTTATTTCCCTCATTAAAATGCAAATCAATTTATAACATTTTTGACATGCGTTTTTCTGTATTTTTTGTTGTTATTCTGTCTCTCACTGTTAAATTAAACCTACCATTAAAATTATAGACTGATCATGTCTTTGTCAGTGGGCAAACATACAAAATCAGCAGGGGATCAAATACTTTTTTCCCTCACTGTAGGTAGTAGTATATTAGTTAGTCGTATGTGAGTTGTAGGTTAGTAGTCTGTTAATGGTATTGGAGTAGTATGTTAATAGTATGTGAGTAGTATGTGATTAGTATGTTAGTAGTATGTGAGTAGTATGTGAGTAGTATGTTAGTAAGTAGTATGTGAGTAGTATGTTAGTAATATGTGAGTAGTATGTTAGTAGTATGTGAGTAGTATACTAGTGGTATGTTAGTAGCATGTGAGTAGTATTTTAATGGTATGTGAGTAGTATGTTAGTAGTATGTAAGTAGTACAGTATATCAACTGTATGTTAGTAGTAGGTTAGTAGTATGTTAGTAGTATGTGAGTAGTAGGTTTGTAGTAGGTTAGTACTATGCGAGTAGTGTGTTAGTAGTATGTGAGTAGTAGGTTATTAGTATGTTAGTATGTGTGTAGAATGTGAATAGTAGGTTAGTAGTATGCTAGTGGTATGTTAGTAGCATGTGGATAGTATGTGAGTAGTATGTTAGTTAGTTAGTAGTACTTTAGTTAGTAGTATGTGAGTATTATGTGAGTAGTATGTTAGTTAGTAGTAAGTGAGTAGTAGGTTAGTAGTATATTAATAGTATGGGATTAGTATGTTAGTTAGTAGTATGTTAATATATGTGAGTAGTATGTTAGTTAGTCCCCTGTAGCTCAGTTGGTAGAGCATGGCGCTTGCAACGCCAGGGTTGTGTGTTCGTTTCCCACGGGGGGCCAGTATGAAAATGTATGCACTCACTAACTGTAAGTCGCTCTGGATAAGAGCGTCTGCTAAATGACTAAAATGTAAATGTTAGTAGAATGTTAGTTAGTAGTATGTGAGTAGTATGTTAATAGTATGTTAATAGTATGTAAGTAGTATGTGAGTAGTATGTGAGTAGTATGTTAATAGTATGTGAGTAGTATGTGAGTAGTATGTTAGTAGTATGTTAGTAGTATGTTAATAGTATGTACGTGTTATGTGAGTAGTGTGTGAGTAGTATGTTAGTAGTATGTGAGTAGTATGTTAGTAGTATGTGAGTAGTATGTTAGTAGTATGTGAGTGGTATGTGAGTGGTATGTGAGTGGTATGTGAGTGGTAGGTTAATAGTATGAGAGTGGTATGTGAGTAGTATGTGAGTAGTATGTTAGTAGTATGTTAGAACGGATATTGGAACATAACCAGAATTCTGGAGAAACTCTGTAGATCCACCAGAATCTAGGTTTGGTAGGGGATGTCCCCACCTACTCATATCCAGCCCCTGCAACTGACTAACGCTCTTTAACTGTTTCAACTACCACACATGATTCCTCTGTAGCAGCTTTACACAACATGGAGAGATTTACCAGGTTATAGGTTGATGTTCCCACCTTGGGTTGCAAAATTCCAGTAACTTTCCCAAATTTCCCAGGTTTCTGCTTTTTCCCCTTCTGATTCTGGGAGTCTTCCATCCAGGATTTCTGGAAAACCTGGGAATTTTCTGAATAAGACCAGAATTTGACAACCCTATTCCCACCTATACTACACTGCTTCTCCAGTGCCTGGGCCTGTAACTGCCAGCTAGCACTCTTTAACTGCTCTTATTGAATGCCTCAACTGTCACTCGTTATGTATCTGATGCAGTGTTACATAACATGGAGAGGCTATAGATTTACCAGAGTATGGTTGATGTTTCCACCACAGGCGGCCGGGCTCATAGTAAGCGCTGGAACAGAATAAATGGAAAAGGTATCGAACACATCAAACACCTGGTTTCCATGGGTTTGATACGATTCCATTCACTCCATTCCAGCCATTATTATGAGCCGTCCTCCCCTCAGCAGCCTCCTGTGGTTCCCACCTAAACTTCCCCATCCTGCTTCTCCAGTGCCTGGACCTGGAACTGCCAGTTAGCACTCTTTAACTGCTCTTCAACTGTCACACATGATGCCTGTGATTCAGTCAGTGTTATATAACATTATATAACCCTCATGTCACAGATTCACTTTAGTCATCCCACACATTTTGATCTGTATTCATCATTGTGTTCCCTTTTCCTCCATTCATGCCTCAATTTACTGTTATCAGTACCATCAACTTTCAGCTAATATTACGACGGCTGCTACTTTAGCTGCTACATGACCTTTAACGGTAACGATGAGCTAATCCTAACGATGAGCTAACGGTAATGATGAGCTAATCCTAACGATGAGCTAATGGTAACGATGAGCTAATCCTAACGATGAGCTAATGGTAACGATGAGCTAATGGTAACGATGAGTCAATGGTAGTGATGAGCTAATGGTAACGATGAGCTAATGGTAACGATGAGCTAATGGTAACGATGAGCTAATGGTAACGATGGGCTAATGGTAACAATGAGCTAATGGTAACGATGAGCTAATGGTAACGATGAGCTAATCCTAACGATGAGCTAATGGTAACGATGAGCTAATGGTAACAATTAGTTAATGGTAGTGATGAGCTAATGGTAATGATGAGCTAATCCTAACGATGAGATAATGGTAACGATGAGCTAATGGTAACGATGAGTTAATGGTAGTGATGAGCTAATGGTAACGATGAGCTAATGGTAACGATGAGCTAATGGTAACAATGGGCTAATGGTAACGATTAGCTAATGGTAACGATGAGCTAATGGTAACGATGAGCTAATGGTAACGATGAGCTAATGGTAGTGATGAGCTAATCCTAACGATGAGCTAATGGTAACGATGAGCTAATGGTAACGATGAGTTAACGGTAGTGATGAGCTAATGGTAGCGATGAGTTAATCCTAACGATGAGCTAATGGTAACGATGAGCTAATCCTAACGATGAGCTAATGGTAACGATGAGCTAATGGTAATGATGAGTTAATGGTAGTGATGAGCTAATGGTAACGATGAGCTAATGGCAACGATGAATGGTAATCATGAGCTAATGGTAACGATGAATGGTAATGATGAGCTAAATGTAACGATGAATGGTAATTATGAGCTAATGGTAACAATGAGCTAATGTTAGTACTGAGCTAATGGTAACAATAAGCTAATGGTAACAATGAGCTAATGGTAACGATTAGCTAATGGTAACGATGAGCTAATGGCAACGATGAATGGTAATCATGAGCTAATGGTAACGATGAATGGTAATGATGAGCTAAATGTAACGATGAATGGTAATTATGAGCTAATGGTAATGATGAATGTAATGATGAGCTAATGGTAATGATGAGCTAATGGTAACGATTAGCTAATGGTAACGATGAGCTAATGGCAACGATGAATGGTAATCATGAGCTAATGGTAACGATGAATGGTAATGATGAGCTAAATGTAACGATGAATGGTAATTATGAGCTAATGGTAATGATGAATGGTAACGATGAGCTAATGGTAACGATTAGCTAATTGCAACGATGAATGGTAATCATGAGCTAATGGTAACGATGAATGCAATGATGAGCTAAATGTAACGATGAATGGTAATTATGAGCTAATGGTAATGATGAATGGTAATGATGAGCTAATGGTAACGATGAGCTAATGGTAATGATGAGCTAATGGTAACGATAAGCTAATGGTAGTTATGAGCTAATGGTAGTGATGAGCTAATGGTAACAATGAGCTAATGTTAGTACTGAGCTAATGGTAACGATGAGCTAATGGTAACGATGAGCTAATGTTAGTACTGAGCTAATGGTAACAATGAGCTAATGGTAACAATGAGCTAATGGCAATGATGAATGGTAATGATGAGCTAATGGTAACGATGAATGGTAATGATGAGCTAAATGTAACGATGAATGGTAATTATGAGCTAATGGTAATGATGAATGGTAATGATGAGCTAATGGTAACGATGAGCTAATGGTAATGATGAGCTAATGGTAACGATAAGCTAATGGTAGTTATGAGCTAATGGTAGTGATGAGCTAATGGTAACAATGAGCTAATGTTAGTACTGAGCTAATGGTAACGATGAGCTAATGGTAACGATGAGCTAATGTTAGTACTGAGCTAATGGTAACAATGAGCTAATGGTAACAATGAGCTAATGGCAATGATGAATGGTAATGATGAGCTAATGGTAACGATGAATGGTAATGATGAGCTAAATGTAACGATGAATGGTAATGATGATCTAATGGTAACGATGAGCTAATGGTAACGATGAGCTAATGGTAACGATGAGCTAATGGTAAGTCTCAGGGAGGACACTCTAACCACAAAGCCACTGAGTTGGTCCTACGTCAACCATATAATATACTACTAATAATAATAATATTATAATATGCTTTATAATAAGCTGTGATGCGTTATAATATTATTGTAGAACCAGGAGGAGAACCAGGAGGAGGAGCTGTTGAACTAATGGCTCCATTATCCTCCAACACGTTTCAGTCCTGCGGTCTTCAATCAAACTTACAGGACAGCCACAGCATGGCTTCTTGTAATAACCGGCATCAACCCACTTATCTGCTAACATATTTATACAATATTTATATCAGCCATTGGAATGCATTGATGTGATTCATTAAGACATACAAAATAGTGAAGGGTGAAAGACTGTCCTTTATTGATGTTATTATTTTCACATACCTCTTAGCCCTGTTTTTCCTGTCTGTACTGTCTGTCTCTTGTCTCTGTACCTCTCTCTGTCTCTCTCTCTCTCTCTCTCTCTCTCTCTCTCTGTTCACTCTCTCTCTATCTCTCTCTCTCTCTCCCACTCTCTCTGTTCACTCTCTCTCTCCTCTCTCTGTTCACTCTCTCTCCTCTCCTCTCCTCTCCTCTCCTCTCCTCTCCTCTCCTCTCCTCTCCTCTCCTCTCCTCTCCTCTCCTCTCCTCTCCTCTCCTCTCCTCTCCTCTCCTCTCCTCTCCTCTCTTCTCCTCTCCTCTCCTCTCCTCTCCTCTCCTCTCCTCTCCTCTCATAGCTCTGTCTCACCAGAATAAAACAAACACCCCTCAAGTATCATTCTTGGGTTCATCCACTTTTTGTAGCTGTTTGTTTTTCCCTTGACCTGCACATGTTGTTTTGCTGTAACATCAGCTGTTGTTGAATGCCTGTTGTTGAGCTGTGGGCGCCAATGACAGCTTCATGTACTGCTATATGGAAAATGTAACACATATTCTGATTCTTTATTGTGTTGCCACAGATACACACATATCATTTTTTTACTTACACACACATTCTTTTTTAGTTGTATTGTTTGTTTTCTTTTTTAGTTGTATTGTTTGTTTTCTTTTTTAGTTGTATTGTTTGTATATTGTTGTATTTTAAACGTGTGTGACTGTCTGTCTATCAGTGTATCAGTGTTCTGTTACATGTCATGTTTTGTGTTTCTTGTGGACCCCAGGAAGAGTAGCTGCTGCTTCTGCTAAATCAAATGGGGCTCCTAATAAACACATACTAAACAATACACCAGCCAGCCTCACAGTGACGGCATCATGGATGTACCGCTTCATCTAACATGTAACATTTAACACGTGTAGCTTCCTGTGTTCGTTGTCACAGATACACCAGCCAGCCTCACAGTGACGGCATCATGGATGTACCGCTTCATCTAACATGTAACATTTAAACACGTGTAGCTTCCTGTGTTCGTTGTCACAGATACACCAGCCAGCCTCACAGTGACGGCATCATGCTCGACCACGAGGACAGTTTCTGGTGTCAGGCCCTGGAAGACCTGGAGACCTGTGGACAGTCTGAGCTCCTCAGAGAGATAGAGGTATACCACCATAATTTACCTGGTTAAATAAAGGCAAGTAGCCCTTTACACTCACAGCCACTGTCATCCCATATATTCAGGTTGAAAATGGCAGATTTGGCCTCCCGAGTGGCGCAGCGGTCAAAGTCACTGCATCGCAGTGTTGAGGCATCACTACAGGCTGAGGTTCGATCCCAGGCTGTGTCACAGCCAGGCGTGACCGGGAGTCCCATAGGGCAGCGCACAATTGGCCCAGCGTCGTCCGGATATCAGTTAGCATAGCATCTATTGTTGCTTTATATACAGTGAATTCGGAAAGTATTCAGACACCTTCCCCTTGTTCCACATTTTGTTATGTTACAGCCTTATTCTAAAATGTATTACATTCATTTTTTCCTCATCAATCTACACACAATACCCCATAATGACAAAGCAAAAACAGGTTTTCTGAAATTTTTGCAGATGTATAAAAAAAAAAAAACAGAAATACCTTATTTACATTAGTATTCAGACCCATTGCTATGAGACTCAAAATTGAGCTCAGGTGCATCCTGTTTCCATTGATCATCCTTGAAATCTTTCTACAACTTGATTGGAGTCCACCTGTGGTAAATTCAATTGATTGGACATGATTTGGAAAGGCACACACCTTTCTATATAAGGTCCCACATTTGACAGTGCATGTCAGAGCAAAAACCAAGCCATGAGGTCGAAGGAATTGTCCGTAGAGCTGCGAGACAGGACTTTGTCAAGGCACAGATCTGGGGAAGGGTACCAAAACATTTCTGCAGCATTGAAGGTCCCCAAGAACATAGTGCCCTCCATCATTCTTAAATGGAAGAACTTCCTAGAGCTGGCCGCCCGGCCAAACTGAGCAGTCGGGGGAGAAGGGCCTTGGTCAGGGAGGTGACCAAGAACCCGATGGTCACTCTGACAAAGCTCCAGAGTTCCTCTGTGGAGATGGGAGAACCTTCCAGAAGGACAACCATCTCTGCAGCACTCCACAAATCAGGCCTATATGGTAGAGTGGCCAGACGGAAGCCACTCAGTAAAAGGCACCCAAAGGACTCTCAAACTGTGGGGGTGTTTTTCAGCGGCAGGGACTGGGAGACTAGTCAGGATCGAGGGAAAGGTGAATGGAGCAAAGTACAGAGAGATCCTTGATGAAAACCTGCTCCAGAGCGCTCAGGACCTCAGACTGGGCGAAGGTTCACCTTCCAACAGGACAATGACCCTAAGCACACAGCCAAGACAACGCAGGAGTGGCTTCGGGACAAGTCTCTGGATGTCCTTGAATAGCCCAGCAAGAGCCTGGACTTGCACCCGATCGAAGATCTCTGGAGAGACCTGGAAATAGCTGACCAGCGACGCTCCCCATTTAACCTGACAGAGCTTGAGAGGATCTGCAGAGAAGAATGGGAGAAACTCCCCAAATACAGGTGTGTCAAGCTTGTAGCGTCATACCCAAGAAGACTTGAGGCTGTAATCGCTGCCAAAGGTGCTTCAACAAGTCGAGCAAAGGGTGAATACTATGAAAGGATCGTTCAACAAAGTACGTGAGAAGAAATTAGGA
>LR778262.1:5858447-5896845 GCA_902810595.1 Coregonus sp. 'balchen'
ACAGACCTACCAACCCACCTACACACGCACACAGCTACAACGACACACCACGACACCACGACAACGACAAACACACACCACAACACACCATGACACCAGCCCCAAGACCAAACAGACACCACGACACACGACACATAGCCACGACAGCACACACAGACACCAGACACAACGACACCACGACAGCAACGACACCAAGAGCACGACACCACGACCAACTACACCAGGACACCACGACAGGACGACAGCACGACCCACCAGACAGCACGACACCACGACACACGACACCAGGACACCACACAAACACGCACCACGACAGCACACACCACGACACCACAACCACCACGACAACACACCAGACACCAGGACATACGACACGACACCCAACACACCACTACATCACTACCATAATTACATTCTTACATCACTACATCACTACACCACTACATCACTACACCACTACACCACTACACCACTACACCACTACATCACCACATCACCACATCACTACATCAAATCAAATCAAATCAAATCAAATTTTATTGGTCACATGCGCCGAATACAACAGGTGCAGACATTACAGTGAAATGCTTACTTACAGCCCTTAACCAACAGTGCATTTATTTTAAACAAAAAAAGTAAGAATAAAACAACAACAAAAAAGTGTTGAGAAAAAAAGAGCAGAAGTAAAATAAAGTGACAGTAGGGAGGCTATATATACAGTAAAATAAAGTGACAGTAGGGAGGCTATATATACAGGGGGGTACCGTTGCATAGTCAATGTGCGGGGGCACCGGCTAGTTGAGGTAGTTGAGGTAATATGTACATGTGGGTAGAGTTAAAGTGACTATGCATAAATACTTAACAGAGTAGCAGCAGCGTAAAAAGGATGGGGTGGGGGGGCAGTGCAAATAGTCCGGGTAGCCATGATTAGCTGTTCAGGAGTCTTATGGCTCTTATGGCTTGGGGGTAGAAGCTGTTGAGAACATCATTACATCACTACACCACTACATCACTACACCACTACATCACTACACCACTACATCACTGGGACAGTCTCGCTATAATGGCTATACAGTAGAAGACGGATGCTGTAGCTATATGACATTGTGGCTCTTCAAATGTGGACAGTGATGCTGGGTGCAGGGATTTGAAAAGGGGCACTGGAGTGTTTGTCTAACACCTATGTTCTATGTTGACATTGCTCTGTGCATTCCATCCAACACCATCCAACGTCATCCAACACCATCGGTCATCTTTCACCATGTCCACTCACACACATTTGACAAAGTTGTTGCGCACAGTTAGAATCCAGGTGGCAAAACTGATGTCAGTGAAAGTGATTCATTCTGGGGTTCGGTCCTGCTCTGCCAACGTATGACTTCATTGGGAAGAATACTGTATCTCTGAAGATTCTGTTCTAGAACCAGTTTCGGTTAAGCCTTGTCCTGAACTGGAACACACTTTCAAGGAGAGTTCTCCATTGGGCATGCTGTTTAGTCCTGGACTAGGGGTTATGTACTAACCCTTATCTTACCAGGCAAGTTGACTGAGGACATACTCTTTTACAGCAACGACCTGGAGAAGAGTTACCTGGGGGAGGAGAGGGGGGTTATTCTGGGTCTGGGAAACTGGTCCTTAGAATGGGACACTCCAGTATCTGCAAAAGGGAATGGATATATTGATGTACTTCATATAGTCATGCAGCAATGAGCAGCGTACCAAATGGCACCCTATTCCCTATAAAGTGCACTACTTTCCACAAGAGCCCTGTGGGTGCAGTAGACAGGGAACAAGGTGCCATTTTGGATGCAGCCACAGTGTTAATATCAACACGATGAGAGAGAGAGATTGAAAAGCAGTGAAAACACATGGTTGTCAGTCTCTTCATAATCATAGCATCTGTTCACCGTGTAGGCCTATAGACCTCACCTGGGTTCAAATACTATTTGAAATCTTTCAAATACGTTCAAGATTTGCATTAGCCTATCTGCAGTGCCAGATGGGTGGAGTTCAGGACTTTTGGGACTACTCCCATTGGTTCCATTGTGCCAGGCAAGCTCAATCAAACATTGTATTTGAAAGATTACAAATGCTATTTGAACCCAGGTCTGCCACAGACAGACTGTAAGGTTCTGTTCAGCAGTAGACATTAAGCCACAGACTATTAGCACTGGCTTGACCACAACCACAACCAGAGATATGCATTGGTAACTTGTCTTTATTGCTTTACTGAGTTGTTTTGAAGTCGAGTTCACATGGAAAAGTAATACGGCTTGTGGTGAGACAGAGTTATCCTGAGAATGTCCCACCAACTCTGCTCTGCTCTGTTTTGACACACTGGAGCTTTGTCTGTCCAGCTCTCAGAGTGTAGGACCATTATTGAACGATGGAGGTTGTGGTTCAAGTAGAACTGGCACTGAGCTGAGTATTCAGCGTTATCAACTAGTGTCTCATCTCACAACAGACAATAGCTGTGCTTTATCTGACACTTTCTGGTGTTCGTTTGGCTTAATAGAATGTGACAATAGAATAGAATAAATGGTTTGCTACTGTATCTGGACACTCATATTCTAGGAGCACTAGGAGCGTTTGCTACTGTATCTGGACACTCATATTCTAGGAGCACTAGGAGCGTTTGCTACTGTATCTGGACACTCAGATTCTAGGAGCACTAGGAGCGTTTGCTACTGTATCTGGACACTCATATTCTAGGAGCACTAGGAGCGTTTGCTACTGTATCTGGACACTCATATACTAGGAGCACTAGGAGCGTTTGCTACTGTATCTGGACACTCAGATTCTAGGAGCACTAGGAGCGTTTGCTACTGTATCTGGACACTCATATTCTAGGAGCACTAGGAGCGTTTGCTACTGTATCTGGACACTCAGATTCTAGGAGCACTAGGAGCGTTTGCATTAGGTAATGCACACAAACTAAAACACAAAAAGCTCTCTCTCAGTTTGCTCAAAGCACTGTCTCTGTCTGTATTAAAAAGAGCTAGCTGAGTAATGGATGAATGCATTGTCTGTTTAATCCATCCATAGTACATTAAGTGCATCAGATCCAATAGCCTAATTGCAGTGTGTAGTTGTTATCAGTTTCAACCTCTCTATCTCTCTAAGGACTGGATACTGACATACTAACCAAACCTCTCTATCTCTCTAAGGACTGGATACTGACATACTAACCAAACCTCTCTATCTCTCTAAGGACTGGATACTGACATACTAACCAAACCTCTCTATCTCTCTAAGGACTGGATACTGACATACTAACCAAACCTCTCTATCTCTCTAAGGACTGGATACTGACATACTAACCAAACCTCTCTATCTCTCTAAGGACTGGATACTGACATACTAACCAAACCTCTCTATCTCTCTAAGGCCTGGATACTGACATACTAACCCAACCTCTCTATCTCTCCAAGGACTGGATACTGACATACTAACCAAACCTCTCTATCTCTCCAAGGACTGGATACTGACATACTGACCAAACCTCTCTATCTCTCTAAGGACTGGATACTGACATACTGACCAAACCTCTCTATCTCTCTAAGGACTGGATACTGACATACTGACCAAACCTCTCTATCTCTCTAAGGACTGGATACTGACATACTAACCAAACCTCTCTTTCTCTCTAAGGACTGGATACTGACATACTAACCAAACCTCTCTGTCTCTCTAAGGACTGGATACTGACATACTAACCAAACCTCTCTGTCTCTCTAAGGACTGGATACTGACATACTAACCAAACCTCTCTATCTCTCCAAGGACTGGATACTGACATACTAACCAAACCTCTCTATCTCTCTAAGGACTGGATACTGACATACTAACCAAACCTCTCTATCTCTCTAAGGACTGGATACTGACATACTAACCAAACCTCTCTGTCTCTCCATGACCGGTAGGTGCTACACATCCCTAGACCCCACAAATTAAACACTTGTTGAGATCTGAGAGGATTGGCTAAGGGATATGGGGAAAGTTCCATTGTAGCCGATCAGAGGTCTATGTGGAGAATCTACCATGTTGGTCACACCTATCTAATCCTCTCAGATCTCCACAAGTGCATCGTGCGTAACGGCTAAAGGGGTGGAGTTGGGATTGGGCCTTTCTCACCATGACTCACCACTGGTCTGCTGTCTATTATCTATCTGTGGGTCCCACTGAGATAGGACAACAGAACTGCCTCTCTCTCTCTCTCTCTCTCTCTCTCTCTCTCTCTCTCTCTCTCTCTCTCTCTCTCTCTCTCTCTCTCTCTCTCTCTCTCTCTGTCTCTCTCTGTCTCTCTCTCTTTCTCTCTCTGTCCCTCTCTCTCTCTCTCTCTCTGTCCCTCTCTCTATGTGTGGGTCACTGAGCCACCGACAGAGGACGGTTAGGTTATGTTATGAGGACACCTGAAATGGGATGTGACAGTCCTAATAGTCTTATGTCAGATCGTGAGACACTGAGCCCAGGCTGAATTAGGTCACGCCGTGGGATAATCAGGTAGAGAGTGGACCAGCCTCTATATAACCCTCAGACCTGGGTTCAAATAGTACTTGAAATAATTTCTAATACTTTAGCTGTGCTTGTTTAAGCTTGCCTGGTGTAATGGAACCAATTTAAGAGTCCCAAAAACCCCACCCATCTGACACTCCAGGCAGGTTAGAGAAAATGCTCTAAGTATTTGAAAGATTTCAAGTAGTATTTGAACCCAGGTCTGGTGGATAAACAGGTAGCTTGGTGGAGCAGCTCCTGTTGTACCATCGGATGACTGTGTAACGACCGCTAGGATACGAATCAGTGCTTTTCCACTGCTAGGATTTACACCAGCGCTTGGCTTAAAGACTTTCCAACGACTGCCAGGATAAGATAGAATCAATGCTGATGTAATGGAGATGGTTCAGGGAGCTACGGTGGGGTGATGATGAGTAACCTTGCTTTAGATTCAAAGACTTAGAGTGGAGCAGCTCTGGTACAACCATAGGATGACTGTACATGACCACTAGGATGGGACTCACTGTGCTTTTCCACTAGGGTTGAGTCCAAAACGGCACCATATTCCATATGTCGTGCACTACTTTTGTATTGACCAGGGCCCGTTATATTGGGAATAGGGTGCAATTTGGGATGCAGACAGGGATTTTTACTGTTCACATAATTGTGAGGTAGTTTGGAGAACTGTATGGTCACGTGATGATGAGTAGGAGTAACCTTGCCTGAGATCTGAAGACTTCTACATAGACAGGATGGGACTAAATGTTTCCTGGTTAACAGAGGTTGTTCTGAGTTCTATACTTGCCTGATGAGTAACCTTGCCTGAGATCTGAAGACTTCTACATAGACAGGATGGGACTAAATGTTTCCTGGTTAACAGAGGTTGTTCTGAGTTCTAAACTTGCCTGATGAGTAATCTTGTTA
Source organism: Coregonus sp. 'balchen' (assembly GCA_902810595.1). NCBI lineage: Eukaryota > Metazoa > Chordata > Actinopteri > Salmoniformes > Salmonidae > Coregonus > Coregonus sp. 'balchen'. Next base: position 5,863,866 of record LR778262.1, read on the forward strand.
CTCAGAGAGCTGACACAAGTCTTCAGGCAAGGTCACAGTGCTTTGTCACTGCAGGGATTTACATCAATGTAAATTTTTACAGCTCACATAATGGAGATAGGTGGTGGTGATGAGTGACCTCGCACAATTGGCCCAGCGTCGTCCAGGTTTGGCCGGGGTGGTGCCACCATTGTCAATAAGAATTTGTTCTTAACTGACTTGCCTAGTCAAAGAAAGGTTAAATAAAAGCATTTAATAAAACATTTGAGTTGCAAAGGTGGTGTTAAAGTTACAACGAAACTTAACAAGAGCACCCCTCAAAGATAAGCTTGCATAATATACTCATAAAACTGTCCTTGAATATATTTTTTTTAAACTCAAGATTGTCATCATTTGAACTATTTATGACAGTTTTGATCCGAAGTTTGACGGCTTGGTTTCTCCATACGGAAGAAACAGAAACATGTTTTTTATTCTCAAACTCCCTGATTCGTGTTCAGTTAAAAAACAGACAGGCCTTTATTTTCTTCAACATTGTTATTTCAGGTAACATAAACTGTTATTACAGTAGTAGCTGTCAAACATGTTGTAGCCAACTCTCCTGTCGTTGTCATGCCTTACATAACATATCATTGTTAATGTCTGTGTCCCAAATTATCCCCTATTCCCTATATAATCCCTATATATTCCCTATATATTCCCTATATAATTCCTATATTTTCCCTATATATTCCCTATATATTCCCTATATAATCCCTATATATTCCCTATGTAATCCCTATATAATCCCTATATATTCCCTATATATTCCCTATATAATTCCTATATATTCCCTTTATAATCCCTATATATTCCCTATATAATCCCTATATATTCCCTATATAATCCCTATGGGCCCTGGCCAGAAGTAGTGCACTGCATAGAGAATAGGGTGTCATTTGGGACGCAGCTACAAGTATCTGGCCAGGGGCTGGCGTTGGTGTAGCGTAGAGCTTAGATGGGATGTCTGGCGTTGGTGTAGCGTAGAGCTTAGATGGGATGTCTGGTGTTGGTGTAGCGTAGAGCTTAGATGGGATGTCTGGCGTTATTCCTCCATCTGTCTGTCCCCTCTGTGGATTTCACTCATTACGGAGAGGAGCAGACCTGGGTTCAAATACTATTCTAAAAATCATTTCAAATACTTATAGGGTTCGCTTTAGCATGCCAGATGGACGGGGTTTGCAGTTTTCCGACTATTCTATCCGTTCTATTGTGCCAGGCAAGCTTAATCAAGCCCAGATAAAGTATTTGAAATGATCTCGAACAGTGTCACTGCCTCTCTGCCTCGCTGCAAGTCCTCTCTCTGATATCAGTGTATTCCAGAGGGATAACTTTCCAAATGCAGATAATCCGGGGTCATGAGGAAAGCTCCCAACTTGGCAGGGCCATACCACAGACAGAGCGCTAGAGGATAGGGAGATATTAGGGAAAAGCATAGAGAGTCTGATTCTGGTATTAGTTCCATTATGTAAAAATGGAGCAGGTCATGATTCTGTAGTATGAAGGGTAAGGGTTTGATACTTTACAATATAGAAGTATAAGGTACTTAGTACATCTACATGTACTGTATGTCACATATTCTCTCATCTAAGCATCATCTGCCATGACGACTGACCGGGGACGTGGCTTCTTTCTTTATTCGTGCTGTTAATTAGGTTGCTGTCCCGAAAAAAGACGGATTATATGATTCGGGCCAGGCGCAGAGAGAGAGAGAGAGAGAGAGAGAATGCCTGGAGTTTACCTCTCCACCAATCAGAACGCAGCTATCCAGGCCCCTCCACCAATCAGAACGCAACTCTCCAGATTGGAGCGGAAGCGACAACACAAAGAGCATCATGGGAATCCACGTGCCATGGTTAAAAACAGAGAAAGGGAAGAGAGGAAAACCCCATTATATAATAATAATAACTCAGTGACCCAGCTAGATGGGCTACATTATAATGTGAATTAACATGGAGGGTTACAGGGTGACAAGACACTCAGAGCATTACAGTACATTTTTTACATTTTACATTTTAGTCATTTAGCAGACGCTCTTATCCAGAGCGACTTACAGTTAGTGAGTGCATACATATATATATATTTTTTTACAGTACAGTATAGTACAATACAGTACATTACAGTACAATACAGTATATTAAAATACAGTACAGTACAATACAATACAATACATTACAATACAGAGCAGTACATTACAATACAGTACAATACAATACAATACAGTACATTACAGTACAATACAGTATATTACATTACAATACAGTACAATACAATACAATACAGTACATTACAGTACAGAGCAGTACATTACAATACAGTACAATACAATAAAGTACAATACAATACATTACAGTACAGTTTTAGAGTGTAATTGAAGTGCTATGTGTCGACAGGTATCTGATGAGAACAAGGAAATGTTCCCCTTTTTTCTCCATGTATTAGACCTTGTTGTTTTTGTCCAGCTCCTGATATTATTTTTGGTTGTGTGTAGAACACTCCTTTCCCTCACTGGTATCTGAACCAGACTGTAGCAGGAAGTGGATCTGTAGCCTGCAGTAGCGCCGTTGGAGGGACTGTAGCAGGAAGTGGATCTGTAGCCTGCAGTAGCGCCGTTGGAGGGACTGTAGCAGGAAGTGGATCTGTAGCCTGCAGTAGCGCCGTTGGAGGGACTGTAGCAGGAAGTGGATCTGTAGCCTGCAGTAGCGCCGTTGGAGGGACTGTGATGCTGCGTCCCAAATGGCCCCCTATTCTTCACCAGGACTACAGAAATGGAAACCTTTATTTTACGTGTGCTCTGCATGCATATGTGTCTCTTTAGGTTTCACCAAGGTTTCGGTGAAGGAGGTAAGTAAGGTGTTTAAACATTACCATTTGTGTTTCTTTTACCTTTTGAAATGACAAATGTACATCATTTTTTAACTTAACATTTGTCAACAAACCTTGAATGTTCTGTGTATAATATTCATCCATATCCCGTGAGATTATTTTAAATAGGATACTCTCTTTCTCTCTCTCCACTCTATCTCTCTTTATCTCTCTCTACTCTATCTCTCTATAGTCTCTCTCTCTCTAGCTCTATCTCTCTAGCTCTGTCTCCCTATCTGTGATCAGACTCGCTCGGGGTGGGGGAGTCGTCTCCAAGAGAAAGCTTCTCCTGCCGTGCTCTTGCTTTGATTCTGTGGATGTCCTTTTGGAAATGTATGACGTTGCCCAGCACCACCACTGTTCCCCGTGTAGCTCAGTTGGTAGAGCATGGTGCTTGCAGCGCCAGGGTTGTGGGTTTGATTCCCACGGGGGGCCAGTATAAAAATATATATATATATTTTAAAAAAATTACACATTCACTAACTGTAAAGTTGCTCTGGATAAGAGTGTCTGCTAAATGACTTAAATGTACAAAAAAAAGTAAAATGTTCCATTCTTGTACAGGTTGACAGAGGGGGTCTCAGGGTCCTCATGGTCCTCAGGGTGTCTCAGGGTCCTCATTTTCCAGTATTCTGATTTTCCACCCTCCTCCAATACCCTCTCTCTTTAAAGAGGGGAAGTGTGCTCTTATAGCTGTGCGCCATGCCCAGGGATGGTCTGTGTGGAAGATTAGGTTGCTTACATTCCGAAATATTGTAGCAGTCAGCAAAAAGTGTCTCTTGATTGTCCATGAGGAACTTGTCTTTGTACTCTGTCCGTGCCTTGTCATTTTTAATATCCAAGGGGGGACTGTACTGTGGTGACTTCTGCACAGAGGGAAGCCATGGAGCAAGGGGCCAAAGAGGCCTCTGCATTTGTGTGGGGGAGGAACTCTGCTGCCATTGTTGGGCTCAGGGGCCTCACACCTCTCACATCACACTTCAGTGCTAATTAATGTTGCAGTCGCGTCTGTTCTTTTCCTAGCAAGCTCGGTAGCGCTTTTAACTGTAAAGTTAAATACCTAGAGATTATATTGAATTGTTCTTTTCATTCTAAGCCTTTGAAGTAGCTTCAGACTGAACATTACTTACTCAGTTCCAGGTTGGATGATATTTTCGGGTTTCTGTTGTGCTTCTTTGGCTGGTTGCTGGTTTGTCAGAACGTTTGCTGGATAGTCCTTGGCAGTAAGAATCCTTGGAAATAAAAATCCTTCTAGAATCCTTCCAAATCAAATCAAATCAAATCAAATTGTATTTGTCACATACACGTGTTTAGCAGATGTTATAGCGGCACAACAGTAGTAGGCTTGATTACCAACAATGACGAGACAGCCTACAGGGAGGAGGTGAGGGCCCTGGGAGTGTGGTGCCAGGAAAATAACCTCTCACTCAACATCAACAAAACAAAGGAGATGATCGTGGACCACCCGAGCCACTGCCTGTTCACACCGCTATCATCCAGAAGGCGAGGTCAGTACAGGTGCATCAAAGCAGGGACAGAGAGAATGAAAAACAGCTTTTATCTCAAGGCCAACAGACTGTTAAATAGCCATCACTAGCACATTAGAGGCTATACTCACACTGTCTGCGTGGGTGGACCATTTCTGTGATGTGTACACCAAGGAACTTGAAGCTTTCCACCTTCTCCACTGCGGTCCCGTCGATGTGGATAGGGGCATGCTCCCTCTGCTGTTTCCTGAAGTCCACGATCATCTCCTTTGTTTTGTTGATGTTGAGTGAGAGGTGTAGCGAAATGCTTGTGCTTCTAGCTCCGACAGTGCAGTAATATCTAACAATTACACAACATATACCCAATACACACAAAAAAGTAAGGAATGGGATGTAAGAATATATACATATATGGACAAGCAATGACAGAGCGGCATGGACTAAGATACAGTAGAATATTATAGAATAGAATGCAGTATATACATATGAGATGAGTAGTGCAAGATATGTAAACATTATAAAAGTGACTAGTGTTCCATTTCTTAAAGTGGCCAGTGATTTCAATAGGCAGCAGCAGCCTCTAATGTGCTAGTGATGGCTATTTAACAGTCTGTTGGCCTTGAGATAAAAGCTGTTTTTCATTCTCTCTGTCCCTGCTTTGATGCACCTGTACTGATCTCGCCTTCTGGATGATAGCGGTGTGAACAGGCAGTGGCTCGGGTGGTTGATGTCCTTGATTATCTTTTTGGCCTTCCTGTGACATCGGGTGCTGTATGTGTCTTGGAGGGCGGGTAGTTTGCCCCACCAGACCGCACCACCCTCTGGAGAGCCTTGCTGTTGTGGGTGGTGCAGTTGCCGTACCAGGCGGTGATACAGCCCGACAGGATGCTCTCAATTGTGCATCTGTAAAAGTTTGTGAGGGTTTTAGGTGATAAGCCGAATTGAGGTTGAATAGGCGCTGTTGCGCCTTCTTCACCACACTGTCTGCGTGGGTGGACCATTTCTGTGATGTGTACACCAAGGAACTTGAAGCTTTCCACCTTCTCCACTGTGGTCCCGTCGATGTGGATAGGGGCATGCTCCCTCTGCTGTTTCCTGAAGTCCACGATCATCTCCTTTGTTTTGTTGATGTTGAGTGAGAGGTTATTTTCCTGGCACCACACTCCCAGGGCCCTCACCTCCTCCCTGTAGGCTGTCTCGTCATTGTTGGTAATCAAGCCTACTACTGTTGTGTCGTTTGCAAACTTGATGATTGAGTTGGAGGCGTGCTTGGCCACGCAGTCATGGGTGAACAGGGAGTACAGGAGGGGGCTGAGCATGCACCCTTATGGGGCCCCAGTGTTGAGGATCAGCGAAGTGGAGATGTTGTTTCCTACCTTCACCACCTGGGGGCGGCCCGTCAGGAAGTCCAGGACCCAGTTGCACAGGGCGGGGTTCAGACCCCGGGCCTCAAGCTTAATGATGAGCTTGGAGGGTACTATGGTGTTGAATGCTGAGCTATAGTCAAAGAACAGCATTCTTACATAGGTATTCCTCTTGTCCAGATGGGATAGGGCAGTGTGCAGTGTGATGCCAATTGCGTCGTCTGTGGATCTATTGGGGCGGTAAGCAAATTGAAGTGGGTCTAGGGTGTCAGGTAAGGTAGAGGTGATATGATCCTTGACTAGTCTCTCAAAGCACTTCATGATGACAGAGGTGAGTGCTACAGGGCGATAGTCATTTAGTTCAGTTCCCTTTGCTTTCTTGGGTACAGGAACAATTTTTTCTTTTTTCTTTATTTAACCAGGTAAGCCAGTTGAGAACAAGTTCTCATTTACAACTGCGACCTGGCCAATATGAAGCAAAGCAGTGCGATAAAACAACAACAACTCAGAGTTACATATGGAATAAACAAAAACGTACGGTCAATAACACAATAGAAAATAGAAAATCTATATACAGTGTGTGCAAATGTAGTAAGTTATGTAGGTAAGGCAATAAATAGGCCATAGTGCAAAATAATTACAATTTAGTATTAACACTGGAATGATAGATGTGCAGAAGATGATGTGCAAATAGAGATACTGGGGTGCAAATGAGCAAAATAAATAACAATATGGGGATGAGGTAGTTGGGTGGGCTAATTACAGATGGGCTGTGTACAGGTGCAGTGATCGGTAAGCTGCTCTGACAACTAATGCTTAAAGTTAATGAGGGAGATAAGTGTCTCCAGCTTCAGAGATTTTTGTAGTTCGTTCCAGTCATTTGCAGCAGAGAACTGGAAGGAATTGTGGCCAAAGGAGGTGTTGGCTTTGGGGATGACTAGTGAGATATACCTGCTGGAGCGCATACTATGGTTGGGTGTTGCTATGGTGACCAATGAGCTAAGATAAGGCGGGGATTTGCCTAGAAGTGATTTATAGATGACCTGGAGCCAGTGGGTTTGGTGACTAATATGTAGTGAGGGCCAGCCAACGAGAGCATACAGGTAACAATGGTGGGTAGTATATGGGGCTTTGGTGACAAAACGGATGGCACTGTGATAGACTACATCCAATTTGCTGAGTTGAGTGTTGGAAGCTATTTTGTAAATTACATCGCCGAAGTCAAGGATCGGTAGGATAGTCAGTTTTACGAGGGCATGTTTAGCAGCATGAGTGAAGGAGGCTTTGTTGTGAAACAGGAAGCTGATTCTAGATTTAACTTTGGATTGGAGATGCTTAATGTGAGTCTGGAAGGAGAGTTTACGGTCTAACCAGACACCTAGGTATTTGTAGTTGTCCACATATTCTAAGTCAGACCCGCCGAGAGTAGTGATTCTAGTCGGGCGGGCGGGTGCAAGCAGCATTCGATTGAAGAGCATGCATTTAGTTTTACTAGCGTTTAAGAGCAGTTGGAGGCCACGGAAGGAGTGTTGTATGGCATTGAAGCTCGTTTGGAGGTTTGTTAACACAGTGTCCAATGAAGGGCCAGATGTATACAAAATGGTGTTGCCTACGTAGAGGTGGATCTGAGAGTCACCAGCAGCAAGAGCAACATCATTGATATACACAGAGAATAGAGTCGGCCCGAGAATTGAACCCTGTGGCACCCCCATAGAGACTGCCAGAGGTCCAGACAACAGGCCCTCCGATATCTGAGAAGTAGTTGGTGAAACAGGCGAGGCAGTCATTTGAGAAACCAAGGCTATTTAGTCTGCCAATAAGAATGTGGTGATTGACAGAGTCAAAAGCCTTGGCCAGGTCGATGAAGACGGCTGCACAGTACTGTCTTTTATCAATCACGGTTATTATATCGTTTAGGACCTTGAGCATGGCTGAGGTGCACCCATGACCAGCTCGGAAACCAGATTGCATAGGGGAGAAGGTACGGTGGGATTCGAAGTGGTTGATGATCTGTTTGTTAACTTTGCTTTCAAATACTTTCGAAAGGCAGGGTAGGATGGATATAGGTCTGTAACAGTTTGGATCTAGAGTTTCACCCCCTTTGAAGAGGGGGATGACCGCGGCAGCTTTCCAATCTCTGGGGATCTCAGACGATACGAAAGAGAGGTTGAACAGGCTAGTAATAGGGGTTGCGACAATTTTGGCAGCTAATTTTAGAAAGAAAGGGTCCAGATTGTCTAGCCCAGCTGATTTGTAGTGGTCCAGATTTTTCAACTCTTTCAGGACATCAGCTATCTGAATTTGGGTGAAGGAGAAGCGGGGTGGGGGGGGGGGGGGGGGGGGGGGGGAGTTGCAGTGGAGGGTGCAGAGCTGGTAGCCAGGTGGGAAGCATGGCCAGCCGTAGCAAAATGCTTATTGAAATTCTCGATTATCATAGATTTATCGGTGGTGACATAACAATTAGTTTGACCCAACGCCCTGGCTGTGTAGTTCATCCACCTTACCCAGAAGTTCTCATTTGAAATTACTTCTACTTCTCCTTGGTTCATTTCCTGGAAGAGGAAATATTATACCCTTGGTGGTTTAGTGCTATTTAGGATTCCTTCTGAGGGCCTTCCAAGGGGTGTTAGACTATTTGTTGATACCTCTGGTGATAACATTGGATCTACCTGCTGATCTGTCTCGGAGGTGGAAGATTCATTTCTCTCCTGAAAAATGAACCTCAAACATATATCTGCCCCGATATCATCAACACAGGCCCAATAGTTCCTTGCTATGTCATCTTGCATAATTGACTTTACCGTTATCACCAGTTCCGTTTTACATTTATCATGGGTTTGTTTAATTCCCCATCGGTGTACTGCGTCCATTCCATTCTCATAGTATGTTCCCCAGGTATGTTTAAACACCCTTGCCCAAGGACATGAGCGTTCCCCAGTGCAAATGTATTTACCATACCTTCTAGGACCTAACTTTCTTGTACACGCCCCCTTCTTACCAAAGCCCCCAAAACCTCCTATCTCTTCATGGGAGAAGTCGAATGGTATCTTGAATCCCCCATCTTGTCCTAAACTGACTTTAACTATTAAAATAATAATTCCCCCAATAGTCTTTCTTGGTTTCAGTATTTCTACCAGATCGAATCAGTTCATCATTTCCCTGTTTAGGTTGATCTGGATTAATCCATAATATGGTTAACATGATGATGCAGCTCAGAGTCCCCCAAAATCCCCAAATCCGCCATCCCAATCCTGTCCCTGACCCACCTGCCTGGTACTTCCCCATACCCACACCTCTATAAACACCCCACAGTGATGAATGGTCGGGGTAGGGTTTCTTCGTTAACAGAGTTTACCCCCGAACCCTAGTGGGTCAGTTCTTCTCTTTAACTCTGTGTGTGTTCAACAGTGTTGGTATTTGGGCCTACCTTTCTGCAGTGGGTAACGTGGACCCAAGTGGCTCTCTCAGCTATTCTTATAGCGAAGGCAGTTACCAATAGGACTTGGTATGGTCCCTCCCAGCGTGACTGCTTTCAATCCTTTTTCCTCAACGATTGGATCCACACCCAGTCTCCAGGTTATATACTATGAATCACCTTCTCCTTTAATTCTCCTGTAGGACACAAATTCTTAGACATACGGGTATGGTTAACGAACAATTTTCTCATGTGTTCTGCTAGTGTATTCTCTAGTTCTATGTCTGCCTGTTCTGGTCCTGCCAACTGTGGCATTCTGTAAGGTCTTCCAAACACTTTCTCAAAGGGGGATACCCCATCTTTATCTGGGGTTACTCTAAATTTCTTCCCTTCACTCCGTGATAACTCTATATAATCAATTTCCAATTGCTGGAAGGGGTACTTAGCCAGAGGATACTCACCCTGAGGTGCCCTTTGTCTGCCCTGGTGATTATTTTGAGCACAGATAACACATCTTGAACAATTTTTTATTTATTTTTATAATTAGTAATCCCATATGCAACAAAGTGTTGTCTAATCTGCTCTACCATCCATCCCTCCCGTTGACACATGGCTCTGTGTCACGATCGTCATGGAGAGACCAAGGCGCAGCGTTGCAGGTGAACATATTTATATTTATTTAATGATCACACGATCAAAACAACAAACGAAAAACGTGACGTCTATGGTTTAAACACAAACCAACACGAACAAGAAACCACAAACACAAAGTGAAAGACAGACAGTTAAATATGGCTCCCAATCAGAGACAACCAGCTGACACTCGTTGCCTCTGATTGGGAGTCACTCAGGCCAACATAGATAGACAACGACTAGAACCTAAACAAAATAAACACCCTGGCTCAACATACGAGAGTCCCCAGAGCCAGGGCGTGACAGTACCCCACCCCCAAAGGCGCGGACTCCGACCGCGCCAACCAACCCCAACAGGGGAGGGACCGGGTGGGCACTCCGCCTCGGCGGCGGATCCGGCTCCGGACATGACCCAGGCACGGGTTGTGCTGGACTGACGACGCGCACCCCTGGCTTGGTGCGTGGAGGAGGAACGGGCCTTACCAGGCTGACGACGCACACCGTAGTCTTGGTGTGTGGAGCAGGGACAGGCCGGACTGGGCTGACGAAGCACACCACTGACTTGGTGCGGGGAGCAGGAACGGACCGAGCCGGGCTGACGAAGCGCACCACTGCCTTGGTGCGGGGAGCAGGAATGGGCCGGACCGGGCTGACGAAGCGCACCCCTGACTTGGTGCGGGGAGCAGGAATGGGCCGGACCGGGCTGACGAAGCGCACCCCTGACTTGGTGCGGGGAGCAGGAATGGGCCGGACCGGGCTGACGACGCGCACCACTGACTTGGTGCGGGGAGCAGGAATGGGCCGGACCGGGCTGACGACGCGCACCACTGACTTGGTGCGGGGAGCAGGAATGGGCCGGACCGGGCTGACGACGCGCACCACTGACTTGGTGCGGGGAGCAGGAACGGGCCGCGCCGGGCTGACGAAACGCACCACTGACTTGGTGGGAGTGGCAGGAACAGGCCGGACCGTACTGGGAACACACACCACTGGCCCTACGTGGGGATCAGGAACAGGCCGGACCGGACTGGCAACACACGCCAGTACCTCTCGCCGTGCCTCTACAACCTCCTTCCCCCTGGTGACCAGTGACTCCCGTAACCTGGCGGCCTCCTCTGCCAACCCGCTGGACCGCTCTATCGTGGCCTCCTGCTGCCCCGACGTCGTGAGCCCCCCCAAAAAATTTTTCTGGGGGTCTCTCCTCCCCGTGGGCCAGGCCTCCATCGTTCTCGCCCAACTCTCGCTCCTCTGTCTCCAACTCCCGCCATTCAGCTCCTCAATGGGCTTGACCCAGTCGAAGCTCTTCCTCAACTGGTCCCAAGTCCACCCTCTCTGCTCCTCACTAGGCTTGACCCAGTCGAGGTTGCCACGGAGATCTGCTAGCGATGGCTCCTGGACACGCTGCTTGGTCTGGTTTTGGTGGTTTCTTCTGTCACGATCGTCATGGAGAGACCAAGGCGCAGCGTTGCAGGTGAACATATTTATATTTATTTAATGATCACACGATCAAAACAACAAACGAAAAACGTGACGTCTATGGTTTAAACACAAACCAACACGAACAAGAAACCACAAACACAAAGTGAAAGACAGACAGTTAAATATGGCTCCCAATCAGAGACAACCAGCTGACACTCGTTGCCTCTGATTGGGAGTCACTCAGGCCAACATAGATAGACAACGACTAGAACCTAAACAAAATAAACACCCTGGCTCAACATACGAGAGTCCCCAGAGCCAGGGCGTGACACTCTGCCCGTGTGTCAATATTGCAGCATATCTAAACAGTAATTTCGGGAGAATTGGGAAGCTGTCTTTGACCCATATTCCTTCCTTATTTACTGCGCCTTGCTTCACCCATCTGTGAACTTCCTTAATTGGGGCCCTACTGTAGATCTCTATAAGTAGATCTCTATCTTTTCAAGCTTCCTCTTTTGACAGCTGACTGGGACCAGAGAAGTGTTTTAACCCTGCTGACAACATTTGATAATACCTCAACTTACTTTTATCCCGTAAAAGTAATCCAAGATTAGTACAATTTACTACCAACGGGTATCCCTCATTCAGGGAAAGCTCTCTCTCTCTTCTGTTATTTTATGGTTCGAATCATATATATTATTACCAAATTATAAATTTCTTCACTCTTTTCACAGTACTATAAATTACCCTCAACTTAATAAACTATCTTAAAGTCCTCCTCTCATGCCTTTAGAATTTACCACTGTGGATGATCAATTAACACCAGAAAGTCAAAACAGAGTTCAGAGGCAATTGAAATCATTCAACAAACTGTTCCATCCCATAGTATACTAAATATTACCATCATTCTAAATATTTCATAAATGTTACTTATCCGAAGTGTTCATTAAGTCCTCATGACATTTATTCTCATAAGAAATCATGTATACCCTAAACTCAGTCAAAACAGAAAAACTCCATAAAATGTACTGTGTGTGCTCCTTTAAGACTTATCACCTTTGACCTGTTGAAAAACCCCTAAAATCAAATTAACAAGGCTTTATAAACATCATACTAGGTGTGTTGTTTTTTATTTGAAAACCCCAATTAAAAAACAACAACCAAAAATAGCCAGGCCCCACTTAATTTGGTAGCTCCCTTTTACGACCTAAATACTGCCTAACTCCACTAAACTGCTCCCCCTATCCCTGGGCAACATTCCAATGAGATAAGCAAATCTCTTTCTCCTGGAAGAGAAATTATTCATTTTGTTAACCTTCAATTACCATCAGTAATCTAAAGATGGTAAGTACACACAAAACATGATACAGATATCCCCAGTCCTAACTCATCAATAATCGTTTGTATCAATCTAATTCCTCATAACTAATCCATAAAACCACTCAAAATTCCTCGAGTATACAATGATTATGTTTAATTGATTACCCTTCAGATCATATCCTCTTTAAATCTCACAATGATTATTGAACCCCTAAATCTGCTCCATGTGATCTCATCTCAAATGATCCATTATCAATTATTTGATCAACACCATAGGAAAATCTGTCTCCCCTTCTATTGTTCCTGTCGCCCCTGTAAATGTCATATTTCATTCATTAGCCAATACAATCACATACTCCGTGTAAGTAAGACATTATATTTTATCCCAGGCATCCCCTTAACATAATGCTATAGGAGACTTCCATCAATCCTGGAAGACACTATACAGTGGGGAAAAAAAGTATTTAGTCAGCCACCAATTGTGCAAGTTCTCCCACTTAAAAAGATGAGAGAGGCCTGTAATTTTCATCATAGGTACACATCAATTATGACAGACAAATCACATTGTAGGATTTTTTATGAATTTATTTGCAAATTATGGTGGAAAATAAGTATTTGGTCACCTACAAACAAGCAAGATTTCTGGCTCTCACAGACCTGTAACTTCTTCTTTAACAGGCTCCTCTGTCCTCCACTCGTTACCTGTAGTAATGGCACCTGTTTGAACTTGTTATCAGTATAAAAGACACCTGTCCACATCCTCAAACAGTCACACTCCAAACTCCACTATGGCCAAGACCAAAGAGCTGTCAAAGGACACCAGAAACAAAATTGTAGACCTGCACCAGGCTGGGAAGACTGAATCTGCAATCGGTAAGCAGCTTGGTTTGAAGAAATCAACTGTGGGAGCAATTATTAGGAAATGGAAGACATAAAAGACCACTGATAATCTCCCTCGATCTGGGGCTCCACGCAAGATCTCACCCCGTGGGGTCAAAATGATCACAAGAACGGTGAGCAAAAATCCCAGAACCACACGGGGGGACCTAGTGAATGACCTGCAGAGAGCTGGGACCAAAGCAACAAAGCCTACCATCAGTAACACACTACACCGCCAGGGACTCAAATCCTGCAGTGCAAGACGTGTCCCCCTGCTTAAGCCAGTACATGTCCAGGCCCGTCTGAAGTTTGCTAGAGTGCATTTGGATGATCCAGAAGAGGATTGGGAGAATGTCATATGGTCAGATGAAACCAAAATATAACTTTTTGGTAAAAACTCAACTCGTCGTGTTTGGAGGACAAAGAATGCCGAGTTGCATCCAAAGAACACCATACCTACTGTGAAGCATGGGGGTGGAAACATCATGCTTTGGGGCTGTTTTTCTGCAAAGGGACCAGGACGACTGATCCGTGTAAAGGAAAGAATGAATGGGGCCATGTATTGTGAGATTTTGAGTGAAAACCTCCTTCCATCAGCAAGGGCATTGAAGATGAAACGTGGCTGGGTCTTTCAGCATGACAATGATCCCAAACACACCGCCCGGGCAACGAAGGAGTGGCTTCGTAAGAAGCATTTCAAGGTCCTGGAGTGGCCTAGCCAGTCTCCAGATCTCAACCCCATAGAAAATCTTTGGAGGGAGTTGAAAGTCTGTGTTGCCCAGCGACAGCCCCAAAACATCACTGCTCTAGAGGAGATCTGCATGGAGGAATGGGCCAAAATACCAGCAACAGTGTGTGAAAACCTTGTGAAGACTTACAGAAAACGTTTGACCTGTGTCATTGCCAACAAAGGGTATATAACAAAGTATTGAGAAACTTGTGTTATTGACCAAATACTTATTTTCCACCATAATTTGCAAATACATTCATAAAAAATCCTACAATGTGATTTTCTGGATTTTTTTTTCTAATTTTTTCTGTCATAGTTGACGTGTACCTATGATGAAAATGACAGGCCTCTCTCATCTTTTTAAGTGGGAGAACTTGCACAATTGGTGGCTGACTAAATACTTTTTTCCCCCACTGTATAATACCACGTTTCATTAAGTTCACTAATATTAAACCTAAAACCCCTTTCTATTAATTGAATCATCGCAACCTGTTACATTGATGTTTTTAAAATATAAACCTATTGTTTAATAACTTCATACTTATAACCAATGTTTATTCAATCCATCATCCTAATAGTCACAACTATATCCCATTGTTCAACGTACCATAAACAGATTATCGTTTTAGAAATCACCAATTATTTTCATACACCACTGGTGTTACCCAACCTATACAATAAAGTAATAACTATTAGAATTTGTCAAAGAAATGCTTTTCATTCAACTATTCAAACTTCTGCTCGATACAGTCAAGCAAGTACAACACTTTTACCTGCGAACCAGAACCATAATTTTTTTTTCCTTTGTTCTCAATTCAAATCATTGTCCCAACTCTATAGCAATTTTCAGTTCGCTATTCAATTTCTTTAACTGTTCTCTCTGATTAGGCCCTAATTAATAAAACAAATACTTGCTATCGTTGATAAGCATACATTTAATTATATTCCTATCATTTGAACTATGTACTGTCTCCTACACAACGGGGACCTAATCATTTTCCTTCTTACGAAATCATGTCATTAGTACTTGTAACCACAACCCATTACTACTTAATAACATATTTTCATAGACCTTTCTTGAATACTCATCTACTTAAGCTATCTAATTCAACCTTTCACATTTCCCAATCCACCTAGTAATCTAGGTCCATAGCCCCAATGCGAAAGCTTTACCCACTGTCCCTACCTGGGTTTGAACCAGGGACCCTCTACATACATTGCCAGTCACTCCACAAAATCTGCGATCCTTTCAAAGCAACTACTTCCAGTTCATAGAGCAAGTGACGTCACCAAATGAAAACCGCACTAGCTCTCACCTCATTCAGCAACACAATAACTATCTCTCCCCACACCTATTCCTGTTGAATAAGTGAGTCTTTCTATTTAACCCAAACCACGCTACAAATCTTCCATTCAACATCACCAAACCAAATACTCAGTAGTATCCGGTTACCACCCATACCAGCCGTTGAATTCCACTCATAAATACAGATTTCACCTTATGCCATTGAAATGACAAATAAACCATAATAGTTCAATGAAACCCTATATTGGCTTTCTACTATATTATACATTACGTCTATAACCACATTAGTTATGGTCCGATTACCCATTAAATCTTATCACATGATCCAACAACGGTACAACCTTAGAAAACTCATATTCTCTACTTTCTCACCCATGACGTACGTCTACGTTTGGGTGAGCAAGTTCATACGTATATATCGTTAGAAATGAATAGGTACCTCCCAAATAATCCCTTCGTGGTGTTTTTTGCCAATTCTTAATCGACACAAATCACTTCTTCAACTTTTTACCAGCGGAACCAAAAAAATAGACTGTCATTTCCCGGACACTGCCCTTTCCTTTATGTCTGCAGTCGCGATGGTTATGACCTGTTTTGTTACAGTATTTACACGGGGCCCCACACTCTCTTGCAAAATGACCTTCCTTGTTACAGTTAAATAACTTCCTCTTATCTCCTCCCCTATTCTGCCTCCCTGACTTATTATAGCTCTCTAATCTCTTCAACTCTCTGTGTTTAAATTCTATAGTCTTTCCTGCCTCCAAAAGCCATACTCTCGCTGTGTCTAGCCCCTCCCCTCGCTGTTTCTTCAAATCCGTTCCGCAATTTACATGCATCTGCCTAATCATAGCCTCTAATTCCTCTACATCGAGATGCCCAATAAATCCATACCTCTTCTCCCAAATGGATCCATAATACCTATTTCTTTGATCCCTTATTTCCATGTATTTCTCGTCCCCAGTAAATTCTGGGACCTCTTGTGAGGATTTCCCCCCCATGGTTGGTACTGTTAAAAATCCCTTAGCCACCTTTTTTAAATAACAAGTTATTCAAAACAGTTTCACACAACAATTGGAATCACCCCTTCCTGTATAGGTATTCTTGACTGGTCCCCCAGAATTATCTCATACTCTACGGAGAAATGTATTCCCACAATGTAATCTTGATAATTCCTGACAGTCTCATACAACAGGAATGGGTTCTCCCTCCTCTCTATACAACGACCTGGAATTATTCATAGATGTGACTTTTGAGCAAATATTAGGTCTCACACGTATACAACCTTACGTGATTATTGGTTAACACCATCGGTAACCCGGAGTTTGTAAGGCTCCAGTGTCATGAAACGGATAGAGTTACGGCAAAATGTACAGTTGTTTGTGACTTTTGACTTTACTAATATTATATTTCTCACACATGCTATTTTAATTCCTTCTGGTGTACTTTTTGTATTTGTTTAACCCGGATGATTTGTTGACTGTTCTATAATCATTACAGGTTACATCCCTTAGGTGTACTTTTAATAGTTCCTTCTATTTCAACACTGGGTAGTTTCTTTAGGTAATTGGCCTATTACCGTGAGTTGTTACGGACCCACCAACCTTAAATTGGCTACAACCTTAAATTGGCTACCTTAAAATGGCTACGCATTGATCAATTTGCTACTTTCAATTATGACGTTACCCTCAGTCAATATTTTAGCAAGTTCTCAAATCAATTTCACCAAGTAATGAATAAAGACTACTGACCTTATCCTTGCAGCCGAGATTCAATGTAGGTTTGGATTCCGTCACCGTCTCTGTCATTAATCAGGTGTCCTCTGGCCTGTCTTAACCCTTAGGGTCAAAGGGCAGGACTTTCTATTTACGAATGTATCATTCGCCCGTCGACGGTTTTCAGAGTTACCTGGAATGACAGAGACAGGTATTGGGATCCGTCTCGAAGGACCAAGCTGTTATGTGAATTATTTAACAAACTATTTCAGTGTCTCTGTGCGTCTCCCAAAATCAAGAAACTGACAGAGTCCCGGTCTGCATAGTCAGAGATGTTTATTCATTGAGAATTCTGCCATCCCAATTTCAGAGTCCATCTTTTATACTCATACGTCATACAAAAATCCCTCCTCTCTGTAGGCGGGCTGTAGTTTTCCACTCTAAAACTGCTCTCCTGATCATCAGTTCACACACACACACACACACACACACACACACACACACACACACACACACACACACACACACACACACACACACACAGTTATCTTGGTTTCTCAGTTGCCTGTAGACAGTTATCCTTGTCCTTTGTTGTTTGGCCTAACTCTTACTCACATTGCTAAATAGTAGCACAATGTCATAATCTTTACTGGTCCTACACTCACACATTACCAGGTAGTAGATTCTAACACATCTCACACAGTTTCAGTGTAATAATTAGTCACTACTAAGAAAGTACTAATCATACTTAAAACAAGAACATTTCACAACTATATTTAAGGGTGGAACATTTAGTCATTACTTTTAACCTGATTCCTATATCAGTTCCTGACTTCCCTGAAAAGTTGCATATCGCGGGGGCTGTTCGATGCTAATGCAGTATGTCACAGGATGTTTTTGTGCTGGTCATGGGCAGTCAAGTCTGTGGTGAACCAGGGGCTATATCTGTTCTTAGTTCTGCATTTTTTGAATGGGGCATGCTTATTTAAGATGGAGAGGAAAGCACTTTTAAAGAACATCCAGGCATCCTCTACTGACGGAATGAGGTCAATATCCATCCAGGATACCCGGGCCAGGTCAATTAGAAAGGCCTGCTCACTGAAGTGTTTTAGGGAGCGTTTGACAGTGATGAGGGGTGGTCGTTTGACCGCGGACCCATTATGGACGCAGGCAATGAGGCAGTGATCGCTGAGATCCTGGTTGAAGACAGCGGAGGTGTATTTAGAGGGTAAATTAGTCAGGATGATATCTATGAGGGTGCCCATGTTTACGGATTTAGGGTTGTAACTTGTAGGTTCCTTGATAACTTGTGTGAGATTGAGGGCATCTAGTTTAGATTGTAGGATGGCCAGGGTGTTAAGCATATCTCAGTTTAGGTCACCAAGCAGTACGAACTCTGAGGATAGATGGGGGCAAGCAATTCACATATGGTGTCCAGGGCACAACTGGGGGCTGAGGGGGTTCTGTAGCAAGCGGCAACAGTGAGAGACTTATTTCTGGAAAGGTGGATTTTTAGAAGTAGAAGCTCAAACTGTTTGGGCACAGACCTGGATAGTATGATAGAGCTCTGCAGGCTATCTCTACAGTAGATTGCAACTCTGCCCCCTTTGGCAGTTCTATCTAGACGGAAAATGTTGTAGTTCGGGATGGACATTTCTGAATTTTTGGTGGCCTTCCTAAGCCAGGATTCAGACACTGCTAGAACATCAGGGTTGGCAGAGTGTGCTAACGCAGTGAATAACTCAAACTTGGGGAGGAGGCTTCGGATGTTAACATGCAAGAAACCAAGGCTTTTACGGTTACAGAAGTCAACAAATGATAGCGCCTGGTGAGTAGGAGTGATACTGGGGGCTACGGGGCCTGGGTTAACCTCTACATCACCAGAGGAACAGAGGAGGAATAGAATAAGTATACGGCTAAAGGCTTTAAGAACTGGTCTTCTAGTGCGTTGGGTACAGAGAATAAATGGGGCAGATTTCCGGGCGTTGTAGAATAGATTCAGGGCATTTTGTACAGACAAGGATATGGAAGGATATGAGTACAGTGGAGGTACACCTAAGCATTGGGTAACGATGAAAGAGATAGCATCACTGGAGGTACCGATTGAGCCGGTCTCCGCATGTATGGGGGGTGGGACAAAGAAGCTATCTGAGGCAGGTTGAGTGGGACTGGGGGCTTTACAGTGAAATAGTACAATAACAACTAACCCAAACAGCAATAGGCTAGGCATATTGACATGGGAGAGAGGCATAACGCAATCACAGGTGTTTTTCGAGAGGGATAAGACAACAACTGGTAATAGCGACGAAAGTTTGGGCTGAGGCTAAACAGATCAACAGGATGGGGTACAGTGTAAAGGAACAGTCCAGCGGGCATCAGATGTGTAGCTGAGTGATCATAAGGTCCAGTGAACAGCAATAGGTAAGTCCGGGAGCAGTTCGTAGGCTGCTACAGCACAGGCGAGCAGGAGGCACGGCTGTTGATTGCGCGTGCTAGCG
This sequence comes from Coregonus sp. 'balchen', assembly GCA_902810595.1. Classification (NCBI taxonomy): domain Eukaryota; kingdom Metazoa; phylum Chordata; class Actinopteri; order Salmoniformes; family Salmonidae; genus Coregonus; species Coregonus sp. 'balchen'. The sequence continues at coordinate 5,883,512 of LR778262.1, forward strand.
GGCCGATGCTAGCAGATGGATCTTTGTGGTCGTCGCAACGGGAAGCCTGTTGAAACCACATCAGATGATTATGTCGGCAGACCAGTCGTGGGGCTCCATGTCGACACTAGGAGGTCCCGTCTGGTTGACAGAGAGGTGGATAGCCGGGAGATGGGCCTGGCTCGAGGCTAGCTCAAGGCTAACTGGTGCTAGCTTTGGGACAAGTGGTGATTAGTGGTGATTAGCCAGCAACAACATCCATTCGGTTGCAGCTAGCCAGTTGTGATGATCCGGTGTTAGGGTCCAGTGATTCAGTGATTCTGGCAGAAAATCCGAAATGCTCTGGGTCGATAGCACGCTGTGCAGACTGGCCGATAATTGTCCAGGCTAGAGCTGGCTGGTAGGTAGTGCAGGCCACGGACAGTGGTGAAGGCCGCTAACGGTGGCTAATAGCAATAGCAAATAGCAAGTAGCTAGTTAGCTGGCTAGCTGGCTAGTTTCCGTTCTTGATAAAAGGTATGAAGAAATAATAGAATGCGTTCCACATTGGGTGAGGCGGGTTGCAGGAAAGTATATTTAGTTAAGGATGGAAAGTGAGATAGAGAAATAAATACGAAAAAAATACAAAAAAACAAAAAAACAGGCTATTTACACGAGGACACAACATAATACACGACCGCATGTGGGAACAGCAGACTGGGAAAGGGAGAGATTGAATGTGGCCATGAACACACCAGCCAGCTGGTCTGCGCATGCTCTGAGGACGCGGCTAGGGATGCCGTCTGAGCCGGCAGCCTTGCGGGGGTTAACATGCTTAAATATCTTAATCACGTCGGCCATGGAGAAGGAGAGGCCACAGTCCTTGATAGTGGGCCTCGTCAGTGGCACTGTGTTATCCTCAAAGCGGGCGAAGAAGGTATTTAGCTTGTCTGGAAGCGAGACGTCGGTGTCGGCGACGTGGCTGGTTTTCTTTTTGTAGTCCGTGATTGTCTGTAGACCCTGCCACATACGTCTCGTGTCTGAGCCATTGAATTGCGACTCCACTTTGTCTCTATACTGATGTTTCAGTGTATATGTGTAAATTATTTTCGGAAGCTACCCGGAACATATCCCAGTCCGCGTGATCAAAACAATCTTGAAGCGTGGATTCCGATTGGTCAGACCAGCGTTGAATAGTCCTTAGCACGGGTACTTCCTGTTTGAGTTTCTGCCTATAGGAAGGGAGAAGCAAAATGGAGTCGTGGTCAGATTTGCCGAAAGGAGGGCGGGGGAGGGCCTTATAACCATCCCGGAACCTCAAACAGGAAGTACCCATGCTAAGGACTATTCAACGCTGGTCTGACCAATCCACGCTTCAAGATAGTTTTGATCACGCGGACTGGGATATGTTCCGGGTAGCTTGCGAAAATAATTTAGACGAATACACTGAAACGATGACTGAGTTTATCAGGAAGTTCATAGGTGATGTTGTGCCCACTGTGACTATTAAAACCTAGGTGCCCGCCCCCAGGTGGTGAAGGTACGAAACAACATCTCCACTTCGCTAATCCTCAACACTGGGGCCAAACAAGGGTGCGTGCTCAGCCCCCTCCTGTACTCCCTGTTCACCCATGACTGCGTGGCCAAGCACGCCTCCAACTCAATCATCAAGTTTGCAGATGACACAACAGTAGAAGGCTTGATTACCAACAATGACGAGACCGCCTACAGGGAGGAGGTGAGGGCTCTGGGAGTGTGGTGCCAGGAAAATAACCTCTCACTCAACGTCAACAAAACAAAGGAGATGATCGTGGACTTCAGGAAACAGCAGAGGGTGCACTCCCCTATCCACATCGACGGAACCGCAGTGGAGAAGGTGGAAAGCTTCAAGTTCCTTGGCGTACATATCACTGACTAACTGAAATGGTCCACCCACGCAGACAGTGTGTTGAAGAAGGCGCAACAGAGACTCTTCCACCTCAGAAGCACAATTGAGAGCATCCTGTCGGGCTGTATAACCGCCTGGTACGGCAACTGCACCGCCTGCAACAGCAGGGCTCTCCAGAGGGTGGTGCGGTCTGCCGAACGCATTACCTGGGGGCAAACTACCCATCCTCCAAGACACCTACATCTCCCGATGTCACAGGAAGGCCAGAAAGATCATCAAGGACATCAACCACCTGAGCCACTGCCTGTTCACCCCGCTATCATCCAGAAGGCGATGTCAGTACAGGTGCATCAAAGCTGGGACCGAGAGAATGAAAAACAGCTTCAATCTCAAGGCCATCAGACCGTTAAATAGCCATCACTAGCACATTAGTGTCACGGTTTCGGCCGAGGCTGCCTCTCTTCCTTGCTCGGGCAGGCTTCGGCGTTCGTCGTCTCCGGAATACTAGCTGCCACCGTTGTATGTTTCTATGTTCGTTTGGTCTTGTCTGGTATTGTACACCTGTTGTCGTTTAGTGTCATTAGTGTCCTATAAGTTCTCGTTGGGTTTGTCAGGTGTTGTGTGTGATTGTTTTCACTGTCGTGCATTTGCGCCATCATATACGGTTTGCTCGGTTGAGCTGTTCTCCTCTGTTTAGGAGAGTTTATTCGCACATGTTTAGTGCGCCCGTTTGTTTTACGCCTGCGTGCGGAGTTCTCGCCTCAGGGCTTTTTTTCGTGTTTCAGTTTGTGCATTTACTAAAGTCTTTTGGACTTATTTCCTGCGTCCTGCGCCTGATTCCAACACCACACCCACCTACAGCAAACTCTGACAATTGGAGGCTGCTGCTGCCTATTGAAATCACTGGCCACTTTCAGAAATGGACACTAGTCACTTTAATAATGTTCACATATCTTGAACTACTCATCTCATATGTATATACTGTATTCTATTCTATAATATTCTACTGTATCTTAGTCCTTGCCGCTCTGTCATTGCTTGTCCATATACAGTGGGGAAAAAAAGTATTTAGTCAGCCACCAATTGTGCAAGTTCTCCCACTTAAAAAGATGAGAGAGGCCTGTAATTTTCATCATAGGTACACGTCAACTATGACAGACAAAATGAGATTTTTTTTCCCAGAAAATCACATTGTAGGATTTTTTATGAATTTATTTGCAAATTATGGTGGAAAATAAGTATTTGGTCAATAACAAAAGTTTCTCAATACTTTGTTATATACCCTTTTTTGGCAATGCCACAGGTCAAACGTTTTCTGTAAGTCTTCACAAGGTTTTCACACACTGTTGCTGGTATTTTGGCCCATTCCTCCATGCAGATCTCCTCTAGAGCAGTGATGTTTTGGGGCTGTCGCTGGGCAACACGGACTTTCAACTCCCTCCAAAGATTTTCTATGGGGTTGAGATCTGGAGACTGGCTAGGCTACTCCAGGACCTTGAAATGCTTCTTAAGAAGCCACTCCTTCGTTGCCCGGGCGGTGTGTTTGGGATCATTGTCATGCTGAAAGACCCAGCCACGTTTCATCTTCAATGCCCTTGCTGATGGACGGAGGTTTTCACTCAAAATCTCACGATACATGGCCCATTCATTCTTTCCTTTACACGGATCAGTCGTCCTGGTCCCTTTGCAGAAAAACAGCCCCAAAGCATGATGTTTCCACCCCCATGCTTCACAGTAGGTATGGTGTTCTTTGGATGCAACTCAGCATTCTTTGTCCTCCAAACACGACGAGTTGATTTTTTACCAAAAAGTTCTATTTTGGTTTCATCTGACCATATGACATTCTCCCAATCCTCTTCTGGATCATCCAAATGCACTCTAGCAAACTTAAGACGGGCCTGGCTTAAGCAGGGGGACACGTCTGGCACTGCAAGATTTGAGTCCCTGGCGGTGTAGTGTGTTACTGATGGTAGGCTTTGTTACTTTGGTCCCAGCTCTCTGCAGGTCATTCACTAGGTCCCCCCGTGTGGTTCTGGGATTTTTGCTCACCGTTCTTGTGATCATTTTGACCCCACGGGGTGAGATCTTGCGTGGAGCCCCAGATCGAGGTAGATTATCAGTGGTCTTGTATGTCTTCCATTTCCTAATAATTGCTCCCACAGTTGATTTCTTCAAACCAAGCTGCTTACCTATTGCAGATTCAGTCTTCCCAGCCTGGTGCAGGTCTACAATTTTGTTTCTGGTGTCCTTTGACAGCTCTTTGGTCTTGGCCATAGTGGAGTTTGGAGTGTGACTGTTTGAGGTTGTGAACAGGTGTCTTTTATACTGATAACAAGTTCAAACAGGTGCCATTAATACAGGTAACGAGTGGAGGACAGAGGAGCCTCTTAAAGAATAAGTTACAGGTCTGTGAGAGCCAGAAATCTTGCTTGTTTGTAGTTGACCAAATACTTATTTTCCACCATAATTTGCAAATAAATTCATAAAAAATCCTACAATGTGATTTTCTGGAAAAAAAATGCTCAATTTGTCTGTCATAGTTGACGTGTACCTATGATGAAAATTACAGGCTTCTGAAATCTTTTTAAGTGGGAGAACTTGCACAATTGGTGGCTGACTAAATACTTTTTTTCCCCACTGTATGTATATATTCTTAAATTCCATTCCATACTAGATTTGTGTGTATTGGGTATATGTTGTGAAATTGTTAGATATTACTTGTTAAATATTACTGCACTGTCGGAGCTAGAAGCACAAGCATTTCGCTACACCCGCAATAACATCTGCAAAACACGTGTGTGACAAATAACATTTGATTTGATTTGATATGATCTCAGTATATAAACACCTGTTCTGAAAGGCCCCAGAGTCTGCAACACCACTAAGCAAGGGGCACCACCAAGCAAGCGGCACCATGAAGACCAAGGAGCTCTCCAAACAGGTCAGGGATAAAGTTGTGGAGAAGTACAGATCAGGGTTGGGTTATAAGAAAATATCTGAAACTTTGAACATCCCACGGAGCACCATTAAATCCATTATTAAAAAATGGAAAGAATATGGCACCACAACAAACCTGCCAAGAGAGGGCCGCCCACCAAAACTCACAGACCAGGCAAGGAGGGCATTAATCAGAGAGGCAACAAAGTGACCATAGATAACCCCGAAGGAGCTGCAAAGGTCCACAGCGGAGATTGGAGTATCTGTCCATAGGACCACTTTAAGCTGTACACTCCACAGAGCTGGGCTTTATGGGAGAGTGGCCAGAAAAAAACCATTGCTTAAAGAAAAAAATAAGCAAACACGTTTGGTGTTCGCCAAAAGGCATATGGGAGACTCCCCAAACATTACATTTGACATTTTAGTCATTTAGCAGACGCTCTTATACAGAGCAACTTACAGTTAGTGAGTACATACATTTTCATACTTTTTCATACATATGGAAGAAGGTACTCTGGTCAGATGAGACTAAAATTGAGCTTTTTGGCCATCAAGGAAAACGCTGTGTCTGGTGCAAACCCAGCACCTCTCATCACCCCCAGAACACCATCCCTACAGTGAAGCATGGTGGTGGCAGCATCATGCTGTGGGGATGTTTTTCATCGGCAGGGACTGGAAAACTGGTCAGAATTGAAGGAATGATGGATGGCGCTCAATACAGGGAAATTCTTGAGGGAAACCTGTTTCAGTCTTCCAGAGATTTGAGACTGGGATGGAGGTTCACCTTCCAGCAGGACAATGACCCTAAGCATACTGCTAAAGCAACACTTGAGTGGTTTAAGGGGAAACATTTAAATGTCTTGGAATGGCCTAGTCAAAGCCCAGACCTCAATCTAATTGAGAATCTGTGGTATGACTTAAAGATTGCTGTACACCAGCAGAACCCATCCAACTTGAAGGAGCTGGAGCAGTTTTTCCTTGAAGAATGGGCAAAAATCCCAGTGGCTAGATGTGCCAAGCTTATAGAGACATACCCCAAGAGACTTGCCGCTGTAATTGCTGCAAAAGGTGGCTCTACAAAGTATTGACTTTGGGAGGGGGGGGGGGGGGGGGGGGGGGGGGGGGGGGGGGGGGGGGGGGGGGGGGGGGGGGGGGGGGGGGGGGGGGTGAATAGTTATGCACGCTCAAGTTTTCTGTTTTTTTGGTCTTATTTCTTGTTTGTTTCACAATAAAACATATTTTGCATCTTCAAAGTGGTAGGCATGTTGTGAAATTCAAATGGTACAAACCCCCAAAAATCCAATTTTAATTCCAGGTTGTAAGACAACAAAATAGGAAAAATGCCAAGGGGGGTGAATACTTTTGCAAGCCACTGTATTAGCCTCTATCTCTATTCTCTCTTTTTATCTCCATATGTGTACTCTCTCTCTCTCTACTATATCTCTCTAGCTCTCTCTTTTTCTCTATCTCTCTATATCTATATTTCTCTATCTCTATACTCTATCTCGATATCTCTATCTCTCTATATTTATATCTTTACCTCTACACTCTCTCTATATCTCTCTCAATTCAATTCAAGGGGCTTTATTGGCACGGGAAACACATGTTTACATTGACAAAGCAAGTGAAATAAACAATAAACAAAAGTTAAATAATCAGTCAAAAATGAACAGTAAACATTACACTCACAAGTTTAAACGGAATAGACACATCTAATTGTATTCCCCCCCCTTGGAAAGTGGAGAGAGAGCTCCCTCGACACAGCAGCAGGCCCCAGCGAAACAGTGGCAGGCAGGCCGACACTTTCATTACAGGAGCCACGAGGATAATCTACTTTTCTGTTTGACCAAATCATGGTTTTAGCCTCCTAAAAAATTTGGATGTTTTGTATGAGGTTAATGAATGTGCAGCCCGCACTGATGCAACCAATCATTTTTTTTACTCCCACAGCCAGGTGTCAAAGGGTCGCAAAATGTGACCAAATGGTGGCAGTCTGGAGCCATGTCTTGTAGGTTTTCCACTATGGGCATACTCTCAAATTATTATTTTTTTTCAATGAAAAAGGCCTCCATCTTCGCAATCAACAGTAGCCTAGGCCAAGGCACCTCTTTCGCTGTCTCTCTCTCCTCAGCCCCGGTCAATTTGGCTACAGTTTTATTTATCAGCTTCTCATTTATTTTATCGGCCAAAAGCCTGCAATTACCAGCGAATGGAAACCCTGCGCCCCAGTGGCCTTCCATAGCCCCCCTACACACACCGCAGCGGTCTGACAGCGGAGATAAAGATTCCGGCGCCAACCTGTCAGTCAATCATTTGAACTTATTTGCTATTTTTATCTAGGGACATAAAACTAAAACTGAGAGGGGAACAGGTTTCAACTGAGGGGGGCTAAGCCCCCTTTTGCCCCCTTGTGGAGCCGGGTACGCTGCGATGTTGATGTTTGTGATCTACATTCAAATGAATGGATATGAAAGTCCACAGAATAGAATAGCTAACTAGATTGTATACCTTATTAGGTACTAGTAACTTAATATATCTTAACCATTATTAATGAATAATGTTTTGAGTTATACAATAAGAACAACTGGAAGTCCTTAGAAGGAATGTTGAACATGACCTGTGGAACTTGATTTGCTGTGGTGTCAACCGTGTCGTGTCAACCATGTCGTGTCAACCGTGTTGTGTCAACCATTTTATCGAAAAACACACATAGTAAAACTATGATTGGTCACACCCATCCTGTTTCTGATGTAATTATGATATGTCACCTTGACCTTCATCTATATTAATATATGTGTCATCGACACACTTGACAGCAGGTTAAAAAGATAACCGTAATCTACAGGCACTTTTATGGTGTTCGAATCTGCTACAGTACTATTAATAAAACGCAGGACAGGTATTAAGGTTAGAAACAGAAACACCTGAGGATTTTTTTTTATATCTGTAACACCTTCTTGTGTCGTGTTTAGAAAATGAAACATCAATTAAGGTGACATGACCTGTGTCAAATATTTTCTAATAGTTGAGCTAAACTTTGGTTTAGTTTGCCTGGTAGGCCACAGTGGAACTCACAGCGTCGTTTCTAAAGTGCAAACTCCGAAATTAATCATAAGGCGCACCTCAAATAATTTTCCGTATTTGACCCAGATATTTACTGTATTTGACTGAGGTCTGCACGACTCAGCGAGCTTAGTTCAGCAACTGGAAGGTGTTGTAATCCAGCTCTGGTAAGCCTAATCACTCACCAATGCTGTGAACAGACTCATATGGCGCTATTTTAACAAACCTGACGTAATGGTAAATCTAAGCGCAGGCGGTAGCGTTATAGGATCAGGGGTGTGTCAGAAATATTTTGGCTATTTTCACAATCACAATTACCGGCACACACAATTACCGTTTTTTTTTTTATAGTTTGTTAAACGGCTTACAGAAACGAAATAACAAAATGTAGACGGATCTTCGCTAAATACGTTAATTTGAAATCATTTGCAGTCCACATTTTTCGAATAATTTGTATGGCTTCAACAGCATTCACACTGATATAAGGGGCTAGGCCTACTGTAAATTGCATTATTATGAGCATGGTCATGCCATTGTCAATAAGCAAGATTAAATTAATTATTGATAATTATTAATAATTCTAATGAAATTCTAAACAAAACGAAACAACGACTTGTTTTAAATAGGCTATGTCACCCTTACAGGCCCCATCATTTCTCCCCGTTGGCATATAATATTAAAACAACGCAGACTATGGAGGGTTTTACGCACATCCAAACTTTTCAAAGTAGCTAGACAAAGATCCAATATAAAGAGAAAGAGAGAACGTCCACTCACCGTTTTAGGCTACTGCTCCCAAATAGGCTGTTTTATAAACATAATTGGAACCATCTTACAGATCAGATCGCATTCACACATCTCTAAAAGTTGCATTGCATGAGCGCCACGGACATTGTAACCATAAAACCAGGAAAGTGAATAATTCTAACAAGATTTCTTGTTTTTTGTTTAATTTTATTCCACCAGTCTTATTATTATTATTATTATTATTATTTTTACAACAATAGCAATAAATAAATGCAATGATGTCATAAAATCACCAGGATAAAAAAGACTTGCATTACTGTTGAACCAGCCTTCATTATAGTAGACCTGAGGGAGGGCCATTTGGAACGCAAGCCATGATTATACAGTAAGTGAATGCAAACTGTAATCCACCATCTTTCATGCAATTCCAGATCTCTAGGCTATAGGCTATAAGTGCATGCTGGGAGAAGCACAGAGCAAAGTTATATTTCTAAGATAGCTGCTGGGATGGAGTAAATAAAACTAGTCTGCATTACACACTGCAATGGATATTCCAACCCTGAGCCCCGGCCTGCTCTGCTCTTGCTGATCAAAAACCTTTTTGTGTTCTGCCTAACCAATGGCTGTGCTGTGAAGGCGGTTCAGGAGGAGAGTCAAAGGCTTCTTCCGAAAATACTACTACTATAATTGATTAAACCAGATTCAAGTAACATGCATTGTGATGCTGAAACTTGAAGCAGCAGCCGTGACACAATCAATCGGAAATGGATAGCTCATGGTGCTGAAAGTAGGCAAATTCGACTACGCATGATTCATTCATTCATTTCATTTCAACCGTCTTCACTTTAATTAGACTTTACTAACAACGAGAGGGCATTGTGTTGGATCATATTTAAGAAATAAGTGGTAGGACTAGCTGTTTGAGAGATGAAATTAGGCTATAGGCTGCCATATCCATAGATTTGTCAGCTAGTTCCTCCAACCACCATGCACTCTTTAAATAGCCTAACTCCGTGGCAGTGATGGGCTGTTAAGTTAAAACCAGGACTCGAATTAAGGGGTTATGAGAGGGTATGCCCTTGGCCTACCTTTTATTGAAGAAAATTACAAAAAGCACAGGCCTACCCCTTGTTAGCTTAAGATTTAGAAGAAAATAAAACAGATCCGATTTATATAAAGTGATCTATAACAGCGCTTTGGTCCGCGATGCTTTATGCTACAAATGGTAAAATACCCGGTAAAGATGTGACTCCAATGCATATAGTATATATCAAAATACTTTGCTTGTGAAGTAATCTAATTCTGTCACTATCAACTGATTAAGCTATTCACTGTACATTAGAAGATGTTTAAATCCAGAAAGCTTTTAGGGAAACACTTGTGACCTTCTCTCGTTGGGTTAAGCCATGGAGGAAGCGTAGCCAGCAGTTAAAGCTTACATTTTTCTGTGTCGGTAGGCCTACTCTGTCTTTTGAAGGTACCATGCTCAGATTCCTAATGACAAGACTCAGTGATTTGGCATTGGAAAAATATAATAAGATAAACACATAGGCATATCTCTCTGTCCATTCTTAGCCTGTAATTTTGGTAAATTTTGTGGTATTAAAAAAATATTCTGCTAATATGTAAAATAACGTAGAATTGCATGACATTTTTATAAAATGCAATTTTTTTCTCAGGCCTCCAAATACATGTATTGATTCATGCAATGCTTTTACTATAAAGGAGATATTTCCACCCCTATTCTTGTCCACAGTGGTCTGTGAACCCACAACCTTCTGGCCCACAGCGTTTTCCCCCTTGGGTTTTGTCTCTCTCTGCGCTATCAAAATTCCTGTGTTGCCATGTAATGCTTACAGGATGAAGAACAGTTTCTAAAACTGCATATCTAAGGCTCTGGTCTGTCCTAGGAGTGAGGGTAAACGGTAGGCATATTCTCTGCTATCCACTTTCTGTTTTAATTATTATTTTAGGTATAGGGGAGAGTCACTTTTTTTTTTTTTTTAAGCGTTCAGGGAGGATTTAGGTCAAATATATTTTGCTGAAGGGAGGGCCATCTATTTTCATTTCAGAGAGGTCCGATTTTCTCCATGTAACCCGTATTATAAATAACGTTCACTCCCTTACCGTTCTGTTAGTGAGTCTTTGGACTGTTATGAAGAAGATGTTTAACCGTCACATGTTATGGACATGTTTCTGCCATTGAGCCTTCATCAAACCCCAACGGAGTCAAACTACAGGGGTAAATATGCATACCAGTAATCATGTTTGACATTAGATTACAATCAGAGTTGTTGATATCCAACTGTAATGTCTTGTTATTGTACCAGCTCCTCATTGAAGGCCTGAATGTCTGGACCTGGCTGCTCCACTGACCCCTGCTCATAGTCAGTTGGTTTGTGGGAAACAACCAATTGGATAACAAGGCACTGTGGGACATTCCAGGACAGGGGCAGGACCATCCTCCACAGGACATGTTTTTCATCAAACTCAGATCTGATAATTATTCACGTGTTGGACCTTGTTGTTTTGCTAATCCAAAGAATTGTCCATCTTTTGCCAGGGGCCAGGGGTCAGGGGTCAGGGGCCAGCGGTCAGGGGCCAGGGGTCAGGGGCCAGGGCCAAAGAAGTGTATGTTCTTGTTTAAAAAAAATGCTTTTTACATTTCATTTTGTCACAATCACTTAGTGCAACAGCAACTAAATTGATTTGGAAACAACATAACTAAAAACAATGTTATAGTCCTCTTCACCAATGGGACTGTCATAAGGTACAGTAATGACTGATTTCATAATAACACAGCTGTTTTCGTAGTAACATGACTGATTTCATAATAACGCAACTTTCATAATAACCTGACTGATTTCATAATAACACGACGGATTTAATAATAACACGACTGATTTCACAATAACACGACTGATTTCATAATAACACGACTGATTTCATAATAACACGACTGATTTCGTAGTAACATGACTGATTTCATAATAACATGACTGATTTTATAATAACACAACTGATTTCATAATAACCTAACTGATTTCATAATAACCTGACTGATTTCATAATAACCTGACTGATTTCATAATAATATGACTGATTTCATAATAACATGACTGATTTCATAATAACATGACTGTGTTTCTGCTCTGTTTATGATTTAGCACTGAGGCTAGAAATAGTAACTAACAGTCAGTCTGCACTGTGGACAGGTTGACCTACTGTACACCTCATCCTACTATTATTGTAAATCATATCCTACTTCATGTACTGTAGGTATTATTGTAAATCTCACCCTACTTCATGTTCTGTAGGTATTATTAGATAGTAGCATTTTCACAGAAAATCATAGAGCAACTGTCAGGATATTGAAATGTGATGGCAAAGTAACAACAATCATTTTCTATGTTTGACAGCCAGGTATTTCATCAAAGTATGCCATGCAAAAGCCATTACATTAACATGCAGAATATTCACTGAAATCAGAGTGAAATCACCAGTATCCAGATTTAAAACAAACAGTATTATTTCAACCTAGATAGAAAGCATATCTGTATTTACTGCAATATGAAATCGTTTTTTTTTTTTTTTTCACACTGCGAACATTGTTTAGTTGAATCAAAGCATGCTGTGCAAGAGAGAGATCATTGTGTTTGACCTATCCCAGATACCTGGCTAGTGGTTTTGACTGAATAGGGCCTGAAGTTGTGTCTAAGTGGGGGCTAGTTGGGTTTCCCATACTGTGCTGATTCAACAATCTGGCAGATAAGATATTGTGTCACTGTAGATTATCTACTCACTGTATCATCACAACTCCATTCCTTGATTTAGCTCTAACCTAAACAGCACTCACACCACATTGGTGGAACCTATTTTAAGTTAAAAACAAAAATGTAAAAGGACTCAAATGCTGTAAATTGCGGTTTCATTTGAATGTTATACAACTGAAATGTTTTGTTTATGCTGGCGCAGGTTTGAAGAGGACAATGCCAAGCAACAGGATGGAAAATGTCAGCGGAGGCCAGACAGACAGGATATCAAGACTTTCTTTCCAGATTGGAGTATAAATCCAGTGTGCTTTCCAAATGGCACCCTATTCCCTATTTAGTGCACTACTTTTGACCAGGGCCTATAGGGTTCTGGCTGAAAGTAGTGCACTATGTAGGGAATAGGGTGCCATTTGGGACGCACACCCAGAGTGGAGGGTGAGGAGTGATATCTGGGTGTTTCACCCAACAGTCAGAAAACTGCAGCGTAATCTTTCCTGTGCAGACAGAAAACGAGGTGGGAGCTACAATTCCAGGATGTTTTGTCTGGTTTTACGTTTGTCTTTGATCTTTAGTGAAAGTTTAATCACAGATCAGAATGAAGTTAAAGAACAAAACTAAACTGCCAAAAAACAAGATTGTCTGGAGACATTCTGCACTGTTCTGTTGAGGCCCTTTGCTTCACCATTCAACTACAAGGAAGAAGTCAGTCAATCACAGATGTATTGTCTCATGTAATTGCTCCATCATTCTGTTCTCTCAGAGTAAACACACCTCACTGGGCACAGATATCAATTCAACGTCTATTCCACGTTGGTTCAAAACAGTGGTGGGCCCGAGGGGTACTGGATGCTCTTCGCTCTCTAGCTAGACCGACGGGCCGAAGGGGGGAGAGCCCGAGCGAGAGGGGAGAGGGGAGGAGCGGCGAGAGGGAGCGAGGAGAGGAGGAGAGGAGAGAGCGGGGGAGAAGG
>LR778262.1:5896945-6032307 GCA_902810595.1 Coregonus sp. 'balchen'
CCCTTGTGAGATGGGGGCGGGTGGGGGGTAGGTTAACGGAGAAAGGGCTGAGCATGCACCCTTGTGGGGCCCCTGTGTTGAGGATCAGCGAAGTGGAGGTGTTACGGTGTTACCTGTTGGGAGGTAATACGGTACTGCAGCAGACCCCTGTGCTCCTCTTAAAAATGTGTGTTATATCTTGTGGGAGCAAAGCGGAAAACAAAATAAAGTAATATTATATTCTATTTTATTATTTTCTTTCGTAGTCTATTCCATTCTAGATGGGGAATAGGGTGTCATATGGAATACATCCCACCATGTTCCACTTTACCTGTCTGCAGGACCTCCTGGTCTGACGTATGTCACCACAAGGGGGCGAGCTTTGTTCCAGTCTTCGTGTGAGCCCCCTGAAACATCACATAAAACAGACCGCTTGAGGAAGTGGTTTGGTAATACAGTCATCACTTTTAATAGGGCATCTGCCTGACCAACATCGATTTGGTCCTGTGTGGCTCAGTTGGTAGAGCATGGTGCTTGCAACGCCAAGGATCGTGGGTTCGATTCCCACCGGGGCCACCCACATGAAAAATGTATTCACACATGACTGTAAGTTGGACAAAGCATCTGCTAAATGGCATATATTATGTTATATACAGTATATTCATTTGCATCAAAACTATTGTCTAATAAAAGTATGCATTGAAGAATCTCAAGAATATTTGTGTTGAAGAATATTTTACTCAGTTTCGCTAATCTTTTCTGACATCCACAGTTAAAACAGATTTTCCATGCTAACTGTGCTGTAAATATTGGATTGATTTCCCTACAGCCTAAATTACTTTTGTCTTTTATTGATCTGTGGATTGCATTGTTAAGAAATTAGCATTTCCAATTGGTGGACTGCTGAGGCTAGCTTAAATTAATTTGAGTGTTCTCCTTTATGGGTCAGCTGTGACTGGAACACAATCAACCATGACTGTAGTGGAAACGGGAGGGTACTAGGTTTGTCTGTGTATATCAGGGGTGTCAAACTCATTCCACGGAGGGCCGAGTGTCTGCGGGTTTTTGGTTTTTCCATTCAATTAAGACCTAGACAACCAGGTGAGGTGAGGTTCCTTACTAATTAGTGACCTTAATTCATCAATCAAGTACAAGGGGTGGAGCAAAAACCCGCAGACACTCGGCCCTCCGTGGAATGAGTTTGACACATGTGTAATGAATGGATAGGCTGTATCCCAAATGGCACCCTATTCCCTACATAGTGCACTACTTTTGACCAGAGCCCTATATAGGGAGCCATTTCAGACGCAGCCTGCGTAATGAATGCATAGCGTAGTACCTCTCATGACAAAGCCGAAGCTGGTGCCTTCTTTGTGCAAACATATCTCCATTGTCTTGGAAATCACGCCTGAGGTACTGTCTGGTGCTGGGGGTGAGAGAGAGAGAGAGAGAGAGAGAGAGAGAGAGAGACAGAAATGAGAGAGAGAGAGAGAGAGAGAGAGAGAGAGAGAGGAGAGAGAGAGAAAGAGAAGAGAGAGAGAGAGGAAGAAGAGAGAGAGAGAGAGAGAGAGAGAAGAGAGAGAGAGAGAGAAGTAGAGAGAGAGAGAGAGAGAGAGAAGAGAGAGAAAGAGAGAGAGAGTGAGCGAGAGAGAGAGAGAGAGAGATACAGGAAGGGAGAGGCTTATAAATGATGTCACCACCATTAAATCACAGGTTTTACTGGGCTCGCTACCAGGAACCAGCGGACAGCAAAGATAAATAGACAGATTCATTATTACAAATCACAAAGGTCAGGCAGATTCGGTTAGGCTTGTAAAGTTCAATTGGCTGTGTTAACTGTCTGTTTTACTACAATGGAAGGTCAGGGAACACACTGGCGTCTTACTGGCAACCCTAATGTCAGACTGGCAGACCACGTGACCTGAGCAGGTCAAACTCTAGGCAGAAGGTGATAACTGGGACCTGTAGTTTTTCCCTGAGCAGGTCATGTGGTTGAGAAAACTCACATTACCGCCAAGTTCCAGATTGACCCCTGGTCCCTGCCCCCTGGTCCCTGCCCCCCCCCGGGCACTCCTATAGACCTGAGTTTAGATATCAGGAGATTAGATTGGTAGTATTAGCAGTATGGTAAAAGATCCAGCTCGGCCTTTGATAGGATAGGTGGCATTTCACCATATTTTTGGGACAAATCCAATCCTTTCCTACAGATGTGCCTAGCAGGTATAGGAGCTAGGGGTGGAGTTTGAATTCAGACTACAACCCAAGAACAATAATCAGCCTCCTACCTGATGGGGGCAGTTCATACTCCACTTCCAGCACCACTCGCTCTCCCACGTTCTTCAACAGACTGATGATCTCTTCATGTCTCAGCTTGGTCAGGTTGATACCATTCACTGACTTAATGTAGTCGCCCACGTTCAACTGATCACTCCTAGGACAGGAACATAAAGACATAAATAAAACATAAATTATCTATATGATTATCATATCATTATATCAATTGACATCAGCTTGGTCAGGTTGATACCGTTGACTGACTTGATGTAGTCACAATCGTTTAGCTGATCACTCATTACACAGGACCATAGATACAACATTATCTAGCTGATAATTATAGATCCCACCTTTCATTAAACCTATAGGATTCAGGATCTACGACAGATGAATAACATGACGTTGGTTCAAATCTTACTCTCTTAAACATAATTTCAAATCAATACTTTCCTAAATCGATAACAATCAAACTCTGCAGTTTGGCAACTAGTTTGGGAGAAAACACATTTCAGGACAAAAATCATATTCCATCTATTCTACAACACAACATTCTGGTTCCGAGTTCCACACAGACAAACAGATTGGACCAGACTGAGAGTTAATCAACGCGTTCTTTGTTGGTTCTGAGTGCCAGATAGATCACTTGTGGTTTGAAGTATTCAAGGCTGACTCCACAGGAAAATTGTTTCTGATGTTGGGTTTCTTATAATAGCATTGTGAGGTAGAGTAGTACGTGTAGGTAGAGAGTTTGGAGAAAGGAGAGAGTTTGTCAACAAGTAGAGAGAATGTCAATCAAATACCCCATGTTACAAAGCCTACCCATATACCACCGTACGGCTGTGATAAATAATACATTACACTTTGTTTGAAAACTTCTCATACACCCACTAGATTAAAGGACTTCTCATACACCCACTAGATTAAAGGACTTCTCATACACCCACTAGTTAAAGGACTTCTCATACACCCACTAGTTTAAAGGACTTCTCATACACCCACTAGATTAAAGGACTTCTCATTACACCCACTAGATTAAAGGGACTTCTGCTATACCCCACTAGATTAAGGACCCACCACTAGATTAAAGGACTTCTCATACACCCACTAGATTAAAGAACCTTCTCATACACCCACTAGATGTAAAGGACTTTTCTCATACACCCACTAGTTTTAAAGGACTTCTCATACCCCCTTCCCCTTCTGATAACCAGGTGGCGAATCGCATCTCTTGCATGTCTGGCAGACATATCAGTATGGATGACGGATCACCACCTCAAGCTGAACCTGGCAAGACGGAGCTGCTCTTCCTCCCGGGAAGGACTGCCCGTTCCATGATCTCGCCATCACGGTTGACACTCCGTTGTGTCCTCCTCCCAGAGTGCGAAGAGCCTTGCGTGACCCTGACAACACCCGTCGTTCTCCGCTAACATCAAGGCGGTGACCCGATCCTGCAGGTTCATTGCTCTACAACATTCGGAGAGTACGGAACCCTGCCCTTACACAGGAAGCGGCACAGGTCCTAATCCAGGCAACTTGTCATCTCCCTCTGGATTACTGCAACTCACTGTGGCTGGGCTCCCTGCCTGTGCCATTAAACCCCTACAACTCATCCAGAATGCCGCAGCCCGTCTGGTGTTCAACCTTCCCAAATTCTTTCACGTCACCCCGCTCCTCCGCACACTCCACTGGCTTCCAGTTGAAGCTCGCATCTGTTACAAGACCATGGTGCTTGCCTATGGAGCTGTGAGGGGAACGGCACCTCCGTACCTTCAGGCTCTGATCAGTCCCTACACCCAAACGAAGGCATTGCGTTCATCCACCTCTGGCCTGCTGGCTCCCCTTCCTCTGCGGAAGCATAGTTCCCGCTCAGCCCAGTCAAAACTGTTCGCTGCTCTGGCACCCCAATGTTGGAACAAGCTCCCTCACGACGCCAGGACAGCGGAGTCACTCACCACCTTCCGGAGACATTTGAAACCCCACCTCTTTAAGGAATAACTGGGATAGGATAAAGTAATCCTTCTATCCCCCCTTACCCCACCCCCCCCCCCCAAAAAAAAAAAAAAAAAACATTGTAAAGTGGTTATCCCACTGGCTATAAGGTGAATGCACCAATTTGTAAGTCGCTCTGGATAAGAGCGTCTGCTAAATGACGTAAATGTAAATGTAATTAAAGGACTTCTGATATACCCACTAGATTAAAGGACTTCTCATACACCCACTAGATTAAAGGACTTCTGATATACCCACTAGATTAAAGGACTTCTGATACACCCACTAGATTAAAGGACTTCTCATACACCCACTAGATTAAAGGACTTCTCATACACCCACTAGATTAAATGACTTCTGATATACCCACTAGATTAAAGGACTTCTCATACACCCACTAGATTAAAGGACTTCTCATATACCCACTAGATTAAAGGACTTCTCATACACCCACTAGATTAAAGGACTTCTCATACACCCACTAGATTAAAGGACTTCTCATACACCCACTAGATTAAATGACTTCTCATACACCCACTAGATTAAATGACTTCTCATACACCCACTAGATTAAAGGACTTCTGATATACCCACTAGATTAAAGGACTTCTGATACACCCACTAGATTAAAGGACTTCTGATATACCCACTAGATTAAAGGACTTCTCATACACCCACTAGATTAAAGGACTTCTCATACACCCACTAGATTAAATGACTTCTCATACACCCACTAGATTAAAGGACTTCTCATACACCCACTAGATTAAAGGACTTCTCATACACCCACTAGATTAAAGGACTTCTCATACACCCCTAAAATTAAAGGACTTCTCATACACCACTAGATTAAAGGACTTCTCATACACCCCATAGATTAAGGACTTCTCATACACCCACTAGATTAAGGACTTCTCATACACCCACTAGATTAAAGGACTTCTGATATACCCACTAGATTAAAGGACTTCTCATACACCCCACTATATTAAAGGACTTCTCATACACCCACTAGATTAAATGACTTCTCATACACCCACTAGATTAAAGGACTTCTCATACACCCACTAGATTAAAGGACTTCTCATACACCCACTAGATTAAAGGACTTCTGATATACCCACTAGATTAAAGGACTTCTCATACACCCACTAGATTAAAGGACTTCTCATACACCCACTAGATTAAAGGACTTCTCATACACCCACTAGAGATGAAAGTGTTGACAGATACACATGCTGACAGATCAACAATGCCAATAGGCTATTATGCTGCAATCTAGGAGTCTCAACCATTAGTGTCTTCCCACAGTCACTGTGAAGCACCATACGCCTGAACAGCAACACTGCTCACATAATAAATACTGCTTTATCTTTGGTACATTGCTCATTTAGCTGATATTGTATCTGAATTAAATATGCCAGTCATGAGATTAATTCAGACTTTTACATGTCCCACTTTCTTTATTCAGAGTCAGACAGCTTTGGATAAAAGCCACTTTCTATATAAATTGTCCAGCTAAGGTTCAAGCAGAGCAGCTCAACCGTAAGTCTCCTCCGGGGAACGCCTTCTTTAAAAAGACAGACAGGTCAGTCAGTATCTTTACACATAATGACATAAGACTATGCGCCTATTTTTAGCGTCATCATCCTAGTCCTTAAACATTCCTTTGGAACTCTGCCTTCTAGTGAAATGAAACGTCAGATGGTTCTTCCTACATCAGGGTCTGATTAGCTGATACAGCATGACTGCATCTGTGGCTGTGAATGGTGGCCGAGGGGATGGAGGTCTAGGCGCTAGTCAAGGAACATGTTGTCCTGTACTGAGGCTGCATGAATGCACATTCAGTAAAAGTGAGGGAATGGTGGTCTAGCAGAGTGGAAGGATTTGTTTTATTTTATATACATTCAAGTGGGAACTGACAGCAGTTTAGCAACATAAAATATTTTTAAAACCTCTTAATATTTTATTTTATACATATTCTGAGAAGTGAAAATTCTGTAGCAATATAGAGTGGGAAAGCGGCCATGCGTTTGGAAAATTGATAGACACTGCAGAAAATAAAACCTAATAAAAACGTCTCAGTCTTTTCCAGGGCTGCGTTCAGTACGTTTTTACGTTCTGGAACGTTCAATTGAACGGAAACGTTGTCAGCATGGCCACTACCCTTTAAATAAGTCACTCATTGCTTCAAGCCAAACCTCGCCACAACCACCAAACGGGAGCAAACGTACCTCAAAGTCTATTCAAGAACTTACAAGAACATTTTTGGAAAACGTGTCGTTCAGTACAAACCGTTCTACAACGTAGCAAACGTTCAAGCGAACTGAACGCACCTCAGGGCCGGACTCTACACAGACCGGTGCGCCATAGCCAATCAGAGCTATGGTAGGCCTATACGCAAATAAGCCATTTGCCACACGGGCCTGCCACCATTCACTTTGAGCTGGACTGTGTATTTACAGGCAGTAGCAACAGCGCAACTTTTCAACATTAGAAAGCATTCGCCAAAAGCCACAAAATACACCTGAATGGATTTATGCAAATATGTAAATACCATGAGTCCTTTTACATTTGGGAACTTTACAGTCCTATAGGCTCTGTTCCTCAGTTGCCTATGCACATCAACAACAAGATCAACAACTCATGTTAGCCAGAGCGAGATGAGCTCAAATCTAAAGAGGGAACAGTAGATAAACCCCCTCAAACTTCTTTAGCTTGTAGTTGGCCCGTTAAAATTGCACTGATAAACGATGGGGAATACTAGCCTGCTTGTCCTTCTGCAGCTTGTCTGCCAATGCATGCTTCTCCCAACCCACGTTTTGACAACTGAATGGGAACTTGCCCGGCTGCCCTCCCATTTGATCGATGCCAAATACATTTGATTGACAGCTAAGAGCTACGCTAACTGTCGATAGCAGTCGTTCAAGTTTAGCATAGCTAGTGTTAGAAATTGCGTAATTCAAATCTGGTATTGGAATAAGAATCAAGAGATCTTCAATCCAAGCTTAATTTATTATATGCAAAATGTATGTATGATAAGTATGAAGGTTCGTATATACGGGTCCACTGAAATACCACGCAGGGCACTCAGAGAACTGATCCATTGTTCTAAGTTCTTCTTCAAATACTCTGACAGAAAGCCTCCACCTCTTCTGTTGGCCAACCAGAGCAAAGGACTGAGTGTGGTCCAGACTCCACTCAGCCAATCCGTTGGTGCACGGGTTAGTCCCACCCCTTGGCACTTCACCGTTCCCAGGCATAAGTTGCTATCATAATAACCTGTGGAGTCAGCACCCAAAAGACACCATTCCACTGTACTCCATGTACCCACGTTCAAGGACGGTTTCACAGACAACAAAGAGAGAGTGTTCGTATCTGTGAGAAATACAAGTCTTATCTCATCCTAGCCCCTAACGTTCCCCACATGAATCACAGCCTGCTATGTGAAACAATCCATATCAGTACAGTTCAAACCTATGCTCCTCATTAATGCATTCCTTCCCAGCTATTCATCACATACAGATCCAATTATGAGAAAAATAGAACCCAACACTAGCTATATGATTCACGTTTCTTGCTAGCTAACCAAATGATACCTGCACCTCTAGCTGTAGCAACAGAAAAAACGATATGGGGGTGAAAAAGTCGGCCACTCACCAAAGGACATGACATCCTTCCAACGTTTGGCTCAGTGCTTTTAGATCGCTAAATAAATAGATACGCTAGCCTATTAGCCACGTTATGACTGACTTGTGATCATTGACTTTGCTAGTTTGATTGTATTGACATTCACAGCCTTGGTTACGTTGGTCAATTTGTTTTGTCAAAAATATTGAGTCATTGAAACTGAAAAAAAGTGCATCCCGAATGGCTGGTTGCAGCGAAAAATATACCAGGCCAGCTGTGATTTAAAACCTGATAGCAATATTTGTAGGACAACCAAGAAATGTATTGGTGAATTAGCTATATGAATCATGCATTGAACTGCATCCATCTATTCTGCCAACAATGGCTTACTGTACGTCATTGAACTTTAAGTTGGTTTTGTAGCATCAACTGGGAATTAGATTTCTTTGACTGATATTATGATTGTCTGTTTGTTTCATAGCGGCAAGGTAGTTAAACTGCTGTCAGTTCCATTTTAATGGACAATAAAATGTTTCTAGTCTATTCTAGGCAGAAAACATGTAGTGCTGTCTTACGTACACTGAATATACCAAACATTAGGAACACCTTCCTAATATTGAGTTGCACCACCCCCCCCTCTTTTGCCCTCAGAACAACCTCAATTCGCCGGGCATGGACTCTATAAGGTGTCGAAAGCGTTCCACAGCGATGCTGTCTCATGTTGACTCCATTGCTTCCCACAGTTGTGTCAAGTTGGCTGGATGTCCTTTGGGTGGTGGACCATTCTTGATACACACGGGAAACTGTTGAGCGTGAAAAACCCAGCAGTGTTGCAGCTCTTGACACAAACCGGTGCGCCTGGCACCTACTACCATACCCCGTTCAAAGGCACTTACATTTTTGCCCATTCACCCTCTGAATTACACAATCCATGTCTCAATTCTCTCAAGGTTTAAAAATCCTTCTTTAACCTGTCTCCTCCCCTTCATCTACACTGATTCAAGTGGGTTTAACAAGTAACATCAATAAGGGATCATATCTTTCAGCTGGATTCACCTGGTCAGTCTATGTCATGGAAAGAGCAGGTGTTCTTAATGTTTTGTATACTCAGTGTATGGAAGAGCTGCTCTCTCTCTCCTGTGTGTTTTGGTGGAGAATGGAGATCTCACCTGGCCATTGCTTTCGATGTTTTGGGTTGATTAGATACAAAATAATGATATGAAAGAATTCCATGATGGTATGAGACAGAGGAACAAGCTAACACATAATATAATGGTCTATGCTGGAATACTGTAAACAATAGAGATCTCACCTGGCAGCCAGTCCTCCCGGCCGTAGGTTAGAGACACGGGGCTTTCCATCCTTGTCTGTTCCTCCAGAGATGGTGAGGCCCAAGGTGCTGCCTTCCTTCTTAATCAGCTCTACTATCGTCACGCCCCGCAGATCTTCTACCCCAAACACAACCACAAGAACAAACAAACACAGAGTCAATGGACAGTAGACATCATATAGTAACCAAGCCTTCACAACCACAAGAACACACAGAAACACAGAGTCAATGGACAGTATACATTATAGGGTGCCTTCGGAAAGTATTCAGACCCCTTGACTTTTTCCACATTTTGTTACGTTACAGCCTTATTCTAAAATGGATTCAATAAAACATTTTCCTCAACAATCTACACACAATACCCCATAATGACAAAGTGAAAACAGGTTTTTAGAAAGAAATACCTTATTCAGACCCTTTGCTATAAGACTCGAAATTGAGCTCAGGTGCATCCTTTTTTCCATTGATCACCCTTGAGATGTTTCTACAACTTGATTGGAGTCCACTTGTGGTAAATTCAATTGATTGGACATGATTTGGAAAGGCACACAACGGTCTATATAAGGTCCCACAGTTGACAGTGCATGTCAGAGCAAAACCCAAGCCATGAGGTCAAAATAATTGTCCTTAGAGCTCCGAGACAGGATTGTGTCGAGGCACAAACATTTCTGCCGTATTGAAGGTCCCCAAGAACACAGTGGCCTCCATCATTCTTAAATGGAAAATGTTTGGAACCACTAAGACTCTTCTTCCTAGAGCTGGCCGCCCGGCCAAACTGAGAAATCGGGGGAGAAGGGTCTTGGTCAGGGAGGTGACCAAGAACCTGATGGTCACTCTGACAGAGCTCTAGAGTTTCTCTGTGGAGATGGGAGAACCTTCCAGAAGGACAACCATCTCTGCAGCACTCCACCAATCAGGCCTTTATGGTAGAGTGGCCAGACAGAAGCCACTCCTCAGTAAAAGGCTCATGACAGCCCGCTTGGAGTTTGCCAAAAGGCACCTAAAGACTCTCAGACCATGAGAAACAAAATGTTCTGGTCTGATGAAACCAAGATTATACTGTTATGGCTATTTGAAGAATCTCAAATATAAAATACATTTGGATTTGTTTAACACATTTTTGGTTACTACATGATTCCATATGTGTTATTTCATAGTTTTGATGTCTTCACTATTATTCTTCAATGTAGAAAATAGAAAAAATAAAGAAAAACCCTGGAATGAGTAGGTGTGTCCAAACTTCTGACTGGTGGTGTACGTGTAGGTAGGGATAAAGTGACTATGCATAGATAATAAACAGCGAGTAGCAGCAGCGTACAAACAAATAATAATACAAAATAAAGGGGGATTCAATGCAAATAGTCCAAGGTAGACATTTGATTAGCTGTTCAGCAGTCTTATGGGGGTAGAAGCTGTTAAGAAGCCTTTTGGACCTAGACTTGGCGCTCCGGTACCGCTTGCCGTGCGGTAGCAGAGAGAACAGTCTATGACTAGGATGGCTGGAGGCTTTTGGCAATTTTTAGGGCCTTCCTCTGACATATGTTTTGATTTTTTCATGAGCTCTGCTTAGTTTTTTTGCGCAGGCTGTACACACTTCATCAGTCTCTCATTCACAATTTGACAAGCACTTGATAATGCCTCGAATATCCCGGTGGCATCCCCTTTGTGTGGCCATAATACACCCCTTTGCGGCCAGTGGCCGTTGTGCCCTTGGCCTGGAGTGCTGCGTTGTGCCCTTCTCCCTGAGTGCTGCACGCTCCGAAGCACCTCTCACTCACATGGCTCTCCAGCATGTGATCAGGTATTTTTCACAGGCTACAAGTGAAGACAGACACATCGGGGACGCAACTGCGCGCGTCCTTATCCAATTCCGAGGTGCATATTGAAGATATTGGAAGAACTGTTCACATTTACTTTTCGTCAGCCAACAAGATGAGTAGGCCTAACGAACAGCAAAAACACTAGCCTATGTCAATCTACTATCCCCCATAGTGCAAAGTTGACCAATTATATTTTGTGCGAGAAATTAATATTCCAAACATAGTGTGGGACAGTTGTGGGATGCGATAGCTCCAAATGAATACAACCACTAGCATTTAAAAAAATGAGGCTAACGCAACAGATTAGAACATTTAGCTTAAAATGTGATAAACGAATAGGCTATTTCTTCACATTATAAGCGCAGCAATGCAGTAGACTATAAGCGCTAGTGTTCCATTAGCGGGAAAACACAATTATAAAAAGTGACCGCAACTGCGATTATGCATGTAATGCTTTTATTATAAAGGTGCATTTTTATGGTGAAAATTATACATTTACATTTTTACATTTTAGTCATTTAGCAGACGCTCTTATCCAGAGCGACTTACAGGAGCAATTAGGGTTAAGTGCCTTGCTCAAGGGCACATCGACAGATTTTTCACCTAGTCGGCTCGGGGATTAGAACCAGCGACCTTTCGGTTACTGGCACAACGCTCTTACCCACTAAGCTACCTGCCGCCCTACTTATCTCCCCCAAACTTGAAACTCACACGCTGCTTACAAACCTTATTAAAACATATAGGCCTACGGGCTAGGCTACATGAGGTGTGCGACTATGATTCGAAAAAGTCGCAAAAAAAAGGCATTGTTTCTTTCTGTCACACCCTGACTCAGGGGACTCTTATATGTTGAGTCAGGGTGTGTATATTCTTTGTTGTGTATGTTCTATGTTGTATTATCTATGTTGGCCGGTGTGGTTCCCAATCAGAGGCAGCTGTCGCTCGTTGTCTCTGATTGGGGACCATACTTAGGCAGCCTATTGGCACTGTCTAGTTGTGGGATCTTGTTCCGGGTAAGGTTCGTTGTATGTACAACCTTAGGACTTCACGTTTCGTTTCCGTTGTTGTTTTGTCGTGTGTTTATTAAGTTTAATAAACATGTACGTATATCACGCTACGCCTTGGTCTGACCCGTCATTCAACGAACGTGACACTTTCCTTATGCTGGGCATCATTCAAGTGATAGGCTAATATTGTCACCCATCAGACTATTCTTGATTTAATATTGTCTTTACATATATTAAATAATGTATGTGTGACATTTTTTATGATTTTGAACAGACCATTATCATGCACCTGTCTCGAAACTGGGGCAGGGGAAAAAATACATATATCATATATGCACATAAATAGTGAATGGAGGAGGCTTTTCCCGTGGATCATTTTCATGCCAGCCAGGTAGGCTATACTCCTGTTGTAAATATAAGCAATGTGCTTAATATTAGGAGATTTGAGAAATAAATATAGTAGGCCTAGCCTATAGAAAGCTGATGGGATCCTCCTCTTTTTAATAGAGGCCATCACTCAGTTTTCTCTCGCAATTACATAGCCTATTGAAATGTTGCGCAACATGAGCTCATGGGCTCTCATGAAGTGTTTGATTAGATTTTCGATTACATTTGCATTGATGTCAGAGTGATTACAGGGACAATAGAGTGCTGAGTACCAGGCAGTTAGCAAGTTTGGTAGGCTACTAATGACCATCAGCAGCATCAGAGCTTGGAGAAGCCTAATTACCGTGACTAAACGGTCACGTGGAATTTGACTGCCTTCATGACTCGTGACTGCCGGTGTGGCGGTAATACGGTCACCACAACAGCCCCAATAACAACACACTATAATTATACCACTTCACATTTAGCCTCGGGACACAGTCTGAACTTAAAGCACCGTGAAATGTTGAAATTTGAGATGAAATACTGTGTTGAAATACAAGCTGGTGCTAGTCTAGAGGATTCCATTTTAAATCACAATGTATATGGTGAACGTTATACTTCTTCAAATATTACATATTTTGACATTAAGCACCGTAAGAGCGTAACACGGCTCTCTTTTATCATAATGAGTTAGGTAGTATTTCTGTACAGCAGTCATGGTTCTGGAAGAACGGAGCACTGTGTTCTGACACAACTGCTGAAGAAAGAAGACATCCTGTATGTTTGATGTTACCCCCCACTATACATCAAGCTAATTACAGTTATCATCCCACAACACTTTGCAACATGAAAATAAGAGGAAGAGCGAACACGACCAGGGAGTATGAGCAGCAGAATACAGACTCCCCATCATCATCATCATCATCATCTACATGCCTTAGTTTAGAACTTGGCACAGTGTAGTGTAATGTAGTGTGTACTCTCCAGGGCAGAAGCAAGCCATCCCTGCTGAGAGAGAGAGAGAGAGAGAGAGAGAGAGAGAGAGAGAGAGAGAGAGAGAGAGAGAGAGAGAGAGATGAGCAGTCAGAGAGGAAGAAACCAAATAGAGAGAGAGAGAGATACAGTAAGAGCTAGAGGAAGGAAGAAGGAGAACTGTGAACTGTGGAGAGAGAGAGAGAGATACCAGAGAGAGAGAGAGACCAGAGAGAGAGAGATACCAGAGAGAGACCAGGAGAGAGAGAGATCAGAGAGAAAGAGACCAGAGAGAGAGACCAGAGAGAGAGAGAGAGATCAGAGAGAAAGAGACCAGAGAGAGAGACCAGAGAGAAAGAGACCAGAGCGAGAGAGACCACAGAGAGAGAGACCAGAGAGAGAGAGAGACCAGACAGAGTGAGAGACCAGAGAGAGGGACCAGAGAGAGAGAGACAACAGAGAAATCAGACAGAGAGAGACCAGACAGAGAGAGACACCAGAGAAAAAGAGAGACCAGAGAGAGAGACCAGAGAGAGAGATACGAGAGAGAGATACCAGAGAGCGAGACCAGAGAGAAAGAGACCAGAGAGAAGGAGACCAGAGAGAGACCAGACAGAGAAAGAGACCAGAGAGAGAGCAGAGAGAGACCAGAAAGAGAGAGACCAGAGAGAGAGACCAGAGAGAGAGAGAGAGAGACGAGAGAGAAATCAGACTGAGAGAGACCAGAGAGAGAGAGAGAGACCAGAGAGACCAGAGAGAAAGAGACCAGAGAGAGAGACCAGAGAGAGATCAGAGAGAAAGAGACCAGAGAGAGAGACCAGAGAGAGAGAGAAAAGAGAGAGAGACCAGAGAGAGAGAAACCAGAGAGAAAGAGACCAGAGAGAGAGAGAGAGACCAGACAGAGACAGACCAGAGAGAGAGGGAGGGAGACCAGAGAGAGCGAGA
Source organism: Coregonus sp. 'balchen' (assembly GCA_902810595.1). Lineage (NCBI taxonomy): Eukaryota > Metazoa > Chordata > Actinopteri > Salmoniformes > Salmonidae > Coregonus > Coregonus sp. 'balchen'. The sequence continues at coordinate 5,911,261 of LR778262.1, forward strand.
GAGACCAGAGAGAGAGATACCAGATAGAGAGAGACCAGACAGAGAGAGAGACCAGAGAGAGAGGCCTAAGAGAAAGAGACCAGAGAAAATCATCATCATCATCATCATCATCTACATGCTTTAGTTTAGAACTTGGCATGGTGCGCAGTGTAGTGTAATGTAGTGTGTACTCTCTAGGGCAGAATCAAGCCATCCCTGCTAAGAGAGAGAGAGAGAGAGAGAGAGAGAGAGAGAGAGATGAGCGGTCAGAGAGGAAGAAACCAAAGAGAGAGAGAGAGATACAGTAAGAGCTAGAGGAAGAAAGAAGGAGAACTGTGAACTGTGGAGAGAGAGAGAGAGATACCAGAGAGAGTAGAGACCAGAGAGAGAGAGATACCAGAGAGAGACCAGAGAGAGAGAGAGATCAGAAAGAAAGAAAGAGACCAGAGAGAGAGACCAGAGAGAGAGACCAGAGAGAGAGAGAGAGAGATCAGAGAGAAAGGGAGAGACCAGAGAGAGAGACCAGAGAGAAAGAGACCAGAGCGAGAGAGACCACAGAGAGAGAGACCAGAGAGAGAGAGGCCAGAGAAAGAGACCAGAGACAAAGAGAGACCAGACAGAGTGAGAGACCAGAGAGAGGGACCAGAGAGAGACAACAGAGAAATCAGACAGAGAGAGACCAGACAGAGAGAGACACCAGAGAAAAAGAGAGACCAGAGAGAGAGACCAGAGAGAGAGAGAACCCCAGAGAGAGAGATACGAGAGAGAGATACCAGAGAGCGAGACCAGAGAGAAAGAGACCAGAGAGAAGGAGAACCAGAGAGAGACCAGACAGAGAAAGTAGACCAGAGAGTGAGACAATTAGAAGACCAGAAAGAGAGAGACCAGATAGAGAGAGAGAGACCAGAGGAGAGGAACCAGAGAGAGAGACCAGAGAGTAGAGAGAGAGACGAGAGAGAAATCAGAAACTGAGAGAGACCAGAGAGAGAGAGAGAGAGACCAAGAAGACCAGAGAGAAAGAAGACCATAGAGAGAGACGCAGAGAGAGATCCAGATAGAAAGAGACCAGAGAGAGACCAGAGAGAGAGAGAGGACATCAGAGAGAGAGACCAGAGAGAGAGAACCAGAGAGAAGAGGACCAGGAGAGAGACCAAGAGAGACGAGAAGAGACAGAGAAGACCAGTGAGAGAGAGAGGAGACCAGGAGAGAGACCAGAGAGCCAGAGAGAGAGAGACCAGAGAAAGACAGAGAGGACGACAGAGAGACCAAGAGAGAAAGAGAGAGGACCAAGAGAGAGAGACCAGGAGAGAAAGAGACCAGAGAGAGAGAACCAGAGAGAAAGACCAGAAGAGAGACCAGAGAGAGAGACCAGAGGAGGAGAGAGAGACCAGACAGAGAGAAGAGACCAGAGGAGAGAGAGAGAGCCAGAGAAGAGACCAGAGAAAGAGAGACCAGAGAGAGAGAGAGAGGACCAGACAGAGAGAGACCAGAGAGAGAGAGAGAGAGAGGAGACCAGAGAGAGAGAGAGAGACCAGAAGAGAGAGACCCAGAGAGAGAGACCAGACAGGAGAGAAAGAGACCAGAGAAGAGACCAGAGAGAGCCAGAGAGAAGAGACCAGAGAGAGGACCAGAGAGAGACCAGAGAGAAAGAGACCAGAGAGAAAGAGACCAGAGAGAGAGAGACCAGAGAGAGAGAGATGAAGAGAGAGCCAGACAGAGAGAACGAGAGAGAACCAGACGGAGAGAGACCAGAGAGAGACCAGAGAAGAGACCAGAGAGAGAGAGACCAGAGAGAAAGAGACCAGAGAGAGAGAGGCCAGAGAGAGAGAGACCAGAGAGAGAGAGATGAGAGAGACATCAGACAGAGAGAGACCAGACAGAGAGACCAGAGAGAGAGAGAGACCAGACAGAGAGAAACCAGACAGAGAGAGACCAGACAGAGAGACCAGAGAGAGAAGCCAGAGAGAAAGAGACCAGAGAGAAAGAGACCATGGAGAGAGAGAGAGACCAGAGAGAAAGAGACCAGAGAGAGAGAGACCAGAGAGAGAGAGAACAGAGAGCGAGAGACCAGAGAGAGAGAACCAGAGAGAAAGAGACCAGAGAAGAAAGAGAAAGAGACCAGAGAGAGAGAGGAGCTGAGAGAGAGGAGACAAGAGAGAAAGAGACCAGAGAGAGGAGAAGCGAGGCTGTGAGGTGTGGAGCAAGATAGAAAGAGACCAGAGAGAGAGAGAGAGCTGTGAGGTGTGGAGTCAAGAGAGAAAGAGACCAGAGAGAGAGAGAGAGAGAGAGAAGAGAGCGCTGTGAGGTGTGGAGCAAAGAAAGGAGGAGTAGAAAGCGACAGAGGGAGAGAGAGAGAGAGAGCTGTGAGGTGTGGAGCCAGAGAGAAATAGACTAGAGAGAGAGAGAGAGCAGAGAGAGAGCTGTGAGGTGTGGAGCCAGAGAGAAAGAGACCAGAGAGAGAGAGAGAGCTGTGAGCGTTGGGAGCAAGAAGATAGAAAGAGACCCGAGAGAGAGAGAGGGAGCTGTGGGTGTGGGAGGGCCAGGAGAATAGACTAAGAGAGGGGAGAGGCAGAGAGAGCCTGTGGGTTGGGAGCCAGAGAGAAAGAGACTAGAGTGAGATCAAGAGCAGAGAGAGAGAGCTGTGAGTTGTGGAGCCAGAGAGAAAGAGACTAGAGAGAGAGCGAGAGCAGAGAGAGAGAGCTGTGAGGTGTGGAGCCAGAGAGAAAGAGACTAGAGAGAGAGAGCTGTGAGGTGTGGAGCCATAGAGAAATAGACTAGAGAGAGAGAGATGAACTGCAAAGCCAAAGAGCCAGAGAAACCAGAGAAAGAAACTAAGAGAGAGAAAGACAACTGTCAGCTATGGAGAGCCAGTGAGAAAGATACCAGGGAGAGACCAGAGACATACCAGAGAGACCAGAAAGAGACCAGAGAGAGAGAGAGAGAGCTGAGATGAGCAGCCGGAGAGTAAAGGAACTCAGTGGTGTACCTGGGATACTCTGTCTCCTGGCGGTCAGGGAATTGTCTGTCCCTTGTGAGTCTTTGTTCCCTTTAGAGTAAGGGCCATCATCTGGAAGGAAGGGGCAGAAAACAGGGCTATTATAGGGGCTGTGTCTCAAATCACACCCTATTCCCTATGTAGTGCACTGCTGTTGACCAGAGACACAACCTAGTCTATTCCAAATGTAGTGCACTGCTGTTGACCATAGCCCAACATATCCAATTCAAAATGCAGTGCACTACTTTCGACTGGAGTCCCATCCTAATCCCGAGGTAGTGCACTACTTTTGACCGGAGTCCCATCCTATTCCTGAGGTAGTGCACTACTTTTGACTGGAGTTCATCCTATTCCTGATGTAGTGCCCTACTTTTTAGCCCATCCTGGACTGCACTATAATGTAGTGCACTACATGAGATATAGCGTGCTATTTGAGACGCAGACGTAGAGTAGCAGGCCATCTACTGGCCCACTAGACTAGATGGTGGTGACATGAGATAGATGACCAGATGGTGGATGGCACTGCACTATAGGTGTTGCTATTTCAACATGCTTGGGGTGAGAAATTGGGTTTATGGTATTATGATATTGCGGTAATGTATCTTGTTGCCAGTGTGGTTGCTGTTTCACATATTGGAAGTCTCCAGGATACCCAAATGCAAATCAACATGTGAGATGTTTGGAGAAATTAGTCACATTCCGAGAGAAAAATTAACACATTTAAAATCCAACTAACAAACAGTAAATTAGAAACATCTGAAATGAAATATTCCATATCGAATTTGTCATTTATGCATAAAAACCTATTTTGACCAGATAGATTTTTCTCATTTGGATGCATTTTCAGACACTACTCTTTTCAGATTATTTCTCAGACACTACTTTCTTCAGATTAATCCTCCGACACTACTCTCTTCAGATTAAATCTCCGACACTACTCTCTTCAGATTACACCTCCGACACTACTCTCTTCAGATTAATCCTCCGACACTACTCTCTTCAGATTAAACCTCTGACACTACTCTCTTCAGATTAATTCTCCAACACTACTCTCTTCAGATTAAACCTCAGACACTACTCTTTTCAGATTAAACCTCCGACACTACTCTCTTCAGATTAATTCTCTGATACTACTCTCTTCAGATTAAACCTCAGACTGAACCTACGACACTACTCTCTTCAGATTAAACCTCCGACACTACTCTCTTCAGATTAATCCTCAGACATTACACTTTTCAGATTAACCTCAGACACTACTCTCTTCAAATAACCTCAGATAACCCAGACACTACTCTCTTCAGATTAAACCTCCGACACTACTCTCTTCAGATTAATCTCAGACATACTCTCTTCAGATTAACCTCTGACACTACTCTCTTCAGATTAATCCTCTGACACTACTCTCTTCAGATTAAACCTCAGACACTACTCTCTTCAGAATAAACCTCAGACACTACTCTCTTCAGATTAAACCGCCGACACTACTCTCTTCAGATTAAACCTCAGACACTACTCTCTTCAGAATAAACCTCCGACACTACTCTCTTCAGATTAAACCTCAGACACTACTCTCTTCAGATTAAACCTCCGACACTACTCTCTTCAGATTAAACCTCCGACACTACTCTTTCAGATTAAACCTCAGACACTATTCTCTTCAGATTAATTCTCCAACACTACTCTCTTCAGATTAAACCGCCGACACTACTCTCTTCAGATTAAACCTCAGACTGAACCTACGACACTACTCTCTTCAGATAAACCTCCGACACTACTCTCTTCAGATTAAACCTCAGACGAACCTATACTCTCTTCAGATTAAACGCCGACACTACTCTCTTCAGATTAACCTCCCAAAACTACTCTCTTCAGATTAAACCTCCGACACTACTCTCTTCAGATTAATCCTCGACACTACTCTCTTCAGATATCTACACTTCTCCTTCAGATTAAACCTCGACACTACTCTCTTCAGATTAATCCTCTAACACTACTCTCTTCAGATTAAACCTCACACTACTCTCTTTAGATTAATCGTCTGACACTACTCTCTTCAGATTAAACCTCAGACACGAATCTTCAGATTAAACCTCACACTACTCTCTTCAGATTAAACCTCTGACACTACTCTCTTCAGATTAAACCTCCGAATACTCTCTTCAGATTAAACCTCAGACACTACTCTCTTCAGATTAATCCTCTGACACTACTCTCTTCAGATTAACCTAGACACTACTCTCTTCAGATTAATCCTCAGACACTACTCTCTTCAGATTAAACCTCAGACACTACTCTCTTCAGATTAAACCTCTGACACTACTCTCTTCAGATTAATCCTCAGACACTACTCTCTTCAGATAACCTCGACACTTCTCTCTTCAGATTCAACCTCGACACTACTCTCTTAGATTAATCCGTCAGACACTACTCTCTTAGATTAATCAGACACACTCTCTGTCAATTAAACCTACACTACTCTCTTCAGATTAACCTCCGACACTACTCTCTTCAGATTAATTCTCAACACTACTCTCTTCAGATTAACCTACGACACTACTCTCTTCAGATTAACCTCAGACACTCTCTCTTCAGTTGAAACCTCGACATTCTCTCTCAGATTAATCCTCAGACATCTCTGTTCGAGTGAAGTGCTACTGACACTACTCTTCAGATTAACTCAGCACATTCATTACATTAACTCCGACATACTTCTTTCATTAATCTCTGACACATCCTTAGATAATCCTCTGCTAGGCCTTCTCAATTAACTCAGCTGATTTTCAGTTTTTCCCTACTCTCAGATTAGTCCCTGACACACCCAGAAACCTCTACCACTACCTCTTCAGATTACTCCGAACACCCTCGTTTGTCACATCTCTCCAGCTGTTTAGTGTTCTGAGTGAAGTGCTACATAGACATTTTGTGAGTGTGAGAAGAGGATTCTTATACTGTATGCCCAGTCTTCATTCCTTGTTTTATGATTAACTAATACCGTGCTGCTGTGGGGTGCAAGCAAATGTCGTGGTTTTCTGGTTCTTTGCGTACCTCGGCTATTATGTTTCCTACGCCACAGTGCCCACACAAAACACTTAAGTACAACGACCCCTGTAATCACCAAATTGACCTGTCTAGTCGTCACAGTAGGGGGAAGAGTGTCTTGTGTGTCCCGTTAGTTAGCATGTGGTTATTGATGTGGGAGAGTGAGGTTTACAGGTGGTTTGTGCAGTAGTGCAGTGTACCAGGGGTTTGTTCTGCGCGTGTGCCTCCATTAACACAGACAGACGACTCTAATCACTTCAATTGTGCTAGCGTCACCTGTTTGAGCAGTGTGTGTGTGTGTGTGTGTTTACCAGTGGGTTGTGTGTGTGTGTGTGTGTGTGTTTACCAGTGGGTTGTGTGCGTGTGTGTGTTTACCAGTGGGTTTGTGTGTGTGTGTGTGTGTGTGTTTACCAGTGGGTTGTGTGTTGTGTGTGTGTGTGTTTACCAGTGGGTTGTGTGCGTGTGTGTGTGTGTGTGTGTGTGTGTCTGTGTGCTGCAGTGGAGGCTGGTGGGAGGAGCTATAGGAGGATGGGCTCATTGTAATGGCTGTAATGGAAGTTATGGAACTGAGTCAAGTATGTGGTTTCCATGGTTTCCATATGTTTGATGTATTTGACTCCGTTCCATTTATTCCATTCCAGCCATTAACATGAGCCCGTCCTCCTATAGCGCCTCCCACCAGCCTCCTCTGGAGTGCTGGGAGCTACACTTGTTTCAGCAGTACGTGTTCCTATTGACCACTCCAGCACCAGAGCACCTGCCTGTGCATACGTATGTCCTGCGTCCCAAATGGCACCCTATTCCCTATTTAGTGCACTTCTTTTGACCAGGGTCCCATAGAGCTCTGGTCAAAAGTAGTGCACTATATAGGGAATAGGGTGCCATTTGGGACATTTTCCTGTATGTCTGGGTAGGAAGTAGAAATAAAAAAACAGCCATGTCGGGAGACGTGACAAGAGTAGGGCTGTCCCCCGACTAAATAAAATATTGGTCGACAGAGAGTCATCTGTTCTTTGGACCACTCCATTGGTCGACATATATAAAACGTGTATTTTTCCATATATAGACGCACCCTTTGTTCTAATATAATCAACTATACGTAGGCTACTTTGTCTGATGCTTTAAGCACTGCGATTAAAAATGAAGACTCACAAATTACTAAAGAGGGAGCCAGAGATCAAGATAGCCTAACCAGAAGAAAGAAAACTGTTTCCGACCCCCCTCCTCTCGCTGCCCGCTGCTGCTTGCCTTCACAGATTCTAACGTTACGCTCCTCAAGTTGCCTGTAATAGGCTACACCAGCGGTCGGCAACCTTTTCCATTTGGAGTGCCAAGTTACCGGACCATTTCTACTGATCTGCGCGCCAGTTATGATGTTCATATGCACATTTTTGTGGAACAGTTTAATTTCATTTATAATAAAAGTCTTCATATCTCAAAATCAATGTCAAGTGGTTAATCAAAATTTCTATCTAAATGAAAATGATACAAATCTAAAAGTAACTTCTATTGCCATTGCCAATATGTAAAAATAGCCTACATAAAGACAGCAAATAAAAGCATTGCAACCCGCAGGTAGAAAAGATCCTGATAAAAAATAAATATCCTATAAATCACATTGGCTATGCATGGCCTGTCTGCAAAGAACTTGAAACATTGTATCAACTATTAACTTGGGTCTCGCCTGAAGCTTGCACGAGCAAACAAGCAACCTTGTATAAATGATTCTGGGCCCTCAGAGTTTCAGGCACCAGTGAGCTCTGGACAGACAGACACAGCTGTAGGCTATATTTGCAAGGGATAAGAAGTAATCAGGTAGGCCTATTTTATGACGTTTCCACCAGATCAGAGCATGACATTATTTTTCCTCTTTCATGCTGAGTGGTTATCGAAAGGGAAAGAGCTGGAAAGAGTTTTCAAATAGGCTACGTTGAGGAACTTTTGTCCTTCTCAACGGATATAAAAACAGACTTCGTTTACTTGCTTTTTGAGGCAAAGCAAAAATTACTTTCAGAAGCTCCACAGTGATGGTGAGTTAAGACAATCAGAAATAGTATCAGAACCCCAAATGGGTACATTTATAGGCCTACATTTACAGGCAGGACAGGTAGCCTAGGCCTACTTCTATGTATAATCAGGTGCGTGTCCTTACACAAGATTGACAGGAGCGCTCCAAACAAAAGACAATGAATGAATTGACAACTCGTAAATGGAATGAAATTAACCAAAGCTTTTTTTCTCACAAGTGTAGCCTAGGTTGTGCGCTCTGCAAACAACGTGTCCACTCCTACAATGACAACGGTAAGACTGTAATAATAATATATTGAATGCATGAAGAGAAATTACCGTAACCATACAAACAGTGTAGATGATGAATGATGGTAATTAACAGTAAATGTACTGCTGGTGATACTGGTGTGCATCCGCAATGGATTAGTCCGCTCAGACAGGCCTGAATCAGACAGGTGTCTGGATTAGTACACTCAGACAGGCCTGAATCAGACAGGTGTCTGGATTAGTCCACTCAGACAGGCCTGAATCAGACAGGTGTCTGGATTAGTCCACTCAGACAGGCCTGAATCAGACTGGTGTCTGGATTAGTCCACTCAGACAGGCCTGAATCAGACAGGTGTCTGGATTAGTCCGCTCAGACAGGCCTGAATCAGACAGGTGTCTGGATTAGTCCACTCAGACAGGCCTGAATCAGACAGGTGTCTGGATTAGTACACTCAGACAGGCCTGAATCAGACAGGTGTCTGGATTAGTCCACTCAGACAGGCCTGAATCAGACAGGTGTCTGGATTAGTCCACTCAGACAGGCCTGAATCAGACAGGTGTCTGAATTAGCCCACTCAGACAGGTCTGAATCAGACAGGTGTCTGGATTAGTCCACTCAGACAGGCCTGAATCAGACAGGTGTCTGGATTAGTACACTCAGACAGGCCTGAATCAGACTGGTGTCTGGATTAGTCCACTCAGACAGGCCTGAATCAGACAGGTGTCTGGATTAGTCCACTCAGACAGGCCTGAATTAGACAGGTGTCTGGATTAGTCCACTCAGACAGGCCTGAATCAGACAGGTGTCTGGATTAGTCCACTCAGACCTGAATCAGACAGGTGTCTGGATTAGTCCACTCAGACAGGCCTGAATCAGACAGGTGTCTGGATTAGTCCACTCAGACAGGCCTGAATCAGACAGGTGTCTGGATTAGTCCACTCAGACAGGCCTGAATCAGACAGGTGTCTGGATTAGTACACTCAGACAGGCCTGAATCAGACAGGTGTCTGGATTAGTACACTCAGACAGGCCTGAATCAGACTGGTGTCTGGATTAGTCCACTCAGACAGGCCTGAATCAGACAGGTGTCTGGATTAGTCCGCTCAGACAGGCCTGAATCAGACAGGTGTCTGGATTAGTCCACTCAGACAGGCCTGAATCAGACAGGTGTCTGGATTAGTACACTCAGACAGGCCTGAATCAGACAGGTGTCTGGATTAGTCCACTCAGACAGGCCTGAATCAGACAGGTGTCTGGATTAGTCCACTCAGACAGGCCTGAATCAGACAGGTGTCTGAATTAGCCCACTCAGACAGGTCTGAATCAGACAGGTGTCTGGATTAGTCCACTCAGACAGGCCTGAATCAGACAGGTGTCTGGATTAGTCCACTCAGACAGACCTGAATCAGACAGGTGTCTGGATTAGTCCACGCAGACAGGCCTGAATCAGACAGGTGTCTGGATTAGTCCACTCAGACAGGCCTGAATCAGACAGGTGTCTGGATTAGTCCACTCAGACAGGCCTAAATCAGACAGGTGTCTGGATTAGTCCACTCAGACAGGCCTGAATCAGACAGGTGTCTGGATTAGTCCACTCAGACAGGTCTGAATCAGACAGGTGTCTGGATTAGTCCACGCAGACAGGCCTGAATCAGACAGGTGTCTGGATTAGTCCACTCAGACAGGCCTGAATCAGACAGGTGTCTGGATTAGTCCACTCAGACCGGCCTGAATCAGACAGGTGTCTGGATTAGTCCACTCAGACAGGCCTGAATCAGACAGGTGTCTGGATTAGTCCACTCAGACAGGCCTGAATCAGACAGGTGTCTGGATTAGTCCACGCAGACAGGCCTGAATCAGACAGGTGTCTGGATTAGTCCACTCAGACAGGCCTGAATCAGACAGGTGTCTGGATTAGTCCACTCAGACCGGCCTGAATCAGACAGGTGTCTGTATTAGTCCACTCAGACAGGCCTGAATCAGACAGGTGTCTGGATTAGTCCACTCAGACAGGCCTGAATCAGACAGGTGTCTGGATTAGTCCACTCAGACAGGCCTGAATCAGACAGGTGTCTGGATTAGTCCACTCAGACAGGCCTGAATCAGACAGGTGTCTGGATTAGTACACTCAGACAGGCCTGAATCAGACAGGTGTCTGGATTAGTCCACTCAGACAGGCCTGAATCAGACAGGCGTCTGGATTAGTCCACTCAGACAGGCCTGAATCAGACAGGTGTCTGGATTAGTCCACTCAGACAGACCTGAATCAGACAGGTGTCTGGATTAGTCCACTCAGACCGGCCTGAATCAGACAGGTGTCTGGATTAGTACACTCAGACAGGCCTGAATCAGACTGGTGTCTGGATTAGTCCACTCAGACAGGCCTGAATCAGACAGGTGTCTGGATTAGTCCACTCAGACAGGCCTGAATCAGACAGGTGTCTGGATTAGTCCACTCAGACCGGCCTGAATCAGACAGGTGTCTGGATTAGTACACTCAGACAGGCCTGAATCAGACAGGTGTCTGGATTAGTCCACTCAGACAGGCCTGAATCAGAAAGGTGTCTGGATTAGTACACTCAGACAGGCCTGAATCAGACAGGTGTCTGGATTAGTCCACTCAGACAGGCCTGAATCAGACAGGCGTCTGGATTAGTCCACTCAGACAGGCCTGAATCAGACAGGTGTCTGGATTAGTCCACTCAGACAGGCCTGAATCAGACAGGTGTCTGGATTAGTCCACTCAGACAGGCCTGAATCAGACAGGTGTCTGGATTAGTCCACTCAGACAGGCCTGAATCAGACAGGTGTCTGGATTAGTCCACGCAGACAGGCCTGAATCAGACAGGTGTCTGGATTAGTCCACTCAGACAGGCCTGAATCAGACAGGTGTCTGGATTAGTCCACTCAGACCGGCCTGAATCAGACAGGTGTCTGGATTAGTCCACTCAGACAGAACTGAATCAGACAGGTGTCTGGATTAGTCCACTCAGACAGGCCTGAATCAGACAGGTGTCTGGATTAGTCCACTCAGACAGGCCTGAATCAGACAGGTGTCTGGATTAGTCCACTCAGACAGGCCTGAATCAGACAGGTGTCTGGATTAGTACACTCAGACAGGCCTGAATCAGACAGGTGTCTGGATTAGTCCACTCAGACAGGCCTGAATCAGACAGGCGTCTGGATTAGTCCACTCAGACAGGCCTGAATCAGACAGGTGTCTGGATTAGTCCACTCAGACAGGCCTGAATCAGACAGGTGTCTGGATTAGTCCACTCAGACCGGCCTGAATCAGACAGGTGTCTGGATTAGTCCACTCAGACAGGCCTGAATCAGACAGGTGTCTGGATTAGTCCACTCAGACAGGCCTGAATCAGACAGGTGTCTGGATTCGTCCGCTCAGACAGACCTGAATCAGACAGGTGTCTGGATTAGTCCACTCAGACCTGAATCAGACAGGTGTCTGGATTAGTCCACTCAGACAACCTGAATCAGACAGGTGTCTGGAATAGTCCACTCAGACAGGTCTGAATCAGACAGGTGTCTGGATTAGTCCACTCAGACAGGCCTGAATCAGACAGGTGTCTGGATTAGTCCACTCAGACAGGCCTGAATCAGACAGGTGTCTGGATTAGTCCACTCAGACCTGAATCAGACAGGTGTCTGGATTAGTCCACTCAGACAGGCCTGAATCAGACAGGTGTCTGGATTAGTCCACTCAGACAGGCCTGAATCAGACAGGTGTCTGGATTAGTCCACTCAGACAGGCCTGAATCAGACAGGTGTCTGGATTAGTACGATCAGACAGGCCTGAATCAGACAGGTGTCTGGATTAGTCCGCTCAGACAGGCCTAAATCAGACAGGTGTCTGGATTAGTCCGCTCAGACAGGCATGAATCAGACAGGTGTCTGGATTAGTACGCTCAGACAGGCCTGAATCAGACAGGTGTCTGGATTAGTCCACTCAGACAGGCCTGAATCAGACAGGTGTCTGGATTAGTCCGCTCAGACAGGCCTGAATCAGACAGGTGTCTGGATTAGTCCACTCAGACAGGCCTGAATCAGACAGGTGTCTGGATTAGTCCACTCAGACAGGCCTGAATCAGACAGGTGTCTGGATTAGTCCACTCAGACAGGCCTGAATCAGACAGGTGTCTGGATTAGTCCACTCAGACAGGCCTGAATCAGACAGGTGTCTGGATTAGTCCACTCAGACAGGCCTGAATCAGACAGGTGTCTGGATTAGTCCACTCAGACAGGCCTGAATCAGACAGGTGTCTGGATTAGTCCACTCAGACAGGCCTGAATCAGACAGGTGTCTGGATTAGTCTGCTCAGACAGGCCTAAATCAGACAGGTGTCTGGATTAGTCCACTCAGACAGGCCTGAATCAGACAGGTGTCTGGATTAGTACACTCAGACAGGCCTGAATCAGACAGGTGTCTGGATTAGTACACTCAGACAGGCCTGAATCAGACAGGTGTCTGGATTAGTCCACTCAGACAGACCTGAATCAGACAGGTGTCTGGATTAGTCCACTCAGACAGGCCTGAATCAGACAGGTGTCTCGTGTGCCTTAAATTATTTTTTATATATTTGCCACTGCTCGACTAAAACAATCTTGGTTGACCAACAGCCTATCGACCAAACATTCGACCGGTCGACTAAATGGGGTCATCCCTAGGCAAGAGTAATCTGTGTGACCTCAGGCTGGGAGGGCATCAGAGTCGGTGTCAACAGATCAACCCATCTACAGTATATTAATACACTACACACTACATTTACATTTACATTTTAGTCATTTAGCAGACGCTCTTATCCAGAGCGACTTACAGGAGCAATTAGGGTTAAGTGCCTTGCTCAAGGGCACATTTACGTCATTTAGCAGACGCTCTTATCCAGAGCGACTTACAAATTGGTGCATTCACCCTATAGCCAGTGGGATAACCACTTTACAATATATATATATATATATACTTTTTTTGGGGGGGTGGGGTAAGGGGGGGTAGAAGGATTACTTTATCCTATCCCAGGTATTCCTTAAAGAGGTGGGGTTTCAAATGTCTCCGGAAGGTGATGAGTGACTCCGCTGTCCTGGCGTCGTGAGGGAGCTTGTTCCACCATTGGGGTGCCAGAGCAGCGAACAGTTTTGACTGGGCTGAGCGGGAACTATGCTTCCGCAGAGGAAGGGGAGCCAGCAGGCCAGAGGTGGATGAACGCAATGCCCTCGTTTGGGTGTAGGGACTGATCAGAGCCTGAAGGTACGGAGGTGCCGTTCCCCTCACTGCTCCATAGGCAAGCACCATGGTCTTGTAACAGATGCGAGCTTCAACTGGAAGCCAGTGGAGTGTGCGGAGGAGGGGGGTGACGTGAGAGAACTTGGGAAGGTTGAACACCAGACGGGCTGCGGCATTCTGGATGAGTTGTAGGGGTTTAATGGCACAGGCAGGGAGCCCAGCCAACAGTGAGTTGCAGTAATCCAGACGGGAGATGACAAGTGCCTGGATTAGGACCTGTGCCGCTTCCTGTGTAAGGCAGGGTCGTACTCTCCGAATGTTGTAGAGCATGAACCTGCAGGATCGGGTCACCGCCTTGATGTTAGCGGAGAACGACAGGGTGTTGTCCAGGGTCACGCCAAGGCTCTTCGCACTCTGGGAGGAGGACACAACGGAGTTGTCAACCGTGATGGCGAGATCATGGAACGGGCAGTCCTTCCCCGGGAGGAAGAGCAGCTCCGTCTTGCCAGGGTTCAGCTTGAGGTGGTGATCCGTCATCCATACTGATATGTCTGCCAGACATGCAGAGATGCGATTCGCCACTACTCTCTCCCTGCATCTGTCTGCCCTCTCTGTTGCTGCTGACCCAGTTGTCTCTACACCACAGGTGGCTGCTGAGGGGAGGACGGCTCTTAACAATGTCCGGAACGGTGCAACTGGAAACCATGTGTTTGATGTATTTGATACCATTCCACTTATCCCACTCCAGTCATTAACACGAGCCCGACCTCCCCAATTAAAGTGCCCCCACCCTCCTGTGATCTACACAAATAATGGGAATAAAGTATAGTAATTGTAAATCACCAGTTGAGATTTATTAAGTTTTACCTCAGAACACAAGAGCCAACCAGAAGAGTTAGTCAACAAAAAAAGCTCCTCTTTCCTCTCCTCTCCTCTCCTCTCTTCTCTTCTCCCCTCCCCTCCCCTCCCTCCCCTCCCCTCCCCTCCCCTCCCCTCCTCTCCTCTCTCCTCTTCCCTCCCTCCTCTCCTGTCCTGTCCTCTCTCCTCTTCTCTCCTCTCCTCTCCTCTCCTCTCCTCTCCTCTCCTCTCCTCTCCTCTCCTCTCCTCTCCTCTCCTCTCCTCTCCTCTCCTCTCCTCTCCTCTCCTCTCCTCTCCTCTCCTCTCCCTCTCCTCTCCTCTCAACCTCTCTCTCCTCTCCTCTCCTCTCCTCTCCTCTCCTCTCCTCTCCTCCTCTCCTGTCCTCTCTCCTCCTCTCCTTACTCCTCTCCTCTCCAAAATCTCCTCTCCTCTTCTTAAGTCCCCTCTCCTCCTCTCCTCATGTCCAATCTCTTCCTCTCCTCTCCTCTCCTCTCCTCTCCTCTCCTCTCCTCTCCTCTCCTCTCCTCTCCTCTCCTCTCCTCTCCTCTCCTCTCCTCTCCTCTCCTCTCCTCTCCTCTCCTCTCCTCTCCCTCCAAGCCCCTCAGCCGTATCAGCCTCTGCATGCTGTGATGAAGCACTCTACTTTGCACAGCTATAATCCAGATGCCGGAGGGCTTTAAAATCTTCCTAGTCACCTATCAAAGGAGAGGATATAGCCGTGACGCTAGACTAGCTACCTAACTTTGGAAGCTCAGTCATCAGTTTTTTTTTATGCTCGTCTTAACGTCATCGTTTCCCAAAAATCAGCTCACAAGCTCACAAAATCAGCTCACAAAATCAGCTTACAAGCATCAAAGTGGGTTACACATGGTAGGAGATGGAGCGCCGACATACTGCACTATGGAAATACATACTGCACTGTGGACTGACATACTGCACTGTGGAATAGTAAAACTATAATCACTGACCGTTCCCAAACCAATTTGAGAATAAGGTAAAATGTTGGCTTGGTTAAAAAAAAAACATATGTTGGGGGAAAATTATAATTGCTTGAAGTACCTTTTCAGTTACTTTCCTAACTAAACGTTGACAAAATGAATTTGGAAAAAATACACACGAGCAAAGTAGCAAAGCAACAATCCAAGTCGAATATTCACATCCAATCTGTGTAAGAACAGCTGGGAGAGAAAACAGCTTGTCTCATGTTCCCATACAACTCTATGCACAAGGACGACTTTTAACCATTTACACTGAAACTTTGACAAAAACACATTTACTTGAAGAACAGTGCAGTTTGTGTGTGTGTGTGTGTGTGATTCTGGGAACACATTC
Source organism: Coregonus sp. 'balchen' (assembly GCA_902810595.1). NCBI lineage: Eukaryota > Metazoa > Chordata > Actinopteri > Salmoniformes > Salmonidae > Coregonus > Coregonus sp. 'balchen'. Next base: position 5,926,978 of record LR778262.1, read on the forward strand.
AGGTATTAATTAGCAGTCATCATACACACAGGGAGACAGACAATGGCAGAGTTGGCAGGGAGCACGGCTGCAGGTCCACCTCTACCCACAGAGACTAAATACACCTCCAAACCTGACAAACCACACAGGCACAAGCAAAAACATACACACTAACATACATAACACTACCATACGTAACATTAACATTAGAGTAGAGTAGAGTCTATATTCCGCTGAGCTAAAGACAGACACATACTGTTGTTTGGGGCATGCTTGTTCCACAGCATCACGTCTCTCTAAACTGATGCTCTCCTCTGGTGAGATTGAGGGATGAGAGGGAGAGAGAGATATGAGACAGAGGCATGTGAGTGGGTGTGCACTCACATACGCACTCGGCACGGTATGATGGAAGTGACCGAAGTTTGGCTGGACGTTTTTTCCCTCCACAGCAGTGTCAACATGGATTACTGTCTGTATCATAGCAGCTCTGTGTGTGTGTGTGTGTGTGTGTGTGTGTGTGTGTGTGTGTGAGAGAGAGAGAGAGAGAGATACGTTGCTGCTTCACTAACTGAGGAACTCACTGAGGAATAGTGTTTATACAACAGCTATCCTAGCAATTTATCATCTTACTCTGTTCAGCCTCTCTCTTGGGGATATAATGGCCATAGGAGGATTGTAGAGGTAAATATATCCTATAACCCCCAGGGTCTCTGGTATTATTGCTTAGTTAAACACAGTAACACATATTTCAGAACCCTTCATAGCCATTCACTATACAATTCCTGTGTTAAACTCTTGCTACCCTCTGGTCTGTCTGTCTGTCTTGATTGCTCCGGGTCGGGATTAATGTTCTAGGTGCCTGGGGCTCCAGGATGGGGTAAAACATTCCTGGTGCCCTGGGGGTATGAGGGGGTGCCAGGGGGTGCCACCATGTTTCATGGTTTGTTTACACAGCAGCCGTCATAACCTGCAAACAAGACGTAACACAGGTGGAGGATGAACCCACTCTGAACTGCTACTACGTTTCCCATGGAGCCATTCTAATGGCTCAGACCACATGTAACTCCACCAGCCCAGGGCCTCCACATCCGGCTTCTACACAATTGGCCCAGCGTCGTCCAGGGTAGGGGAGGGAATGGCCGGCAGGGATGTAGCTCAGTTGGTAGAGCATGGCGTTTGCAACGCCAGGGTTGTGGGTTCGATTCCCACGGGGGGCCAGTATGAAAAATAAATAAAAAATGCATGCACTCACTAACTGTAAGTCGCTCTGGATAAGAGCGTCTGCTAAATGACTTAAATGTAAATGTAAAAATGACTGATTTCCATATTTGAACTGTAACTCAGTAAAATATTTGAAATTGTTGCATGTTGTGTTTATATTTTTGTTCAGTATAATTTCACACATATAACAACAGATTAAATAAATGAAGTAAAGCTTTCTGTTTCATAGTTGTAGCAAATGCACACCACAAAGACAATGTATTGAACACTTGAATGTGGGTGTTTTTAGTGTGTTTTCGTTTAAAAGCAGTAACATAAACGAATGAAAATGCTATTGTGTTATTTGAAAAAAGTATTATAATGTTACCTTCATAAACACAAACAACATGTTATTATTTTAGCGATAGTATATTATGACATGTATTAATTCCACTGTCAGCATGTTGCATTCAGAATGCCTTCTCATTTAGATGGTAGGGGGGTCCCTCGAGGCCCTGGGGTTTTAGTGTTCAGTGTCATTCTACTCCATCTCTTCTGGAGTTACGAAACTGAGAACGCAAGCTGATATAAACAGTCAAGCAGTTATTAAGCCAGTGGAAGACAGAATTAATGCACTGTACGCCTACTGTGTACAATACAATAAAGATTAGAGTAGAGTCTATATTACTATACAATAAATATTAGAGTCTATATTACAATACAATAAAGAGTAGAGTAGAGTCTATATTACTATACAATAAAGATTAGAGTATAGTCTTTATTACAATACAATAAAGCAACTTCATTGCCCACTCCATTGTACAACGGAAATTAGTATTTTGTGCCGTCACATGATCCAACTTAGGGGACACCAGACTAACGTACCAGAGCTGGAAGCAGCACAGCATCAGGTTCAGTCATAAGGCAGTGCCCCCGGAGCAGGTCAGGGGTTAAATCCCTAACAGGTTAAGGCTTAAGTGCTCTGGCTCCAGGCTACACGTTACTGTGAGTGGGCTATTAACGGTCTACCTATGGCACACTGTATCTGGAGGACACTGTTTCTCCACTTCTCAGGATTTCGTCTCAAGTGTCTTGGCTCGTGGCCAGACTCCACACGCCAGTAGTGTCTACCTATGGCCCGGGATCAACAAACTATGGTTCAGCCTAGTTCAGCCTGTATATCGAGACTAGCGGTCTAGAACTGAGTGAATCCCTGTTAGCTATAGCTAACTTCTTCAGGGACCAGTCAGCAACAACCCAGGGACCATTGCCGGCCCACAGACCAGGGGTTGAACACTCACCCGTTGAACACAACTGTTTGTTTTATCCTGTTACACTCAAAAAGCCCAAATGACAAACAGATGTGTACCATAGTCTCAACATGAACCAAGACGGTTTCATCAATCAAATGCATTTTATAAAGGTTTTCTTACATCGGCAGTGGTTGAAGACTTGAACGCCAATAACAACCCATTCAGTTCGATTGGCTGAGTAATGTTTGTAAACCAATCTGAAGCTTTTCTTTTTCAACTAAGCTTATATTGAGTCCTACACAGGTGCTATCAATGCAATGAGTTTTAACAATATCCCCATGATTCTTCTTGCAATTCCAAAGAAACATTTCACTTGATGGCAACAACCTGCTTAAGCACATTTACTGTTGATGACTGCATTTCACTGACAGACCAATACAGGACAACATGGTGGTAACAGAAGGAGTATGGAATGAATCTCAATTTTCAGAGAGGCAGCATGGTTAAGAACAATATCAGTCTAATTCTTTAGGATTTCCTCCTCCAAAGCTTCTCTATTCATCTCTTATCTGATGTGAATCCACAACAAGGATAGCTATTGCAATCACACAAACACCCCCCACCCCCACATGTGCACCCCCTACACACACCCCCCCCCCCCCCCCCCCCCCCCCCCATCCCCCCCCCCCACACACACCCCCACACACACACTCAACCACTACAATCAGTTATCACACGGCTGCTGCGATTTACTGGTGCAAAATGCCTTATTATGTATATTATGATAAGAAGAAAGCCTCTGCAGGCGTTATAATGACCTGTTGTCTACTCCACTCTAGAATAACATGTTAGAAACAAGCATCTGGGGGATAAAAGCTGTAATTTGTTTAATGACTACTTGGTATTACTTGTAAAGACGCTGCCTGGGCTGTATCGAGCTATATGGAAGTTTCGATTTGTCATAGACATAGAGAATAAGAGAGGCGGCCCCCTCTGGCCCTAAACCTGCCTCTCTCCGTCTCCACCTAATGCTAGGACACCACTAAGATGGCCCATTGTTTAAGAAAATGAGTAGTGAGATTGGTCATAGACATAGAGAACGAAGGAGAATGACAGAGAGAGGACGACTCTGGCCCTATAAAGGCGTCCGCATGCTTCCCAGCCGAAACAGTTCGGAAGAGTTCGTGCATATATTATGACGACATTTTGTGACGTTTTTGTTCATTTTGGACTTTGGTAAGGATTTTTTTTTTCTTGAAGCAAGCTGAAGTTGGTTTGCTGAAGTCTACGCCCCTTTCGTTGGTGATTGGTCAACAGTAGGGATTGTAATTAATGACAGATTTCTTGAGTTGAGGAAGTGTATGCTGGCTACAGTGTCTCAAAATGGACAAACAGTACTATTGCCACTTTTTTCTCGTTTTTGAAGCAAAGGTCTTTTAAGGGGAGTATGCGAGCAACACTCTTTCGGTTCGCTTAGTCGACTTCGGCTAGCCGCCAGCCAAACTGAAGCTGATGCCTTAATCTTCTGTCTCTCTCCATGGGGGTTTGTGGGCAACAACTGGAAACCAGACCAACAATACATAAATGAACCAGTTAAGTGTGTTGATTGAACGTCTTTCTTCTTAAGTAGTTAGAGGTCGTAAGAACAGTTTGTCACGATCAAAGAACCGTTGATAACAGGTCAAACGTTTGCCCTCAGAATATTCATGCGAGGAAAATGACATGAATGACAACGGATGGCTGAATAACAGTTTTTTCCATTATAGTCAACTCATTACCGCATCGAAATCTTAATTTATATGTCCATCAAACGGGAAAATGTCATAACTTGGTCACCTTGCAGGAGGTCTTCTGCTGTTCATTCCACACTATGAGCCAACACAGCCTGAAGAAACCTATAAAACCCTTTCTTCCATGGACAAACCCAACTGTTCTCCACTACTCTGCATCAAATTACAACCTATTCCCTATCCTATTCCCTATCCTATTCCCTATCCTATTCCCTATCCTATTCCCTATCCTATTCCCTATCCTATTCCCTATCCAGTGCATTACATGATTAGGGTTGCAAAACTCCAGGAACTTTCAATTAATGTCCTCGTTTTTTCCAGAAATCCTGGTTTGGAGGATTCCGGATTTCCTGCTTATTTCCTCCCGAGTCTGGGAATCCTCCAACCTGGATTTTCTGGAAAACGAGGACATTTATTGATTTTGCAACCCTATACATGTTTGACCAAAGCCGTATGTGGCTGCACTGTGTTGCTATGGTCAAAAGGGGTGCGCTCCTATACAGGACATATGATCTATGAGCCTCTGTCTGCCTGTGTGATGACAGACTGAAGCTAACAAGCTGAGCATTATTACTAATCACATTCCCTCCCCCCATCTCACCTCCTCTCACCCCTCTACTCCTCCCCTCTTCTCCCCATCTCACCCCCTCTTATCTCCCCCCCCCCCCCCCTCCTCTCCCCGTACTCCTCCTCTCCCCGTACTCCTCCTCTCCCCATACTCCTCCCCTCCCCATACTCCTCCTCTCCCCATACTCCTCCCCCCCTCTCCCCATACTCCTCCTCTCCCCATACTCCTCCTCTCCCCGTACTCCTCCTCTCCCCATACTCCTCTCCCCATACTCCTCCTCTCCCCGTACTCCTCCTCTCCCCATACTCCTCCTCTCCCCATACTCATACTCCTCCTCTCCCCATACTCCTCCTCTCCCCATACTCCTCCTCTCCCCGTACTCCTCCTCTCCCCCATACTCCTCCTCTCCCCTGCTCTTCACTCCTCTCCTCTCCTCCTCTCCCCATCTCCCCCATCTCTCACCTCCACTCCTCTCCCCTCCTCACCCCCTCTCTCCTCCTCTCTCCTCACCTCCCCTCCTCATCTCCCCCCGCTTTCCTCCTCTCCCCCATCTCACCCCCTCACCAATCTCAACCCCCTTATCCCCTCCCCCCTCCTCTCCCTTCCCCACTCCTCCTCCCATCTCCACTGCTCTCTCCATCTCACCCTTCCCCACTCCTCCTCCCATCTCCACTGCTCTCTCCATCTCACCCCCTTCATTCCCTCTCCACTCTCCCCCTTCGCCCTACTCTCATCCCCCTCTCCTCTCCCCTCTCTGCCCTCCTCAACCGCTACTCCCTAGCTGCTATCTCTCCCCCTCCTCTCTCTTCCTCAACGCAATCTCACGCACCCTCTCCATACCCCTCCTCGGCCCCTCCATCCCACTCCGCTCACCCTCCCGACGCTCCGCATCTCTCCAGCTCCCCATTTCTTCCTCTTCTGTTTTTTCTCCCCCCTCCCATCCCCGAATCTCCACTTCCCTCCCCCTTCATCCTCAGCTCTCCTCCTCTAGCCCGCTCTACTTCTCTTCTCCTCTCTCTTCCCCCCCTCAACTCTCCCCCATCTCACCCCCCTCTCCCCTCCCTTTCTCCCCTCTCCCCTGCCCCCTCATCTCCACTCCTCTCCCTCCTCTCTCCCCATCTCTCCTCCCCTTCTTCACTACCTCTCATCACCCCCCTCTCCCCTACTCTTTTCCCCATCTCTCTCTCCCCTTCTTCACTCCTCTCCTCTCCCCTCCTCTCCCCTCCTCAACCCCACTGGGAGAACATTTCCCAGGGTAGTGAAGCATGACTGCTGCCTCTGCTTCTAACCCAACCATGCTGTGATACAGAGCCTAGTCTAGCATGCTGTTAAACAGCTCCCGGGGCTGCGTCCCAAATGACACCCTATTCCCTATATAGTGAACTACTTTTGATCAAGGCCCTATAGTCCCTGATCAAAAGTAGTGCACTACATAGGGAATAGGGTGCCATTTAGAACACAGCCCTGGAGGATCCACACAGCCAGGCAAAAACAAGATTATTTGAGTTTTGTGATGACCAAATGGATGATTGTGGTAATGTATGGAGAGACAGTCACATCAGATAATATTGAAAGTGGGATATGATTAGTAAAATACGTTTCAAAATATCCCCACAGCTATGTCTGACTGCATGACCATGTCAGTTGATTTCAATTATATTTCTTGCTTTCAATCTAACTTTATAATGAATAATGAGCTTGAAAAAAAAAATCAATTCATTTTACTATTTCAAACAAACCAGGAAAATCAGTGGTGGGCAAATCTTACTTAGATTGTCTGAGGAATTACCATGTTTAGATATCACCATGTTTAGATATCACCATGTTTAGATATCACCATGTTTAAACATCACCATGTTTAGATATCACCATGTTTAGATATCACCATGTTTAGATATCACCATGTTTAGATATCACCATGTTTAAACATCACCATGTTTAGATATCACCATGTTTAGATATCACCATGTTTAGATATCACCATGTTTAGCACAAGTACAGTCCAAAACCAACCCTGACAGTGTGTAAAATGCAGGGCCGGCCCTCCCATTAAAGGCAGCAGCTTGTGGCGGCACTTTGAATTTGGGGCGGCATTTTGACAATTGGCTGCCGCCCTCCGCCGCCCCTGATCGGCTGCTACACCGCCGACGGCACCCCAGTCACCATCTCATGGCTGCTACACCGCCGACGGCACCCCAGTCACCATCTCATGGCGTTACTGCAGCCGACGGCGCCCCAGTCACCATCTCATGGCGTTGCTGCAGCCGACGGCACCCCAGCCACCATCTCATGGCGTTGCTGCAGCCGACGGCACCCCAGCCACCATCTCATGGCGTTACTGCAGCCGACGGCACCCCAGTCACCATCTCATGGCGTTACTGCAGCCGACGGCACCCCAGCCACCATCTCATGGCGTTGCTGCAGCCGACGGCGCCCCAGTCACCATCTCATGGCGTTGCTGCAGTTCCTGCCCTCACCCCATTCCCGCTTCTCCCGAAGTTCACTCCCACTATCCTTGGTAGCTATGGTGATGTGTGTGTTTATATGGGATCATCCAATTGTGAAACATTATTACAAATGAATCTGCCAATTAAATGATTGTTTAGTTTTTTTATGTTTGTGTATGACGAAGATGTTAGTGATTAAGGCAGTAGCCTAACCTAGCCGGTTAATGTTAGCTAGCTGCTACTAGTGGATATCATTGTAGCTCAAAGGAAGCTATAGAGATTTGAAACAATTTGCTACCATGTCTAAGAGACAAAAATTATCAGGAAGTGAATATTTTTTTTAAACGAATGAGAAAAGAGGCACAGTCTCTAAACCAAAGTAATTCGCTGCTGAAATTTATCAGCGTGCAGCAATGTCCATCAGCCGGTGTGGAGAATGACAAGCCTCTGAGGACAGGCCATTCATTCGCAGAGAACAACGAGCCCCCGTTCGCTGATTCTAGCAGCGAAGAGGGCAAACCGGAGGAGTCCGAGCCATGCACTTCCACTGATGATGACAGCTCTCTGGCTGGACTATAACAGGTGGTTGCACCAGGCCTATCCACACCTCCAAACAATGCCAGCGAAGACCCCACTATATCTTGGACCCGACGGATTCATCGCTCCCCGTCGTCCGATGACAGTGGTGGTGCTGCTGCTAAATCCAACTCCCAGACAAAAAACGTGCAGCGAACACTCACTGAAACTGGTTCTCTCTGATGCAGCATCGTGTTGCTTGGAGGCGGCTGAGTTTTTTAACACCATCCAAGACATTTATACAAGGTTGGAGGCAAACAGCATTGCCGCCAAGATGAACAACTTTAGCTTCATGTGCACAGTGGTCGTTTGGACATCTTGTTTTAAGTGAACATCACCAGTTAGAGTTTGCAGGCGGTGAGTTTTAACATTTCACTAGCAGCTGAACTCAACAAGGGTATTCCTCCAAGACTACCACTCCGATGCAGCTTTCGCTGGCGCTTTAGCAAGCGCAAAAGAGTTGGCAGAGGAGATGGGTATTGAGCCCTGTTTCCCAGTGCAGCCCACGGTCCGTCCCAGGAAGAAGAGAAGTCTTGTTTGGCTATGAGGGAGAGGATGAGCCTGTGACTGACCCTCAGCAGAAATTCAAAGTACATTTCTTTAATCAGATTCTTTGATTCTGCTATCCAGTCCGTCAACAGGCGCTTTACGCAGCTCGAAGAGCACAGCAGGATTTTCAGCATCCTGTACAACATCCCCACCATCAAGGACATGGACACTGCAGCACTTACCAGGGACTGCGCAACACTGGAGAGGGCCCTTATGTACGGGGATTCCAGGGACATTGACACAAAAGATCTGTGCAATGAGCTCAAAGTCTTGAGCAGGAGACTGGACAGTGAGACAAAACCACTCGACGCACTGAAGTACATATCCAGACACAAAATGGCCTCCTTGTATCCCAATGCCTTTGTTGCCAAGAGAGTTCTTCTCACACTCCCCGTGACAGTGGCAAGTGGAGAGCGCACATTCTCCAAGCTCAAACTCATCAAAAACAACCTGCGCTCTACTATGAGTGAAGAGAGACTCAATGGACTCGCCACCATATCTATTGAGCACGAGTTGTCTTACGAAATCAACCTCCAACAGGAAGGCCAGGCGAGTCAACTTGTCTTTGAATAAAAGGTAAGCGTTGATCATACACTCGCATTAATTTGTAAGATTACTCAATTATCTATCACCTGTTTACTTTGTATTTTTTAGATTTAAATAGACTAGATCCTAATCTCTCTCTCTCTCTCTCTCAGATGATTTGATTTCATGACCATGGACAGACATCGCTAACTGCAGAGGAAAGAGGCCACTCTAGGTGGAGACTAAATAAATAAATGCTGAAACTGATGTCTGACAATCAAATTCGCTATGTAAATAAACGAAATTCGTTAAGGTTGGGTCATTGACATAAAGCTTATTTTACACTGCTCCAGCGAAACGAGGCCCGCCATTCATTTATGAAACCACTTGTTCGGGCAGGCTTCGGCGTTCGTCGTCACCGGCTTACTAGCCACTACCGCCCCCAATTATCATAATTTGTCATGGTCTTGTCAATCACACACACCTGGTTCATATCCCCTCATTAGTCCGTGTATAAGTGTTCCCTCTGCCCCCCTTGTCCTTGCGGGTGATTGTTTAATTGTGAGAGTAGTGTAGCTCGTTGGAGCTACTCGTACCATTTTGTTGCCAGGGTAGATTTTTCCCCTGTGCCTATGTATTGTTGGATCTACTTGTTACAGTGTATTGCCAGGGTAGATCGTTTCCGGAATAAACTCTGTATTCTGTGATTACCCTCCTGCGCCTGACTCCTTCCATCACACTCACCACAGGTGGCGTATTACTAATAAGAAACTCGGTTTCCTACCATAGGTAGTTGGTTACAACATTGTAACTCTTCAATGCAGGGGTTAAAGTAAAATTCCCTTCTGCGTGGTAAGGGACCTCCTATATGTGCACGCGTGCGCCAAAATGTTTTATGGCCGTAATCATAGAATGACATATATAATTGGAGCCTATTACTTCCTATTACAAAGAAATAAGTGGTAAGCCTACCTGCTAGACAGACACAATTATGCTCTCCATTGATGTCCTTTGTAGCTCAGTTGGTAGAGCACGGCGCTTGTAACGCCAGGGTAGTGGGTTCGATCCCCGGGACCACCCATACGTAAAAATGTATGCACGCATGACTGTAAGTCGCTTTGGATAAAAGTGTCTGCTAAATGGCATATTATTATCATATTATTATGTCGGTATAGCCAAATACTCCAATACTGTCGCATGCACTGATTAAATACCACCGTGCCTGGGAAGGGCTTGGTGTGTTTGGTTAAACCCAGTGCTCGAATTGAGTGAGGGTATCACATACCCTTTGTTAAAGAAAAGGGCAAAAAGGATATCTATTGTTTGCTTTATGTTTTGAAATAAATGCATAAAACGTATCCAAATTATATAAAGCGTTCTATAAGGACGCTTAACTCGGTGATACCTCATGGTAGAAACAAGCTTTAAAATGCCCGCGAAAGACGTGACTCCGATGCATATGGGGATATACTGATCCCTCTCTATGACATTCTGAAGCTGAGCTGCAGCCTATAATATTCGAGGAGATAAAAAATAAAAAAAGGACTTCGCTATTCTATCCCTATTAATTGAGATTTTCTCTTTCTGAAAAGAGAAGATGTTTGTTTAAACCCAGGCAGCTTTTAGGGAAGCACTTCTGTTGTTGGGTTATACAACGGACGAGTAGCCAGCAGTTGAAGCTTACATTTTTTCTGCGTCGGTAGAGCCTCTGTCTGAGTGGAAAGGTGACTTTTGAAACGGCCATGCTTAGATCCATAAGGATGTCTATGATGTAATTATTTGCAAACGGCTTTGCTAACATGACACTCTGGTTTGACATTGAGAAATATGGGGGGGCAGAAGGTCCAGGGCCGGCCCTGGTAAAATGTTGTAAGTGAGACATGAATGTATCCTAGATTACTTCACTGCTGTCTACAAACAGCCCCCACACAATCTTCAATGAAACACAAAGATGAGACACACAACACAATGACTACTGTATCTCACAATAACACCCATATAACACACAACACAATGACTACTATATCTCACAATAACACCCATATAACACACAACACAATGACTACTATATCTCACTATAACACACAACACAATGACTACTATATCTCACTATAACACACAACACAATGACTACTATATCTCACTATAACACACAACACAATGACTACTATATCTCACAATAACACCCATATAACACACAACACAATGACTACTATATCTCACTATAACACACAACACAATGACTACTATATCTCACTATAACACACAACACAATGACTACTATATCTCACTATAACACACAACACAATGACTACTATATCTCACAATAACACCCATATAACACACAACACAATGACTACTGTATCTCACAATAACACACAACACAATGACTACTGTATCTCACTATAACACCCATATAACACACAACACAATGACTACTGTATCTCACAATAACACCCATATAACACACAACACAATGACTACTATATCTCACTATAACACACAACACAATGACTACTATATCTCACTATAACACACAACACAATGACTACTATATCTCACTATAACACACAACACAATGACTACTATATCTCACAATAACACACAACACAATGACTACTATATCTCACTATAACACACAACACAATGACTACTGTATCTCACAATAACACCCATATAACACAATGACTACTATATCTCACTATAACACCCATATAACACACAACACAATGACTACTATATCTCACTATAACACCCATATAACACACAACACAATGACTACTATATCTCACTATAACACCCATATAACACACAACACAATGACTACTGTATCTAACAATAACACCCATATAACACACAACACAATGACTACTATATCTCACTATAACACCCATATAACACACAACACAATGACTACTATATCTCACTATAACACCCATATAACACACAACACAATGACTACTGTATCTAACAATAACACCCATATAACACACAACACAATGACTACTGTATCTCACAATAACACCCATATAACACACAACACAATGACTACTATATCTCACAATAACACACAACACAATGACTACTGTATCTCACTATAACACCCATATAACACACAACACAATGACTACTGTATCTCACTATAACACCCATATAACACACAACACAATGACTACTATATCTCACAATAACACCCATATAACACACAACACAATGACTACTATATCTCACTATAACACACAACACAATGACTACTATATCTCACAATAACACCCATATAACACACAACACAATGACTACTATATCTCACTATAACACACAACACAATGACTACTATATCTCACAATAACACACAACACAATGACTACTATATCTCACAATAACACCCATATAACACACAACACAATGACTACTATATCTCACTATAACACACAACACAATGACTACTATATCTCACAATAACACACAACACAATGACTACTATATCTCACAATAACACACAACACAATGACTACTGTATCTCACAATAACACCCATATAACACACAACACAATGACTACTGTATCTCACTATAACACCCATATAACACACAACACAATGACTACTGTATCTCACTATAACACCCATATAACACACAACACAATGACTACTATATCTCACAATAACACACAACACAATGACTACTGTATCTCACAATAACACCCATATAACACACAACACAATGACTACTGTATCTCACTATAACACCCATATAACACACAACACAATGACTACTGTATCTCACTATAACACCCATATAACACACAACACAATGACTACTATATCTCACAATAACACACAACACAATGACTACTGTATCTCACAATAACACCCATATAACACACAACACAATGACTACTATATCTCACTATAACACACAACACAATGACTACTATATCTCACAATAACACCCATATAACACACAACACAATGACAACCAGGCTTACCAAAGCTGTTCTTCACGTCTCTCCTTAGACCACACAGCATGGCTTCAGTACAGCGGGGCTTACTGTGTTCTCAGAGCATCCAAAGGAACCAGTAGCAAACAGTTGCCAGTACAGCTGTGTCCAAGTCACTGTGTTCAGACTATCCGGTTGTATTTAGCAGAGTTTGTCTATATAAGCATACGGCAGGATTCCAAATGGCTGTGTTCTCAGACCATCCAGTTACTAGAAGTCTACCATACAGTAGGATCCCAGTCACTTTGTGCTCCTAGACTCAGACCATCCAGCTTTAATCCAGGAATTGGAGCAGGGTTTGCTGTACCATACAACAGGGTTCCATTTGCTGTTCAGATAGACAGTCTTGCTGTGCTGTGCAGTTCCAGACACCCACATCTCTCTCTCTCTCACCGTACCATTCACCTGGCATTAGTCCTGCTGCTGGGGTTGCACCTCAACATCACTTATCTTCTCCTCCCATGGACTGGAGCAGATTTATTCTCTCTCTTCACAGGTTTATGTCTGTCTTCAAGTGACATACACGCCTCTCTCTCTCTCTCTCTCTCTCTCTCTCCTCTCTCTCTCTCTCCTCTCTCTCTCTTCTCTCTCTCTCTCTCGCTCTCTCTCTCTCTCTCTCCTCTCTCTCTCTCTCTCTCTCTCTCTCTCTCTCTCTCTCTCTCTCACACACACACACACAGCAGTCTGAAGTAGCTCCTTCACACTCACACACTGGTTGGATTCAAGCAGCTAATCTAAAAATATTCCACTGCCTCTGCCACAGAAAGATATCCAATGAGCAGTGTCTTCAAGTGTCCTCTTGCCTTAGGCAGGATGGAAACCTGAACTCTCTCTTCTCTTCAGTCTGGTCGGTTGGTCTTTGATCTTCAGTGCTAATGTTTGCAGCCACCCTCAATCACAGTCATTATTAATACTTCTCTGTATGTATAGCTGTGTGTTACAGCAACAGCCCCAATGTCTGTAAGCTCTTCACCTTAGTCATCATAGTTATAGATTAATGTAAATACTGTATCTATCTCAAAGCTGGCCTATAATTAACTTGAGAACTATATTTCCAGGGAACTAGGCGGTCCTTAAAATTCCCCAGAGAGAACGAAATGAGAGAACAGAGAGGTCTCTCTCTCTGTCTCTCTCTCTCTCTCTCTCTCTCTCTCTCTCTCTCTCTCTCTCTCTCTCTCTCTCTCTCCTCCCCCTCTCTTCTCTCTCTCCCTCTCATCCCTTTCTCCCTACAGCCAGCAGCTCTGCCCCTGACATCCAGTCCCAATCTCACCTGGTTTTGATAGATGGATTAGTGAGTCATCCAATGAATAATCTTCTGGTACATGAAACTATCTCCATCCAGTCCCCATCCCCTGCTCCATCCCTGTCCGTATCTCCTGCTCCATCCCTGTCCGTATCTCCATCCAGTCCCCATCCCCTGCTCCATCCCTGTCCGTATCCCCATCCAGTCCCCATCCCCTGCTCCATCCCTGTCCGTATCTCCATCCAGTCCCAATCCCCTGCTCCATCCCTGTCCGTATCTCCATCCAGTCCCCATCTCCTGCTCCATCCCTGTCCGTATCTCCATCCAGTCCCCATCCCCTGCTCCATCCCTGTCCGTATCTCCATCCAGTCCCCATCTCCTGCTCCATCCCTTTCCGTATCTCCTGCTCCATCCCTGTCCGTATCTCCATCCAGTCCCCATCCCCTGCTCCATCCCTGTCCGTATCTCCTGCTCCATCCCTGTCCGTATCTCCATCCAGTCCCCATCCCCTGCTCCATCCCTGTCCGTATCTCCATCCAGTCCCCATCTCCTGCTCCATCCCTGTCCGTATCTCCATCCAGTCCCCATCCCCTGCTCCATCCCTTTCCGTTTTCCCATCCAGTCCCCATCTCCTGCTCCATCCCTGTCCGTATCTCCATCCAGTCCCCATCCCCTGCTCCATCCCTTTCCGTTTTCCCATCCAGTCCCCATCCCCTGCTGCATCCCTGTCCGTATCTCCATCCAGTCCCCATCTCCTGCTCCATATCTCCATCCAGTCCCCATCCCCTGCTCCATCCCTGTCCGTATCTCCATCCAGTCCCCATCCCCTGCTCCATCCCTGTCCGTATCTCCATCCAGTCCCCATCCCCTGCTCCATCCCTGTCCGTATCTCCATCCAGTCTCCATCCCCTGCTCCATCCCTGTCCGTATCTCCATCCAGTCCCCATCCCCTGCTCCATCCCTGTCCGTATCTCCATCCCCTGCTCCATCCCTGTCCGTATCTCCATCCCCTGCTCCATCCCTGTCCGTATCTCCATCCAGTCCCCATCCCCTGCTCCATCCCTGTCCGTATCCCCATCCAGTCCCCATCCCCTGCTCCATCCCTGTCCGTATCCCCATCCAGTCCCCATCCCCTGCTCCATCCCTGTCCGTATCTCCATCCCCTGCTCCATCCCTGTCCGTATCTCCATCCCCTGCTCCATCCCTGTCCGTATCTCCATCCAGTCCCCATCCCCTGCTCCATCCCTGTCCGTATCCCCATCCAGTCCCCATCCCCTGCTCCATCCCTGTCCGTATCTCCATCCCCTGCTCCATCCCTGTCCGTATCTCCATCCCCTGCTCCATCCCTGTCCGTATCTCCATCCAGTCCCCATCCCCTGCTCCATCCCTGTCCGTATCCCCATCCAGTCCCCATCCCCTGCTCCATCCCTGTCCGTATCCCCATCCAGTCCCCATCCCCTGCTCCATCCCTGTCCGTATCTCCATCCAGTCCCCATCCCCTGCTCCATCCCTGTCCGTATCTCCATCCAGTCCCCATCCCCTGCTCCATCCCTGTCCGTATCTCCATCCAGTCCCCATCCCCTGCTCCATCCCTGTCCGTATCTCCATCCCCTGCTCCATCCCTGTCCGTATCTCCATCCAGTCCCCATCCCCTGCTCCATCCCTGTCCGTATCTCCATCCAGTCCCCATCCCCTGCTCCATCCCTGTCCGTATCTCCATCCAGTCCCCATCTCCTGCTCCATCCCTGTCCGTATCTCCATCCAGTCCCCATCCCCTGCTCCATCCCTGTCCGTATCTCCATCCAGTCCCCATCCCCTGCTCCATCCCTGTCCGTATCTCCATCCAGTCGCCATCCCCTGCTCCATCCCTGTCCGTATCTCCATCCAGTCCCCATCCCCTGCTCCATCCCTGTCCGTATCTCCATCCAGTCCCCATCCCTTGCTCCATCCCTTTCCGTATCTCCATCCAGTCCCCATCCCCTGCTCCATCCCTGTCCGTATCTCCATCCAGTCCCCATCCCCTGCTCCATCCCTGTCCGTATCTCCATCCCCTGCTCCATCCCTGTCCGTATCTCCATTCCCTGCTCCATCCCTGTCCGTATCTCCATCCAGTCCCCATCCCCTGCTCCATCCCTGTCCGTATCTCCATCCAGTCCCCATCCCCTGCTCCATCCCTGTCCGTATCTCCATCCAGTCCCCATCCCCTGCTCCATCCCTGTCCGTATCTCCATCCCCTGCTCCATCCCTGTCCGTATCTCCATCCCCTGCTCCATCCCTGTCCGTATCTCCATCCAGTCCCCATCCCCTGCTCCATCCCTGTCCGTATCCCCATCCCGTCCCCATCCCCTGCTCCATCCCTGTCCGTATCCCCATCCAGTCCCCATCCCCTGCTCCATCCCTGTCCGTATCTCCATCCCCTGCTCCATCCCTGTCCGTATCTCCATCCCCTGCTCCATCCCTGTCCGTATCTCCATCCAGTCCCCATCCCCTGCTCCATCCCTGTCCGTATCCCCATCCAGTCCCCATCCCCTGCTCCATCCCTGTCCGTATCTCCATCCCCTGCTCCATCCCTGTCCGTATCTCCTGCTCCATCCCTGTCCGTATCTCCATCCAGTCCCCATCCCCTGCTCCATCCCTGTCCGTATCCCCATCCAGTCCCCATCCCCTGCTCCATCCCTGTCCGTATCCCCATCCAGTCCCCATCCCCTGCTCCATCCCTGTCCGTATCTCCATCCAGTCCCCATCCCCTGCTCCATCCCTGTCCGTATCTCCATCCAGTTTCCATCCCCTGCTCCATCCCTGTCCGTATCTCCATCCAGTCCCCATCCCCTGCTCCATCCCTGTCCGTATCTCCATCCAGTCCCCATCCCCTGCTCCATCCCTGTCCGTATCTCCATCCAGTCCCCATCCCCTGCTCCATCCCTGTCCGTATCTCCATCCAGTCCCCATCTCCTGCTCCATCCCTGTCCGTATCTCCATCCAGTCCACATCCCCTGCTCCATCCCTGTCCGTATCTCCATCCAGTCCCCATCCCCTGCTCCATCCCTGTCCGTATCTCCATCCAGTCTCCATCCCCTGCTCCATCCCTGTCCGTATCTCCATCCAGTCCCCATCCCCTGCTCCATCCCTGTCCGTATCTCCATCCAGTCCCCATCCCCTGCTCCATCCCTGTCCGTATCTCCATCCAGTCCCCATCCCCTGCTCCATCCCTGTCCGTATCTCCATCCCCTGCTCCATCCCTGTCCGTATCCCCATTCAGTCCCCATCCCCTGCTCCATCCCAACCCACCCAGTCAGCCAAGAGTAATGCATGACAGCCTGCACGAGGCCACGCACATAGCACTCTCTCATCTCTGCTAACACCGTCTTCAAGTAAGTCATCAGTGAGGGTGAGCTCTTCAAATACTACAAGCTATTTGGATTATGTAGCGCTGTACTATGAATGTCAGTTAAGCTCAGTTTAACTGTCATAGGTTGATGATCCAGCTACAGTACCGATGTTGGCGTGCATTACATATGTTCACTTCTTAGAAAATACATTCTGCACCGGTATAATAACTTATTTGTTAAGAATTGTTAATGAGTGTGAAACTGTCTCTAAAATAAGACCAGGCAGGCCTATTTGATTTCCAACAGTTAGAAAAAAAATAATGAATAAGGCCTGTAGGTGGCTGGTTGGTTATAGGGTTGAGTCCCAAACGTCACACCCCATTCCCTATATACCGCACTACTTTTGATCAGAGCTCTATGGGTGCACTACATAGGTGATAGGGTGCCATTTGGGACGCTGCCTAGGTCTACAGGACCCAGGAGAAACAACCACATAATGAGAGATGACTAAGACGCACAGTGCAGACCATTTTCTGCTAAAAGAAAGAACAACGAGGCAATTATAAACAGTGAAAATAGATCAAACTACTACCATGATGGTGACATGTCATTAAAGACATCATAATGACGTCATCACAAGACGTTCTGCCCACTGGGGGAGATTGCTTTCCTTTAAAACACCAGGGTATGAGTAGTTTAATGTACCAGAAGACTATTCATTGGATGACTCACTAAGCCATCTATCAAAACCAGGGAAAACAGAGAGCACAGGGACTAAGAGTCATCAGGTGAACCACATTCAGTATAATATCAATATGAATCATCAGTATAACATCATCACATTATACAACAAGGCTCCGAAAAAAGACACAGTCGCCCAGTTTCTAGCTCCTAGCCAACTTTGTAGTATAATTTTTGTTGTTGTCGTTATTTCCTACATGATTTGCTCAGAACGATCCTAGTCTTATTACCTACAGCGGAAAATAACTTTTGGATATTAGATCGGCGGTCACCAGAAATTCGACTTCCCTAACCTGGATCCTTTGTTTGGACTCCCCGGGGCACCCCCATTTATACCTGGTGCTTTTTTTGGCACCAATCCGCCAGGGCCCTCACCTCCTCCCTGTAGGGTGCCTCATCGTTATTGGTAATCAGGCCTACCACATCAAGCAAACTTTGATGACTGAGTTGGAGACGTGTGTGGCCACGCAGTCATGGGTGAACAGGGAGTAGAGGAGGGGGCTGAGCACGCAACCCTGTGGGGCTCCCATGTTGAGGATCAGCATGGCAGAGGTGTATTTGCCTAAGCTAGCCAGCTATAGCTAGCTAGGCTAATTGAGGACACATGCTGCGCTTTCTACCCAACCCCTTTCAGCTAAAACAGCAGCCCACCTGTTGGTTGATCACTGTAGCCTACTCATTCTCATTTTGCTAACTTTTAATTCTGTAATTTTATTTCAAATTGCATTGCATTAGTGAACCCTCACTCCACCTGCTACACGTTGAGCCTGTTTTCCGCTTTCACTTTGATTTCCCAACATAAACAACAAGCCACATGTAAAGACTACCGGTCTCCTACCTGACTTTTTATGGGGCGCACCGTGCATGTTATAAAAACTACATTGAAAAGTTTGTTGTTTTCTTAAATTAATAATTTGAAATGTTATGATATATCCTTGTAAACTCAGCAAAAAAAAGAAACGTCACTTTTTTCAGGACCTTGTCTTTCAAAGATAATTTGTAGAATAACTTCACAGATCTTCATTGTAAAGGGTTTAAACACTGTTTCTCCATGCTTGTTCAATGAACCCATAAACAATTAATGAACATGCACCTGTGGAACGGTCGTTAAGACACTAACAGCTTACAGACGGTAGGCAATTAAGGTCACAGTTATGAAAACTTAAGACACTAAAGAGGCCTTTCTGCTGACTCTGAAAAACACCAAAAGAAAGATGCCCAGGGTCCTTGCTCATCTGCGTGAACGTGCCTTAGGCATGCTGCAAGGAGGCATGAGAACTGCAGATGTGGCCAGGGCAATGTCCGTACTGTGAGACGCCTAAGAGAGTGCTACAGGAAGACAGGACAGACAGCTGATCATCCTCGCAGTGGCAGACCACGTGTAACAACACCTGCACAGGATCGGTACATCCGAACATCACACCTGCGGGACAGGTACAGGTTGGCAACAACACCAGGAACGCACAATCCCTCCATCAGTGCTCACAATAGACTGAGAGAGGCTGGACTGAGGGCTTGTAGGCCTGTTGTAAGGCAGGTCCTCACCAGACATCACCGGCAACAACGTCGTTATGGGCACAAACCCACCGTCGCTGGACTAGACAGGACTGGCAAAAAGTGCTCTTCACTGACGAGTCACGGTTTTGTCTCACCAGGGGTGATGTTCGGATCCGTGTTTATCGTCGAAGGAATGAGCGTTACACACAAGGCTTGTACTCTGGAGCGGGATGGATTTGGAGGTGGAGGGTCCGTCATGGTCTGGGGCGGTGTGTCACAGCATCATCGGACTGAGCTTGTTGTCATAGCAAGCAATCTTAACGCTGTGCGTTACAGGGAAGACATCCTCCTCCCTCATGTGGTACCCTTCCTGCAGGCTCATCCTGACATGACCCTCCAGCATGACAATGCCACCAGCCATACTGCTCGTTCTGTGCATGATTTCCTACAAGACAGGAACGTCAGTGTTCTGCCATGGCCAGCGAAGATAGGGCAGTGTGCAGTGCAATGGAGATTGCGTCATCCGTGGATCTATTGGGGCGGTATGTAAATTGTAGTGGGTCTAGGGTGTCAGGTAAGGTGGAGGTGATATGATCCTTAACTATCCTCTTCATGATGACAGAAGTGAGTGCTACGGGGCAATAGTCATTTAGTTCAGTTACCTTCACTTTCTTGGGTACAAGAACAATGACGGACACCTTGAAGCAAGTGGGGACAGCAGACTGGGATAGGGAGAGATTGAATATGTTTGTAAACACTCCGGCCAGGTGGTCTGCACATGCTCTGTGGACGCAGCAGGGGGACACTTCTACATTAATGTGGATGCTACCATGATTGCGGAATATGTTTCAAATCAACACTTTTACATTAACGTGGATGCTACCATGATTACGGATAATTCTGAATGAATCGTGAATAATGATAAGTTACAGAGGGTCAAAGATCACACCCCCAATACATGCTAACCTCCCCTGTTATTGGTAATGGTGAGAGGTAAGCATGTCTTGGGGGTATGATCTTTGACCCTCTGTAACTTATCATTATTCACGATTCATTCAGAATTATCCGTAACCATGGTAGCATCCACGTTAATGTAAAAGTGTTGATTTGAAACATATTCTATTCTTATTTACAATAAAAGTGACTCCAAAATGACATGATGTGCAATTGATTTATATTTGAAACACAACCAAAACTAACTGCACATGCATAAACAAGTTTGTAGTGCTAGGAATATGGGACCAAATACTAAACCTTTGACTAATTTATTTACAAGAATATTTAGGGGTGTCAATAATTTACTTGTTTAACAAAAATCTCTTTCTCCTATACTTTCGTCAAGGGAATATCCTAGCTCCTCACTCCGTGAAGAGATGTAAAATAAATACCTACATCTCGCCGCGGCTACATTCATAAAGAGTGACTCCTATAAGACGCTTCCTTTCCCTAAAACGGGGCTCGGTGTGTCTGTGGAGAGTTTACATCTCTTCATTTCATAAATGTTTTTCATCTCTTCTGTTCATTAGGCATGAGTCATCCCGAGACACTGATGGTTATAAGTCACAGTGATGACTTCAGAGAAACACTGTCCACACACATCAACATCCAGGGGCATATTCATTAGTGCACATGTAGAAAAACATTTTGCACATTAAAACAAAAACACGTTTCTTAGTGGACAACATTTCTTCTGTTTCGTGCCTAATAAACACAACCCAGTTATAGCAGTTAGTCTGCCATTGCTAGGGCCAGGATGCTTCCCTGACCCCGAGACCTGACCATGAACTCCTAACCCTAGCCTGAACTTCAGGACACTGGATATTCCTGGAACAGTAAAATATCACTTATACCTCTCATAATCGATCATATCTCATCTTAACCATACATCTTCCTGTGTGGAGAGATTATGGAATGTAGAAGAACATCAACTTCCCAGCAAACGAATAGTGGCTGAAAAGCACACACATACACAGTCCCTCGATGTCTCTTGCTACAGGATGTCATGTTATAGAAAATCAGCAGCTCTCTATCTCTCCTTCTCTCTCTCTCGATGTCTCTTGCTACAGGATGTCATGATATAGAGAATTGGCAGCTCTCTCTCTCTCTCTCTCTCTCCTCCTATCTCTCTCTCTCTCTCTCTCTCTCTCTCTCTCTCTCCCTCGATGGCTCTTCCTATGGGTGTCATAATATAGACGAATCAGCAAGCTCTAATATCGCTCTATCTCTCTCGTCTCGGATCAGCTATAGCCTCTATCTATCTCTCTCTCTCCTTCTCTCTCTCTCTCTCTCTCGATATCTCTATCTCTCTCTCTCTCTCTCTCTCTCTCTCTCTCTCTCTCTCTCTCTCTCTCTCTCTCTCTCTCTCTCTCTATTCAATTTCAATTTAAGGGCTTTATTGGCATGAGAAACGTGTGTTAACATTGCCAAAGCAAGTGAAGTAGATAATAAACAAAAGTGAAATAAACAATAAATATTAACAGTAAACATTACACTCAGAAGTTTCAAAAGAATAAAGACTTTTCAACTGTCATATTATGTATATATACAGTGTTGTAACAATGTGCAAATAGTTAAAGTTCAAATGGGAAAATAAATAAACATAAATATGGGTTGTATTTACAATGGTGTTTGTTCTTCACTAGTTGTCCTTTTCTTGTGGCAACAGGTCACAAATCTTGCTGCTGTGATTGCACACTGTGGTTTTTCACCCAGTAGATAAGGGAGTTTATCAAAATTGGGTTTGTTTTCGAATTCTTTGTGGGTCTGTGTAATCTGAGGTAAATATGTGTCTCTAATATGGTCATACATTTGGCAGGAGGTTAGGAAGTGCAGCTCAGTTTCCACCTCATTTTGTGGGCAGTGTGCACATAGCCTGTCTTCTCTTGAGAGCCAGGTCTGCCTACGGTGGCCTTTCTCAATAGCAAGGCTATGCTCACTGAGTCTGTACATAGTCAAAGTTTTCCTAAGTTTGAGTCAGTCACAGTGGTCAGGTATTCTGCCACTGTGTACTCTTTGTTTAGGGCCAAAAACCATTCTAGTTTGCTCTGTTTTTTTGTTAATTCTTCCCAAAGTGTCAAGTAATTTTCTTTTTGTTTTCTCATAATTTGGTTGGATCTAATTGTGTTGTTGTCCTGGGGCTCTGTGGGGTCTGTTTGTGTTTGTGAACAGAGCCCCAGGACCAGCTTGCTTAAGGGACTCTTGTCCAAGTTCATCTCTCTGTAGGTGATGGCTTTGTTATGGAAGGTTTGGGAATCGTTTCCTTTTAAGTGGTTATAGAATTTAACGGCTCTTTTCTGGATTTTGATAATTAGCGGGTATTGGCCTAATTCTGCTCTGCATGCATTATTTGGTGTTTTTCGTTGTACACGGAGGATGTTTTTGCAGAATTCTGCATGCAGAGTCTCAATTTGGTGTTTGTCCCATTTTGTGAATTCTTGGTTGGTGAGCGGACCCCAGACCTCAGAACCATAAAGGGCAATGGGTTCTATAACTGATTCAAGTATTTTTAGCCAGATCCTAATTGGTATGTCAAATTTTATGTTCCTTTTGATGGCATAGAAGGCCCTTCTTGCCTTGTCTCTCAGATCGTTCACAGCTTTGTGGAAGTTACCTGTGGCGCTGATGTTTAGGCCGAGGTATGTATAGTTTTTTGTGTACTCTAGGGCAACGGTGTCTAGATGGAATTTGTATTTGTGGTCCTGGCAACTGGACCTTTTTTGGAACACCATTATTTTTGTCTTACTGAGATTTACTGTCAGGGCCCTCTCTCTCTCTCTGCTACACAAAGCCTTGACATAATGGGGCCACATAACAGCATCCATGTCTCCTCAGCTGTTGTTGTTTTATGATTTTAGAGACAGCGGTTCTCCTCCCCCTGCTGTGTACCATACAACAGGTAGAAAAAAAGAAAAAAACACTTCTGAGAGGGGTGAAGACAGAATGAGATATTACACAATAAATAATATTTCCTTACTTAGTTACCTAGGTTACTGACCTTATTCTATTTGTCTACCTATTATTCTGCAGGGAGCATAGTCACGAAGAAAACAATTGGTAACACACTACGCCGTGAAGGACTGAAATCCTGCAGCGCCCGCAAGGTCCCCCTGCTCAAGAAAGCACATATACAGGCCCGTCTGAAGTTTGCCAATGAACATCTGAATGATTCAGAGGAGAACTGGGTGAAAGTGTTGTGGTCAGATGAGACCAAAATCGAGCTCTTTGGCATCAGCTCAACTCGCCGTGTTTGGAGGAGGAGGAATGCTGCCTATGACCCCAAGAACACCATCCCCACCGTCTAACATGGAGGTGGAAACATTATGCTTTGGGGGTGTTTTTCTGCTAAGGGGACAGGACAACTTCACCGCATCAAAGGGACGATGGACGGGGCCATGTACCGTCAAATCTTGGGTGAGATCCTCCTTCCCTCAGCCAGGGCATTGAAAATGGGTCGTGGATGGGTATTCCAGCATGACAATGACCCAAAACACACGGCCAAGGCAACAAAGGAGTGGCTCAAGAAGAAGCACATTAAGGTCCTGGAGTGGCCTAGCCAGTCTCCAGACCTTAATCCCATAGAAAATCTGTGGAGGGAACTGAAGGTTCGAGTTGCCAAACGTCAGCCTCGAAACCTTAATGACTTGGAGAAGATCTGCAAAGAGGAGTGGGACAAAATCCCTCCTGAGATGTGTGCAAACCTGGTGGCCAACTACATGAAACGTCTGACCTCTGTGATTGCCAACAAGGGTTTTGCCACCAAGTACTAAGTCATGTTTTGCAGAGGGGTCAAATACTTTTTTCCCCTCACTGTAACCTGGACTGTTCAGTGTTGTGTTGTGTGTGATTGTTAGTGTCGTGGCGTGTCGTGGCGTGTCGTGTCGTGTACGCGCTATTTGTTGGTCTCTTGCTCAGTGTTAAGTAAACCTTGACCTTGTTAATTCCTACGTCTGCTTCCTGCCTCTTCGTATCCTCAGGACTCGTCACAATATGTTCTAAGGCCTCCTTTATGAACAGTAGTACAGATCAAAGCTATGCCCTAGGGCCTCCTTTATGAATAGTAGTAGAGATCAGAGCTATATGTCCTATTGTTTTCTTTTTCATTCTCCATAGCCCATCTACAATACCTAGCTGGGTGGTCCATGTCTTGATTAATTCTTCTACCATTCATTCTCCACAGCCCATCTAGAATACCTAGCTTCTGCTGTCACTTTTTTGAGATGGACAACATGCATCTTCTACAGTACCACCTCACACACACACGCACACACGCACGCACACACGCACGCACACACGCACGCACGTACACACACACTACTACTATGATGACAGATCAATTACCTTACTCCCCTCTCTACTCTTCCGAATGTTTGCCTTGATGAAATTATAACACAATATTTTTGATGATTCAGTATTCTCATTTTCTCTGTACTGTACTTTCAAAGTTGCTCAAGGATTAATCGAACTGAATAGTTGGATATTTGACCTCGCTTATGCCAGGTTTTTCGGGAGGCGGCAAAAGATAGATGAACAAAAACAGAACAGACCCCATGCAGACCCCATGCAGACCCCACCCTCTGCTCTGTTTCACAGGGTTTCAGCTCCCCTCCCCTCCCCCCCCGGAACAACTATGATATGCATATGACTGCTAATTATCTTGTAATTAATCTCTTGCGACAAGAGAAAACCTCATACGAAACACATTTGCATCGCAAAGAGGTGTAAGAAACTAAACATGATCAAGATCTGCACACGTCTCTCTCTGTGACCGCCGATAACTTCACAACGAGTTTGACTACAAATACAACGTTGCCCAATGACTTACAAACAAACAAAGGGTAAAAAAGATGCTTCAAATTAAAACTCAAATGACTGCATTAAAAGATAAATAGCCTACCTACAGTATAGGCTACATTGACCTTTCAGAAAGTATTCACACCCCTTGATTTTTTTTCCACATTTTGTTGTGTTACAGCCTGAATTTAAAATGGATTGAATTGAGATTTTGGGGTCACTGGCCTACACACAATACCCCATAATGCCAAAGTGGAAATATGTTTTCAAATTGTTTTACTAATTAAAAAAAAAAATTAAAAGCTATATCAAGATCTACAGTACACTGAGTATACTAAACATTAAGAACACCTGCAATTTCCATGACGTGGACTGACCAGGTGAATCCGGGTGAAAGTGATGATCCCTTATTGACGTCACTTGTTAAATCCACTTCAATCAGTGTAGATGAAGGGGAGGAGACAGGTTAACCCTTTCCAGCCCACCCATTCAAAAATCGGAAACATGTTTCTGATGGTTGTCACGTCAATATCTCTGTGTTACAATCAACATTTTCTTTTGATAGGTAACAATGTTTGCATTAATGATATTTGATTGGTTTAGGGGATATGGGGCGGGAGTTAGGCTTTCTATCCAAAAGGAAAAACTCAACATGAAAATGGCTGATTTGACGCTGCTGCCACAGGAAGGCGCCTCTCAATCTGACAGGTTATGACCAACGTTGGCATCATTCAGATTTGGACAACATTATCAAGGTAAGAAACTGTAAATAATTTGTTTTTATGTATTTTTTCCGAAGGATACGATGAGTCTGTGAAATGAACTTTAAGCGCCTGGTGAGCTGACTAGCTACCAAGCCGAGTAGACTTGAAAAGTAGAATCGGCTTGAAAGTGAGTTGACCATTTCTATCTGATGTAAAAGTGAATATTATTTGATCAATGACATCGATATTTTTAAAGTACATGAAAAGCTTTATAAAGTGAATCCGATAATTAAAAAAAATAATATCCTCAGGTCCCCGGGACCACCCATACACAAAAATGTATGCACGCATGACTGTAAGTCGCTTTGGATAAAAGCGTCTGCTAAATGGCATATTATTATATTATTCTTATAATGTTAGCTATCTAGCTAGATTGCTAGCTAGCCACCTAGCTAACTATGATGGCTGTGTCGGTCAAGTCAGTCACACAAGATGGAGCAAGGTAGCCTACTGGATGTAGCTCTTGTCTTTTATTTTTTTATGTTAATGTTTTCTTTGATAACTGTACAAATTAAATGCATCTGTCATTAGGTATTAGAGCTCAAAACGAACTGGCTAGTGATTATTGTGGTCCTCTGTAGCTCAGCTGGTAGAGCACGGCGCTTGTAACGCCAAGGTAGTGGGTTCGATCCCCGGGACCACCCATACACAAAAAAATTTATGCACACATGACAGTAAGTCGCTTTGGATAAAAGCGTCTACTAAATAGCATATTATTATTATTATTACATATTGTCCCTCGCTAGCCAGCCAAAAGAGAGAGGGGTGCTGTGAAGGAAAATTGGATGGCTATATTTTACCAGCCTGTCAAATCCCCATAGCCATGTAGTCATCCCCTGATTACAGCATCTTTTCTGTTTATTTGTGATACGATTCCTATAAAATATGAAGCCTTCTGGCTGTTGACTGCAATAATGAATGTAACGTTATAGCCTAAACCTTAGCTTATAAATGATGACTTTGTGGTGGTCAGCTTGGTAACTAAATGTTCCTGGTCTAGCTGGTTTGTGACTTTGCTACTTACAGGCATACATGATCATATTATTTCAGTTATGGACTATCAGATATGCAATTATATGACATGTTTCCTCAAATGTTAATAGTGAAAACCTTTGGATAATAAAAAGTAACTTTGTCACCTTGCAATTGATAATTTTCATTGATGATTCCCTTTTTTATGTACTGAAGTATATTCTGAATATAACTTCAGATTACAAGTGTTCAGCAGTCTGATGGCTTGTAGATAGACACTGTCTGTGAGGCGCAGGACAGAGGAGGCAGACTCAATGCTGCAGGACTGTTTTGAGAATACTGATTGGAATATGTTCAAAGATTCATCCATCCAAGACTCATCCGTCAACATTGTAAATATACATCGTCAGTCAAAGGCTTCATTAGGAAATGTGTGGATGATGTTGTTCCCACAATAAATATCCGGACATACCCCAACCAAAAACCCTGGATGAACTGAGAAATCTGTACCACGAACCCCGACAATAATATGCCATTTAGCAGACACTTTTATCCAAAGCGACTTACAGTCATGTGTGCATACATTTTAACGTATGGGTGGTCCCGGGGATCGAACCCACTACCCTGGCGTTACAAGCGCCATGCTCTACCAATTGAGCTACAGAGGACAACTCGGTGGTGTGCGACATGTAGAAGACAAGCGCCGTGAATCCATTAGGGACGCAAAAAGACAATACAAACTCAAACTTGAATCGATGTTCGACAACTCAGACTCGCGACGCATGTGGCAAGGACTACAGGCTTTCACGGACTACCAAGGCAAATCCAGCTGTGTGGTGCCCACCAAAGCCTCCCTCCCAGACAAGCTTAACACTTTAAATTTACATTTTAGTCATTTAGCAGACGCTCTTATCCAGAGCGACTTACAGTTAGTGATTACATATTTTTTTTTATACTGGCCCCCCGTGGGAATCGAACCCACAACCCTGGCGTTGCAAACGCCATGCTCTATCAACTGAGCTACGTCCCTGCCGGCCATTCCCTCCCCTACCCTGGACGAATTGTGCGCCGCCCATGAGTCTCCCGGTCGCGGCCGGCTGCGACAGAGCCTGGATTCGAACCAGGATCTCTAGTGGCACAGTTAGCACTGCGATGCAGTGCCTTAGACCACTGCGCCACTTCCACTGCACCACTGCTCGCTTCGAGGCAGAAGATACCAAGCCATCCAGGAAGGCTCTCGCTGCTCCGGATTACCAGGTGCTTTCGCTCTCCAATGCTGACATGAGGAAAACTCTCAAAAGAGTGAATACTCACCAAGTCGCCGGCCCAGATGGCATCCCTCGTCGCGTCCTCAGAGTGTGCGCTGACCAACTGGCGAGCGTCTTCTCTGACATCTTGAAACTGTCCCAGGCTGTAGTCCCCTCTTGCTTTAAGGAGACAACCATCGTCGCAGTGCCAAAGAAAACCAAGGTGACATTCCCAACTGACTATTGCCCCGTCGCACTCACCCCTGTCATCATGAAGTGCTTTGAGAGGCTGGTCATGGCCCAATCAAGGCCATCATACCAGGCCCACTGGACCCACTCCAATATGCCTACCACTCCAACAGATCCACAGAAGATGACATTTCCATCCCTATTCACACGGCTGGACAAGCGGAACACATACGTGAAAATGATGTTCATTGACTACAGCATTCAACACTATTGTTGCTTCCAAGCTTGTCATGAAGCGCAGAGTCCTGGGTCTGGACACTACCCTCTGCAACTGGATCCTGGACTTCCTGACGGGCAGACCACAGGCTGTAAGGATTGGCAACAACACCTCCTCCACACTGACTCGTAACACAGGTGCCCCCCAGGAGTGTGTCCTCAGCCCTCTGCTGTACTCTCTGTTCACCCACGACTGCGTGGATTTGCATGACACCAACTCCATTATCAAGTTTGCTGACGACACCACAGTTGTAGGCCTACAATGGCGCGTCAACCTATAGGGAGGAGGTAACTGAACTGGCATTGTGGTGCCAGGACAACAACCTCTCCCCCAACGTCAGCAAAAGAAAATAGTTGATTTTTGACTTCAGGAAGCAGAGGAGGGAACATGCCTGTTGGTATCAGACCTCATTCTCCGATACCGTCTGCCCAACAGTAAGGGAGAGTGAATAGCTCATGGCTGGGGGGTGTGTGGGGTCCTTGATGATGCTGCGGGCCTTCCTCAGGCACCGTTTCAAGTAGATGTCCTGGATGGGTGGGAGCACAGCCTCAGTGATTTACTGGGCAATCTTCACCAGCCGCTGGAGGGCCTTGCGGTCATGGACGGAGCAATTCCCATACCAGGCCGTGATGCAACCAGTCTGGACGTTCTCGATGGTGCAGTGGTAGTATTTGGAGAGGAGCCGGGTTGGCATGCCGAATTTCTTCGCCACCATCGAGGGGGGTGGCTTTGTACAGATGTTTGTGTAAACATGGTCCGGCATGTTGTTTCCTCTCGTGGGGCAGGAAACATCTTGGTGATAATTTGGAAGAATATTTGTTTTAAAACTTGCTTAGTTAAAATATCCCACAACAATAAAGACTGCTTCCGGGTGAGAATATATATGCTGGCTAATGTTCTTGTACAGTTCGCAGAGGGCCGCTTTGATGTTGATATACACAGCTGTGATAATAACACACGTTAATTCCCTAGGCATATAGTGGGGTTGGCATTTTAGCATCAGAAACTCCAGGTCGGGTGAACAGGAACTGCTTCGGTACACCATCAATTGTTGATGATGGAGCGTACACCTTCCCACTACTCTTACCAGAAGCCACCGCTCAATCCATACGGAAAATTAGTTGAGTGTATTGTCCGTAAGCCATGTCTCTATAAAAACAAAAGACACAGCATTCCCTGACGTCCCTCTGTGATTGAAGCCTTGCTCTGAGTTCACAAAGTTTATTTTCCAGCAATTGGACATTAGCCATCAGGATACTAGGAAGAGGAGGCCGTGTAGCCCGTCTTTTCAACCGAGCTTGGAGTCTACCTTTCCTTCCTCTTTTTTGTCGCTGGTGTTGCCTTCGCTCATTTCGGCAAGGAGTAACAGGTATGGGGAACAAAGTAGGGTTTTCGCAATATCAGTATCGCAATACTATGATACCAGATTTTCCATGGCAAAAATATAGCATGAATTAGACTAAACTCTATGGTCCTATAAAAACCTACTTTATGTAAAATTGTTGGTGCCATAGGTTGCAAAATAAACACATTTGACTCTAGGTGACAACACAATGCTGTTTGTCGCTAACATTAGGACTGTTTTCCTCAAATGTAATCTGCTTCATGTTTTATTTCCTTGCCACAATACTTCTGAGTATCGCGACAAAGTAGTGAATGTAGTATTGAAGATCTGGGAGGCTGAGAGAGATACGTGTGTAGCTTTCGATTCATGATCCAGAACTAAGTAATAATTAAAGTTAATTAAAATAATAACAAGTCGAGCGGTAACCGGCAAGACGTGCGCCCTCCTCAGCGCCACCATCTTAGATCGGTAGAGTAGTACTGCCTTCTGGTCATACAGCCCACAGGAGAGCAGAGAGCCTAACACCCCAGCACCTCTCCCTTTCAACTCCTCCATTTACATTTACATTTTAGTCATTTAGCGGACGCTCTTATCCAGAGCGACTTACAGGAGCAATTAGGGTTAAGTGCCTTGCTCAAGGGCACATCGACAGATTTTTCACCTAGTCGGCTCTGGGATTAGAACCAGCGACCTTTCGGTTACTGGCACAACGCTCTTAACCACTAACCACTAAGTCTCATCTCTCAGCTAGGAGGACACAGCCCGCTGTGACACAGCACAAGGAATGACACTCATGGCGTAATGTGGGTTTCTATCTAAATCAGGGCCGACTAAACTGGGGCCCGTGACAAAATTTGGTTTGGCCCACGAGGACCTCTAGGGGGCCAACAACCAAAAAATTAAATACTATTTAGGAAGTAAGTCGGGGTCTCAACTTACTGTTGCGAGATAGCATAGTAGAATACACAGGGTGCAGTTTAGAAATGTAGTACCGCATCAGCAGTTTTCCTCTTGTTATGTCAGTCACCTGACAGTCACTCAATTAGCCATGTCAGCTAACATTTTATAGATTGCTACGTAAGTAAGTCTAGCCAGCTATCTAAACCTTGTAGTAATCATGGCCGAATTACTGACCAGGCACCCAAGGCAAGTACCCAGGGGCCCCCGTTGATTTTGTTAGTCACTTTCCCTATGAACATGGCATAAGTCATGGCAAAATGTGTAGAACTGCCGAGAATTATCATTAAATCTGAAAAATGTTCTCTCCATCCCATGGCAAAATGAGTAGAATCATATTAAATGTAGTTTTAAAACTGCAGAATGTTCTCTCTGCCCCATGGAAAAGTTTGTAGATTTTTTACAATGTAACCACTCGAATAGTCCCGAAAGTGCAAACTCCAAGCTAAATCAAGTGCACCTTCAAGTATTTGAAACATGGTACTTATTTTACCCAGGTTTGAAAACATCATTGGGGACACAGAACCCTAAACCACGACAAGAATTCAACGTACAGTTAGTCATTCAGGGACACAGCAATTATGTAACACCAGCAGCACTTTAAAGCACCATTAACCAGCATTAGGAAGTCGGTATAAACACATTAAGCAGATGCCTTGAAGTACTTTAACTAAAACAGGCGGGGAAGTAAAGACAGAACGAAAAAAGGAATAGACTTTTCAGGCCAGACTTTTGGTTAGTTGCGCAAGTCAACGCGTCATAGACAGAGTGTATCTACTGCTACGTTTCAAAACAACGCTCCCAACGTCTTGGCTCTCTGCTGCTGTGGGGACAAGATGGAGACGTCACAAGACAATTAAATAAGTGGAGACAATCCAAGATGACCACATACAATTAGCGCGGAGGTTAACGCAGACAGTCTGCGGAGGTTGACAGACGTCAGAGGTCAATTTGTTTTTGACGTCTGAGAATGTGCTGCTTCCTGTCTCGTATGTTTTGTCACCTATAAATGTGTGTCATTTTCAAAAAGATCATTGGCTGAGTGGAAATCGGGGCACACTGTGTGTAGGCTAGTATGTTATCAGAAGGCCCAGGAGTTGTTTTCAGTAAAAAACCATGCCTCTCTCCTCCTTTCAAAAGCGTTGAACTTTTCTAATGAATAACATAAAAATGTCTCAGTGCTCAAAGGCATCAAGGGCTTACTTAAAAAAAAAAAAAAAAAAAAAAAGACATGATGCTAGACCAGTAAACACGGTATTGCACAGCCAGAGGGAGTCGTCTCCAAATCCCAGACGCAGGGTTCGCTTTCGTGACAAATGGCGGGAACATGTGACACACACTGTAATAGTCACAACCCTGCCCAAGAGGACAAAAATATCTGAGTAATGCCAAACAATCATAGTACAATGGAACTTTAAATATAGTGAATGTGTTTACAGTCAGGGCATACTGATCATGACGAACCTGCCCAAAAGGAAATAAAGGGTTGCTGTCCAAAAACACAATGAAAATATCTGAGTAATGCACAACAATTACAGTACAAATACACTGGCAGAGCATCAAAATACACTGCATTAGTTTGATTGCAATCAGAATGTATTACATGTGTTCCATATGACTAAATTCCAATTGGCAGGGTTTTAAGACCATTTTTATTTATTGGCGTAGCATCAAAATACACAACATTTATAGCGCTCTCTCTCTCTCTCTCTCTCTCTCTCACACACACACACACACACACACCTACAGTGTAATGCCAAGGAGGAGGTTTGATCTATT
Source organism: Coregonus sp. 'balchen' (assembly GCA_902810595.1). Lineage (NCBI taxonomy): Eukaryota > Metazoa > Chordata > Actinopteri > Salmoniformes > Salmonidae > Coregonus > Coregonus sp. 'balchen'. The sequence goes on from LR778262.1 coordinate 5,959,993, forward strand.
ACAAAAAGTATCATATGTCTTGTACCGTAAATCTATGACTTGACAGAGAAAATATGATCAGAGATATTGCCTCTGGGAAAACACCCTCAGGTGCTATACAGGAGGCAAAACAGAGCGGATTTATCCACACACAACAGTGATAGAAAAGTCAGCCCCAGGGTGTATAGTGTGGGTTAAAAATGTATTGAGTGTCATTTCAGACAGTTCTGTTTAGATAGGAGAGTTTTGCTAGTGGCTCAACTATTCCTTAGAACAGCCATACAGTCAATATCTGAGAAAATTATTATATTTCATTTGTTTAAATTCGATTTGATTTCAATTATATACTGAACAAAAATATAAATGCAACATATACATTTTTGTTCCCTTGTTTCATGAGCTGAAATAAAATATCCCTGACATTTTCCATACGCACAAAAAGCTTATTTCTCTCAAATTTTGTTCACAAATTTGTTTACATCCCTGTTAGTGAGCATTTATCCTTTGTCAAGATAATCCATCCACCTGACAGGTGTGGCATATCAAGAAGCTGATTAAAACAGCATGATCATTACACAAGTGCACCTTGTGCTGGTGACAATAAAAGGCCACTCTAAATTTTTGTGCAGTTTTGTCACACAACACAATGCCACAGATGTCTCAAGTTTTGAGGGAGCTTGCAATTGGCATGCTGACTGCAGTTAACTATATTTCTTGAACTGCATTTTTGGTTAAGGGCTTGTAAGTAAGCATTTCACGGTAAGGTCTACACCTGTTGTATTCGGCATGTGACAAATAGCATTTGATTTGATTAGAATGTCCACCAGAGCTGTTGCCAGAGAATGTAATGTTCATTTCTCTACCATAAGCCGCCTCCAATGTCGTTTTAGAGAATTAGCAGTACATCCAACCGGCCTCACAACCGTAGACCACGTGCAACCACGCCAGCCCAGGACCTCCACATCCGGCTTCTTCACCTGCGGGATCGTCTGAGACCAGCCACCCGGACAGCTGATGAAACGGAGGAGTATTTCTGTCTGTAATAAAGCCCTTTTGTGAGGTGGGCCTATGTCTCCCAAGTGGGTGGGCCTATGCCCTCCCAGGCCCACCAATGGCTGCGCCCCTGCCCAGTCATGTGAAATCCATAGATTAGGGCCTAATGAATGTATTTCAATGGACTGATTTCCTTATATGAACTGTAACTCAGTAAAACCGTTGCGTTTATATTTTTGTTCAGTGTACATTCAATTATATTATTTCCTATCAGTGCTCCTACTGAGTCCCTGTCTTGTCTCAGGAGCTACACTGCAGTCTTTTGGTTGTCAGCTCAACTGCTGGATGAAATTGTTCCCTAAATAAAAGATTCAGGGATGTTCAGAGCCCTGAGTTGAGTTGAGATGAGATCAGCCATCGCAGAGGAATCAAGAACACAGGGAATATTAATTATGTCTGTTCTCATTATTATGTCTCATCATGTATTCTCCAACACGCTAGGCCTCCGTCCCTATTGACACCCTAATCCCTACACGGCGCACTACCTTTGAACAGAGCCCTCTACTTTTGAACAGGGCCCATAAGGCTCTGGTTAAAAGTAGTGAACTACATGTATATATATAGGGAATAGGGTGCTATTTGGGACGAAGTCTAGGACTCTTGAAAACATTAGCAGGACCAAGCCTGAAGATATTTGACACTGATCAATTCAGAAATGTACGACAAGTAGAATGAACACAAGTGAATATTCTAATAGTATTAATATTCAGTTTCTTCTCAATCGTTTCATAAATGTATTTATTCAATCTATTCATACATTTTTATCAATCCTATCTAATAAAACCAGTTCCTGTGTCTGCTGGATCCTAGCCTACCGACAGGTGGCAGGCTGCACCCATACATACTGTCCATTTGACTAAAGCTCAGGGAAGGAAGAGCGTGCAACTTCAAAGCCCCGATCAGCTCCACTGTTTTCATAAATAAATTATCCACCAAAACAGGACAGGAGAGGAAGAAGCCACATCGCCAAAGCAAATATTAGCGCACCACGTTTAAACGTTAAAGTAAACAAATAAATTAATGTTAAATGCATATATTCAATTCAATTTACAGAATAATTTATTAATTTAGGTGGACATTTGTGAACTAGCGTCTTGTATGCTATTTGAATTAGCCTGAAACTTTAATGTTTATTTCAATTTGTCAACGCAATACTACATTTTACATGTTGATTAGGCCACTGACTGAATGGCCACAATCTCCTTACATTATATGTTTGTTTTGATGACTGATGTTATATTTCCCATCAACATTCATACTGTAGCTCATTTATCCGCAGCGGAGGTAAACATAAAGAGTCTAAACAACTTTTTAGAAAATCACATGAACGATGCTGAATGATCATCCTGTTGTTAGGGGGAATCATGCTGACAGTGTGCGTATCCCCTCTCCAAAGAAGTGGGTCGCTACCGCTGTTCTCTGCTCATATAATGGTTTGCAACTATGAAATTGCATTTGTATAGCAGCCAAATCAATGATGATGAAAGAAGCCTATTTGAAGTAATAGAACGGTCGAATTGTTTATTATTCAGTGAATGAAGGCGGAAAACCTATTGCATGCTATACGGCACGGTGACGTGTGTAGTTTCAAGTTACAGTATGCAATTATAATAATCTTAATATCTTGCTCAAATATACTTGGAAAATACTGCTACCTTTATGTGTTCCTCTCCTTAAGATGGCTTGAAGAAAGAGCATTTCTCCTGTTTTCCCCGTTACAGGTCCGAGGAAAAAGATGCAGGTAAAACGATGTAGGCTTTTCACTCTCTCTCTCTCTCTCTCTCTCACTCTCTCTCTCTCTCTCTCTCTCAATCTCTCTCTTTACCCCATGCGTACCCCGAAGAACTACCAGCTATCCCCCCTCAGCGCATGCCCACGAACCGTGTCAGTTGTATGGTCGAGTTCAATAATGATAGGAAATTGCATTTCTTAATGATTGATCGATATCCTATCACACATTTCTGTGATATTTCAACCACCTGTCATCATTTAAACAACCCACCACGGCGAACTGAGTAGCACAATCATGTGTAGGCAATTAAGTGTTTGTATGTTCAAAAATAAATAAATAAAAAGTAAATAATTAACATAATCATGTACAGTACATCCAAAGAATAGTGTGTGTTTTATCTTATGGACGGTCACTCACTGTTCCTCAAGCTATGACATGATGAAACACATTTGGTAGCAATATTTGCTGTTTGTCACTCTCTTAACAGTATTCTTAATTTGTGATAATCTTCCAAATCTGTCAAATTTGGTATCGTTGAGTTGAATTTCTCAAAGTAGTGTTATCTGGTCTTTTTTTACTTTCTCACAGTGAAGGAGGAAGTGCATCTGTGTCTTTACCTCCCCTGTCATACAGTGATCACATTCTCTCTCTCGCTCTCAAATTGTATGCTGCTCAAAGCCTTTGGGACATTTGACGGCCTAGTTATTTCTCACTCTCCTTATTTCAGGGTGTAACTTCTCTCACTCTCCTTATTTCAAGAATACTTGTGATCAACTTTATCCATGATTCAGGTGATGAGCTGTGCCTGGTTTCTCCAGACATTGCATTCAGGACAGATAGTTACATTTTTGTCTCATCAGACCACAGAATATTTTGCCTTATGCTCTGAGTCTTTCACGTGCCTTTTTGCCAACTCCAGGCGTGCTGTCATGTGCCTTTTTCTCAGGAGTTGCTTCCGTCTGGCCACTCTGCCATAAAGCCCAGATTGGTGAAGCGCTGTAGAGACTGTTGTCCTTCTGGCAGGTTCTCCCATCTCAGCCAAGGAATGTTGTAGTTCTGTCAGAGTGGTCATTGGGTTCTTGGTCACCTCCCTGACCAAGGTCCTTCTTGCTCGGTTGCTCAGTTTGGTCGGACAGCCAGTTTTCGGAATAGTCTGGGTAGTTCCAGCCTGTGATTTACGTTCCATTTCTGTGGTACAGTTGATAACCATCGCTATGAACGCTAAGAAGCCAACCTTACTGAAGCATATATCACCTATCCCTCTGTGCTGGCACAGATCTACTACCTACAGCGATCCTCTCAGGATCCCTCACCCTTGACCCATCCTCCTCTACTTTCTTCACTGCCTCAGCATACGACACCTTCTGCACTACTCTGACTCTAGCCACCTCAACCTGCCTTTCTCGCACTGGACACTTCCGATCCCCAGCAACATGGGCACCCTTACAGTTAACACACACATATTTATCCTCCGAAACTACACAATCCTCTATCCCATGCCCTCCTGCACACTTCCCACATCTTGGAATCTCCCTCTTACACACTGCTGCAACATGACGATAAACGTTGCACCTGAAACAGCGCAGTTTACTCTGCACAAAAGCTCTAACAGGATAACTGATATCATAAAATGACTTTGTTGGGTAAAGACTCAAAAGGTCTGACAATGACTCCTCAGTTTCACCACGCTCACCACCGGGTCTGCGTCACACCAAACGGTGGAATCACAAACACCAGGAATATTCACCTTCATTTGCTCCACCTCCACACCTCCACTCTTGACCCAAGTTGCGTGACACAGAGCACCTGCTCCCTCTGGTCAGAAGAAACACAAACAAATATCACAAGTCCACTACGGGTTACCTACACTGACTCAACTGCCCCTAACTCCTTTCCCACCCACCCTGAAACCACAGATGGATCCGCCAAAAGGCAAGAGTCCACTTTCTCCAACAATGTCACTCCTACCGGTCCAGAATCTTATTTATTATGTCTGGGGCCATTCTTCCTCAACACACATTTTCCCGCTACACTCGGCTCTTCTCTGTCTTCCTCGCTGTCCATAACCACGTCTCTCCGTTCCCCAAGCTCTGCTGCGCCTTCATCCGCTGTACTGCCTGCAGAACACGCACTGATGGCATTTCTACAAAACCCAACTTCTATTTCTAAATTATGTCAAAACAATTGAGTTGGCCACAGGTGGACTCCAATCAAGTTGTAGTGACATTTCAAGGATTGTCAAAGGAAATTTGATGCACCTGAGCTCAATTTGGAGTGTCGTAGCAAAGGGGTGTGAATACTTATGTAAATTATATATTTCTGTACTTCATTTTCAATACATATTTAAAACGTGTTTTCACTTTGTCGTTGTGGGGTATTGTGTGTAGATGGGTGAGAAAAATAATCCATTTTGAATTCAGGCTGTAACACAACAAAATGTGGAATAAATCAAGGGGTATGAATACTTTCTGTAGGCACTGTATATTAGCCTATTGATCAACAACATTTGTATAGAAGCATCATTCCAGCATGTCACGCTTGTACAGAAGGACATCATATACAGTGGCTTGCGAAAGTATTCACCCCCCTTGGCATTTTTCCTATTTTGTTACCTTACAACCTGTAATTAAAATTGATTTTTGGGGGGTTTGTATCATTTGATTTACACAACATGCCTACCACTTTGAAGATGCAAAATATTTTTTCTTGTGAAACCAACAACAAATAAGACAAAAAAAAACGGAAAACTTGAGCGTGCATATCTATTCACCCCTCCAACGTCAATACTTTGTAGAACCACCTTTTGCAGCAATTACAGCTGCAAGTCTCTTGGGGTATGTCTCTATAAGCTTGGCACATCTAGCCACTGGGATTTTTGCCCATTCTTCAAGGCAAAACTGCTCCAGCTCCTTCAAGATGGATGGGTTCCGCTGGTGTACAGCAATCTTTAAGTCATACCACAGATTCTCAATTGGATTGAGGTCTGGGCTTTGACTAGGCCATTCGAAGACATTTAAATGTTCCCCTTAAACCACTCAAGTGTTGCTTTAGCAGTAAGCTTAGGGTCATTGTCCTGCTGGAAGGTGAACCTCCGTCCCAGTCTCAAATCTCTGGAAGACTGAAACAGGTTTCCCTCAAGAATTTCCCTGTATTTAGCGCCATCCATCATTCCTTCAATTCTGACCAGTTTCCCAGTCCATGCCGATGAAAAACATCCCCACAGCATGATGCTGCCACCACCATGCTTCACTGTGGGGATGGTGTTCTCGGGGTGATGACAGATGTTGGGTTTGCGCCAGACATAGCGTTTTCCTTGATGGCCAAAAAGCTCAATTTTAGTCTCATCTGACCAGAGTACCTTCTTCCATATGTTTGGGGAGTCTCCCACATGCCTTTTGGCGAACACCAAACGTGTTTGCTTATTTTTTTCTTTATGCAATGGCTTTTTTCTGGCCACTCTTCTGTAAAGCCCAGCTCTGTGGAGTGTACGGCTTAAAGTGGTCCTATGGACAGATACTCCAATCTCCGCTGTGGAGCTTTGCAGCTCCTTCAGTGTTATCTTTGGTCACTTTGTTGCCTCTCTGATTAATGCCCTCCTTGCCTGGTCCGTGAGTTTTGGTGTGCGGCCCTCTCTTGGCAGGTTTGTTGTGGTGCCATATTCTTTCCATTGTTTAATAATGGATTTAATGGTGCTCCGTGGGATGTTCAAAGTTACAGATATTTTTTTATAACCCAACCCTGATCTGTACTTCTCCACAACTTTGTCCCTGACCTGTTTGGAGAGCTCCTTGGTCTTCATGGTGCCGCTTGCTTGGTGGTGCCCCTTGCTTAGTGGTGTTGCAGACTCTGGGGCCTTTCAGAACAGGTGTACATATACTGAGATCATGTGACAGATCACATGACACTGATATTGCACACAGGTGGACTATATTTAACTAATTATGTGACTTCTGAAGGTAATTGGTTGCACCAGATCTTATTTAGGGGCTTCATAGCAAAGGGGGTGAATACATATGCACGCACCACTTCTCTGTTATTTTTTTATATATTTTGTATTTTTTTTCATTACACTTCACCAATTTTGACTATTTTGTGTATGTCCATTACATGAAATCCAAATAAAAATCCATTTAAATTACAGGTTGTAATGCAACAAAATAGAAAAAACGCCAAGGGGGATGAATACTTTTGCAAGGCACTGTAGGCAATGCTGTTAGTTTGAGAATATAAAATAAGAACTATTTAACGCAAATGTGTTGAACGTAACATCATGATTTGTGATCACGGATACTTATGAAACTTATGACGCATCTCTCAGCTGCCAGGACGAAGTTCTAAACAACTAAATTGGCTAGTTCAGCTATCTGTCAAGAAATGGGCGGGTTGTACGTATAATGAAATCAGTCAATTTAAATAAATAAATTAGGCCTTAATTGATGGATTTCATATGACTGGGAATACAGATATGCATCGGTTGGTCACAGATACCTTAAAAAAAAGAAAAAGTAGGGCCGTGGTTCAGAAAACCAGTCAGTATCTGGTGTGACCACCATGTACCTCATGCAGCGCAACACATCTCCTTCACAAAAGTTGATCAGGCTGTTGATTTTGGCCTGTGGGAATGTTGTTCCACTCCTCTTCAATGGCTGTGCGAAGTTGCTGGATATTGGCGGGAACTGGAACACGCTGTTGTACACGTCGATCCAGAGCATCCCAAACATGCTCAATTTGTGACATGTCTGGTGAGTATGCAGGCCATGGTAGAACTAGGACATTTTCAGCTTCCAGGAATTGTGTACAGAGCCTTGCGACATGGGGCCATGCATTATCACGCTGAAACATGAGGTGATGGCCGGGGATGAATGGAACGACAATGGGCTTCAGGATCTCGTCACGGTATCTCTGTGCATTCAAATTGACATAGATAAAATGCAATTGTGTTGTTGTTCGTAGCTTATGCATGCCCATACCATAACCCCAACAGCCACCATGGGGCACTCTGTTCACAACGTTGATATCAGCAAACCGCATGCCCACACGACGCCATACATACTGTCTGCCATCTGCCTGGTACAGTTGAAACCGGGATTCATCCATGAAGAGCACACTTCTCCAGCATGCCAGTGGCCATCGAAGGTGAGCATTTGCCCACTGAAGTCGGTTACGACGCCGAACAGCAGTCAGGTCAAGACCCTGGTGAGGACAATGAGCACACAGATGAGCTTCCCTGAGACGGTTTCCCCATGTTTGTGCAGAAATTATTCGGTTGTGCAAACCCACAGTTTCATCAGCTGTCTGGGTAGCTGGTCTCAAGACGATCCCGCAGGTGAAGAATCCGGATGTGGAGGTCGTGGGCTGGCGTGGTTGCACGTGGTCTACGGTTGTGAGGCTGGTTGGACGTACTGCTAATTCTCTAAAACGACATTGGAGGCGGCTTATGGTAGAGAAATGAACATTCCATTCTCTGGCAACAGCTCTGGTGGACATTCCATTCATGCAGTAAGTATGCCAATTGCATGCTCCCTCAAAACTGAACATGTGACAAAACTGAACATTGTAGAGTGGCCATTTATTGTCCCCAACACAAGGTGCACCTGTGTAATGATTGTGCTGTTTAATCAGCTTCTTGATATGCCACACCTGTCAGGTGGATGGATTATCTTGGCAAAGGAGAAATGCTCACTAACAGGGATGTAAATAAATTTGTGCACAAAATTTGAGAGAAATAAGCTTTTTGTGCATATGGAACATTTCTGGGATGTTTTATTTCAGCTCATGAAACCAACACTTTACATGTTGTGTTTATATATTTTTTTCAGTGTATTCTAAAACCTATATATCTATTATTGTTTGGAACCATTGAACAATATTACAGACCGGACAAAAAACATACATTCCTACATTTCTAACTTGAACGCCATCAAAGAAAAGTTGTGGTCCTCTGTAGCTCAGCTGGTAGAGCACGGCGCTTGTAACGCCAAGGTAGTGGGTTCGATCCCCGGGACCACCCATACACAAAAATGTATGCACGCATGACTGTAAGTCGCTTTGGATAAAAGCGTCTGCTAAATGGCATATTATTATTATTATTATTATTGACCACATGCAGCGCATTAAGGTATTATTGAGACGTCCATGCTTGCCCTCAGGCCGGGAATATAATGCTGAAATTTCACAAAACACAGAAAGTAATTTATGCAAGCACAGTTCTGCACAGCTGTCGAACGACAAACCACCGCATTACAGAAGTTAGGCCAACAACAGAATCTATCATGTTTTCATGTAAAGCTTTTTCACCCGGTTGGTTGTTCAGTTTGCTTTCCAAAGAACGATCGGACAAAAAGAAAACTTGCAAATAACCCACATATGTATTACCTTCACATGCATAACCCACACATGTATAACCCACACATGTATAACCCACATTTGGCTCTGAAATAATTGCTATCACTCATCCTAAGATGAAAAGGCTCTTGTGAACCAGTCGATGGTTGCTGAGTGTGTGTGTGTGTGTGTGTGTGTGCCCTTTCGAGCAGCTCATTTCCTAGGCATAGAGTGTGAAGCACAAGTAGCTCATACAGATGTAATATGGAACCAGTCGCTCGCTCCACCCTGATTACTAATGATGAGACATCACAAAGCAGAAAGATTGGATTATCAGTAGGTGTTGCTGCAGACCAAGTACAATTAATGACTTGTATAGCAATCTTGACCTCTCCTTTCCTCTCCTCCCGCTCTTCTCCTCGCCCCTGCCCTCCTCTACTGTCTTCTCCTCGCCCCTGCCTAGGGCTGTGGTGGTAATAAAATTGTCAGCCGGTAATTGTCATGCGAAAGACTGCCGGTCTCATGGTAATTGACCGTTAATTAACATAAACATGTTTACCAAACCTTTTTTGATATACTCAGTGGACCGTTATTAACATGTTTTAACCACTCCTATGTAAATGGTAGATTAGCAGACACCCAAGAAGAGGGTCTGATTTCATTATTACTGAAACAGGATACAAGTGGAAAATATAAAGATCCAGTCCATTTAAGAAATTGGAGGCCCCTTACACTTCAGTGTTGTGATGCAAAAATTCAAGCAAAATGTATAGCGCATAGAATTAAAAAGGTATTGTCGGACATTATTCATTCTAATCAGACATGTTTTTTACATGGACGATACATTGGAGATAATATAAGGCAAGTACTGGAAACAATAGAACACTATGAAAAATCTGGGAAACCAGGCCTGCTATTCATGGCAGACTTAGGAAAAGGCATTTGATAAAGTACAACTGGGGTTTATATATAAATGCCTGGAGAATTTCAATTTTGGAGAATCTCTTATAAAATGGGTTAAAATCATGTATAGTAACCCTAAGTGTAAAATAGTAAATAATGGCTATTTCTCTGAAAGTTTTAAACTGTCAAGAGGAGTGAAAAAAGGTTGTCCACTATCAGCATATATATTTATTATGGCCATCAAAATGTTAGCTATTAAAATCAGATACAACAATAATATCAAGGGATTAGAAATCCAGGGCTTAAAAACAAAGGTGTCATTGTACGCTGATGATTCATGTTTTCTTTTAAATCCACAACTTGAATCCCTCCACAGCCTCATAGAGGATCTAGATACATTTTCTAACCTCTCTGGATTACAACCAAATTATGATAAATGTACTATATTACGTATTGGATCACTAAAACATAAATGTTTTACATTACCATGTAGTTTACCAATAAAATGGTCTAATGGTGATGTGGATATACTCGGAATACATATCCCAAATCAAATAAATGATCTCACTCCAATATATTTTAATAGAAATTTAGCAAAAATAGATAAGATCTTGCTACCATGGAAAGGTAAATACCTGTCAATTTGTGGAAAAATCACCCTGATTAACTCTTTAGTATTATCCCAGTTTACCGATTTGCTTATGGTCTTGCCTACGCCTAGCGAACAGTTTTTTTTAAATTATATGCGAAAAGAACATTCCATTTTATTTGGAACGGCAAGCCAGACAAAATTAAACGGGCCTATTCATATAATGAATATGAATTCGGAGGACAGAAATTATTAAATATTAAAGCATTAGACCTATCACTAAAAGCTTCAGTCATACAAAAGTTATACTTACATCCAAACTGGTTCTCTAGCAAATTAGTAAGATTGTCTCACCCCATGTTCAAGAATGGCCTTTTTCCTTTTATTCAGATTACAACCTCTCACTTTCAGGTATTTGAAAAGGATATAATCTCCCAAATATCACTATTTCTAAAACAAGCCATAGAAAGTTGGCTGCAATTTCAATTGAATCCTCCAGAAACAACAGAACAAATAATGCAACAAATATTGTGGTTAAACTCAAATATACTAACTGATAAAAAAACATTATTTTTTGAAAAAATGTTTAAAAAGGGTATAATCTCCGTAAATTATATCATAGGTAGGACTGGTGGAGTTATGTCGCACATGCAGCTAACAAAAACATATGGAAATGTCTGCTCTACCCAAAATTACAACCAAATAATTGCAGCATTACCGCAAAAATGGAAGAGGAAAGTGGAAGGGGGAAAGAAAATTGTGATAAATAAAAAAGTATACCAGTTTCATTTAAGGACCAAAGGATTGACAGCCGTCCCATATAGATTGCTAAATAGTTGGGAAGAGATTTTTGACGTACTGATTCCATGGCGTAGTGTTTATGAACTGATACGCAAAACTACGCCGGAAACAAAACTTATAATTTTTCTATTTCAATTATTATACAAAATTCTTGCTACCAATAGAATGTTATTTGTATTGGGGGATACAATCTTCCCAGCTCTGCAGATTTTGCTGCGAAGAGACAGAATCATTAGATCATTTGTTTTGGTACTGTCCATTTTGTAGCTTGTTTTTGGTCACAGGTCCAGGAATGGCTGAAGGATTGCAATATTTACCTGGAGCTAACCCTGCAGATAGCACTACTGGGTGATCTGAAAAGTCATAGTCAATCGATCAATAATCTAATAATATTTGTAGCAAAAATGTTTATTTTCAATTTACAATCTGTAGAAACAATGAGAATAAAAGGGTTCAGAACTTTTGTAAAACATCACAGTACAGCTGAAAAATATATGGCAAATAGAAATCCAATATGGATGGTGTTAAGAGATACATTTACATTTACATTTTAGTCATTTAGCAGACGCTCTTATCCAGAGCGACTTACAGTTAGTGAATACATTTTTTTTTTAATACTGGCCCCCCGTGGGAATCAAACCCACAACCCTGGTGTTGCAAACACCATGCTCTATCAACTGAGCTACATCCCTGCCGGCCATTCCCTCCCCTACCCTGGACAACGCTGGGCCAATTGTGCGCCGCCCATGAGTCTCCCGGTCGCGGCCGGCTGCGACAGAGCCTGGATTCGAACCAGGATCTCTAGTGGCACAGTTAGCACTGCGATGCAGTGCCTTAGACCACTGCGCCACTCAGGAGTTAGATGGGAGGTGTTGAATGGAGCTGAAGGATGGGATTAATAACAACTAACAACAACTAATAACAACATAACTAATGTAAAGCATACTGTGTCCATAATAAGTATATAGGTTGAGAGCGTTTGTGCAAGAGCAGAGTTAGAAAGATATGGCATATAGAAGCAAACATCATGAAAATGATCGGAGAGGTTGAGGGTAGAAGAAGAGCATGGGAGAATTTCCTTTCTTTCAACACACACACACACACACACACACACACACACACACACACACACACACACACATTCATCCACACACACACACACACACACACACACACACACATACATTCATCCACACACACACACACATACATTCATCCACACACACACACACACATTCATGCTACACACACACACACACACACACACACCCGCACACACACACATTCATCCACACACACACACACACACACACATACATTCATCCACACACACACACACATACATTCATCCACACACACACATTCATGCTACACACACATCACAACTGCTGCTACCACACTATGCTAAATATTGCAATTTAAAAACATGTCCCCCAACCCCCCCTTCCCCAAAACACATAGAAATATTGGACTATAAATGGTTCCTTCCTGTATTATACTGATGCTAAAATGTCTATTCTATTCTACTGAGCCATTTACTTTATGTTCCTATTCTTATATTTTATTATTTCTTATTGTTGTTGCATTGTCGAGAAGGAACCTGCAGGTAAGCATTTCGTTGGACGGTGTCTACCATGTGTATCCTGTGCATACAACTAATACAACTTGAAACACACACATCTCCTGGTACATATTCCATCCTGATTAGATGTGTGTTATAATGAGGCCCAGCAGCAGGAGACATGGAAGATGAAAGACTTCTTCCGTCTCTCCCTCTCCTCCTCTTTCTAACACTCACACTCTCCAGTGACACCAGGCCTCAAAGACATGCTGCAGGACCTGGGTAACACGGTCCTAATTCACTCCCTACCCCTTCCACCTTGACCCTAACACTTTCATGTTCACCCCTTCCCCCAGGGATTCAGACCAACCCAGCATCCAGGATATGATTCCAGTAACTTTCCCTAAATCCACAGGTTTTCCAGAAATCCGGGTTGGAGGATTCCCAGATTTCCTGTTTATTCCCTCCTGATTCAAGGAATATTCCAAGAGGAATTTCTGGAGACCTGGGAATATGGGGAAAGTTAGTGGAAATTTGCAGCCATAGGTGACAGACAGACAAGACCACTTCCCCATGAGCCTAACCCCATTGATGTCTACAGATGTGAAGGGTCCGGGTAGGTATAAGCAGTGTAGTGGTGGAGCCATATTGCTTCCACCTTACAGATCTACACTTAGTCGTAGAGAAAAAAGAACAATAAAAAAAAAAAAAAAAATTGTTGCTGTTGTTCCCCTTATAACACATTTACCTCATAACCAACCATCTTCCAAGGCATGGTCAAGGTCAAGCAATTCATTGTATTATCCCGGCTGAGTGGGCATCTCAATCAAACCTCTAGGATAACCTAACAACTAAATATATTTTCTCTGAGCACAGATGAATAGATTGAAGCTGTTTATCATTAACTGCAGCGGGTATTTTTCATTATGAATGCTAGCATCTTTAATTCCCTAGTCAGACAGCACATTAAATGAGTATAACCCAGTCATTAATGAACTGTTCTATTCATGCATAATTCACAACGATGTCTGCGTGCAACTCAGCATATTATCTCTGGCTTAGTTATTTCAAAATGAGCTGAGGCGGCCATATTGTTTAACTTGGTTTGTGTCAAGAACTGCAGAGTTACAATGGAACACTGTAATGTAATACAGTTGAAGTCGGAAGTTTACATACACTTAGGATGGAGTCATTAAAACTTGTTTTTCAACCACTCCACAAATTTCTTGTTAACAAACTATAGTTTTGGCAAGTCGGTTAGGACATCTACTTTGTGCATGACACAAGTAATTTTTCCAACAATTGTTTACAGACAGATTATTTCACTTATAATTCACTGTATCACAATTCCAGTGGGTCATACACTAAGTTGAATGTGCCTTTAAACAGCTTGGAAAATTCCAGAAAATGATGTCATGGCTTTAGAAGCTTCTGATAGGCTAATTGACATCATTTGAGTCAATTGGAGTTGTAGCTGTGGATGTATTTCAAGGCCTACCTTCAAACTCAGTGCCTCTTTGCTTGTCATCATGGGAAAATCAAAAGAAATCAGCCAAGACCTCAGAAATAAAATCTGGTTCATCCTTGGGAGCAATTTCCGAAAGCCTGAAGGTACCACGTTCATCTGTACAAACAATAGTACGCAAGTATAAACACCATGGGACCACGCAGCCGTCATACCGCTCAGGAAGGAGACACATTCTGTCTCCTAGAGATGAACGTACTTTGGTGCGAAAAGTGCAAATCAATCCCAGAACAACAGCAAAGGACCTTGTGAAGATGCTGGAGAAAACAGGTACAAAAGTATCTATATCCACAGTAGAAACGAGTCCTATATCAACATAACCTGAAAGGCCGCTCAGCAAGGAAGAAGCTACTGCTCCAAAACTGCCATAAAAAAGCCAGACTACGGTTTGCAACTGCACATGGGGACAAAGATCGTACTTTTTGGAGAAATGTCCTCTGCTCTGATGAAACAAAAATAGAACTGTTTGGCCATAATGACCATCGTTATGTTTGGAGGAAAAAGGGGGTGGCTTGCAAGCCGAAGAACACCATCCCAACCGTGAAGCACGGGGGTGGCAGCATCATGCTGTGGGGGTGCTTTGCTGCAGGAGGGACTGGTGCACTTCACAAAATAGATGGCATCATGAGGAAGGAAAATTATGTGGATATATTGAAGCAACATCTCAAGACATCAGTCAGGAAGTTAAAGCTTGGTCGCAAATGGGTCTTCCAAATGGACAATGACCCCAAGCATACTTCCAAAGTTGTGGCAAAATGGCTTAAGGACAACAAAGTCAAGGTATTGGAGTGGCCATCACAAAGCCCTGACCTCAATCCTATAGAACATTTGTGGGCAGAACTGAAAAAGCGTGTGCGAGCAAGGAGGCCTACAAACCGGACTCTGTTACACCAGCTCTGTCAGGAGGAATGGGCCAAAATTCAGCCAACTTATTGACGGAAGCTTGTGGAAGGCTACCCGAAACGTTTGACCAAAGTTAAACAATTAAAAGGCAATGCTACCAAATACTAATTGAGCGTATGTAAACTTCTAACCCATTGGGAATGTGATGAAAGAAATAAAAGCTGAAATAAATCATTCTCTCTACTATTATTCTGACATTTCACATTCTTAAAATAAAGTGGTGATCCTAACTGACCTAAGACAGGGAATTTTTACTAGGATTAAATGTCAGGAATTGTGAAAAACTGAGTTGAAATGTATTTGGCTAAGGTGTATGTAAACCTCCCGACTTCAACTGTATGTAAGCAATTTTGTTTTGTTCGCCTTGAGGGGAAAACAACGTCTTCAATCTACAATTTGATACTTGAGGTGCTCTATCAGATCATGTCATAGTAAATTCGCTGAGGGGTACCACTTTGTTTTACAATGTCAGGTAGGCTACAGTATAGCATTTTAGTTTAAAAATGTAAATACCACTACAACTAATTCTAATTAAAGTTGCAGTTTCTTCTTGTTAGTGTCCAGTTTGTACTAATGAGCATCTTTAGTATTACTTATAAATTATAGGTCATGATGAATAACTAGCTTAGTAATAATAACCAATTAATGAACTCACAATCAACAGAACAAGTCTGTGTCCCAAAATGGCACCCCTATTTCCTACAGCATAGTGCACTACTTGCTAACAGAGCCCTTATGGTCTCTGGTCAAAAGCAGTGCACTATAAAGGGAATATGGTGCCTATTTGGGACGTAGCCTAAGTCGAAATTTCTGATTAGTACACTGTCTGGTTGACTGACTGTAGCGCCCTGATGTAATGTCCTGATTCTAATGACTCTCTAGACCGATGAGCATATGATCATTATACACTACAAAATGCATTTACATTTTAGTCATTTGGCAGATGCTCTAATCCAGAGCGACTTACAGTTAGTGAGTGCATACATTTTTCATACTACACCATTTAAATAAACATTTATACATAGGCTTAGCGCCCAAACACTTACTTAAATGCACTGGGTTGATTAGTCAGAGTTAATCCGTGGGACTAATTTAACAAACAAAAGATGACTAAAATGGTCCAGAGAGATTACCATGGCAAGATACAGAGTAATCTCCAGAGTGATTACCATGGCAAGATACAGAGTAATCTCCAGAGAGATTACCATGGCAAGAGACAGAGTAATCTCCAGAGCGATTACCATGGCAAGAGACAGAGTAATCTCCAGAGAGATTACCATGGCAAGAGACAGTGTGATCTCCAGAGAGATTACCATGGCAAGATACAGAGTAATCTCCAGAGAGATTACCATGGCAAGATACAGAGTAATCTCCAGAGAGATTACCATGGCAAGAGACAGTGTGATCTCCAGAGAGATTACCATGGCAAGATACAGAGTAATCTCCAGAGAGATTACCATGGCAAGATACAGAGTAATCTCCAGAGAGATTACCATGGCAAGAGACAGAGTAATCTCCAGAGAGATTACCATGGCAAGAGACAGCGTGATCTCCAGAGAGATACAATGTGTTACAGCATGATCTCAAAGATACAGTGTGATCTCCAGAGAGATTACCATGGCAAGAGACAGTGTCATCACCAGAGATATTGCCATGGTAAAATACAGTGTCATCTCCAGAGATATTGCCATGGCAAGATACAGTGTCATCTCCAGAGATATTGCCATGGCAAGATACAGTGAATCATGATCATTTGATAATAAATGCCTTTTTTCTGAGTTATTGGGCATCCACGTTGCAATACAAATAATATTAGAAAAATAAGATGGCCAAAATGATTTAATACTTTCTAAATAAAGGATTGTGTAACTTCAAGAGTGAAAGCCTCGCATGATTTCCCCCACATAATAATGTTAGAGCCATGGGTTTCTGGGTTTCTTTGTTTCTTGTCCAGGACCGGATGTAATGCTTGAGCATCTAGAGTAGAGAAGAGCAGAGCAGAGAACTACGAGACTGAGGCTGAGGCTGGGAGTTTTATCCAGAATTATAAACTGGGTGGTTCGAGCCCTGAATGCTGATTGGCTGACAGCCGTAGTTTATCAGACCGTATACCACGGGTATGACAAAACATACATTTTTTACTGCTCTAATTACGTTGGTAACCAGTTTATAATAGCAATAAGGCACTTCAGGGGTTTGTGGTATATGGCCAATATACCACAGCTAAGAGCTGTGTCCGGGCACTCAGCGTTGTGTCGTGTGTAAGAACAGCCCTCAGACGTGGTATATTGGCCATATACCACACCTCCTCGGGCCTTATTGCTTAATTATAGTTGCGCCGGGCGGCACATTTCCATAATGTCCTTGGGGACCCCCAAATGTTTCACCATTTTGCTGTAGCTCTGAACTAGCTACTCAAGTTGAATCAGGTGTGCTAGCTCTGGAACAGATAAAGTGGATTTTCCCATGATGCCTTGGGTCCCCAGGGAGAGGTTTGAGAACCACTGCCCTACTGTACTGTATTGTGCTGTCCAAACTTGAGAAACATAATGTCTATGATTAGTTCAGATTTGGTCCGGACCAGACCAAAAGTCAAATTTCATGGACGAGATTCCCTAAAAACACCACTTCGATACAGCTACGACTTTTTCGTAGCAGGTTAGGAGATTTAGGTTAAGGTTAGGAAAAGGGTTAGGGTTAGTGAAAATGCTCTACTAACCTGCTACGAAAATAAACTTGTTTTTAGGAAGTCCAGTCAGTGGACAATGAAATCAAGGCCGGTCGGGACACGACCCAAAAAAGTCCAAAAGACGTCGGCGTAGGTCCCCTTAGAGGATAGTAGCCATCAACAAGTAAAGAAAAACTGGGGGGGAGTCTGGTGGGACTCCCCCGGATAAATTGTTTTCCTCATCAATCTACACACAACACCCCATAACGACAAAGCGAAAAAAGGTTTTTAGAAATGTTTGCAAATTTATCCGTAGAGCTCCGAGGCAGGATTGTGTCGAGGCATAGATCTTGGGAAAAGTACCAAAAAACTTCTGCAGGTCCCCAAGAACACAGTGGCCTCCATCATTCTTAAATGGAAGAAGTTTGGAACCACCACCACTCTTCCTAGAGCTGGCCGCCCGACCAAACTGAGCAATCGGGGGAGAAGGGCCTTGGTCAGGGAGGTGACCAAGAACCCGATGGTCACTCTGACAGAGCTCTAGAGTTCCTCTGTGGAGATGGGAGAACCTTCCAGAAGGACAACCATCTCTGCAGCACTCCACCAATCAGGCCTTTATGGTAGAGTGGCCAGACAGAAGCCACTCCTCAGTAAAAGGCACATGACAGCCCGCTTGAAGTTTGCCAAAAGAGACCTAAAGACTCTCAGACCATGAGAAACAAGATTCTCTGGTCTGATGAAACCAAGATTGAACGCTTTGGCCTAAATGCCAAGCATCGCGTCTGGATGAAAGCATCATGCTGTGGGCATGGTTTTCAGCGGCAGGAACTGGGATACTAGTCAGGATTGAGGCAAAGATGAACAGAGCAAAGTACAGCGAGATCCTTGATGAAAACCTGCTCCAGAGCGCTCAGGACCTCAGACTGGGGCGAAGGTTCACCTTCCAACAGGACAACGACCCTAAGTACACAGCTAAGACAATGCAGGAGTGGCTTCGGGACAAGTCTCTGAATGTCCTTGAGTGGCCCAACCAGAGCCCAGACTTGAACCCTATCGAAGAGCTCTGGAGAGACCTGAAAATAGCTGTGCAGCGACACTCCCCATCCAACCTGACAGCTTGAGAGGATCTGCAGAGAAGAATGGGAGAAACTCCCCAAATACAGGTGTGCCAAGCTTGTATCGTCATACCCATGAAGACTCGAGGCTGTAATCACTGCCAAAGGTGCTTCAACAAAGTACTGAGTAAAGGGTCTGAATACTTATGTAAATGTAATATTTCAGTTTTTTATTTTTAATAAATTAGCAAAAATGTCTAAAAACCTGTTTTTGCGTTATGGACTATTGTGTGTAGATTGATGAGGGAAAAATCTATTTTATATATATATATATAACACACACTACCGTTCAAAAGTTTGGGGTCACTTAGAAATGTACTTGTTTTCGAAAGAAAAGCAATTTTTTTGTCCATTAAAATAACATCAAATTGATCAGAAATACAGTTTGGACATTGTTAATGTTGTAAATGGCTATTGAAGCTGGAAACGGCAGATTTTTTATGGAATATCTACATAGGCGTACAGAGGCCCATTATCAGCAACCATCAGTCTGTGTTCCAATGGCACGTTGTGTTTGCTAATCCACGTTTTTCATTTTAAGAGGCTAATCAATCATTAGAAAACCGTTTTGCAATTATGTTAGCACAGCTGATTAAAGAAGCAATACAACTGGCCTTCTTGAGACTAGTTGAGTATCTGGAGCACCAGCAATTGTGGGTTCGATTACAGGCTCAAAATGGCAAGAAACAAATAACTTTCTTCTGAAACTCGTCAGTCTATTCTTGTTCTGAGAAATGAAGGCTATTCCATGCGAGAAATTGCCAAGAAACTGAAGATCTCGTACAACGCTGTGTACTACTCCATTCACAGAACAGCGCAAACTGGCTCTAACCAGAATAGAAAGAGGAGTGGGAGGCCCCAGTGCACAACTGAGCAAGAGGACAAATACATTAGAGTGTCTAGTTTGAGAAACAGACGCCTCACAGATCCTCAACTGGCAGCTTCATTAAATAGTACCTGCAAAACACCATATATCAGACTGGCCAATAAAAATAAAATATTAAGATGGGCAAAAGAACACAGACAATGGACAGAGGAAGATTGGAAAAAAGTGTTATGGACAGACAAATCGAAGTTTGAGGTGTTCGGATCACAAAGAACAACATTTGTGAGACGCAGACCAAATGAAAAGATGCTGGAGGAGTGCTTGATGCCATCTGTCAAGCATGGTGGAGGCAACGTGATGATCTGGGGGTGCTTTGGTGGTGGTAAAGTGGGAGGTTTGTACAGGGTAAAAGCGATCTTGAAGAAGGAAGGCTATCACTCCATTTTGCAACGCCATGCCATACCCTGTGGACGGTGCTTGATTGGAGCCAATTTCAAAATATATTTTATATTTGAGATTCTTGAAATAGCCACCCTTTGCCTTGATGGCAGTCCCGTGTAGCTCAGTTGGTAGAGCATGGCGTTTGCAATGCCAGGATTGTGGGTTCGATTCTCATGGGGGGCCAGTATGAAAAAAATAAAAAATGTATGCACTCACTAACTATAACTCTGGATAAGAGCATCTGCTAAATGACTCAAATGTAACATGTAAATGACAGCTTTGCACACTCTTGGCATTCTCTCAACCAGCTTTTTGTGTGTTCTCTATATGCAATATAATATTATTTAGATTTTGGTCACTAGATGGCAACAGTGTCTGTGCAAAGTTTCAGATTGATCCAGTGAAGCATTGCAATACTGGACTATTTTGTATCAAGTCTGCCCAAATGTGCCGAATTATAATATAATATAATATTTACATTTTAGTCATTTAGCAGACGCTCTTATCCAGAGCGACTTACAGTTAGTGAATACATATCTTTATTTTATTTTTTTATACTGGCCCCCTGTGGGAATCGAACCCACAACCCTGGCGTTGCAAACGCCATGCTCTATCAACTGAGCTACATCCCTGCCGGCCATTCCCTCCCCTACCCTGGACGACGCTGGGCAAATTGTGCGCCGCCCATGAGTCTCCCGGTCGCGGCCGGCTGCGACAGAGCCTGGATTCGAACCAGGATCTCTAGTGGCACAGTTAGCACTGCGATGCAGTGCCTTAGACCACTGCCCCACTGCATACATTTTTACGTATGGATGGTCCCGGGGATCGAACTCACTACCCTGGCGTTACAAGCGCCATGCTCTACCAATTGAGCTACAGAGGACCACAAATTGGTCAATTGATACATTTTCAAGTACATAACTATAGAGAACACACAAAAATTATATGGTAATACAAAATGTAAGTCTACACACTCCCAGGAATGTCATACATGATGTATCATTAGCTTATACACTAACTTTCACATCTAGATGGCCGGGCGGGGTGGGTGTGGAGCCAGAGACAGCAGGGGTTCAAACTGTAGAACCCAGTGCCTACATTTGAATATAAAAATGGATTTTATCAAACAAAACTATACTACATTTTATCGCTGGGACCCTTAGGATGACAAATCAGAGCAAGATTACTGAATGTAAGTACATTATTTACCTTCAGAGGTGAATGTATCAAACCAGTTGCCTTGACAAGTTTTTTGTTGTTGTGCACTCTCCTGAAACAATAGCATGGTATTTTTTCACTGTAATAGCTACTGTAAATTTGATTAACATGGATTTAAGCTTTCTGCCCATATAAGACATGTCTATGTCCTGGAAAGTTTGCTTTACTTACAACAGTCATGCTAATCACATTAGCGCACGTTAGCTCAACCGTCCCGTATTAGGGACACTGATCCCGTAGAGGTTAAGGAAATACAGGCAGGCCTTTAGAGGCCATGCAATTCAGTACTCATCTCGAAAACAAAAGCAATTTAGATCAAAAGAGTCCATACTAACAAAGGAAATAGAAGGTCTAACAGAACAGATAGATAGCAATAAAAACTGTAACATAGAGGCTCAGAATAAATAAGAGGAAAAACTAAAATAATTAGAGAAACTTATTCAAGAAAGCTCAAGTGTAATATATTATAAAAATAAAGCAAACTGGATGGAACATGGGGGAAAATGCACCAAATTATTTTTAAATCTTCAACATAGAAATGCTACCAAAAATAATTTACTGAAACTGGTTACAAATTACGGAGTCACCCATAATTCACCAAATTATATTTTGAAGGAGGAAGCAAAGTACTTTAAGCATATGTTTTGCTTCAGCCGCCTCCATCTCCTCTAACTGAAGCTAATTGTAGGGATTTTATATTTATTGATTATTTAAAATTAACAGCCATTCAGAAAGACTCATGTGAAGGTGAAATTACAGAGGAGGAACTTCTGGATGCAATTACAGACTTTAAGTCCGGGAAAACTCCAGGGTTGGATGGCATACCAGTTGAGGTATACCAAACCTTTTTTGATATACTCAGAGGACCGTTATTAGCATGTTTTAACCACTCCTATGTAAATGGTAAATTATCAGACACTCAAGAAGAAGGTCTGATTTCATTATTACTGAAACAGGATACAAGTGGGAAATATAAAGATCCAGTCCATTAAAAAAATTGGAGGCGCCTTACACTTCAGTGTTGTGATGCAAAAATTCAAGCAAAATGTATAGCGCATAGAATTAAAAAGGTATTGTCGAACATTATTAATTCTAATCAGACAGGTTTTATACATCGGCGATACATTGGAGATAATATAAGGCAAGTACTGGAAACAATAGAACACTATGAAAAATCTGGGAAACCAGGCCTACTATTCATAGCAGACTTTGAAAAGGCATTTGATAAAGTATGACTAGAGTTTATATATAAATGCCTGGAGCGTTTCCATTTTGGATAATCTCTTATAAAATGGGTTAAAATCATGTATAGTAACCCTAGGTGTAAAATAGTCAATAATGGCTATTTCTCCAACAGTTAAACTGTCAAGAGGAATAAAACAAGGTTGTCCACTATCGGTATATCTATTTACTATGGCCATCGAAATGTTAGCTATTAAAATCAGATACAACAATAATATCAAGGGATTAGAAATCCAGGGCTTAAAAACAAAGGTGTCATTGTACGCTGATGTTTCATGTTTTCTTTTAAATCCACAACTTGAATCCCTCCACAACCTCATAGAGGAGCTAGATACATTTTCTAACCTCTCTGGATTACAACCAAATTATGATAAATGTACTATATTACGTATTGGATCACAAAAAAAAATAAAAAATTTACATTACCATGTAATTTACCAATAAAATGGTCTGATGGTGATGTGGATATACTCAGAATACATATGAAATAAATGATCTCACTCCAATAAATTTTAATAGAAATTTAGCAAAAATAGATAAGATCTTGCTACCATGGAAAGGTAAATACCTGTCTATTTGTGGAAAAGTCAACCTGATTAACTCTTTAGCATTATCCCAGTTTACCTATTCGCTTATGGTCTTGCCTACGCCTAGCGAACAGTTTTTTAAATTATTTGAGAAAAAAATATTCCATTTTATTTGGAACGGCAAGCCAGACAAAATTAAACGGGCCTATTTATATAATGAATATGAATTCGGAGGACAGAAATTATTAAATATTAAAGCATTAGACCTATCACTAAAAGCTTCAGTCATACAAAAGTTATACTTAAATCCGAACTGGTTCTCTAGCAAATTAGTAAGATTGTCTCACCCCATGTTCAAGAATGGCCTTTTTCCTTTTATTCAGATTACAACCTCTCACTTTCAGGTATTTGAAAAGGATATAATCTCCCAAATATCACTATTTCTAAAACAAGCCATAGAAAGTTGGCTGCAATTTCAATTGAATCCTCCAGAAACAACAGAACAAATAATGCAACAAATATTGTGGTTAAACTCAAATATATTAATTGATTAAAAAAAGGTATAATCTTTGTAAATGATATCATTTTATATATTATATTATTATAGGTAGGACTAGTGGAGTTATGTCACACATGCATCTAACAAAAACATATGGAAATGTCTGCTCTACCCAAAATTACAACCAAATAATTGCAGCATTACAGCAAAAATGGAAGAGGAAAGTGGAAGGGGGAAAAAGTAAGGAACTTGTCTGTCGGCCTTGCATTAAAGAACATAATTGGTGAAAGAAAATTGTGATAAATAAAAAATTATACCAGTTTCATTTCAGGACCAAAGGACTGACAGCCGTCCCATATACAGTGAGGGAAAAAAGTATTTGATCCCCTGCTGATTTTGTATGTTTGCCCACTGACAAAGACATGATCAGTCTATCATTTTAATGGTAGGTTTATTTGAACAGTGAGAGACAGAATAACAACAAAAAAATCCAGAAAAATGAATGTCAAAAATGTTATGAATTGATTTGCATTTTAATGAGGGAAATAAGTATTTGACCCCTCTGCAAAACATGACTTAGTACTTGGTGGCAAAACCCTTGTTGGCAATCACAGAGGTCAGACGTTTCTTGTAGTTGGCCACCAGGTTTGCACACATCTCAGGAGGGATTTTGTCCCACTCCTCTTTCAGATCTTTTCCAAGTCATTAAGGTTTCGAGCCTGACGTTTGGCAACTCGAACCTTCAGCTCCCTCCACATATTTTCTATGGGATTAAGGTCTGGAGACTGGCTAGGCCACTCCAGGACCTTAATGTGCTTCTTCTTGAGCCACTCCTTTGTTGCCTTGGCCGTGTGTTTTGGGTCATTGTCATGCTGGAATACCCATCCATGACCCATTTTCAATGCCCTGGCTGAGGGAAGGAGGTTCTCACCCAAGATTTGACGGTACATGGCCCCGTCCATCGTCCCTTTGATGCGGTGAAGTTGTCCTGTCCCCTTAGCAGAAAAAACCCCCCAAAGCATAATGTTTCCACCTCCATGTTTGACGGTGGGGATGGTGTTCTTGGGGTCATAGGCAGCATTCCTCCTCCTCCAAACACGGCGAGTTGAGTTGATGCCAAAAAGCTCGATTTTGGTCTCATCTGACCACAACACTTTCACCCAGTTCTCCTCTGAATCATTCAGATGTTCATTGGCAAACTTCAGACGGGCCTGTATATGTGCTTTCTTGAGCAGGGGGACCTTGCGGGCGCTGCAGGATTTCAGTCCTTCACGGCGTAGTGTGTTACCAATTGTTTTCTTGTTGACTATGGTCCCAGCGGCCTTGAGATCATTGACAAGATCCTCCCATATAGTTCTGGGCTGATTCCTCACCATTCTCATGATCATTGCAACTCCACGAGGTGAGATCATGCATGGAGCCCCAGGCCAAGGGAGATTGACAGTCATTTTGTGTTTCTTCCATTTGCGAATAATCATACCAACTGTTGTCACCTTCTCACCAAGCTGCTTGGCGATGGTCTTGTAGCCCATTCCAGCCTTGTGTAGGTCTACAATCTTGTCCCTGACATCCTTGGAGAGCTCTTTGGTCTTGACCATGGTGGAGAGTTTGGAATCTGATTGATTGATTGCTTCTGTGGACAGGTGTCTTTAATACAGGTAACGAGCTGAGATTAGGAGCACTCCCTTTAAGAGTGTGCTCCTAATCTCAGCTCGTTACCTGTATAAAAGACACCTGGGAGCCAGAAATCTTTCTGATTGAGAGGGGGTCAAATACTTACTTCCCTCATTAAAATGCAAATCAATTTATAACATTTTTGACATGCGTTTTTCAAAAACGTTTATATTCAATGTACAATCTGTAGAAACAATGAGAATAGAAGGGTTCAGAACCTTTGTAAAACATCACAGTACAGTTGAGAAATATATGGTAAATAGAAATCCAATATGGATGGTGTTAAACGATAGATGGGAGGTGTTGAATGGAGCTGAAGGACGGGACTAATAACAACTAACAACAACTAATAACAACAAGATAACTAATAATGTAAAGCATACTGTGTCCATAAAAAGTATACAGGTTATAGGTTGCAAAGATACGGCATATAGAAGCAAACCGGATGGACATCATGAAAATGATCGGAGAGGTTGAGGGTAGAGGAAGTTCAGGAGCAAAAACAAACAAAATAGAATAGAATGGAATGCATAAGCATTGTTGTTCACTAGTTTACTCCAATTAGGGAAGGATTGAGGAGGTGAGGTCGAGGGTCGAGGAAGAGCATGGGAGAATGTCCTTTCTTTTTCGGCTTTAGACCGCTTAGATACTGTCACGATCGTCAAACACAGTGGACCAAGGCGCAGCGTGGAATGCGAACATACTTATTTATTTAAAGTACCACACGAACAACCCGGAACAAGATCCCACAAAACACTGTGGAAAACAGGCTGCCTAAGTATGGTTCCCAATCAGAGACAACAAGCAACAGCTGACACTCATTGCCTCTGATTGAGAACCACCCCGGCCAACACAGAAACACACGAGCTAGATAAACCTAGAACACAAAACACATAGAAACAACACACCCTGGCTCAACATAACAGAGTCCCAGAGCCAGGGCGTGACAGATATATAAAAACATATAGCCATTTAGAATATACTTTTATTCAAATCATACATGCATGCATACATTTTACCTATAGGTGGCTCAAGCGGGAATCAAACCCACGACCCCTTTGGCATTGCAAGCGCCATGCTCTACCGACTGCAGCACACAGGACCATCTGGTGTAGCGAGTAGTGTGTTGTGGAGTGTAGTGGAGTAAGGGGGGCTGAGACTGAGGCTGCCCCCCAGATTATGAGGAAGACTCGTCCATGGCAGGGCACGCAACACACACACACACACAGCTGGAAACTCAGTCAACTGAAGACTTCAGGGTAGTGTTCTGTTCTGAGAGGAAAAGAGCTGACCCAACACTTCATTTGGCACTAAAGCCCTCAATGAGATGCAAAGCAGTGTGTGTGTGTGTGTGTGTGTGTGTGTGTGTGTGTGGGTGTGTGTGTGTGTGATGATTGGAGCTGCATATTGTTGAAGCAAGCCAATCAACCCACCCACTGTCAATCCCCATCCTTGATCCGCCTCTTCCTCTAAATCCCTTATTTTGTCTTCAACATTCTGTCCCTACTATTTGAGTATTAAGGGGTGATTACAACAAGAATAAGTCATAGTGGTAGTAGTGACATATGCCAACACCCTTCAGTTTACAAACGATAGGGCTTCACTCACTGTGGGCGGAAACAGATTGAGAAGTTCAAACACAAAACACCTCAAAATGCCTTACCTGAAGGTCTCTCACATTGGTACGCGCATACGGTATAGCGGCTGTCCTGTTTAGATTCGGCTGTTGTCTGTAAGCAGGAAGTCGCCCCGCTGTGCTGTGTTTGATGATGTCATATTGCAACATGAGTCCTGAGGTATGAGAATACCACCTCCATAAAGAAGTATTGATGATTGTTCTTCCTGACCATCTCCAAGCCCAGAGCATTGTGGTATGACAAGGACTAAAATCAGCAGGACGCCACTCCTTTGGAGAAGAGGGTTGAGAACCGTATCTAATCTAATCTCTTTTCCTTATCGTCTCCTCTTTTGTCCTACCCTCACACACCCCTCTTTCCCCACCCCACTCCCGCCTCCTGACCTGCAAAAAGCCCGCCCCCGCCCCCCCACCTCCCTCTGTCCTCCCTCCCTCTCGCCCACGCCACGCTCCAGCCCGGCACTCACGCCTATCGTGAGCTCTGACCCTGCTCTTCACGCCTCGCCTACGCCTCCCCCCCCGAACCCCTCCCATTCTCCCTCCTCCTCCCTCCCTACATCTGCCCATCCTTTCTCCTCTCATACGCTGCCATCCTGACCTCTCCGGCCCTCAATCCCTCCCTCCCGCTCTCCTCCCTCCCTCCCTCCCTCACTATGTCCCATCCTTTCCACTCTCCCTACTCTTTCATCTCTGACCTCTTCTCCCTCCCTCCCTCCCTCCGTGCCTCTCTCTCCTCCCCCTCCCTCCTCCCTCCTCCCTCCCTCCTCCCTCCTTTCTCACTCTCTCCTACTCTCCTCCTCTCTCTCTCTCACTCCCTCCCTGTCCCTCCCTCTCCCCGCCCTCCACTCCCTCCCTCCCTCCCTCCCCTCTCTCCCTCTGTCCCATCCTTTCTCACTCTCTCCTACTCTTTCATCTCTGACCTCTCTCTCCCTCCCTCTCTCCCTCCCCATCTGTCTCTAATTGGCATGTCTGCTGTTTTCCAGCCTCTGCACAAGCTGGGTCAAGTGTCTCGTCTGATGGGATCAAAATTCAATTACACTGAGTTGATGCAGAGCTGATGCAGACACTTACACACACACACACACACACACACACACACACACACACACACACACACACACACACACACAACAAACACACACACACACACACACACACACACACACACACACACACACACACACACACAACAAACACACACACACACACACACACACACACACACACACACACACACACACACAACAAACACACACACCAAACTGAAGCAGAGCTGATACAGAGACGAGTCAACAAGTGTGTGCTGCTGAGTCTCTTTCTCTCCCCAACCCCTTTGATCACACCAACCATAGGAACACATAGTAACCTAGATTCCACCTAGATTCCTCCAGCGGCCTGAGAGCACAGAACACATAGCCCTGAGCCAGAGCACTGAAATAACAATGAGGTAAAACACTCAATCTGAGCTGACAGTTCACAACATTAAACAAGGAGAATAAGGTTACCCTTAACACCTCTTATAGCTGTTTCTCACACTTTTATCACATAAACAACAGTGACTGGAATAGTGCGCTTTCTAGGTACCTCCAGCAACCTGAGCACAGAAAGCACTAAGACAACACTGAGTGGCGCAGTGGTCTAAGGCACTGCATCGCTGTGCCACTAGAGATCCTGGTTCGAATCCAGGCTCTGTCGTAGCCGGCCGCGACCGGGAGACCCATGGGGCGGCGCACAATTGGCCCAGCGTCGTCCAGGGTAGGGGAGGGAATGGCCGGGGATGTAGCTCAGTTGGTAGAGCATGGCGCTTGCAACGCCAGGGTTGTGGGTTTGATTCCCACGGGGGGCCAGTATGAAAAAATGATGTATGCACTCACTAATTGTAAGTCGCTCTGGATAAGAGCATCTGCTAAATTACTAAAATGTAAAATGGAAGAAGAAGAAGACTGGGGGAAGTCTCACCCTCCAACTGAGCTGCCAACACCACAAAATGGTAAAGGAAGTTTATGCTTTATAGACCGATCCAAGGAAGCTACAAACAAAACCTCAGAGTACTGTGTATTGTGCTTCCGTACAGGTGTGATTATCCTCTCTCTCTCTCTCTCTCTCTCCCCCATCCCCCCCTTCCCTCTTGGCTATGAAAAGCCAACAGACATTTACTACTAAGGTGCTGACTTGTTGCACCCTCTATAACCACTGGGATTATTATTTCACCCTGCTGGTCATCTATGAATGTTTGATATAAGCACAGTGACAACTGCTGATGTGAAAAGGGCTTTATAAATACATTTGATTGATTGATTATACAACAGATGAAAAGTAGCTCTTTTGCTAATTTGCTTATTTGATAATTGAACACTGAAATGTTTATTAATGTGCACTGTAAATGCTATGTATTGCACTGTAAATGCTATGTATTGCACTGTAAATGCTATGTATTGCACTGTAAATGCTATGTATTGCACTGTAAATGCTATGTATTGCACTGTAAACTACTGGGCTGCATCTATAAAGAGAGCTAATACGACCACGTTCTGTCCAGACACACTAACTACTTACTGTATGACTACAGTTTAACGACCAGACACACTAACTACTTACTGTATGACTACAGTTTAACGACCAGACTGTGAATATTGAACAATAGCTGTTAAAATGTGACTTACAACCCGATCTCTGCAGTGACTTACAACCCGATCTCTACAGTGACTTACAACCCTATCTCTGCAGTGACTTACAACCTATCTCTGCAGTGACTTACAACCCTATCTCTGCAGTGACTTACAACCCTATCTCTGCAGTGACTTACAACTCTAGTGAATCTTCTGGCAGTGACTTACAAATATTTTGAGTGCCCCCTAAAACCCCTTCTCGCATGATTTACAACCCTATTTTGCATTTTGAAAAACCCCCCTTTTTTCTCTGCAGTGTTTAAAAACCCTATCTCTCGTGACTTAAAACCCTATCCTGCATACTTACAACCAACTCTGCAGTGATTAAAAACCCACTCTAGTGATTACAACCTATCTTCGTGACTTAAACCCTATCTCGCAGGATTTAAAAAACCCTTTCTGCGGACTTAAACCCAAATCTGGGATTAAAAAACTATCTCTGTAGTGACAAAATCTATTTTGAGTGAAGACCAAAACGGCTTGAAATTTTTGGGAAGGGAAAAGAATGGGGACATAAAATACTATGACGAACAATAGTAGAGGGAGTAGACCCCTCTCCTCCTTCTCCTCTCTCTCCTCTCTCTCTCTCTTTTCTCTCTATTTCTTCTTCTTTTTTCTTCTTTCCCCCCCCTCTGTGTGGGTAGGGGACTGTGGGGGCCCCAACCCTCCTACTCTCTGTAGGATAAGGGTTTACTGGGAGGGGAGGAGAGGGGAGGAGAGAGGGGAGGAGAGGGGGGAGGAGAGGGGGGAGGAGAGGGGGGAGGAGAGAGGGGAGGAGAGAGGGGAGGAGAGGACGTGCTTATTCTGTCAGCTAAACTACATCAGATATTTGCTGTTCTTCAATACCTTTTGCCTCAGGGATGTTCCTAAACCTAAAGAGGTTCACTATATGGACAGAAACATTGTCAATAGTATATCTTTAAATGTGCTGAAACTCAAAACCTTGTGTGGGAGGGAGTCTAGACGAACTTAGTCTTGTCTAATGCTTGATTGAGAGTCACAACGCTGGAATACTTAATGGTGAACAGGCCACGTCCGTTTGCGATATTACAAGAACAAAGAAGTTACTGCAAATAACGAACACTGTTCTTTCCCCTCGGACGTCATTGCACCCCCCGATAGAAAAGCACAATATGTACAGATTAATTTTTTTTTACCAATTTGCGCTACGTTCCTCAGCTCAGCAACAACAACTATGGTGGTGAGGAAGTCAGTGGCGCTGGTTCCCCCCTACTGCAGGTTATTACATTTGCAAGGATAAAAAATAATGTCTGTTGAATGGTGCAGCACATCAAAGAGTAGAGACATTTCACAAGATAATCATTGAGTACAGAAGCACAATAAATAGAGTTAGAGGCAACATAATCCTGGCGTTCTCAACATCACACTGACGTCAACGCTGAAATGTTGACTAATGCGCGCTGTCCCTGTCCAATAAATGTAATAAATTAATAATGAACATCAGTGAGAAGGTTTATGGGATACATTCCAAACGGCACTCTATTCCCTATTTAGGGCACTACTGGTCAAAGGCAGTGCTCTGTGTAGGGAATAGGGTTCTATTTGGGACGCACCCTTAATCCTCCCTCATGTCTAGGGTGAGTATTATTCATAATAGGGAAGCAGTCTAGTCTAGTCTAATCTATCCATCTATCTATCCATCTATCTATCTATCTATCTATCTATCTATCTATCTATCTATCTATCTATCTATCTATCTATCTATCTATCTATATATCATGAAACGATCTAGCAAGACTAGCTCTCCATAACGATTCCAGACAGTTGTTTGAGGTCAAGCTTAGATGTCTTGTCACCCGCCAGAAACTCATTTTGGTGCAGAACACATCATCTCAATGTCCTCACTCAGTACGCTCTGTCAAACCCCTCAAACCCTGATCCTGATGAAGGCTAGACTCACTCCTACAGGTCCTTCTGGGTCACCTTTCAATTATACATTCTAACAAAAGAGTAATACAATACTTTACACTTGACATTCAGCTGCTGTTTGTATAGAAATGCTGTAAAAACATTTGTTGTTACACAGCACTTTAGTAATTGCCTTGTCATTTCATAGTTAAGGGGTTGAGCGGTTTTTGTCATTACACAAATGAAACAAGGACATCAATGTACCAATTGAACTCATTTGTATAACTTCCTTTTCAAAATAAATAGAATGGGTATTGAAAGAGAGAGAGAGAAGAGAAGGAGAGAGAGAGAGAGAGAGAGAGAGAGAGAGAGAGAGAGAGAGAGAGAGAGAGAGAGAGAGAGAGGAGAGAGGAATAGAACAGTAAAAAACAAACTGAAATGGAGCAAAAAAGCTTTGGTTCTCCTCCTCCCTGGTCCGAACTATAGCCAAGGGCATGCATCCAGAGATATATTCTAACAGTATTATTAAAAAGTATTTGGTACAGCAAATAACACAAAATCCTCCACTAAATACATTTATTCTGACAAAAGGACAAACTATTAGCTATTTAGCCGAAAGGAAACACATTATTACAGTTTCACCTCCAATAAATGTAAAATTCAGAATAGGAGTACCAAATGCAAAAATCCTGTATTAAGTAATGTGGGTTTGCTCTGCTTTGGCAATGCACACAAAGGCAATACACAATATGGTTGTATAAAAGTAATACTATTTATGCATTTGTTTTTGAGGTCATACGAGATGTATAATGTCATTGTGATAGTCTAACTACTGTATTCACGTACAGAGCCTTGCAAAAGTATTCATCCTCCTTGGCGTTTTTTCCTATTTTGTTGCATTGCAATCTGTAATTTAAATGGATTTTTATTTGGATTTCATGTAATGGACATACACAAAATAGTCCAAATTTTGAAGTGAAATCAAAAAAATAACTTGTTTCAAAAAATTCCTAAAAAATAAATAATGGAAAAGTGGTGCGTGCATATGTATTCACCCCCTTTGCTATGAAGCCCCTAAATAAGATCTGGTGCAACCAATTTCCTTCAGAAGTCACATAATTAGTTAAATAAAGTCCACCTCTGTGCAATCTAAGTGTCACATGATCTGTCACATGATCTCAGTATATATACACATGTTCTGAAAGGCCCCAGAGTCTGCAACACCACTAAGCAAGGGGCACCACCAAGCAAGCGGCACCATGAAGACCAAGGAGCTCTCCAAACAGGACAGGGACAAAGTTATGGAGAAGTATAGATCAGGGTTGGGTTATAAAAAAATATCAGAAACTTTGAACATCCCACGGAGCACCATTAAATCCATTATTAAAAAATTGAAAGAATATGGCACCACAACAAATCTGCCAAGAGAGGGCCACCCACCAAAACTCACGGACCAGGCAAGGAGGGCATTAATCAGAGAGGCAACAAAGAGACCAAAGATAACCCTGAAGGAGCTGCAAAGCTCCACAGCGGAGATTGGAGTATCTGTCCATAGGACCACTTTAAGCCATATACTTCACAGAGCTGGACTTTACGGAAGACTGGCCAGAAAAAAGCCATTGCTTAAAGAAAAAAATAAGCAAACACGTTTGGTCTTTGCCAAAAGGCATGTGGGAGACTCCCCAAACATATGGAAGAAGGTACTCTGGTCAGATGAGATGAGACTAAAATTGAGCTTTTTGGCCATCAAGGAAAACGCTATGTCTGGCGCAAACCCAACACCTCTCATCACCCCGAGAACACCATGTTTTTCATCGGCAGGGACTGGGAAACTGGTCAGAATTGAAGGAATGATGGATGGCGCTAAATACAGGGAGATTCTTGAGGGA
The DNA here is from genome assembly GCA_902810595.1 of Coregonus sp. 'balchen'. Taxonomy (NCBI): domain Eukaryota; kingdom Metazoa; phylum Chordata; class Actinopteri; order Salmoniformes; family Salmonidae; genus Coregonus; species Coregonus sp. 'balchen'. The sequence goes on from LR778262.1 coordinate 5,993,636, forward strand.
AACCTAATTTAGTCTTCCAGAGATTTGAGACTGGGACGGAAGTTCACCTTCCAGCAGGACAATGACCATAAGCATACTGCTAAAGCAACACTTGAATGGTTTAAGGGGAAACATTTAAATGTCTTGGAATGGTCTAGTCAAAGCCCAGACCTCAATCCAATTGAGAACCTGTGGTATGACTTAAAGATTGCTGTACACCAGCGGAACCCATCCAACTTGAAGGAGCTGGAGCACTTTTGCCATGAAGAATGGGCAAAAATCCCAGTGGCTAGATGTGCCAAGCTTATAGAGACATACCCCCAAGAGACGTGCAGCTGTAATTGCTGCAAAAGGTGGCTCTACAAAGTATTGACTTTGGGGGGGGTGAATAGTTATGGAGGTTCACCATCATTCAAGTTCTGTTTTTTTGTCTTATTTCTTGTTTGTTTCACCTAAAAAATATTTTGCATCTTCAAAGTGGTAGGCATGTTGTGTAAATAAAATGATTCAAAATCAATTTTAATTCCAGGTTGTAAGGCAACAAAATAGGAAAAATGCCAAGGGGGGTGAATACTTTCGCAAGCCACTGTATAGCCCTACAGTGGAATTGTACTGTGAATCAAAAATACTTTTCATCATAAAATGAAGAAGAGATGCAATAGGAGAAAGTGAGGTGTGCAGCTAACTTACAGGCGACACAGGAAGAGGTCCCCGTAAGGAAATAATACACGGCTGCACGGGAAACGTCAACAGATTTATTTAGTCTGTGAGGAACAAAACCCAATAGCAGAAATGCAGTGAGGAACTCAGGGACAATGTTACATGACAATGTTATGTGATTCCTCCAACCACTAATAACTTCTAGAAGCCATAGCTTGGGAGTATAACTATTTTCAATTCCACAAACTTGAGAGGAGAGCTCTATTGCCTTCTGCATTCTTATATCAAAGAGCAGTGTAGTCAAAGACAGTGCAGCGACTGTGAGTCAAGCAATACATCAAGCTATCCACACAGTACAGTAGCATAGAGTACTTCCTCTGACCATACAGTACATTAAAGCCAGAGATATAAGTGTGAGCAAAAGGCTTTTTTCATTTTTTTGGTTCTCCGCATTAAAAAAATACAGGTCATATATAAAGCTAGACGTGTGGGAGATATTTCCTTCAACAATATTTCACAACATTCTGTATAGATTACCTACTTTTTTTGTGTGTACGTACCGACATGTATGCGTAACTGATAGATGTACATTGTAAAGTATTTTGTCTGTAATGTCTTCTTCCGTTATGTGCCGGACCCCAGTAACACTAGCTGTCGCCCGTTTGGCATTGGCTTATGGGGATCCTAATAAAATCACATCAAATATCATAGTTTCGGTAGTTCTTGAAATCGACTCTGTGATTGTCGTGTGATTGTCGTGTGTGGTTGCGTAACAACTACACAATGGGCTATAGGCATTGGGTCAGCACCATACTGTCTTACCATGGTCTAAGTCATGATGGGGGTTAAACACTGTACACTAGTGGATCTGATACACGTATTGCTGATGTAAACAGGACTAAAATGTTAAATACGAATATCTAATCCTGCCGACTACGCCAAATGTAATGTGGGGTGTTCACTGCTGACAAAGGTGTGTTCAACAACTCTACCCTGTTACACTGATTATTGCTTTCACATGGAGACTCTGTAATCAATCCATCATAAATCTGCCCTATGGTGACGTTGAGCTTCTATGTTCAAATCTATCATTTAAATGTCATATTACAGAACCAGCTCTGAATACAAACACATTATTGAGGAATCAAATGAGTACTTGTTAAAGGTACAGGCTGCTGTACACTATGGAAGTTTAGTTGCTAATTCATTACGTCAAATTTTTACCTTGAATATCGCCTGTATTGTTCATATAATTATTAAGTTAAATATGAATCAAATGTGTTTCCATTCCAAGGACTTCCCATTGCACCATCTATATCCAGTCTGTAAAACCATTCAAAGTGACGTCTCATTAAAATAAAAATGTACACGTCCAACATTTTAATGTCATGGGACAGATGACGGATAAGCGTAAGAGTAGCAATTCATAATTTGGTAAGTACGACAGGGGGCCATAGTGATATTCAAAAGACCTTATTAAACAAAGTATCTATCACGGGAGGTTTTCAGTTATGATTTAAAGCCTTACTGAAGTAGTTCCTCTCATGATAGCCCTTCCCTTCACAACTGCCACCCTATTCCCTATATGGTGTGGTACTTTTGACCAGAGCCCTCTGAATTATCCTTTTGACCAGAGTCCTCTGAATTATCCTTTTGACCAGAGTCCTCTGAATTATCCTTTTGATCAGAGTCCTCTGAATTATCCTTTTGACCAGAGTCCTCTGAATTATACTTTTGACCAGAGTCCTCTGAATTATCCTTTTGACCAGAGTCCTCTGAATTATCCTTTTGACCAGAGCCCTCTGAATTATCCTTTTGATCAGATCCTTATGGGCACTATATTAGGGAATAGGGTATTTTTTTTAAATGATAACATTTATTTTTAGCATAAATTGCAAACAAGTTGCGATCGGGCTGCCACATTGTGCACCCGGGGAGATGTTGCTCAAGGTCAGAACGACTCGGGGATTTGAACTAACAGCCTTTCGGTTATTGGTCCAATGCTCTACCTGCCATTTGGAACAGAGCCTAAGTCATCAATTAGCCTGTCAATCAGAGTGAATGAGGAGCTGGTTTTTATGGTTCAATCTAGAGACGTTATCCCTCCAATATTTCTCCTCTCTGTCCACAGAAAATGAAAGTACAGATCTCCTTATTTCCAGGACACCTTATCTAGGTCCAGTACACCTTATCTAGGTCTAAGACACATTATCTAGATCCAACACACCTTATCTAGATCCAAGACACCTTATCTAGATCCAGGACAAATTTATGCAAATCAGTTAGAGTAAAGCTAAAACATGCTGAGAAAAAGACAAACAAACAATGGGCTTATAGGAGCCAGCAAACAGCAAGCAACTACAGTGGAAAAAAGCAGTTTAAAAAGCATTTACTAAAAGACAGCATTGCATCCAGACATGGACCAATAGCTCATCAAGACCAATAGTCTTGCCCATGCGTCGATAGTCTTGACCATGCAGTGGTCAGGGAACAGTGGTCAGTAAATACAAATAATTAGGCTATTCACTCAAACATGTCCATGCATTAGAAACCTGAGACGAAGTCATGTCAAAGTACTCCACTAGCAGAGACTAAAGACGTGTTGAACTCAGGCCCAGTTTAACTAGCAGAGCCTAAAGACGTGTTGAACTCAGGTCCAGTTTAACTAGCGGAACCTAAAGACGTGTTGAACTCAGGTCCAGTTTAACTAGCAGAGCCTAAAGACGTGTTGAACTCAGGTCCAGTTTAACTAGCGGAACCTAAAGACGTGTTGAACTCAGGTCCAGTTTAACTAGCGGAGCCTCAAGACGTGTTGAACTCAGGCCCAGTTTAACTAGCAGAGCCTAAAGACGTGTTGAACTCAGGCCCAGTTTAACTAGTGGAGCCTCAAGACGTGTTGAACTCAGGCCCAGTTTAACTAGCAGAGCCTAAAGACGTGTAGAACTCAGGCCCAGTTTAACTAGCAGAGCCTAAAGACGTGTAGAACTCAGGCCCAGTTTAACTAGCAGAGCCTAAAGACGTGTAGAACTCAGGCCCAGTTTAACTAGCAGAGCCTAAAGACGTGTAGAACTCAGGCCCAGTTTAACTAGCAGAGCCTAAAGACGTGTAGAACTCAGGGCTGGGAATTGCCAGGGGACCTCATGATGTTATCACGATACCTAGGTGCCGATACGATATGTATGGTGTTTTCTCGCCGATTCTCACGATTCTATATGTATTGCGATTCAATACTGCCATTTTATTTCGGTTCGATGTTCCAAACATATTACTCACCATATGTCTGCTGCAAAGGGACAAGAAAGAGCCATGAGTTTTGATCAGTCATGGAAAATAAATGTGCTGAAAACAAATTGGTTCACTATTTAAAAAGAAGATGGAGAACAAGCTATGAAGGAAAAATACTTGAAATATTGTGATACTGTCAAAAATAATATTGCAATATATCGTCAAAAATAATATCCCGATTTATGACTGTATCGATTTTTTTCACCATCACTAGTTGAACTCCGGGCCCAGTTGAACTAGTGGAGCCTAAAGAAGGGTACCCTTCATCAGCTTTGTTGATTTGTGAGGAGCAACTTTGTGAGAGAACCTTTCTGTTGTCAATAATCCATTTTAGAAGGAAACTATTGATTACAAAAAATAGAACACAAAACTTTCTCTCACTGAAAATCAACAATAACCATGGCAATTATAAACCCTTTGGTAAAGCCGTTAGCTGTAAAGTTTCCTTCCATTTGGTTTAAATCTGAGATTACAATATAAACAAATCCATGACAAAAAAAAATTCAGGCAGTTCAATCGGAAGTCAAAATCAAATAAAATCTATACAAAAAATTTAATAGTATCAACACGTTAAATTAACTCCTACAGTTACATACACAATTACCCCCATTTTCAGTCAACATTGTATTTCATCCCTTAGTCTAACCCATGCCTCAGATCCAGCCAGACTTGAGGAGATGAAGCCCTTTGTCAAAAATTGAAACTCTTTGATGCCCTCATACCTTCAGCTGCAGAACTTCATGAATCTGTTTAATCATCGTCCCCCGAAAACTTCGCTTCTAAATCACGGCCTTGTTATCTAGCTCCTGGAAGTCAAACATTCAGGAGAAAATTAAATATACAAAGTGTAACATAAACTTCTTCTTAGAAATAAAACAATTCTGAAGAAAACATAAGAAACGGACATTATTTTAATCCAGGAGAAAAAGCAAAGGGCAGATGTATTTGTATGCAAATTCAATGTCAATTCATGCATTCGAACAAGACAACTGTGGCATAAATAAATGAATTGGCTTCTTCATAAAATGTATATCAAATGGGAAAATTGAATTTTCTAACTCCAGTCAGTGAGCGCCCTTGAGGTAAACAGTACCTCTGTAGCTCAGCTGGTAGAGCACGGCGCTTGTAACGCCAAGGTAGTGGGTTCGATCCCCGGGACCACCCATACACAAAAAAAAAAACATGTATGCACGCATGACTGTAAGTCGCTTTGGATAAAAGTGTCTGCTAAATGGCATATTATTATTATTATATTATTATTATTAGGGTTGGGCGGTATCCAGATTTTCATACCTTCATACCGTTCCTGTACCATACCGGGGTATACGGTAATATCGGCAGTGCACACATGTGGTGCCATTTCTTTCCAAACTTACATTTATTTAACGAACAAAACAAATTTAGGCAGCAGGGATCTTTGATTCAGGAGGGGATTTATTGTCTCTGCTGTAACCAAGAAGCTTGATCTAGCAAAATAGCCACTTAGCTAGCAAGTTAGCAAACCAAATGCATAGCTGAAGCCATGAGCTGGAGATAGCTCAGGCCTCCCCCATACCTTCGGTATTTCAGCAGACACAAACATACACACACACACACTTGCTCTTGAACGCTCTGCTCTGTCCCATAGCTACATCTCAACGGTACTGTACACAAATATCTCACATGACATTCCAACATTAATCATAGCGACACAGCTCTCAGAACAGAACCCTACCTAACACTCTAACCATGCAATTCTATAACCCGAATATATATGTTCACGGATTAAATTCCACAAGCACAGAAGATCATGAAGACATGAAGACATGAAGACATGAAGACAGAATATGAAGACATAACAATCCCACATCGTCTGTCAGTGAGCATTGATTCTCAGCTCTGATCAGGACAGAAACAGCAAAGACAAATACTTTTTAAACCATCCAACCCTCATTATAATCCACAGTCCAACCCACTCACTCTCTCTCCCAGCCACACACACACACACACACACACACACACACACACACACACACACACACACACACACACACACACACACACACACACACACACACACACACACAAATACGTACACATGCACACACACACACACACACACACACACAAATACGTACACATGCACACACACACACACACACACACACACACAGAGAAAGTGCTGCATTGCAACATCAACAACAACAATACCCTACCCTTGATCCTTCGTCTGATGACCCCCAGTCGGCACTTGAGCGAAACAGAAAACATTTCCTCCTTTCTCCTCCTCCTCCTTTCCTCATCGACTCATTGTTTTTAAAAAAAGGAAGAGGGAGAAAAAAAGACTTTGGAGGAGAGGAGCGCTCTGTAACAAGTCACATGGTACTCAGCTCAGAGGAGCTAGCCGTCTCAGTCAGGTTCTCTCTCTCTCGCTCACTCTGTCTTTCTGTTTCTCTCTCTCTCTCTCTCTCTCTCTCTCTCTCTCTCTCTCTCTATTCCTCGCTCTCTCTCTCTCTCTCCCTCTCTACTCTGTGTTTATCTCTCCTCTTCTTTCTGTTTATTCTCTCTCTCGCTCTCTCCCTCTCTGTTTTTCTCTCTCCCTCTGTCTTTCTGTTTCCCTCTCTCTCTCTCTGTGTGTTTCTCTCTCCCTCTGTCTTTCTGTTTCTCTCGATCTCTGTTTTTCTCTCTCCCTCTGTCTTTCTGTTTCTCTCTCTCCCTCTCTGTTTTTCTCTCTCCCTCTGTCTTTCTGTTTCTCTCTCTCTCTCTCTCTCCCTCTGTCTTTCTGTTTTCTCTCTCTCTCTCTCTGTGTTTCTCTCTCCCTCTGTCTTTGTTTCTCTCTCTCTCTCTCTCTGTGTTTCTCTCTCCCTCTGTCTTTCTGTTTCTCTCGATCTCTGTGTTTCTCTCTCCCTCTGTCTTTCTGTTTCTCTCTCTCTCTCTCTCTCTCTCTCTCTGTGTTTCTCTCTCCCTCTGTCTTTCTGTTTCTCTCTCTCTCTCTCTGTGTTTCTCTCTCCCTCTGTCTTTCTGTTTCTCTCTCTCTCTATCTGTGTTTCTCTCTCCCTTTGTCTTTCTGTTTCTCTCTCTCCCTCTCTGTATCACTTTCCCTCTCTGTCGCTTGCTCTCCTTGCATTCTACACATTAAACCTCCCTTCAGACTAGAGAACTTCTCTACACATTAAACTCCATCCCTTCAGACTAGAGAAACTCTCTACACAATAAACCTTCCTCCCTTCAGACAAGAGAAACTCTCTACACAATAAACCTCCATCCCTTCAGACAAGATAAACTTCAAGCGCTTTAAGGTGAGGTGGTGGCATCAACCAGAAGAAGACCAGCGCATGTCAAGAGAGATACTGAGAGACCGACAGCCAGACACAGAACCAGATCAAACCGACAACAACATGCTGTAAAGAGAAAAGAGTATAAGCGGCATAGAGAATGAATGCTGGAAGCTCGCTGTCATTCATTGCGATCAGCACAGGAATAGTGACTAATCAATATTCATAAACCTCCGCTCCTCTGCTTCTGGAGGCGGGCTCGGCTTCACTCTGCTTCCCACTGTCCTCCCTCCTCCTTCTCATGTTTCAGTCTCTCATGCCTCCTCTCTCTCTCTCTCTCTCTCTCTCTCTCTCTCTCTCTCTCTCTCTCTCTCTCTCTCTCTCTCTCTCTCTCTCTCTCTCTCTCTCTCTCTCTCTCTCTCTCTCTCTCTCTCTCTCTCTCTCACCACTGTATGACAGAAAAGTTGTAGGGAATTGTTCAGAATTACATGGTTCCTGTTCCTTATTCCTTCCAGCAGCACCAGCTCTCCCAACAAGACAGTGTTATTTATCACTACAGTTGGTATAGGGTTTGATAACCTCTCAGACATCGACATAAAACAGAACACAGCACAGCTATCAGCTTTATTAGTCCCAACAAAGAGTGAACAGTGGGAGAGCAGTGAGGAGAGAAGTGTCGCCTCTCTTTTTTCAAGATGAAAAAATGACACAGAGCCTAGAGCACACAGAGAAATCTAACACTGTACCAATCGGTACATAGGTCAGTACATAGGTCAGTACATAGATCAGTACATAGATCAGTACATAGGTCAGTACATAGGTCAGTACATAGATCAGTACATAGTCAGTACATAGGTCAGTACATAGGTCAGTACATAGGTCAGTACATAGGTCAGTACATAGATCAGTACATAGGTCAGTACATAGGTCCGTACATAGGTCAGTACATAGGTCAGTACATAGGTCAGTACATAGATCAGTACATAGGTCAGTACATAGGTCAGTACATAGATCAGTACATAGGTCAGTACATAGGTCAGTACATAGGTCAGTACATAGGTCACGGCACACAACACGTATCATGAAAGGGAAAAATAAACACGAGGAGAGAAGTGTCACTTCTCTTTTTTCACCAAACACTACAAGATAAAACGTTACACAGATCTTCCACGACCATCATTGTACCAGTCAGCACACACTAGAAACAAGTCAAGAGACAACATGCATCTGAGGTAAAACGTGAACATATAATGACGAAACATTGCAAGAAAATTAGATGAAAAAAACAACATGGTGTGAATGTGATGCCTGATGTGGCCATGAGGACTGCTAAACTAGAGGAAGGAAAAAACTAATATCTAAACTAGAAAAGATGAGTGAGGTGTTGACAAGGCCTGTCACAGGAACACCGCCTCTGGACATTTTTCACTTCATAAAGCTCTCGAGAAAAGTCTTGTTGCAAATCTTTTCTGAATTTGATTTCTATATCATACCAGATTTCAAATAGGGCTATAGTCTTCCACTCGACTCCCACCAGTAGGTCACATTCAGACACAATAGAGACACAGAATATGATTAAAATGGCGACAGAATCCGGGCCACTTATCTGAGAATTGTCTTCATCATCATTTTTTTACTCTATAACATCTGGTGTGTAAACAGTAAAACGTTACACCTTCCGTTACAAAAGTAAAAAATAAAATAAAAAGTAACAATAAAATAACAATAATACGGGGGGGGGGGGGGGGGGGGGGTCAATGTAAATAGTCCAGGTGGCCATTGTATTAATTGTTCAGCAGTCTTATGACTTGGGGGTAGAAGCTGTTAAGGAGCCATTTGGACCTAGACTTGGCACTCCGGTACCGCTAGCCGTGCGAGAGAGAACAGTCTGTGACTTTGGTGACTGGAGTCTTCGACAATTTTTTGGGCCTTCCTCTGACACCGCCTGGTATAGAGGTCCTGGATGGCAGGAAGCTTGGCCCCAGTGATTTACTGGGCTGTACGCACTACCCTCTGAAGCACCTTACCTTACTGACGATCAGTTGCCATACCAGGCGGTGATGCAACCAGTCAGGATGCTCTCGATGGTGCAGCTGTAGAACTTTTTGAGGATCTGGGGACCCATGCCAAATCTTCCCTCTTCACGACTTTCTTGGTGTGTTTGGACACTACTTTCTTGGTGTGTTGATGTGGACACCAAGGAACTTGAAACTCTCGACCCACTCCACTACAGCCCCATCGATGTGAATGGGGGTGTGTTCGGCCCTCCTTTTTCTGTAGTCCACAATCATCTCCTTTGTCTTGCTCACGTTGAGGGAGAGGTTGTTGTCCTGGCACCACACTGCCAGGTCTCTGACCTCCTCCCTATAGGCTGTCTCATCGTTGTCGGTGATCAGGCCTACCACCGTTGTGTCGTCAGCAAACTTAATGATGGTGTTGGAGTCGTGCTTGGCCACACAGTTGTGGCAGGAGGGGACTAAGCATGCACCCCTGAGGGGCCCCCGTGTTGAGGATCAGTGTGGCAGATGTGTTGTTACCTACCCTTACCACCTGGGGGGTGGCCTGTCAGGAAGTCCAGGATCCAGTTGCAGATGTTTAGTCCCAGGGTCCTTAGCTTAGTGATGAGCTTTGTGGGCACTATGGTGTTGAACGCTGAGCTGTAGTCAATGAACAGCATTCTCACATAGGTGTTCCTTTTGTCCAGGTGGGAAAGGGCAGTGTAGAGTGCGATTGAGATTGCGTCATCTGTGGATCTGTTGGGGCAGTATACGAATTGGAGTGGGTCTAGGATTTCCTGGATGATGGTGTTGATGTGAGCCATGACCAGCCTTTCAAAGCACTTCATGGCTACCGACGTGAGTGCTACGGGGCAGTAGTCATTTAGGCAGGTTACCTTCGCGTTCTTGGGCACAGGGACTATGGGGGTCTGCTTGAAACATGTAGGTATTACAGACGGTCAGGGAGAGGTTGAAAATGTCAGTGAAGACACTTGCCAGTTGGTCCGCGCATGCTCGGAGTACACGTCCTGGTAATCCGTCTGGCCCCACGGCCCCCTTGTGAATGTTGACCTGTTTAAAGGTCTTGCTCACATCGGCTACGGAGAACGTGATCACACAGTCGTCCAGAACAGCTGGTGCTCTCATGCATGCTTCAGTGTTGCTTGCCTCGATGCGAGCATAAAAGGCGTTTAGTCCGTCTGGTAGGCTCGCGTCACTGGGAAGCTCGCGGCTGGGTTTCCCTTTGTAGTCCATAATAGTTTGCAAGCCCTGCAACATCCGACGAGCGTCAGAGCCGGTGTAATAGGATTCAATCTTAGTCCTGTGTTGACTCACTATCCTGGCGTTGCGAGTATGGGAGTACTGTATACATAGTTAATCATAGGCTATATATGCTACATTATATCCCAAGTGAAAAGCTCTGGCAGACACAATAGAGGAGATAATTCTCTCCGAAGGGGATCTGGAAGGTGTTTCAGAGGAGTGTGTCACAGCCTGACAAATGAACTACAACTCCAGCAATTTAGACAGTGTCCCAAAATGGCAGCCTATTCCCTATTTAGTGCACTACTTTTGATCAGGGCACATAGGGCTCTGGTCAAAACCACTATAAAGGGAACAGGGTGCCATTTGGGAAGCAGCCTTCCGATAGAGAAACTCAAACATCACAGAGACTTAGAAATACAAGAAAAGGCTAACTTAGAGTTGGATTAAAGTCTCTAAATATGAAAATCTAAATGATCTCCTCCAACAAACAGCTAACTATCAGATTGTGAAGTCTGGGTGCAGTATTGATCTGATGATGAAAGATGGCTTCCAAAAGCCACGCCTTTGATCGTTGGGAGATGCCTTTTGATAGCGATAAATTGCCATCCCAAATCTCTCTTCTCTCGGCAGATTGAAACACGGTCTGTATATTTGATGAGAGATAGAGACACAATCATGATGTGTCAGTGCATTCTGGGTGATCCCATTAACACCATCAACAACCAAACTCTACAAGGACAGCAAGCACAGCTCAGCGGGTGACTAGCTTCGATACTAATCTGAACCGTGCCTAACACTGTTTAAAAAACAAAATCATTGTCACCAACATCCTCCAGCCATGTGAATCAATTGACTAGAGAAGTATTTATTCAATAAGCACAGGCCCTTGTGTGACTAGCATCGATACTAGTCTGTGGCTGATACAATGTCACAACTGGAGAGGTATTTATTGTTCAGCTAAACTACAGTATGTACACCATTAGCAAAACCTATTAATCTTATTGATTAACGATACCCTTGCTGTCAAGACGATCTAGGTGGACTGAGGATAAACCAGACCATATACAGTATATGGGTCTTTCTATAAATAAAATGGGGCCAATGTGTGACATCGGAGTCAAAATTTCAAAATGGTTTAAAACAAAAATAAGAAGGATTTTTTTAATGCAGTTCCACATGTGTATTTAGAGGAATAACAGTGAATATATGCAAACTGGCCCACAACTCCACCTTTACAACACATAGGCCTTGGACATGTAGCCCTTTCCTGCAGTCAAATCACCTAGTGGCCTCATGGGTAGAATGTTATTCATCTTTTTCATAATTTCATATTTAATACACTTTTATTTTGTTTTAAACGCCGAAAATCTTGTGTTTCTATGTCAAATGGTTTTGTTATATTTCAGTCTTCTGTGATGTATATAAAGTGTAATATTGGGATGCAAACTCAAAATGCAATACATTTTAACTCTATATCTGACATGGTACAGGTGTCTTATTTTTTTAAAGCCCATAACCATGTGTTTGAGGTGTATACTTTTGTTTTAAAAGTAGATTTGTTTAAGACTACCAACAAACAATCTGTGTGACCTTGATTTAGCCCACTGCAGTAAAAGGTTTTAAGCAGGGTTCATACATTGGCAAGTCAAATTCAAGAACTTTCAGGGACTTTTTCAAGCACTTAATTGTAATTTTCAAGGGCCTCAATGTTATACAATTGTATAATTTATATAACTTAATATAGAACCCCCCCAAAAAGTATGCAAAAAGTGTAAAATAAATAAATAAGAAGAAGAATCCATTACCACTTTAATGAATTTGTTAGGCCTTGATATTCAAATGATGACATTCTAAAATAGGAGAGAATAATGTGGATATTGCCTGACTAAATAGATTGGATGGATGCATGCCGATTTCTCTGTAGCCAGTAAGGCCGACGGAGGCAGTCATAATAAAGCCATGAATAGCGGTAGCATTAATCTCACCATGGCTGTTTTTTATTTTATAATGAGAAAGTGACCAACAACCAGGTTCATTTTTTTAATGGACAGATTAGTATGGAAAGCCAAGTTGAAGCCAACATTAGATGTTGTCGTCCTCATAATAACCGCACGTGATTTTACCGCAACAGAGTAGCGCAACTCCCTTCAACTGAAGCGGCGGGAAATAAACGAAAGTGGCCACATCTCTCACAAAAATTAAATCACGGAGAGAACTTATAAATTGTCTACAATAATTACAAGGACTTTTCAAGCACCAAATCTCTGATTCTGAAGGTAGGCCTATTCCAATAGTTGGATTTCTGAGCTCCAAATTCAAGTTCAAGTAGTCTACTTCAAGCCCCTAGTATTGTCTAACATTGCAGGTGTAAGATGGAAAACAAAATGTATTTGTCATAACATAAACTCTTTACCTTGATGATTTCTATGTTACATCTAATGAGACCCTGCTGTAAATGAAGCGGGCGACAACAACAGATGATCAACATCAATTCGCTAAGGATATTAGATCCAAAGTGGATCCAGGCACAATTGTCTTCACCGGCTTAACGAATGAGACACCAAAATATTCTGGACATTCCTCGCAAACACCTTTTTTTTTCTCCAGCATTTGAGCTGTTGCATTGCATTGCGTTATCACAACAGCTGTTCGTCACTAGGCTGTCATTCAGAAAATTCCTTACTAGATCAGATGATGATGTGTGAAAATGTCACAGTGTAATTAAACAGCGACACCAAATGCGCATCCAACCAGTATTATGCATAATTATTGAAGAACCACGTTAATGACCCTTATCGATTTAGGTTTTAAGTATCAAGACATGGTGACTTTCGGTTAGAAGCATTTGATTTTTCAAAATTAAAACTGTTTTCACCACCTAACATAAGGAGACACAAAATGTTACGTAGTTACACTACATTTCTGAGATCTCTATACAAAATAACTGTCCAACAGCTAGATCCAGGATCCTTACAGGGTTCAAGTTTAATGTCTAATTTAACTGATTAATGCTTAATATACTGTCGGTTATACTGTAACGACAACTTACACTGCCATACATGCAAGGACAGAAAAGTAATGTTTTACATCTCATGATTTTGGACAAATCTGTCAAGACAACAACCATGATAAATGGTTAAACAATTTGATTGAATATAGCTATGATCCCATGCTTATATCTTAATGTAATGACATGACAAAAATGGGCAGATTATCAACCGCTGTAACAAGTTGTCCAGTGTAGGAAATCCTCACTGGTACCTTAGTTTATAGAAAGACCCACTGGTACCTTAGTTTATAGAAAGACCCATATACACTCTCCACAACAGTAAACAACATCAGCATATATATATACACTAACAGTCAAAGGTTTGGACACACCTACTCAAGGGTTCTTTATTTTTTACTATTTTTTACATAGTGAAGACATCAAAACTATGAAACAACACAAATGGAATCATGTAGTAACCAAAAAAGTGTTAAACAAATCTAAATATATTTTATATTTGATCTTCTTCAAATTGCCACCCTTTGCCTTGATGACAGCTTTGCACACTCTTGGCATTCTCTCAACCAGCTTCACCTGGAATGCTTTTCCAACAGTCTTGAAGGAGTTCCCACATATGCTGAGCACTTGTTGGCTGCTTTTCCTTCACTCTGCCGTCCGACTGATCCCAAACCTACTATATTCGTAATAATACGACAAATAACAGGGTAGCCTACTCAGCTGACACTGACAAACAGATCAATAAAAACTACTTTGTCCATATAATAGGGGAGACACAAATAGAATATGACCTCCATCTAAACTGGAGGGGGAAGTTATTGTCCAAAAACAAACTTTTAAGTGGCACTGACCCAACAATGGTAAAGAGTGAATATGTGCAGTGTGTACTCACCGGGGGTTATGGCAGATGCTCTCCGCTGATGCCATTAAGATAGGTTATAGGCCTACTGTTGTTCGCTCAATTAAATTGTGAATTTAGACAACTAAAAGCCAGATTAGAGTCATTTCATTGTCTTCTCTTTACAGCAATAGCCATTTGCTTTCCAAACGATGTTTTTCTGTGATTTAATTTGGGAAATTTTGCTATTTTCCTGGCTGGACCTCTCTCATTTCACTCACAGAGCTGCACAAATTGCCCGCCGCCTTTCCTTCTGATTTAAAACAATCAACAACTTATTTAAGGAAGTTAATGATCCTCCAAATCATGCTTCAGTAGCCTATTTTGAATGATTTGACTCATTTCTGTATAGACAGGAGTAGGCTAATTAGGTTATATACATTTGGCAATCTAATTCAATTTACTTAGGGAAAGCTTAGCCTATGAGCCTATGTAAATATACTATCCCTATTCTATTGGTCAGCTTGTCGAGGAGTATTTCTGTCTGTAATAAAGCCCTTTTGTGAGGAAAAACGAATTCTGATTGGCTGGGCCTGGCTCCCCAGTGGGTGGACCTGGCTGCCAAGTGGGTGGGCCTATGCCCTCCCAGGCCCACCCATGGCTGCACCCCTGCCCAGTCATGTGAAATCCATAGATTAGGGCCTAATGATTTATTTCAATTGACTGATTTCCTTCTATGAACTGTAACTCAGTAAAACAGAGAGAGAGATCCTTGATGAAAACCTGCTCCAGAGTGCTCAGGACCTCAGACTGGGGTGAAGGTTCACCTTCCAACAGGACAATAACCATAAGCACACAGCCAAGACAACGTAGGAGTGGCTTCGGAACAAGTCTCTGAATGTCCTTGAGTAGCCCAGCCAGATCCCGGACTTGAACCCGATCTAACATCTCTGGAGAGACCTGAATATAGCTGTGCAGAGACGCTCCCCATCCAACCTGACATAGCTTGAGAGGATCTGCAGAGAAGAATGGGAGAAACTCCCCAAATACAGGTGTGCCAAGCTTGTAGCGTCATACCCAATAAGTCTTGAGGCTGTAATCGCTGCCAAAGGTGCTTCAACAAAGTACTGAGTAAAGGGTCTGAATACTTATGTAAATGTTATATTTCCATTTGGGTTTTTTGTATGAATTTGTAAAAATGTCTAAAAACCTGTTTTTGCTTTGTCATTATGGGGTATTGTGTGAGGGGATTTCTTTTTAAAAAATCAATTTTAGAATAAGGCTGTAACGTAACAAAATGTGGAAAAAGTCAAGGGGTCTGAACACTTTCCGAATGCACTGTACAGTAGAAGTCGGAAGTTTACATACACCTTAGCCAAATACATTTAAACTCAGTTTTTCACAATTCCTGACATTTAATCCTAGTAAAAATTCCCTGTCTTAGGTCAGTTAGGATCACCACTTTATTTTAAGAATGTGAAATGTCAGAATAATATTAGAGAGAATGATTTATTTCAGCTTTTATTTCTTTCATCACATTCCCAGTGGGTCAGAAGTTTACATACACTCAATTAGTATTTGGTAGCATTGCCTTTAAATTGTTTAACTTGGGTCAAACATTTCGGGTAGCCTTCCACAAGCTTCCCACAATAAGTTGGGTGAATTTTGGCCCATTCCTCCTGACAGAGCTGGTGTCAGGTTTGTAGGCCTCCTTGCTCGCACAGGCTTTTTCAGTTCTGCCCACACATTTTATATAGGATTGAGGTCAGGGCTTTGTGATGGCCACTCCAATACCTTGACTTTGTTGTCCTTAAGCCATTTTTCCACAAATTTGGAAGTATGCTTGGGGTCATTGTCCATTTGGAAGACCCATTTGCGACCAAGCTTTAACTTCCTGACTGATGTCTTGAGATGTTGCTTCAATATAGCCACATAATTTTCCTTCCTCATGATGCCATCTATTTTGTGAAGTGCACCAGTCCCTCCTGCAGCAAAGCACCCCCACAGCATGATGCTGTCACCCCCGTGCTTCACGGTTGGGATGGTGTTCTTCGGCATGCAAGCTTTCCCCTTTTTCCTCCAAACATAACAATGGTCATTATGGCCAAACAGTTCTATTTTTGTTTAATCAGACCAGAGGACATTTCTCCAAAAAGTACGATCTTTGTCCCCATGTGCAGTTGCAAACCATAGTCTGGCTTTTTTATAGCGGTTTTGGAGCAGTGGCTTCTTCCTTGCTGAGCGGCCTTTCAGGTTATGTCGATATAGGACTTGTTTTACTGTGGATATAGATACTTTTGTACCTGTTTCCTCCAGCATCTTCACAAGGTCCTTTGCTGTTGTTCTGGGATCGATTTGCACTTTTCGCAGTACGTTCATCTCTAGGAGACAGAACGTGTCTCCTTCCTGAACGGTATGACGGCTGCGTGGTCCGATGGTGTTTATACTTGTGTACTATTGCTTGTACAGATGAACGTGGTACCTTCAGGCATTTGGAAATTGCTCCCAAGGATGAACCAGACTTGTGGAGGTCTACACATTCTTTTCTGAGGTCTTGGCTGATTTATTTTGATTTTCCCATGATGTCAAGCAAAGAGGCACTGAGTTTGAAGGTAGGCCTTGAAATACATCCACAGGTACACCTCCAATTGACTCAAATTATGTCAATTAGCCTATCAGAAGCTTCTAAAGCCATGACATCATTTTCTGGAATTCTCCAAGCTGTTTAAAAGGCACATTCAACTTAGTGTATGTAAACTTCTGACCCACTGGAATTGTGATACAGTGAATTATAAGTGAAATAATCTGTCTGTAAACAATTGTTGGAAAAATTACTTGTGTCATGCACAAAGTAGATGTCCTAACCGACTTGCCAAAACTATAGTTTGTTAACAAGAAATTTGTGGATGTAAACTTCCGACTTCAACTGTATGTAGTAAAATGTTCAGGTTTCAAACAATTAAGTAGCTATATGTTTTCAAAATGCATACTGCCTCCAGCTCATTGCAAAGTGGTATGACGCGCTGATGAAGCCTGCCTTCCATTGCCGATGCATTTGAATGGCGAATGGGAAGCACGCTTCAATTACCAATTGAGAAAGAAAAATATTAGCTGTTTTTAATCGTGGCCCAAAAATAATTTATTTACACACGATTGCATTTAGAATGGTTGCGCAATGATTGGGCTTATAAAAGCGCTGTCTGACAGATGTTACGTGATAAAAAAGATACATAACGAATATACACAAGCACCAATTTAATTCCACTAAATTTTGCAAATTAACCTATAGACCAATAAGCATGACCGGTCAAATGTATTTCCATCAACAGGTATTTCCATCAATGAATACTTCCATCAACTGGTATTTCCATCAATGAATAGGCTAAAAAGCATTATTTCGCAAATGGGATTTTTTTCTTCTCCCAGACAATTGGCCGGTGCCAATTTTATTTATAGCTTTTCAATCTTTTTAACGGCCAAAAGCCGGCTATTACCGGCTAACGGAAACCCTGACACACCCTGTTTGATACACTGTGTTACTTTTACTCTGCTGAGTCACGGAGGTTGTTAAAAACCCTGGCAGGCCACACCACACACCTTTCTTATCTGTCACTTATCTTCAGTATAGCCACTCACTGTTTAAAGCAGAGAGAGAGAGAGAAGAGGAAGAGAGAGAGAGAAAGAGAGAGAGAGAGAAGAGGGGAGAGAGAGAGAGAGAGAGAGAGAGAGAGAGAGAGAGACAGAGAGATGACAGAGAGAGAGAGAGAGAGAGAGGGGAGAGGAGAGAGAGAGGAGAGTAGAGGGAAGAGAGAGGAGAGCCGCCAATTTTCAAGCGGTTGACCAAAATGGTCTCTGAGGTCAGGAACACTGGTAGTCTGAATCATGGTATTTCTACAGTCTGATTCATGGGCATTCTACAGTCTTGTATCTGGCATTCTGACAGTCTGATCATGGCTTTCTACCAGTCTGATCCATGGGCTTTCTACCGAACTCACACGCGGGATTGGAAGGGACATTAGTTGAAAGTGTATACTTGTCCATTCATGTAGCATTAGCTGACAGCGATTTGAGTAAATGAATGTACCCCCTGATGGCATTGAAAGACATAAGAAATGTGAATGAGGATGATTCATATGCTATGCATGTTTGACTGTAATGCCCCCAGACCAGACACACTAATCTCTGTGCAACTTTGTCATGAAAAAGGCCTCAGTCTTGAGTGGCCTTTTCTATTGAAAAATGTGGAAGCACTCAACTTTCCATCTGAAATAATACATTACATACAAATATTATATACATATCCTAAAGCAAAAATATACACAAATAATACATTATCTGATGAAATTGCTTTAGAAAGGGGTACGAGACAGGGATGTCCTCTCTCCCCGCTTTCTGTTTGCACTGGCAATTGAACCGCTTGCAGAAAGAATTAGACAGGACCCAAACGTAACAGGTATCAGTACTGGTAAACATGAATATAAACTAAACGTATTTGCTAACGATCTCCTGATATACCTGACTAATACTGAAAACTCAATGCCTCCTTGTTAAAACTATTTTCGGAATACTCTAAAATCTCAGGATATAAAATTGACGTGAAAAAAACAGAAAAAAATGCAATGGGAAAAAAGAAAATGAATAAGTCATGATCTACAGCAATCATTTAAGTGGACCACAATAAATATTCAATACTTAGGATGCTTAATAAGTGACAAAACAACACATTTATAAAGATAACTTTATCCCAATACTCACCAACATGAAAGCAGATCTAATTAAATTGAATAATCTCCCCATAGATCTTACAGGTAGAATAAACCTCTTCAGAATGACATGGCTCCCAAAGTTTTATATTTATTACCCCACCGAAGACATTCTTTTAACCCTCCCGTTGTCCTAGGGTCAAAATGACCCGCCACTGTGTTGAACCAACTTTATTTAATTTTAATATTTTGGGGATCATTTGTGAGAAGGAGGCAGTGAGACTTTAAAGAAAGTATCACTGCCTCCTTCTCACAAATGATCCAAAAAATATAAAAATTAAATAAAGTTGGTTCAAACACAGTGGCGGGTCATTTTGACCCTAGGACAACGGGAGGGTTAAAAAAAAATTCTTGAGTGGTAATTTTGATTTCCTCCAGCAGGTAAACAATACACCCAGTCACCTCATGACTCAAATTATGTCAATTAGCCTACAAGCTCTAAAGCCATGACATCATTTTCTGGAATTCTCCAAGCTGTTTAAAGGACTTCACTTAGTGTATGTAAACTTCTGACCACTGGATTGTGATACAGTGAATTATAAGTGAAATA
This sequence comes from Coregonus sp. 'balchen', assembly GCA_902810595.1. Classification (NCBI taxonomy): domain Eukaryota; kingdom Metazoa; phylum Chordata; class Actinopteri; order Salmoniformes; family Salmonidae; genus Coregonus; species Coregonus sp. 'balchen'. Next base: position 6,013,235 of record LR778262.1, read on the forward strand.
ATCTGTCTGTAAACAATTGTTGGAAAAATTACTTGTGTCATGCACAAAGTAGATGCCTAACCGACTTGCCAAAACTATAGTGGTTTGTGTTAACAAGAAATGATAGTGATGTAAACTTCCGACTTCAACTGTATGTAGTAAAAGTTCAGGTTTCAAACAATTAAGTAGCTATATGTTTTCAAAATGCATACTGCCTCCAGCTCATTGCAAAGTGGTGTGACGCGCTGATTAAGCCTGCCTTCCATGCCTATGCATTTGAATGGTGAATGGAAGCACGCTTCAATTACCAATTGAGAAGAAAAATATTAGCTATTTTTAATCGTGGGCCAAAAAGATTTATTTACACACGTTGCATTTAGAATGGTTGCGCAATGATTGGGCTTATAAAAGCGCTGTCTGACAGATTTATTACCGTATGCGATAAAAAGATACATAACGAATATACACAAGCACCAATTTAATTCCACTAAATTTTGCAAATTAACCTATAGACCAATAAGCATGAAACCCGGTCAAATGTATTTCCATCAACAGGTATTTCCATCAATACCGGTAAATGTATTTCCATCAACAGGTATTTCCATCAATGAAAAGGCTAAAAAGAATTTTTTCGCAATGGGATTTTTTTTCTCCCAGACAATTGGCCGGTGCCAATTTTTTATTTTAATTTTTCAAACTTTTAACGGCCCCCCCCCCCGGCCTTTTAACCGGCTAACGGGGGGACCCTGCACACACCCAACCCTTTTTTTGTCCTTTTTATTTTACCTCCCTTTTACGGAGGGAAAAACCGTAGACCAAAGACAACACGGCCTTATTTCAAATGTATTCACATAAAACTTAAAGTATAGAAAGAGATAGAAAGAGATAGCAAGAGAGACGCAGAACAATGGCGTGAATTTTATTAGAGTAGAGAAGGCAAAGCGAAGACGAAGGAAAGACAAAGATTATTTGAGAGAGTAGGAAGGTTAAACCGGAAGGCCAAACAAGAACTTTAGTAATAAAAGAAGACAGTTAAAAGGAAGAGGGAAGAAGGACGAAGGAGGGAGAGAGGAGAGGATAGATAGAGAGAGTAGGAGACGCGGGAAGGAAGAAGATAGAGATAGAGACGCGGAGCTAGAAGAAGAAGAAGATCGTAGATAGAATGAGATGGAGAGAGACGAGATGGGAGAGGAGAGAGAGCATTTTCAAGCGGTTGACAAAATGGTCTCTGAGGTCAGAACACTGGTAGTCTGATCATGGCATTCTACAGTCTGATCATGGCATTCTACAGTCTGATCATGGCTTTCTACAGTCTGATCATGGCATTCTACAATCACGGGATTAACAGGTCATATGCATTCTACGTTATCATTGGCATTCTACAGTAATGCATCTACGTTGAAATGATCTACAGAACTAACGCGGGATTGAGACATTATGAAATGTATATTGTCATCATTAGCATTAGCTGAAGCTATGAGTAAAGAATGTACTATGGCATTGAAAGACATAAGAAATGTGAATGAGGATTATTCATATGCTATGCATGTTTGACTGTAATGCCCCCCAGACCCAGACACACTAATCTCTGGCAACTTGTCATGAAAAAGGCCTCAGTCTTGAGTGGCTTTTCTATGAAAAATGTGGAAGCAACTCAAACTTTCCATCTGAAATAATACATTACATACAAATATTATAACATATCCTAAAGCAAAAATATACACAAATAATACATTATCTGATGAAATTGCTTTAGAAAGGGGTACGAGACAGGATGTCCTCTCTCCCCCCTTTCTGTTTGCACTGGCAATTGAAACCGCTTGCAGAAGAAAGAATTAGACAGGACCCAAAACGTAACAGGTATCAGTACTGGTAAACATGAATATAAACTAAACTTATTGCTAACGATCTCTGATATACCTGACTAATACTGAAAACTCAATGCTCCTTGTTAAAACTATTTTCGGAATACTCTAAAACTCAGGATATAAAATTTGACGTGAAAAAAACAGAAAAAATGCAATAGGAAAAAAGAAAAATGAATAAGTATGATCTACAGCAATATTTAAGTGGACCACAATAAATATTCAATACTTAGGATGCTTAATAAGTGACAAAAAAACACATTATAAAGATAACTTTATCCCAATACTCACCCAACATGAAGCAGATCTAATTAAATTGAATAATCTCCCCATAGACTTACAGGTAGAATAAACCTCTTCAGAAGACATGGCTCCCAAAGTTGTATATTTATACCCCACCAGAAGACATTCTTTAAAAAAAAAAAGTATACTCGGCCATAACATACTTCATATGGGCAAATAAAACTCATAGAATAAATAGGAACGTTTTCATGTCCCTTAATCTGAGGGTGGTTATAACCTTCCAGACTTGGAATTGTATCAACTCGCCACCCCAGGCTTTTCCTTGCAACATATTGTTAAATGCACTAAAGAGGAACAAATGGGTCAATATTGAAGATGCGCATGTTATCCCCAGAAACTTTTCACGTGTTTGTTTTCAAAGGATGGAGCCAAGAACATCAACAACTTCATCGTTAAGAACACTATAACAACACGGTCGAAAATGAAAACAAATTCTACAAGAACCAATATAAAATCCCTAAAAAACACACCCCTATGGAACAATCCTTGGATAGCTTTTCAGAATTCACCAATAAATTGGCCCAAATGGAAAACTAAAGGCATCGAAACCGTAAATGACGTGGTAATAGGAAATACAATTATTTCCATAACCTAATTAATTCGGACTGAGAAATGTAGACATTTTCAAATAATAATAATAATAATAATAATAATAATAATAATAATAATATGCCATTTAGCAGAGGCTTTTATCCAAAGCGACTTACGGTCACGTGTGCATACATTTTTACATATGGGTGGTCCCGGGGATCGAACCCACTAACCCCGGCGTTACAAGCGCCGTGCTCTACCAGTTGAGCTACAGAGGACCCCAAATATGCAAATATATGCAACTTGAAAGTTTTATATCACGAAATTTCAACCTGAAAGCTTTTGGACATCAGAGCAATGTTGAGAGAATCCTATTTGAATCAGAAAAAGATACTCATATGACAGGGTAGAAACTACTGGAACCAAGACGTAAAAATAACTGATATTGGCACAAGACGGAGGGAAAGTTGGAGCATAACTAACTAAATTACAGTTAATGAAAATGTATGCTTAATCCAGTATAAACCAATGTATAGAATGTATAATACAAGAGCCAAAATTCACATATTCTACAGCACAACGGCAGAGTCATGTCTTAAGTGTAAAACCAACAATGACTCGATGATCCATTGCCTTCTGGGAACGCTATAAAGTCCAAAAGTTATGGGCGGAGTTAAAAAGTTGGCTGCCAGAAGTTTTACAATGTAAGTTTACTCTGAATCCGTCTGTCTGCCACTGGGGGTGCGGTGAGATTGCCAATGGGGCTGGACAATGTTATTTTCGTCACTTATATTGAAGAAGCTATTACTTCAATACTGGAAGTCAAATGATACTCCAACGTTAAGAGAATGGAAGAATCAAATGCATGATTCAAATATTTGTTTAAAAAATATATATTCCTCTCCTTCTAATCAGGGGCTAATTCAGACCTGGGACACCAGGTGAGTGCAATTAACTACCAGGTAGAAATAAAAAACAGAAGTGTTTCGGCCCTCCAGGACCGGAATTGAAGAACCCTGTTCTACAGGGTCAGCCATAGTAGTATGATAGGTCCAGTGTAATGTGTTGTTTTACAGGGTCAGCCATAGTATAATAATAATAATAATATGCCACGTATGGGTGGTCCCGGGGATCGAACCCACTACCTTGGCGTTACAAGCGCCGTGCTCTACCAGCTGAGCTACAGAGGACCACCAGTATGATAGGTCCAGTGTAATGTGTTGTTTTACAGGGTCAGCCATAGTAGTATGATAGGTGCAGTGTAATGTGTTGTTTTACAGGGTCAGCCATAGTAGTATGATAGGTGCAGTGTAATGTGTTGTTCTACAGGGTCAGCCATAGTAGTATGATAGGTGCAGTGTGTTGTTTTACAGGGTCAGCCATAGTAGTATGATAGGTGCAGTGTAATGTGTTGTTTTACAGGGTCAGCCATAGTAGTATGATAGGTGCAGTGTAATGTGTTGTTTTACAGGGTCAGCCATAGTAGTACAGCACCCCTGGAGCAAATTAGGGTTAAGTGCCTTGCTCAAGGACACAGACAGATTTTTCAACTCGTCGGCTCGGGTATTTGAACTTGCAACCTTTCCGTTACTGGCCCAACGCCCTAACCGCTAGGCTACCTGCCGCCCTAATCAAATCTGTAAGAAATAAATCAATCAGGTGATGCATAGCGTAGGGAAACGAGGCTGTTAATTACATTGAATATCTTATTTAGCCTAATTCTGTCTAAAAATCTCAATGTGCAATTCTTACATAGTGTATGGGGTATACTCTAGCACTACACTGCTTATATGTACCTATCCAGAACCTTCAGATGTACAAACATCAAAGCATTTGGAGCCTAGGGGAACGGGTTGGGAGAGAATTGGGTCTGGCTTTATGTTACAAAACATCTTTATTAATTAACATGTTACCTAATAATTGATGACCTATCCTTCCTCTATCTCCTCCTGGCTGGGAATCTGTTTCCAGAAGCTTTTCCAATGCTTGTGTGCAGACCTGATTTCAAATAGTATTTCAAATCATTTTAAACAAAAACTTCAGCTGGGCTTGATTAAGCTTGCCTGGCTCAATAGAACCAATGGTACAGTCTTAACAGTACAAACTTTGACCACTTGGCGCTCCAGACTGGCTCAAACAAACGCTCAAGGAATTTTAAAATACTATTTGAACCCAGGTCTGCTAGTGTGACAGTACTTCTAGGTCTCAGGAAAGCAGTGCTGTAGCAATGCTGTTAGGCTTCCGCTACACTCGCTCAGTCTCAGACAGATCCCATTCAACACAGTGAAAATCTATTTTTACTTCATCTTTACATTGGAAAGCCTGGCTTATAGCCTTCTGCCTCTGTTCATTGTGACACGCTTTGTGTTGCTCTCTCTATCTTCTACACTAGCTATTGGTGGAAATGGAAATCAGGTTTAATCTTTACACCTCGCTTGAAGCACACACACACACACACACACACCACACAAAGCTGCTTAAAATGCACAGCTTTCCACCCACGCTGTGTGAGAGATAAATCTAGGACCTTTCTGAGGATGGATCATCGTGTATGAGCCAAAATAGAGGTGGATTATAATGCCTTGAGAAACTCGACTGGTGGGTTAAGGAGAAATGTTTAGAAAGATGTAAAAGTATTTGCTCTTTATATACAATAGGTCAAGGACTACATGGATACTGATATACAGTACCAGTCAAAGGTTTGGACACACCTACTCATTCAAGGGTTTTTCTTAATTTTTATTATTTTCTACATTATAGAATAATAGTGAAGACATCAAAACTTTGAAATAACACATATGGAATCATGTAGTAAGCAAAATAAAGGTGTTAAACAAATCAAAATATATTTTAGATTTTAGATTCTTCAAAGTAGCCACCCTTTTTCCTTGATGACAGCTTTGCACACTTCACAATCTCAAAGGAACCGCGACAGGAAATGAAACGGTAAAGTAGAAGTGACTCCCGAGTGGCACAGTGGTCTAGCTATGCCACTACAGATCCTGGTTCGAATCCAGGCTCTGTCGTAGCCGGCCGCGACCGGGAGACCCATGGGGCGGCGCACAATTGGCCCGGCGTCGTCCAGGGTAGGGGAGGGAATGGCCGGCAGGGATGTAGCTCAGTTGGTAGAGCATGGCATTTGCAACGCCAGGGTTGTGGGTTCGATTCCCAGTATGAAAAATTTAAAAATAATGTATGCACTCACTAACTGTAAGTCGCTCTGGATAAGAGTGCCTGCTAAATGACGTAAAATGTAAAATGAGAGAGAGAGAGACTGTCTGAAAACATACTCAATTTCCTCATTTCCTCTCAAAGCGCATTGGAGGAGAAGATCCAAGGTCCATCCATCAGACCTTCTCCTCCAAATAAGCTTTGAGAAGAATTCAGGAAACAAGGATGGAGGATGCAAGGATTTGACCGTTAGTAACATTTCAGACACAGCCCAGGCGTGATAATTCCCAAGCTGCTTTGCACCGTTACTGAGCTCCTCAACAGGAGAGAAAGCAGCTCGGTTTCTGTGGATCTTTAGCCCCGATCCTCTGCATGTCTCTCTCCACAGGCATCTCCCCCGCCTCAGTCAGACTGTGGTGCAACCTGGTCTCAGAGCATTTTGGTATTATTCTGCCCGTAAATCAGAGACACTCCATTTAGTATGATGTGTTACGTTTCCTATGGTATGAATACATTTGTGGATGTCCATCACCTATTTCATCTGATATGTTACGAATTATAATTCGTATTGTATGTAAAAAAATAAATAATAATACGTATCATATGTTACAAATTCTAGCTAGGTGGCTAATGTTAGCTAGCTGGCTAATGTTAGCTAGGCTATGGGTTAGGGTTAAGTTTAGGTGTAAGGCTACATTTTAGTTTTCCGGATTTATTTTTACTATGTTACGTCTAGTCTATGAGACCAGGCTGTGTGATGTGGCGCAGTGGTCTAAGGCACTGCATTGCAGTGCTAGCTGTGCCACTAGAGATCCTGGTTCGAGTCCAGGCTCTGTCGCAGCCAGCCGCGACCGGGAGACCCATGGGCGGCGCACAATTGGTCAAGCATCGTCCAAGGTATGGGAAGGGTTTGGCCGGCAGGGATGTTGGTTCGTTTCCCACGGGGGGCCAGTATGAAAAAAAAAGAATACATGTATGCATTCACTAACTGTAAGTCGCTCTGGATAAGAGCGTCTGCTAAATGACTAAAATGTAAATGTGTGGTGTCTCAACTGATGTCATAGAATATTTGTGGGCGTGGTTTGCACACAGTTCTTTTTGTGCAACCTTTACTGAGTGTTCTGTTTAAGTGTTCTGTTGTGTGATGCTCTCATTTTTAAAAATCTTGTACTCTGCCAATGATGAAGTCTTTAAAAATACTTAAATAAGTACATGACATATGATAAACTTAACAGTTTCTCTTGTAAAAAATACACTGAGTGTACAAAACATTAAGGACCCCTTCCTAATATTGACAAAACTTTCTCCTAAATACTTTTAAGGGTTGAAATGTTTAATTTTTTGCAATTTATGCATTTAAATAAATTGTAATAAACACACAATTTTAAAAAATCCCATTAAATAGCAAAGGCACATTGGCCCAAAGCGGGCATGTTTGCTGGGAAAAGATGGGCTTATTTCAGGTAAAGTTAGGACTGCCTTCACCAGATATGGGCTGCCCACACTGGGCTACATTGGGCCAATGCCCTGGGGCCCAACGTGGAGCCGATAACCAAAGACACACCGACCTAATGTAGGCAGTCTACATGGGGCCAATATTTTAGCCCGCATTGGGCCCACATCGTGCCAATGTGGACATGTTTGCTGGCCCCCTATTCCATTATGTTGCATTAGTAGTAGCAGTAGAATGGTTCTATTTTGTAAGGAGCAGTCCTAAGGAAATGGTGCCCCATATGAGGATCATCCCTTACACCCTTAGTGCACTACTTTTGTCCAGAAAGACACCCTATTCCCTACAAAGTGCACTACTTTTGGCCAGAAAGACACCCTATTCACTACAAAGTGCACTACTTTGTGACAAAGCCACTCCCTCTTCCCTCCATCTATTCCAGTAATCATAATCTAAGTGCTGCAACTGGGAATGTGATGAAAGAAATAAAAGCTAAAAAGAAATAATTCTCTGCACTATTATTCTGACATTTCACATTCTTAAAATAAAGTGGTGATCATAACTGACCTAAGACAGGGAATTTTTACTAGGATTAAATGTCAGGAATTGTGAAAAACTGAGTTTAAATGTATTTGGCTAAGGTGTATGTAAACTTCCGACTTCAACTGTAATTGATGCAACACAATGAAACAGCAATTAGACTGTGGGGAGGGAGGAGCAGAGAGACGGGAGGAGCAGAGAGACGGGGGGGGGGGGGGGGGGGGGGGGGGGGGTTAGTGAGTGAGTTGAGTGGAGTGAGAGTGAGAGAGAGGAGAGAGAGAGAGAGAGAGAGAGAGAGGAAGAGAGAGAGGAGAGAGAGGAGAGAGAGAGAGAGAGAGAGAGAGAGATAGAGAGAGAGAGAAAGAGAGAGACGGAGAGAAGAGAAGAGAAAAAGAAAGAAAGAAAGAAAGAAAGAAAGAAAGAAAGAAAGAAAGAAAGAAAGAAAGAAAGAAAGAGATACAGGAGGATATTAGTTGAGAGAGAACCGGAGCAGAAATTGTACCCTTCATTTGTGAGCAAAGCTTTCACTAAATGTTTAACAAAGTTCTGTGTTGGCCAAATGCATGGACAGCACCACTCGTAATGGCATACAGTACACTCTTGGTAGCCTATGGGGACTAAGACTCCTTGCCGCCGCACCAAACGCTACGCCACGCCCACGGACGTTAGTTTCTTCTCCGCAATGAGTCTGGATCTGAGTACGAATGCGAACACATTCGGGGCTGTCTGATTGGCCCAGAAAACCGATGGGTTGGGCTAGAGCCAGAACACACGTGGGTAAAGTGGCGATTTGAAAACTCGTCATTGGCTTTGATTGGTTAAAGACTGTCCTATCACTGATGACTTTGTTTTGTACAACACCCTTCGTGCCCCCCGTCACCACAAACGACTTCAATGATAGCACTCTCAGACTAAAGTATGTAGCGAATGACAGAGCAGCGGAAGAATTTAGAGTGAGTCGTCAGGCTAATAAGAGAACCATTTGAAGAACCCTTTTTGGTTTCAGGTAGAACCCTTTTGGTTCCAGGTAGAACCCTATTGGGTTCCATGTACAGTGCCTTGCAAAAGTATTCATCCCCCTTGGCGTTTTTCCTATTTTGGTGCATTACAACCTGTAATTTAAATTGATTTTTATTTGGATTTCATGTAATGGACATACACAAAATAGTCCAAATTGGTGAAGTGAAATGAAAAATATAACTTGTTTCAAAAAATAAATAACGGAAAAGTGGTGCGTGCATATGTATTCACCCCCTTTGCTATGAAGCCCCTAAATAAGATCTGGTGCAACCAATTATCTTCAGAAGTGTGCAATCTAAGTGTCACATGATCTGTCACATGATCTCAGTATATATACACCTGTTCTGAAAGGCCCCAGAGTCTGCAACACCAATAAGAAAGGGGCACCACCAAGCAAGCGGCACCATGAAGACCAAGGAGCTCTCCAAACAGGTCAGGGACAAAGTTATGGAGAGGTATAGATCAGGGTTGGGTTATAAAAAAATATAAGAAACTTTGAACATCCCACGGAGCACCATTAAATCCATTATTAAAAAATGGAAAGAATATGGCACCACAACAAACCTGCCAAGAGAGGGCCGCCCACCAAAACTCACAGACCAGGCAAGGAGGGCATTAATCAGAGAGGCAACAACGAGACCAAAGATAACCCTGAAGGAGCTGCAAAGCTCCACAGCGGAGATTGGAGTATCTGTCCATAGGACCACTTTAAGCCGTACACTCCACAGAGCTGGGCTTTACGGAAGAGTGGCCAGAAAAAAGCTATTGCTTAAAGAAACAAATAGGCAAACACATTTAGTGTTCACCAAAAGCCATGTGGGAGACTCCCCAAACATATGGAAGAAGGTACTTTGGTCAGATGAGACAAAAATTGAGCTTTTTGGCCATCAAGGAAAACGATATGTCTGGCGCAAACCCAACACCTCTCATCACCCCGAGAACACCATCCCTACAGTGAAGCATGGTGGTGGCAGCATCATGCTGTGGGGATGTTTTTCATCGTCAGGGACTGGGAAACTGGTCAGAATTGAAGGAATGATGGATGACTCTAAATACAGGAAAATTCTTGAGGGAAACCTGTTTCAGTCTTCCAGAGATTTGAGACTGGGACGGAGGTTCACCTTCCAGCAGGACAATGACCCTAAGCATACTGCTAAAGCAACACTCAAGTGGTTTAAGGGGAAACATTTAAATGTCTTGGAATGGCCTAGTCAAAGCCCAGACCTCAATCCAATTGAGAATCTGTGGTATGACTTAAAGATTGCTGTACACCAGCGAAACCCATCCAACTTCAAGGAGCTGGAGCAGTTTTGCCTTGAAGAATGGGCAAAAATCCCAGTGGCTAGATGTGCCAAGCTTATAGAGACATACCCCAAGAGACTTGCAGCTCTAATTGCTGCAAAAGGTGGCTCTACAAAGTATTAACTTTGGGGGGGGTGAATAGTTATGCACGTTTCACAATAAAACATATTTTTGGCATCTTCAAAGTGGTAGGCATGTTGTGTAAATCAAAAAAATTATACAAACCCCCCCAAAAATTATTCCAGGTTGTAAGGCAACAAAATAGGAAAAATGCCAAGGGGGGGTGAATACTTTCGCAAGCCGCTGTAGAACTCTTTCCCCAGAGGGAAATAAATATAACCGTCAAACCCGTTTAAAAAAAGGCCTACATTCATTCATGTAGATTAACTTTCCCTAATAGTGGGAGTGTTTACTAATGATTATAAGCAATTGTTTTGCTAACTTTAGTCTGTTAATAAACTTTCTACATCTCCTCTTTCCAACTGTTTGATGCTCCTGCAGCTAATCGTCTACATGCGCGGGGGTGTAGAGCGCTAGAGGCTACGGCACTTCAGTAAAACTAATGGTTTGATGTGTAGACTTTCTTTTATCCAATGCACATTTTCATTGCTTGCTAGTAAATAAATACATCTTTAAAAAAGGTTGGATGTGTCTGAGTATTCATTACTTATTAAAACAGCAGTCGACAAGGTTGTGCTTATAATGCTCTAATGTTGTGTCAAATAGATAAAATGGCCGCCCTCCTTTCCCAGCAAAGTAGAACCGCAGACTAGGCTATATAGTGTTTTATGAATGCCCATGTAGCCTACCGTTTGCAATTTACCGTTAATCCCTGCATTTAGTTACTTTAATTTCTGTTAATGCTTGTATTAATTACAGTAATTTACCGTTCTCATTCTCATTGAACGTTGTTTGCAGACAGCTACACTTGTGAGAAACAGGTTTTGGTTGATTTCATACCATTATTTATGCACTCCATGTGCAGGTGTCTGGTTTCTCTGTCATGTTAATGTTAAGGGGGGTGGGGGGGGCTATATGTCCATTCAGAAAATGTCCTCAAATGTAAAAAGGCCTATTTTCAGTAGCTTTGCCTACATTATTTCTCTCATTAAATGGCGTCCTCCCTTCAACAGAATTGGCCCTCCCCTTTTTTTGACCCATATCTGAAAGTGTTACCATGGCGCTGCTTCCTGTGTATGTAACCAATGACTGAAGGCTAACAAACACACAGTGTAGGGAGCTAGAGAGGAAGGAGGGGAACTGACATCATTTTCTTATTTCACGTTAGAGAGATTGTGTCTGTGGATCAGTTTACTCTATGAGGCCTTGTGAACATTAGAAAAAGTTTAAGTTCAAGGTAAAATGTAAGCATCAGCCAAAATCATTGATGTAGTGTCAAATGATAGAACGCTACATTGTAGCTGGTCTCATCAGATAACCTGGCACACGTTAGCCCTATGTTAACTTCACCAGGTGGCAGTGATTATTTCCTGAAACACATTTCTCATCAGCCTATCAAAGATCTTCAACTTTTTGTCCACAAACCAATAGCATTTATTTTTTTTAAAAAGGCAACTCGGTCACCAGAGAGATAAATGTAAACCTTGAATTTGGAGGTTTGAATGTCTCCCTCTGGTGGCCGAGTTGACCTATTTTAGTATGGCCCATATCTGTTCAGTCTAGTATGTGCCTAGTTAACATGCTGGATAATTGGGAGAATGAAGCTCTATTTTCATGTCATCCAACAAATGTAAACGCCTGGAGAGCGCTAAATGACACTGGCACTTGGATTGGAACCGGTGCTTTGGTCAGATGAACTGAAAACAGAGCTATGTGGCCATGCACACAAGCGGGTGGGTTTGGTGTTGAAAGAAGGATGCATATATGCAGAAAATAACCCCATATCTACTGTCAAATATGGTTGTGGATCTTTGATGTTATGGGGCTATTTCGTGTCCACTGGTCCTGGGTGCCCTTCTTAAGGTCAACGGCATTAATTAAGGTCAACGGTAATTTCAGCCAAAAACCTGGTTGCCTCTGCCAGGAGGCTGACACTTGGCCGCAAATGGATCTTCCAGCAAGACAATAACCCCAAGCACACATCAAAATCCACAAAGAAAATGTGAATTTTTGCAATGGTCATTTCAGTCTCCGGACTTGAACCCCATTGAAATCCTGCGGTTTGAATTGAAGAGCGGGCAGTCGAAGGATATCAAGGATCTGGAAAGATTTTGTACGGAGAAATGGTCTAAAATCCCTCCCAATGTGTTCTCAAATCTCATAAAACATTTTAGAAAAAGGCTCAGTGCCGTTATCCTCACAAGGCGAGGTATTGAAAGGTATTGAAAACAGGGGTGCCAATAATTTTGACGCGTCTTTTTGAGAGAAAAATATATAACTTGTTCAAAAAATCTATTTCTCTGAACTTGTATTAGTATAAAATAATATAATTTCCCAATTTTTTTGTTGCATACAATATAGCTCATTATTTGTCTTTATCATAAGTGCCAATAATTTTGGACCTGAATGTATATGTAACGGTTGGTCAGTGAACCACGCTCATGTGATTAGTGACTTTGTCTGAGACCTGAAAACTTGTGTTAGCCCCGAGCGACATGCCAAGGCTTTAGCTCAGCAGGCTAGCAAGAATGTGACACGCAGGATACTTTTTTCTAATCAGTCTTGTCTTTTTCAGAAAAGAGCTGAAGCAAACTGTCACGGATCCCCCCGGTACTGCTGCTCATTCCGTTCACCAGCTCCGGAGGTCTACGTCACCGGCTTTCTAGGCGTCACTGAAATGGATCATTACCACCAACCCCGGACTGTCTTGTCTCATTACGCACACCTGGTTCCCATTCCCCCTGATTAGTATGTGTATATACAGTGAGTGAAAAAAAGTATTTGATCCCCTGCTGATTTTGTAAGTTTGCCCACTGACAAAGAGATGATCAGTCTATAATTTTAATGGTAGGTTTATTTGAACAGTGAGAGACAGAATAACAACAAAAAAATCCAGAAAAACGCATGTTTTAAAATGTTATAAATTGATTTGCATTTTAATGAGGGAAATAAGTATTTGACCCCTCTGCAAAACATGACTTAGTACTTGGTGGCAAAACCCTTGTTGGCAATCACAGTGGTCAGACGTTTCATGTAGTTGGCCACCAGGTTTGCACACATCTCAGGAGGGATTTTGTCCCACTCCTCTTTGCAGATCTTCTCCAAGTCATTAAGCTTTCAAGGCTGACGTTTGGCAACTCGAACCTTCAGCTCCCTCCACAGATTTTCTATGGGATTAAGGTCTGGAGACAGAGCCACTCCTTTGTTGTGAGTTTTGGGTCATTGTCATGCTGGAATACCCATCCATGACCCATTTTCAATGCCCTGGCTGAGGGAAGGAGGTTCTCACCCAAGATTTGACGGTACATGGCCCCGTCTATCGTCCCTTTGATGCGGTGAAGTTGTCCTGTCCCCTTAGCAGAAAAACACCCCCAAAGCATAATGTTTCCACCTCCATGTTTGACGGTGAGGATGGTGTTCTTGGGGTCACAGGCAGCATTCCTCCTCCTCCAAACACGGCGAGTTGAGTTGATGCCAAAGAGCTCAATTTTGGTCTCATCCTCTGAATCATTCAGATGTTCATTGGCAAACTTCAGACGGGCCTGTATAAGCTTTCTTGAGCATGGGGACCTTGCGGGCGCTGCAGGATTTCAGTCCTTCACGGCGTAGTGTGTTACCAATTGTTTTCTTGGTGATTATGGTCCCAGCTGCCTTGAGATCATTGACAAGATCCTCCTGTGTAGTTCTGGGCTGATTCCTCACCGTTCTCATGATCATTGCAACTCCACGAGGTGAGATCTTGCATGGAGCCCCAGACCGAGGGAGATTGACAGTTCTTTTGTGTTTCTTCCATTTGCGAATAATCGCACCAACTGTTGTCACCTTCTCACCAAGTTGCTTGGCGATGGTCTTGTAGCCCATTCCAGCCTTGTGTAGGTCTACAATCTTGTCCCTGACATCCTTGGAGAGCTCTTTGGTCTTGGCCATGGTGGAGAGTTTGGAATCTGATTGATTGATTGCTTCTCTGGACAGTTGTCTTTTATACAGGTAACAAACTGAGATTAGGAGCACTCCCTTTAAGAGTGTGCTCCTAATCTCAGCTCGTTACCTGTATAAAAGACACCTGGGAGCCAGAAATCTTTCTGATTGAGAGGGGGTCAAATACTTATTTCCCTCATTAAAATGCAAATCAATGTATAACATTTTTGACATGCGTTTTTCTGGATTTTTTTGTTGTTATTCTGTCTCTCACTGTTCAAATAAACCTACCATTAAAATTATAGACTGATCATTTCTTTGTCAGTGGGCAAACGTACAAAATCAGCAGGGGATCAAATACTTTTTTCCCTCACTGTATATACGTGTTTGTTTTGGGCTTGACACCTGCTGAAGCCGAAGTTTCAAAACTGCAAACTGCTGCCTCACAAATCATGGTGAATCTCCCTCCTCAGCCAGAGAAAAGCTTATAACCTTTTTCTGTTATTCCATTATTCAAAATTCAAAAGCAAAACTGTCTCTCTGAGCATGAGACGTAATGATATGACAGGAGAAAAGACTATTGAAGACACCAGACAGGAATACTGTGATACTGCAGAAGTAGGCATTTCTCTCTCTCCCTCTTTCTTTCTATATTTCTTTCTTTCTTTTCTCTGTTTGTGTGCTGTCATAAAATATTTAGCAAGGCACACTGTTCGCTCCTCATTACTGTGTCAGAGAAGAGAGGGGGGAGAGAAAGAGAAAGGAGAGAGAGAGAGAGAGAGAGAGAGAGAGAGAGAGAGAGAGAGAGCGAGAGAGCGAGAGAGAGAAATAGTGAAACGGACAGATAGAAGGAAGATAGAGACTGCTCTGCAGTTTGTGTTTCTCTCCATGTTTGTGTTGTTGGTAATAAAATACATCAGATCTCTGTCCTGTCCCCTTTCCTCGTCTCCCCAGAGCCCCCACCCCCATTTGGGAGACATTCAGAGGATCACAGTTCCGGCTAAAATAGAGGCACACAAAAACTGATCCAAAAGTCGCCAGCATCAATACTGTATCCTCCACTCAGTGTTGAATGTACTGTATTATCGGTTTGTGCCGTAATTGCCAACTCATATGGTCATAGCCTGGTTCATACATCTGGAACCAGGCTACTAAGATACTATGATGTTCAGCAGGAAGCCAATACATCTGGAACCAGGCTACTAAGATACTATGATGTTCAGCGGGAAGCCAATACATCTGGAACCAGGCTACTAAGATACTATGATGTTCAGCGGGAAGCCAATACATCTGGAACCAGGCTACTAAGATACTATGATGTTCAGCGGGAAGCCAATACATCTGGAACCAGGCTACTAAGATACTATGATATTCAGTCGCGGAAGCCAATACATCTGGAAACCAGGCTACTAAGATACTATGATGTTCAGCGGGAAGCCAATACATCTGGAACCAGGCTACTAAGATAACTATGATATTCAGCGGGGAAGCCAATACATCTGGAACCAGGCTACTAAGATACTATGATATTTCAGGGCGGGAAGCCAATACATCTTGGAACCATAGGCTACTAGATACTATGATATTCAGCGAGGAAGCCAATACATCTGGAACCCAGGCATACTAAGATACTATGATAGTCAGCGGGAAGCCAATTACAAATCTGGAACCAGGCGACTAAGATACATATGATATTCAGCGGGAAGCCAATACCATCTGGAACCAGGCTTACTAGAAACTAATGATATTCACGGGAAGCCAATACATCTGGAACCAGCTACTAAGATAATATGATATTCGCGGGAAAGCCAATACATCTGGAACCAGGCTACTAAGATACTATGATGTTCAGCGGGAAGCCAATACATCTGGAACCAGGCTACTAAGATACTATGATATTCAGCGGGAAGCCAATACATCTGGAACCAGGCTACTAAGATACTATGATGTTCAGCGGGAAGCCAATACATCTGGAACCAGGCTACTAAGATACTATGATGTTCAGCGGGAAGCCAATACATCTGGAACCAGGCTACTAAGATACTATGATGTTCAGCGGGAAGCCAATACATCTGGAACCAGGCTACTAAGATACTATGATATTCAGCGGGAAGCCAATACATCTGGAACCAGGCTACTAAGATACTATGATATTCAGCGTGAAGCCAATACATCTGGAACCAGGCTACTAAGATACTATGATATTCAGCGGGAAGCCAATACATCTGGAACCAGGCTACTAAGATACTATGATATTCAGCGGGAAGCCAATACATCTGGAACCAGGCTACTAAAATACTATGATATTCAGCGGGAAGCCAATACATCTGGAACCAGGCTACTAAGATACTATGATGTTCAGCGGGAAGCCAATACATCTGGAACCAGGCTACTAAGATACTATGATGTTCAGCGGGAAGCCAATACATCTGGAACCAGGCTACTAAGATACTATGATATTCAGCGGGAAGCCAATACATCTGGAACCAGGCTACTAAGATACTATGATGTTCAGCGGGAAGCCAATACATCTGGAACCAGGCTACTAAGATACTATGATGTTCAGCGGGAAGCCAATACATCTGGAACCAGGCTACTAAGATACTATGATGTTCAGCGGGAAGCCAATACATCTGGAACCAGGCTACTAAGATACTATGATATTCAGCGGGAAGCCAATACATCTGGAACCAGGCTACTAAGATACTATGATGTTCAGCGGAAAGCCAATACATCTGGAACCAGGCTACTAAGATACTATGATATTCAGCGGGAAGCCAATACATCTGGAACCAGGCTACTAAGATACTATGGTATTCAGCGGGAAGCCAAAACATCTGGAACCAGGCTACTAAGATACTATGGTATTCAGCGGGAAGCCAATACATCTGGAACCAGGCTACTAAGATACTATGATATTCAGCGGGAAGCCAATACATCTGGAACCAGGCTACTAAGATAATATGATATTCAGCGGGGAAGCCAATACATCTGGAACCAGGCTACTAAGATACTATGATGTTCAGCGGGAAGCCAATACATCTGGAACCAGGCTACTAAGATACTATGATGTTCAGCGGGAAGCCAATACATCTGGAACCAGGCTACTAAGATACTATGATATTCAGCGGGAAGCCAATACATCTGGAACCAGGCTACTAAGATACTATGATGTTCAGCGGGAAGCCAATACATCTGGAACCAGGCTACTAAGATACTATGATGTTCAGCGGGAAGCCAATACATCTGGAACCAGGCTACTAAGATACTATGATGTTCAGCGGGAAGCCAATACATCTGGAACCAGGCTACTAAGATACTATGATATTCAGCGGGAAGCCAATACATCTGGAACCAGGCTACTAAAGATACTATGATATTCAGCGGGAAGCCAATACATCTGGAACCAGGCTACTAAGATACTATGATATTCAGCGGGAAGCCAATACATCTGGAACCAGGCTACTAAGATACTATGATATTCAGCGGGAAGCCAATACATCTGGAACCAGGCTACTAAAATACTATGATATTCAGCGGGAAGCCAATACATCTGGAACCAGGCTACTAAGATACTATGATGTTCAGCGGGAAGCCAATACATCTGGAACCAGGCTACTAAGATACTATGATGTTCAGCGGGAAGCCAATACATCTGGAACCAGGCTACTAAGATACTATGATGTTCAGCGGGAAGCCAATACATCTGGAACCAGGCTACTAAGATACTATGATATTCAGCGGGAAGCCAATACATCTGGAACCAGGCTACTAAGATACTATGATGTTCAGCGGGAAGCCAATACATCTGGAACCAGGCTACTAAGATACTATGATATTCAGCGGGAAGCCAATACATCTGGAACCAGGCTACTAAGATACTATGATATTCAGCGGGAAGCCAAAACATCTGGAACCAGGCTACTAAGATACTATGATGTTCAGCGGGAAGCCAATACATCTGGAACCAGGCTACTAAGATACTATGATATTCAGCGGGAAGCCAATACATCTGGAACCAGGCTACTAAGATACTATGATATTCAGCGGGAAGCCAATACATCTGGAACCAGGCTACTAAGATACTATGATGTTCAGCGGGAAGCCAATACATCTGGAACCAGGCTACTAAGATACTATGATGTTCAGCGGGAAACCAATACATCTGGAACCAGGCTACTAAGATACTATGATGTTCAGCGGGAAGCCAATACATCTGGAACCAGGCTACTAAGATACTATGATGTTCAGCGGGAAGCCAATACATCTGGAACCAGGCTACTAAGATACTATGATATTCAGCGGGAAGGTGGGCCAGTCTGGCACTAATAACAACTGTATTATAAGAACAAAGCTAGTCCCACTTCTACAAGCTAAGACCTTGGTGTATCTTATTAGGGGGGTAGCCTTCTTGTTGGATACTGGTAAAGATGGCCTATATAAGAGTTTATTGGGGGGGGGGGGGTAGCCTTCTTGTTGGATACTGGTAAAGATGGCCTATATAAGAGTTTATTGGGGGGGGGGGGTAGCCTTCTTGTTAGATACTGGTAAAGATGGCCTATATAAGGGCTTATTAGGGGGGTAGCCTTCTTGTTAGATACTGGTAAAGATGGCCTATATAAGGGCTTATTAGGGGGGGGTAGCCTTCTTGTTAAATACTGGTAAAGATGGCCTATATAAGGGCTTATTAGGGGGGGGGGGGGGGGGGGGGTTAGCCTTCTTGTTAGATACTGGTAAAGATGGGCTATATAAGGGCTTATTGGGGGGGGTAGCCTTCTTGTTAGATACTGGTAAAGATGGCCTATATAAGGCTTATTAGGGGGGGTAGCATTCTTGTTAGATACTGGTAAAGATGGGGCTATATACAGGGCTTA
>LR778262.1:6032407-6074907 GCA_902810595.1 Coregonus sp. 'balchen'
GTGTCCAGTGATGAGTCCAGAGTAAACTGGGCGTAGTAGTAAACGGGTTACTGTGTCGGGTAACTGGGTTCTTAGTAGTCAGAGGTAACTGGGGTTTCTTACTGTAGTCAGTAGGGTAAAAACTGGGTTCTTACTGTAGCCGGGTAAAAACTGGGGTTTTTACTGTAGTCCAGGGTAAATGTTGCTTCTTATAAGGTAAAACGTATGTCAACAATCTTAGCTACCTAAATGGGTTCTTATACCAAAGCAAAGGGTTTTGTAGCTAGAGTTGGGTCTTTCGACTGCAGAGAAAAAAATTTTTCTACATTGGAGAGCACAGTATGTCACATCTCTCATGGCAACCATGGCGACATACAAACAAATGGTTGGCATTAGTCACAATTGAGCAAAACGGAATGAAACAGATATTGCTGAACTGTCCAGAAGAGAACATGTGACGGTTTTCAACACGTATTTCTATCTCCAGCTGGACAAAAGAAGAGTAGTCAAGAAGAAGGAGGACGGTATGAGCAAATCAACTGTCACTCACTTCCTGGTTTTCACCCAGTCAGAGGAATGCAAAGCAACACAGGACTCAAGAGGAAGACCAAATGAAGAAACGGACTGAAACAAGAGGGCTACTGAAGGCCTGTCCAGAGACGACACGGAGGTAGTGGCAACAAGATAGGTCTCTCCAGAGAGAGAGCAGAGAGAGAGAAAGAGGAGAGGACCGGTACTGAGGAGCAGAATGAGATGACTCACTTGTCGGGAGCCACAGAGGGAGGAGAGAGAGGAGAGGAGAGGCTGGACGAGAGAGAGAGAGAGAGAGAGAGAGAGAGAGAGAGAGAGAGAGAGAGAGGGAGAGAGAGAGAGAGGAGAGAGAGGAGAGAGAGGAGAGAGAGAGAGAGAGAGAGAGAGAGAGAGAGAGAGAGACATTAGAGATATTAAACTATTAAAACATATGAATCTAAAATTAAAGTTTAGACACCTTTTGCAACCTATTTTTGGATCTGATGAAGTCAGATTAAAATATGTTTGTATGAATTATAACTTCGTGCACATCTGAGTTGAATAAAGGCAATAATAAGAGGAACACAAGAGGAAATAGGTTTTGTTTTTGTTATTACAGAGCACAAATGCCAAATCTTTCCAAAAATATATTCTCTGCCATAATAAGCTATTCCTGGATAAATCTGGCAGACACAGACTAACTAAACCTTACTTGAAGAAATAACTTGCGTTTATTTTAAGAATGGACTGTCTTCCCCAGGGCAAACAGATCTCTTTAGCCAGGGATCAGGGCCTGTGGTCACAGAGTAGGAGTGCTGATATAGGATTAGTTTAGCTTTTTACATGATAAAGAATTAAAGATTATATGGACAGAGGGGACCTGATCCTAGATCAGCACTTTGTGAATACAGGGCCAGATCAGTGTGTGAAATCTTTTACCGTGAGGCTTCATCTTCCGACATTGGGCCAAGAACAACACATGGTTAGTATGCCGAATGGAATCTCATGCGATTGTTTGAGACTTGGGTTTATAATTATAATTATAATAATTATAATTAGTCATTTAGCAGACGCTCTTATCCAGAGCGACTTACAGGAGCAATTAGGGTTAAGTGCCTTGCTCAAGGGCACATCGACAGATTTTTCACCTAGTCGGCTCGGGGATTAGAACCAGCGACCTTTCGGTTACTGGCACAACGCTCTTAACCACTAAGCTACCTGCCGGTTTACATGCCAGTCATGCTGGTAAATCATGGTGTGAAGGGGTATAGAAGTGAGTTTGATCAACTTTTGTCACACTGTGTTACAGTGTAAGACATTGCACAGCAAATTCATCAGGCTTCTCCCACATGACTATTATAAACCGTGTCGTTTGGGTCATGGATGCTGAGATGACGAAAGCGGGTCATGGATGCTGAGATGACTAAAGCGGGTCATGGATGCTGAGATGACGAAAGCGGGTCATGGATGCTGAGATGACGAAAGCGGGTCATGGATGCTGAGAGGACTAAAGCGGGTCATGGATGCTGAGATAACTAAAGCGGGTCATGGATGCTGAGATGACGAAAGCGGGTCATGGATGCTGAGATGACTAAAGCGGGTCATGGATGCTGAGATGACTAAAGCGGGTCATGGATGCTGAGATGACTAAAGCGGGTCATGGATGCTGAGATGACTCAAGCGGGTCATGGATGCTGAGATGACGAAAGCGGGTCATGGATGCTGAGATGACGAAAGCGGGTCATGGATGCTGAGATGACTAAAGCGGGTCATGGATGCTGAGATGACTAAAGCGGGTCATGGATGCTGAGATGACTAAAGCGGGTCATGGATGCTGAGATGACTAAAGCGGGTCATGGATGCTGAGATGACTAAATCCTACATAATGATACCTGGTGTCTGATGTTATATTTCTAAGAAATTGACCATATGTCCAAAAAAGTAAACAACCCCACAATAACATTTTTTTAAAAAGATGTTTAATTTTTATTTTTCCCTCACAAAGTTGTCAAATTACAAATGTCACCTATCAAAGCAAAGGATACTTACTAAAAATATGCTTTTTTTTTTCATCACTAGAAATGTAAAAACCAGTAAATAACAGCACAAAGCAATGGTATGAAGAACAGTAGAACAATAGAGTTCATATAGTACCACATAAATCAGTTTGGTCTTTATAAGGTACTCTTTATGAGGTACTCTTTATAAGGTACTCTTTATGAGGTACTCTTTATAAGGTACTCTTTATGAGGTACTCTTTATAAGGTACTCTTTATGAGGTACTCTTTATAAGGTACTCTTTATGAGGTACTCTTTATAAGGTACTCTTTATGAGGTACTCTTTATAAGGTACTCTTTATGAGGTACTCTTTATAAGGTACTCTTTATGAGGTACTCTTTATAAAGGTACTTGGGAGAGAAATAGGAGAGAACCCGGTAGAAGGTCTACCGAACACATCAGGTCCATCACATGTGACCACAGCATAGGCAGCAGGAACATAGGGAGGAGATGTGGGACTGCGTTGGTAATCTGATTGTTGAAGCATGGATTCTCTAGTATGGTCCCAGATCTGTTTGTGCTGTTTTCCTATGGTGAGTCAGGACCATAGGGGGTCACAAACTGATCTGGGACCAGGCTATTTTACATTTACATTTTAGGCCCAACGCTCTTACCCACTAAGCTACCTGCCGCCCTATGCCTCCATAGGTAATGCTCATTCCAAGACAGATAGTTTTTTTTTTTTTTAAGCATTAGGTTTATGTTGATTTTCTACCACTCAATGTTGTGTTCAATTTCAACATAATGTGTCCCTTGCATACCTGATGTGTTTATGAATTATAATAATGGACTATCGTTGCATTGAATTAATGGGAACATCTTCTCAGTCGTTCTGAAATTACATTTTGTCTTTTCGCAGATACATATTTATGTAACATTTGTAACATGTTACGTAAATATGTATCTGTAACATTTATCCAAATTAAAGATTTTGTAACCATGATTGTGTTTATTGGTTGGCAAATAACTAGCTGTGTCCTCAGTCATCCTTATATATAGTGAGATCGCTCTGTGGCTCAGTTGGTAGAGCATGCTGCTTGCAACGGCAGGGTTGTGGGTTCGATTCCCACGGGGGACCAGTACGAAAATGTATGCACTCACTACTGTAAGTGGCTCTGGATAAGAGCGTCTGCTAAATGACTTAAATGTAAGACCATTCCCTGTAGTTTGTCAGTTATATGCCTACCAAATTGTGTATCTTTATTTTAGGAGAGCTATTTTATGTATCAACCCACTTGTGACAAGAGTATGTATCAACCCACTTGTGACACTAAAACACAATGTTTAATGTGTAGTACTAACTATACAAGCATCTTAAGTCATACGTCTTGGAACCAGCATTGTTGTGGGGGTTTTAGCCCCCCCTAGTTTGGGGGTCGGGTGGGGGTTTCGGAGGGAGCACTGGGTCCATACTCCCAGCAATAGGTCCTCCTCACCTCTCCACCATGATAGCGGATGTGTGGTGGGATTGATTTTCCAAAATCAATGCCATGGCATCACCCAAGTGGGTGCTACACATTGGTGGGTGGATGAGTTGAGGTGAGTTTCCCCTCCTTACTGTGTAAAGCATCTGGAAAAGCTCAATATAAATCCAATCAATTATTATTATTTATTATATGGATCATGAGGATGTTGAGTGACTAAAGTGCAATCTCACTGCTTTATTATGGCCTATAGACTTACTGCGCATGAGAAAAGCAAAGGCTTTTTTTTTTACCAAAGATGTTTTATTTATTAAGAAATAAAAAGGTTTTACTGTTTTTCTCAGTAAAAACCCTCGTTTTAAATACACATTTTTTGCTTTACAGGTTATTTAGCGCCATAGAAATAAATAATAATAATAATTTCCAATTTGTATTTTTAAAAAGGTTTCCCCTTGTACATTCTTATAAAGGAATGGCTGGTATGTAATGTAATGTATATGAGGCAGTAGAGTTAAATAAGTTGAACATGATGTTTTCTATCCGTAATAGACTTCTCCAATCGATGGCAATGGACTGGGTGTCATTATCTTCACCGTAATAATGCTTTCTCTTTTTTTTTCTCAGTAGGCTTCTTTGATACGGCACCTGTAAGGCACCTAGCTAGCTAACTACTCGCGGGTTGTTACAGGTATCTAGCTAGCTAACTACTAGCGATTTGTTACAGGTATCTAGCTAGCTAACTACTAGCGGGTTGTTACAGGTATCTAGCTAGCTAACTACTGGCGGGTTGTTACAGGTATCTAGCTAGCTAACTACTAGTGGGTTGTTACAGGTATCTAGCTAGCTAACTACTAGCGATTTGTTACAGGTATCTAACTAGCTAACTACTAGCGATTTGTTACAGGTATCTAACTAGCTAACTACTGGTGTTTAATTTCTGCGGGTCATAATCTCCTAAACACACTAACAGCACTGTGGTAAAGGGAAAAGGGGATACCTAGTCAGTTGCACAACTGAATGCGTTCAACCGAAATGTGTCCTCTGCATTTAACCCCTCTGAATCACGGGTAGGCCTAAGTTTGGCGGCATCATTTTAGAATGTCACCTGTACTTCACAGGCCAATTCAGACTACCAGAAAGCATTGAGTCAGTAGTTATAAAATGGCAGGGTTACTTTTCATTGCAACAATATTTGTATATATCTTTTGATAAAAGATTAATCAAATTCTGTGTGTGTGTGTTATGACAGAGAGCGATACTAATGCAACGAACGTTGTTTCTTTGTTGATATTATGGCATAATATTTTGTGGTTTTCATTGGCCCCTGAAATTGTCATTTTTGTCTCTCGCATTGTTTTAGCAACTATTTTCTCTTTTCTCTAAACTTCCAAAGTAAAAAGTACCACCTATTTAAAAAACAGAGTGAAAAACATACTTGTCTTTCCACAAAGTATTACACATTACAAATTGCAGTTTTGTTGATTAACAGCAAGTTGTTAAATGACGATTCATCCTCAAAAAGTATTAGTAACTGGAGACTGGGTGGTCATTTTACATTTTGAATACAAAAGGCAAAAATGTGACAGAAAAACAATCAAAATAAAATAATACGTTTTCTAATTGTATACAACAAAATCAAAAATATATGTTTTTTTTCAATGTAATAGAATCAATAGAATCAACCGAAGCTTCCGTTCAAAACATGGGGTTTCACATTTCAACATTCCATTTTAAGAAGAATATCTTTGCATTGTGAATCATAATGCTTCAAATCCCATCAGGCTTTGTTTTGAATTGTTTCTGCCTCTTTGAAAAGCTGTATTAATATCATATTTTAAAACTAAGCTTAGATATGACAACCGATAGATCGGGAGTGTGAGAAGGCTAGAGGGAGTGGATATTATTAGTTAGTATATTAATCAATTACTATATTAATCAATTACATCATCATTTCACTGACCTAGCCTACAGAAATTCAATGGAAAGATCTGATTGATAAGCAGTTTGCTTGCATTTGGATGGTTCCTTAATGAGCAATAGTTTCTGCATGGTGTGTATACATCAATGTATCATGACATTATGGCAGGTCCTCTAGGCTCCTATCAATCCATGGAGAGACAGACTAAAGAGATGGTATAAGCAGCATTATATAGTGATGCTGTTGTTCCTCTTATTGACTTGCCACTATGTCATGTCTTCTATCTATAGCCAGAAATACGACAAGAGACTAAAACACAAAGAAAACGAAAACGCACTGCATTATTAAGTGAAAAAGATCAATCAGAGACTTTAAACACGTGCGATGTAGCTACTCTATGGATGGATGGATGGATGGATGGGATGGATGGATGGATGGATGGATGGGATGGATGGATGGATGGATGGATGGATGGATGGATGGATGGATGGATGGATGGATGTGTGGATGGATGGGATGGATGGGATGGATGGCATGCAGCAGTAGTGTCCTTCACACCAACGTAGTCTAAAATGAAGTTGGGATGGATGGGATGGATGGATTGGATGGATGGATGGATGGATGGATGGGATGGATGGATGGATTGGATGGATGGATGGATGGATGGGATGGATGGATTGGATGGATGGATGGATGGATGGGATGGGATGGATGGGATGGATGGGATGGATGGATGATGGGATGGATGGATGGGATGGATGGGATGGATGGATGGATGGATGGGATGGATGGATGGATGGGATGGATGGATTGGATGGATGGATGGATGGGATGGATTGGATGGATGGATGGATGGATGGATGGATGGGATGGATGGGATGGACGGCATGCAGCAGTAGTGTCCTTCACACCAACGTAGTCTAAAATGAAGTTGGGCTTAAGTGGATGTACACAGGTCTGCACCTCCACAGTCAGTGCCAGGTACAGTTGCTGACACTAAAAAGTTAGGTAGCGCTGCAGTGTCATATATATATACTGGCAAAACAATTGCGGCAAGGTGCTCAAGTGCCTTCTAGCAATTGTTTGTCACAAAACCCTGGTACAGCAGACCGGTACAGGGTTTGCTTTTTGTTTTGTTTTAGTGGCCCGCAGCTGTAGATGAGATGCTCTGGACCCTGAACGCAGCTTAGTAGTGGAGGTACGTTCAGGTTCAGCTGTAATTTTACAACAGACATCAACGACAAACACACTCAAACTAATCTCACTGTATACAACAACGGCACCACCTCCACGATATCGTCATACATTAGTTAAGCTGAGAAGAAAGGGGGCTAGGTTGATCTAGATACACCAACATCACATAGTCAAATGTTACAGCTCAAAACACGACACACATTTAGTTCTTCCGGTTTTATACCGCCCTTTGTATTATCTAAGTACATTTTATTGTATTTATGTTTTTAAGATTCTACCCCAAAAATAGAGACAGACCACTTATAATTCTACAGGAAAGAAGAAGTATGAATGTCAGGTTCTGTTCTTATAGGATACTGCTGCTCCATGTGACTTGGAGATCACAGAAGTTCATCAATCGTAATAACAGTAATATTCATAACAATAGTTTAATAACAAATATTTAAAACATAAGACAGAAAACCAATAACGTAACTTCCTCTGTAGAAAACAAAACAAAAAGAAGCCTCCTAGTGCAGATACATAGCAATGTAAACCTGGTCCTACAAGTAGTTTAGCGATAATATAGTATAGTAACATAGAAAGCGGGTATTTCTTTTAAAAATTATTTCCTCTCACAGAGAGCGCTCACATCATGGTTTCTACAATAGTGTGGGTGGGCTTGATCAGGCCGTTGTTCCCGTTGGGGTCCAGCGGGTAGGCCAGCTCGGAAGCCTTGCCCTTGGGACGGTGGTCGGCTGGACGGGAGCTAGCACCTCCTAGCGGAGCCGCCACGGCCTTGATCCTCTGGAGGGAGACAAAAAGAAAAGCTCTGTTTAACTTCACAGTAAATACCAATATACAGGTAGGATTATACGACTCCCAAGTGTATATGTTACAGATGGATGGAAATGAGAAATGACCTCCACACAGGGGTACAGTATACCAATCAGAGGGCAAGCTGGAGCTGCTTATACCTGCTATCAATTTCTTGACAGATCTACACGAAGTACCTAAAGTCTAGGGTCCAGAGTCTAGGGGTAGGGGCCAGGGGTAGGGGCCAGGGTCTAGGGGTAGGGGCCAGGGGTAGGGGCCAGGGTCTAGGGGTAGGGAAGAGGGCCTAGAGGTAGGGGCCAGGGGTAGGGGCCAGGGTCTAGGGGTAGGGGCCAGGGTCTAGGGGTAGGGAAGAGGGCCTAGGGGTAGGGTCTGGGAGTAGGGGCCAGGGTCTAGGGGTAGGGGCCAGTGTCTAGGAGTAGGGGCCAGGGTCTAGGGGTAGGGTCTAGGGGTAGGGAAGAGGGTCTAGGGGTAGGGTCTAGGGTCTAGGAGTAGGGGCCAGGGTCTAGGGGTAGGGTCCAGGGTCTAGGGGTAGGGGCCAGGGTCTAGGAGTAGGGGCCAGGGTCTAGGAGTAGTGGCCAGGGTCTAGGGGTAGGGGCCAGGGTCTAGGGGTAGGGGCCAGGGTCTAGGGGTAGGGAAGAGGGTCTAGGGGTAGGGTCTAGGGTCTAGGGGTAGGGGCCAGGGTCTAGGGGTAGGGTAGAGGGCCTAGGGGTAGGGGCCAGGGTCTAGGGGTAGGGGCCAGGGTCTAGGGGTAGGGGCCAGTGTCTAGGGGTAGGGGCCAGGGTCTAGGGGTAGGGGCCAGGGTCTAGGGGTAGGGGCCAGGGTCTAGGGGTAGGGTAGAGGGCCTAGGGGTAGGGGCCAGGGTCTAGGGGTAGGGGCCAGGGTCTAGGGGTAGGGTAGAGGGCCTAGGGGTAGGGGCCAGGGTCTAGGGGTAGGGGCCAGTGTCTAGGGGTAGGGGCCAGGGTCTAGGGGTAGGGGCCAGGGGTAGGGGCCAGGGTCTAGGGGTAGGGGCCAGGGTCTAGGGGTAGGGGCCAGGGTCTAGGGGTAGGGGCCAGGGTCTAGGGGTAGGGGCCAGGGTCTAGGGGTAGGGGCCAGTGTCTAGGGGTAGGGGCCAGGGTCTAGGGGTAGGGGCCAGGGTCTAGGGGTAGGGGCCAGGGTCTAGGGGTAGGGGCCAGGGCCTAGAGGTAGGGGCCAGGGCCTAGAGGTAGGGGCCAGGGGTAGGGGCCAGGGTCTAGGGGTAGGGGCCAGGGTCTAGGGGTAGGGAAGAGGGTCTAGGGGTAGGGGCCAGGGTCTAGGGGTAGGGGCCAGGGTCTAGGGGTAGGGGCCAGGGTCTAGGGGTAGGGGCCAGGGTCTAGGGGTAGGGGCCAGGGGTAGGGGCCAGGGTCTAGGGGTAGGGGCCAGGGGTAGGGGCCAGGGTCTAGGGGTAGGGGCCAGGGGTAGGGGCCAGGGTCTAGGGGTAGGGGCCAGGGGTAGGGGCCAGGGTCTAGGGGTAGGGGCCAGGGTCTAGGGGTAGGGGCCAGGGGTAGGGGCCAGGGTCTAGGGGTAGGGGCCAGGGGTAGGGGTAAGGGCCAGTGTCTAGGGGTAGGGGCCAGGGGTAGGGGCCAGGGGTAGGGGCCAGGGGTAGGGGCCAGGGTCTAGGGGTAGGGGCCAGGGTCAAGGGGTAGGGGCCAGGGTCTAGGGGTAGGGGCCAGGGGTAGGGGCCAGGGTCTAGGGGTAGGGGCCAGGGGTAGGGGCCAGGGTCTAGGGGTAGGGGCCAGGTTCTAGGGGTAGGGGCCAGGGTCTAGGGGTAGGGTAGAGGGCCTAGGGGTAGGGGCCAGGGGTAGGGGCCAGGGTCTAGGGGTAGGGGCCAGGGTCTAGGGGTAGGGGCCAGGGGTAGGGGCCAGGGTCTAGGGGTAGGGGCCAGGGTCTAGGGGTAGGGGCCAGGGGTAGGGGCCAGGGTCTAGGGGTAGGGGCCAGGGTCTAGGGGTAGGGGCCAGGGGTAGGGTCCAGGGTCTAGGGGTAGGGGCCAGGGTCTAGGGGTAGGGTAGAGGGCCTAGGGGTAGGGGCCAGGGTCTAGGGGTAGGGGCCAGGGGTAGGGGTAAGGGCCAGTGTCTAGGGGTAGGGGCCAGGGTCTAGGGGTA
Source organism: Coregonus sp. 'balchen' (assembly GCA_902810595.1). Lineage (NCBI taxonomy): Eukaryota > Metazoa > Chordata > Actinopteri > Salmoniformes > Salmonidae > Coregonus > Coregonus sp. 'balchen'. The sequence continues at coordinate 6,042,425 of LR778262.1, forward strand.
GGGGCCAGGGTCTAGGGGTAGGTGCCAGGGGTAGGGGTAAGGGCCAGTGTCTAGGGGTAGGGGCCAGGGTCTAGGGGTAGGGGCCAGGGTCTAGGGGTAGGGGCCAGGGGTAGGGGCCAGGGTCTAGGGGTAGGGGCCAGGGGTAGGGGTAAGGGCCAGTGTCTAGGGGTAGGGGCCAGGGGTAGGGGCCAGGGTCTAGGGGTAGGGGCCAGGGTCTAGGGGTAGGGGCCAGGGGTAGGGGTAAGGGCCAGTGTCTAGGGGTAGGGGCCAGGGGTAGGGGCCAGGGGTAGGGGCCAGGGTCTAGGGGTAGGGGCCAGGGTCTAGGGGTAGGGGCCAGGGTCTAGGGGTAGGGGCCAGGGTCTAGGGGTAGGGGCCAGGGGTAGGGGCCAGGGTCTAGGAGTAGGGGCCAGGGGTAGGGGCCAGGGGTAGGGGCCAGGGTCTAGGAGTAGGGGCCAGGGGTAGGGGCCAGGGTCTAGGGGTAGGGGCCAGGGTCTAGGGGTAGGGGCCAGGGTCTAGGGGTAGGGGTAGGGCCAGTGTCTAGGGGTAGGGGCCAGTGTCTAGGGGTAGGGGCCAGGGTCTAGGGGTAGGGGCCAGGGGTAGGGGCCAGGGTCTAGGGGTAGGGGCCAGGGGTAGGGGCCAGGGTCTAGGGGTAGGGGCCAGGGGTAGGGGCCAGGGTCTAAGGGGTAGGGGCCAGGGGTAGGGGCCAGGGTCTAGGGGTAGGGGCCAGGGGTAGGGGCCAGGGTCTAGGGGTAGGGAAGAGGGCCTAGAGGTAGGGGCCAGGGGTAGGGGCCAGGGTCTAGGGGTAGGGGCCAGGGTCTAGGGGTAGGGAAGAGGGCCTAGGGGTAGGGTCTGGGAGTAGGGGCCAGGGTCTAGGGGTAGGGGCCAGTGTCTAGGAGTAGGGGCCAGGGTCTAGGGGTAGGGTCTAGGGGTAGGGAAGAGGGTCTAGGGGTAGGGTCTAGGGTCTAGGAGTAGGGGCCAGGGTCTAGGGGTAGGGTCCAGGGTCTAGGGGTAGGGGCCAGGGTCTAGGAGTAGGGGCCAGGGTCTAGGAGTAGTGGCCAGGGTCTAGGGGTAGGGGCCAGGGTCTAGGGGTAGGGGCCAGGGTCTAGGGGTAGGGAAGAGGGTCTAGGGGTAGGGTCTAGGGTCTAGGGGTAGGGGCCAGGGTCTAGGGGTAGGGTAGAGGGCCTAGGGGTAGGGGCCAGGGTCTAGGGGTAGGGGCCAGGGTCTAGGGGTAGGGGCCAGTGTCTAGGGGTAGGGGCCAGGGTCTAGGGGTAGGGGCCAGGGTCTAGGGGTAGGGGCCAGGGTCTAGGGGTAGGGTAGAGGGCCTAGGGTAGGGGCCAGGGTCTAGGGGTAGGGGCCAGGGTCTAGGGGTAGGGTAGAGGGCCTAGGGGTAGGGGCCAGGGTCTAGGGGTAGGGGCCAGGGTCTAGGGGTAGGGGCCAGGGTCTAGGGGTAGGGGCCAGGGTCTAGGGGTAGGGGCCAGGGTCTAGGGGTAGGGGCCAGGGGTAGGGGCCAGGGTCTAGGGGTAGGGGCCAGGGGTAGGGGCCAGGGTCTAGGGGTAGGGGCCAGGGGTAGGGGCCAGGGTCTAGGGGTAGGGGCCAGGGGTAGGGGCCAGGGTCTTAGGGGGTAGGGGCCAGGGGGTAGGGGCCAGGGTCTAGGGGGGTAGGGGCCAGGTTCTAGGGGTAGGGGCCAGGGGTAGGGGCCAGGGTCTAGGGGTAGGGGCCAGGGTCTAGGGGTAGGGGCCAGGGTCTAGGGGTAGGGGCCAGGGGTAGGGGCCAGGGTCTAGGGGTAGGGGCCAGGGGTAGGGGCCAGGGTCTAGGGGTAGGGGCCAGGGTCTAGGGGTAGGGTAGAGGGCCTAGGGGTAGGGGCCAGGGTCTAGGGGTAGGGGCCAGGGTCTAGGGGTAGGGGCCAGGGTCTAGGGGTAGGGGCCAGGGTCTAGGGGTAGGGGCCAGGGTCTAGGGGTAGGGGCCAGGGTCTAGGGGTAAGGGCCAGTGTCTAGGGGTAGGGGCCAGGGTCTAGGAGTAGGGGCTATAGGGGTTATGTACTAACCTCTATGAGTGGTCCATCGGACTGGATGATCTTGATGACAACCACCATAGGAATACAGATCATAGAAGCCAGGGCCAGAGTCCAGCCCACACCGATGGACCAGTCGGGGTACTCGTAAACCTTGTTGTACGTCAAAGGTTTATATTTGACCAAGGAGAAGACGAAGCAACCCTGGAGACAGAGACAAACAACAATGGAAATCAAAATCATCTTTATTCGCCAAATACATTTGCATGTACAGGAATTTGGTTTGGTGAAATGGTGCTCCCACAATAAACAGGATATACAGACAGATGATAACCAGGATATACAGACAGATGATAAACAGGATATACAGCCAGATGGTAAACAGGATATACAGCCAGATGGTAAACAGGATATACAGCCAGATGGTAAACAGGATATACATGTAGAAGCAGAGTTTACACAAATCACGTGGTATGTACACTGTCAGCTAAGAAAAACAAGCTTCACTATAAACACTAAGCTACATTATAAGGGAAGGTTGATGTATTACTGATAACTCACATTCTCCAATGTCTAACAATCAGGAAAAGCTTGGGCATTGTTTTATGTAATGGACAGTTTGTTCTGACTATCGCTGTGGCGGTCACGAAATTTCGTCAGCTGGTGATTGTCAAGCAAATAACTGTCGGTCTCACGGTAACTGACCGTTAATTAACATAAACACATTTAGCATCTCCTGGCTTCCACTCATAGCCTACAAGCCACTGATGCAGACCTTTGGAACATCTACATTTTGAAAAGTCTAATGAATCCATGTAATATAGCCTACACCTTCACAATAAATCCATTATTTATTTTAGACAGGTCTAAAGAAACATGATATGAAGAAAATGTAGTCTATTTCAGAAGAACAGAATAGCATACTCTGAGTTGTCCTTATGTTAGATCCTGATCTGGCTATGCTACACTAGTTATTTTAGCAGACAAGATTTGCTTAGAATTCCGTGGCATTCTTTTATATTATTTTATAGTATGAAGAATACAACTGAACAAAGCTGAATAAAATAGAAAGGATATTTTCTCCAAACGATTTGAGGGAGTGCGCACATGTGGCTATTCTGTGTTGAGCGGTTAACAAAGAAATAGGTACTCCTATTAGCTTAATTTAGAGTTATTAATGTAACTTTAGTTGTTCTACAAACGTTGGGCTATATGTTTTGATTTTTAATATGTTGTAAGGCTGCATGATGAGACTCTAATGATGATTTGAAAGGCATGAGCTCTGCTTTGTTTTTTTGCGCAGGCTGTACACACTTCATCAGTCTTGCATTCACAATTTGACAAGCACTTGATAATGCCTCGAATTTCCCGGCGGCATCCCCTTTGTGTGGCCATAATACACCCTTTTGCGGCCAGTGGCCGTTGTGCCCTTGGCCTGGAGTGCTACGTTGTGCCCTTCTCCCTGAGTGCTGCACACTCCGACGCACCTCTCACTCACATGGCTCTCCAGCATGTGATCGGGTCTTTCTCACAGGCTACAAGTGAAGACAGCCACATCGGGGACGCAACTGCGCGCGTCCTTATCCAATTCCGAGGTGCATATTGAAGATATTGGAAGAACTGTTCACATTTACTTTTCGTCAGCCAACAAGATGAGTAGGCCTAACGAACAGCAAAAACACTAGCCTATGTCAATCTACTATCCCCCATAGTGCAAAAGTCGACCTATTCTATTCTGTGCGATAAATAAATATTCCAAACATAGTCTGGGACAGTTGTGGGATGCGATAGATCCCAAATTAATACAACCACTAGCATAAAAAAAAAAAACGCAATGTTTTTACGCAATGTGGCTGACACAACAGATCAAAATGTTTAGCTTAAAATGTTGATGAACTATTAGGCTATTTCTTCACATTATAAGCGCAGCAATGAGCACACGGCAGTAGACTATAAGCGCTAGTGTTCCATTAGCGGGAAAACACCATTATCAAAAGTGACTGCAAATGCGATTTTGTATGTAATGCTTTTATTATAAAAGGTGCATTTTTATGGTGAACATTATCTTCCCCAAACTTGAAACTCACACGCTGCTTATGTATGCCAGTTAGGCTCTACACCCGTTGTAAAGCAGATTAATGTGCTTCATTTTAAGAAGTTATTTGGCCACTTTAGTTGTGATAGAAACCTTATCAAAACATATAGGCCTATGGGCTAGGCTACATGAGGGGTGCGACTATGATTGGAAAAAGTCGCAAAAAAATGCATTGTTTCTTGCCACAGGTGATAATATATCATTCACAAGTGAATAATATCTAATATCTGGCTAATATCGTCACCCGTCAGACTATTTTACATTTACATTTTAGTAATTTAGCAGACGCTCTTATCCAAAGCGACTTACAGTTAGTGAGTGCATACACTTTCATACTGGCCCCCCGTGGGAAACGAACCCACAACCCTGGAGTTGCAAGCGCCATGCTCTACCAACTGAGCTACACGGGACTATTCTTGATTTAATCTTGTGAAATCTGTTTTGATTTAGAATGGAACATTATCATGCACTTGTCTCGAAAACAGGGGCAGTGGGAAAAATACATGTCATCTATGCACTTAAATAGTGAATGGAGGAGGCTTTTCCCGTGGTTCATTTTCATGCCAGCCAGGTAGGCTATACTCCTGTTGTAAATATAAGCAATGTGCTTAATATTAGGAGATTTGATAAATAAATATAGTAGGCCTAGCCTATAGAAAGCTGATGGGATCCTCCTCTTTTTAATAGAGGCCATCACTCTGTTTTCTCCCGCAATTGCATAGCCTATAGAAATGTTGCACAACATGATAACATGGGCTCTCATGAAGTGTTTGATTAGATTTTCCATTACATTTGCATTGACGTCAGGGTGATTACGGGGACAATAGAGTGCTGAGTACCAGGCAGTTAGCAAGTTTGGTTGGCTATTAATGACCATCAGCAGCATCAGAGCTTGGAGAAGCCTAATTACTGTGACCAAACGGTCACGTGGAATTTGACTGCCTTCATGACTCGTGACTGCCGGTGTGGCGGTAATACGGTCACCGCAACAGCCCCAATAACAACACACTATAATTATACCACTTCACATTTAGCCTCGGGACACAGTCTGAACTTTAAAGCACTGTGAAATGTTGAATTTGAGATGAAATACTGTGTTGAAATACAAGCTGGTGCTAGTCTAGAGGATTCCATTTTAAATCACAATGTATATGGTGAACGTTATACTTCTTCAAATATTACATCTTTTGACATTCAGCACCGTAAGAACGTAGCACGGCTCTCTTTTATCATAATGAGTTAGCTAGTATTTCTGTACAGCAGTCATGGTTCTGGAAGGACAGAGCACTGTATTCTGACACAACTGCTGAAGAAAGAAGACATCCTGCCTCCATGACTCGTGACCGGCGGTGTGGCGGTAACTACGGTCACCGCAACAGACCTGGTCCTGACTCACTATTAGCATCTCCAAACAAAGGATTGTCACGGATTCTGCCGAGGCTGCCCCTCCTCCTTGCTCGGGCAGGCTTCGGCGTTCGTCGTCACCGGAGTACTAGCTACTGCCGATCTATGTTCTCTGTTTCTATGTTCTACCTGTTGTTGTCTGATTGTTACACACCTGTTGCCCATCATGTGATTACCTCCTTCCCTATTTAACCCGGTGGCTCCCGTTGTGTTTTGTGCGTGTTTGTTATTTCGTTTCGTGTGTCGTTTGGTGAGCGGGTTTGTTCCTCCCTGTGTGTGGAGGTATTTTTTTATTGGTTTCTTTACTTATTTCAGTAAAGTACGTTTCAATGAGTTCTGTGTCCTGCGCCTGACTTCGATCCACCGCATTCAACTGACACTCGTGACAAGGATCTTCCGAAAGCGTCCTCCTTGGAAGTTAAGACTAAAAGCACATATTGTATTTTTTTATTTTATTAATAAGAATGTAGTGATGGAAACCGTATCTGTCACTTCCTTCAAACAAACGACTATTTTTTTTGAACTAAAACAATTATTGACTAAATTGATAATAAGGCTACAGTCATATCCGGGGGATGGTGTCTAACACCACAATAACATCAGGGCTGTTAGTAATTGACATTCACAAACATCTCCTCAAATTCTCCTTATTCCCTCTCATTCTCCTCAAACTCTCCTTAGTCTCCCCCTTAGTCCGTCTCATGAGAGCAATTAGCACTATGTTTTCCTGGTCGTTAAGGGGATTAAATGGGATTAGCCTAAGGACGGAGCCAAGCGCCACATTTCCCAAATGCCTCAACAGTTTTAATCCAGCACCGCACACACAGTTTTACCACCAGCCACCAGTTAGTCACCCTTTAACCACCAGGGACGCAGGGCAACGCAGGAGTGAATGTGACTTTACAAAGCAGTGATAAGGCTTTAGAGAGGAGACCTGGCCACTGTTGTTAGGCAAATTAGCCTAGGACCTCCCACCCCACACCCCAATTTAAGACCCTAACCCGAAAGCTCAGATAGGAACTAGTCCACTGTCTATCTCTCCTCTCCCCCTCCTCTTCTCCCTCTAACCGCTCCTCTCTTCTCTCCCCTCCTCTCATCCAGTCTTCCCCTCTCTTCTCCCTCTCCCTCTCCTCTCTTCTCTCCCCTCCTCTCATCCAGTCTTCCCCTCTCTTCTCTCCCCTCCTCTCATCCAGTCTTCCCCCTCTCTTCTCTCCCCTCCTCTCATCCAGTCTTCCCCTCTCTTCTCCCTCTCCCTCCCCTCTCTTCTCCCTCCCCCTCTCCTCTCTTCTCTCAGCAGGCAAGTTTCACGTTTTTATTGACACGTGCACAAGTAGAGTGAAATGCCTTTCTTGCAAGCGCTTATCCCAACAATGCAGTAATAAATATCAATATATCGTACTATAAAATAAAGTAAAGTAGAACACGAGAAAGTAAGTAACCTACACTATATACAGGGACAGTTCCAGGGTCAGTAGCTATATACAGGGACAGTTCCAGGGTCAGTAGCTATATACAGGGACAGTTCCAGGGTCAGTAGCTATATACAGGGTCAGTAGCTATATACAGGGACAGTTCCAGGGTCAGTAGCTATATACAGGGACAGTTCCAGGGTCAGTAGCTATATACAGGGTCAGTTCCAGGGTCAGTAGCTATATACAGGGACAGTTCCAGGGTCAGTAGCTATATACAGGGACAGTTCCAGGGTCAGTAGCTATATACAGGGACAGTTCCAGGGTCAGTAGCTATATACAGGGACAGTTCCAGGGTCAGTAGCTATATACAGGGACAGTTCCAGGGTCAGTAGCTATATACAGGGACAGTTCCAGGGTCAGTAGCTATATACAGGGACAGTTCCAGGGTCAGTAGCTATATACAGGGACAGTTCCAGGGTCAGTAGCTATATACAGGGTCAGTTCCAGGGTCAGTAGCTATATACAGGGTCAGTTCCAGGGTCAGTAGCTATATACAGGGACAGATCCAGGGTCAGTAGCTATATACAGGGTCAGTTCCAGGGTCAGTAGCTATATACAGGGACAGTTCCAGGGTCAGTAGCTATATACAGGGACAGTTCCAGGGTCAGTAGCTATATACAGGGACAGTTCCAGGGTCAGTAGCTATATACAGGGACAGTTCCAGGGTCAGTAGCTATATACAGGGACAGATCCAGGGTCAGTAGCTATATTGGGCTCCTGAGTGGCGCAGTGGTCTAAGGCACTGCATCGCAGTGCTAACTGTGCCACTAGAGATCCTGGTTCGAATCCAGGCTCTGTCGCAGCCGGCCGCGACCGGGAGACTCATGGGCGGCGCACAATTGGCCCAGCGTTGTCCAGGGTAGGGGAGGGAATGGCCGGCAGGGATGTAGCTCAGTTGATAGAGCATGGCGTTTGCAACGCCAGGGTTGTGGGTTCGATTCCCACGGGGGGCCAGTATAAAAAAAATATGTATTCACTAACTGTAAGTCGCTCTGGATAAGAGCGTCTGCTAAATGTAAAAATGTAAATGTACAGTGGGGAAAAAAAGTATTTAGTCAGCCGCCAATTGTGCAAGTTCTCCCACTTAAAAAGATGAGAGAGGCCTGTAATTTTCATCATAGGTACACGTCAACTATGACAGACAAAATGAGAAAAAATTGTCCAGAAAATCAAATTGTAGGATTTTTAATGAATTTATTTGCAAATGATGGTGGAGAATAAGTATTTGGTCAATAACAAAAGTTTCTCAATACTTTGTTATATACCCTTTGTTGGCAATGACACAGGTCAAACGTTTTATGTAAGTCTTCACAAGGTTTTAACACACTGTTGCTGGTATTTTGGCCCATTCCTCCATGCAGATCTCCTCTAGAGCAGTGATGTTTTGGGGCTGTCACTGGGCAACACAGACTTTCAACTCCCTCCAAAGATTTTCTATGGGATTGAGATCTGGAGACTGGCTAGGCCACTCCAGGACCTTGAAATGCTTCTTACGAAGCCACTCCTTCGTTGCCCGGGCGGTGTGTTTGGGATCATTGTCATGCTGAAAGACCCAGCCACGTGTCATCTTCAATGCCCTTGCTGATGGAAGGAGGTTTTCACTCAAAATCTCACGATACATGGCCCCATTCATTCTTTCCTTTACACGGATCAGTCGTCCTGGTCCCTTTGCAGAAAAACAGCCCCAAAGCATGATGTTTCCACCCCCATGCTTCACAGTAGGTATGGTGTTCTTTGGATGCAACTCAGCATTCTTTGTCCTCCAAACACAACGAGTTGAGTTTTTACCAAAAAGTTATATTTTGGTTTCATCTGACCATATGACATTCTCCCAATCCTCTTCTGGATCATCCAAATGCACTCTAGCAAACTTCAGACGGGCCTGGACATGTACTGGCTTAAGCAGGGGGACACGTCTGACACTGCAGGATTTGAGTCCCTGGCGGCGCAGTGTGTTACTGATGGTAGGCTTGTTACTTTGGTCCCAGCTCTCTGCAGGTCATTCACTAGGTCCCCCCGTGTGGTTCTGGGATTTTTGCTCACCGTTCTTGTGATCATTTTGACCCCACTGGGTGAGATCTTGCGTGGAGCCCCAGATCGAGGGAGATTATCAGTGGTCTTGTATGTCTTCCATTTCTTAATAATTGCTCCCACAGTAGATTTTTTCAAACCAAGCTGCTTACCTATTGCAGATTCAGTCTTCCCAGCCTGGTGCAGGTCTACAATTTTGTTTCTGGTGTCCTTTGACAGCTCTTTGGTCTTGGCCATAGTGGAGTTTGGAGTGTGACTGTTTGAGGTTGTGGACAGGTGTCTTTTATACTGATAACACGTTCAAACTGGTGCCATTAATACAGGTAACGAGTGGAGGACAGAGGAGCCTCTTAAAGAAGAAGTTACAGGTCTGTGAGAGCCAGAAATCTTGCTTGTTTGAAGTTGACCAAATACTTATTTTCCACCATAATTTGCAAATAAATTCATTAAAAATCCTACAATGTGAGTTTCTGGATTTTTTTTTCTCATTTTGTCTGTCATAGTTGACGTGTACATATGATGAAAATTACAGGCCTCTCTCATCTTTTTAAGTGGGAGAACTTGCACAATTGGTGGCTGACTAAATACTTTTTTTCCCCACTGTATATACAGGGACAGTTCCAGGGTCAGTAGCTATATACAGGGTCAGTTCCAGGGTCAGTAGCTATATACAGGGTCAGTTCCAGGGTCAGTAGCTATATACAGGGACAGTTCCAGGGTCAGTAGCTATATACAGTTCCAGGGTCAGTAGCTATATACAGGGTCAGTTCCAGGGTCAGTAGCTATATACAGGGACAGTTCCAGGGTCAGTAGCTATATGCAGGGACAGTTCCAGGGTCAGTAGCTATATGCAGGGACAGTTCCCGGGTCAGTAGCTATATACAGGGACAGTTCCGGGGTCAGTAGCTATATACAGTTCCAGGGTCAGTAGCTATATACAGGGTCAGTTCCAGGGTCAGTAGCTATATACAGGGACAGTTCCAGGGTCAGTAGCTATATACAGGGACAGTTCCAGGGTCAGTAGCTATATACAGTTCCAGGGTCAGTAGCTATATACAGTTCCAGGGTCAGTAGCTATATACAGGGTCAGTTCCAGGGTCAGTAGCTATATACAGGGACAGTTCCAGGGTCAGTAGCTATATGCAGGGACAGTTCCAGGGTCAGTAGCTTTATGCAGGGACAGTTCCCGGGTCAGTAGCTATATACAGGGACAGTTCCGGGGTCAGTAGCTATATACAGTTCCAGGGTCAGTAGCTATATACAGGGTCAGTTCCAGGGTCAGTAGCTATATACAGGGACAGTTCCAGGGTCAGTAGCTATATGCAGTGACAGTTCCAGGGTCAGTAGCTATATACAGGGTCAGTTCCAGGGTCAGTAGCTATATACAGGGACAGTTCCAGGGTCAGTAGCTATATACAGGGACAGTTCCAGGGTCAGTAGCTATATACAGGGACAGTTCCAGGGTCAGTAGCTATATACAGGGTCAGTTCCAGGGTCAGTAGCTATATACAGGGTCAGTCCCAATACCATTTTACAATATACAGGGATACTGGATCGATAGAGGTTGATATGTATAGCAGTAAGGTGACTAGGCATCAGGATATATGATTACCAGAGTAGCAGCAGCGTATATGAGATCGTATGTGAGTGTGTGTGCGTGTGTGTAGAGTCAGTATGAATTTGTGTGCGTGTTATGTGTGTGTGAGCAAATGAAGTGTTTGAGTGTGTGTGTGTGTGTGTGTGTGTGTGTGTGTGTGTGTGTGTTGGAGTGTCAGTGTGAGTGAGTGTGTAATGTGTGCATAGAGTCAGTGCAGAAATCAAATAGAAGAGTCAGTGCAGATAGTCCAAGCAGCCATTTTGATGGCTATTTAGCAGCATTATGGCTTGGGGGTTGATGCTATTGTGGATAGACAGATGGCCCTTCCATCTGGGGCTTAACGTTGTTCAGCTCACTGAGTCAAGTGTGGATTTTCACATCAAATCCAGAGAGGACACACACAAACTCAAACACAACTCAAACACAACTCAAACACACACACACACACACACACACACACACACACACACACACACACACACACACACACACACACACACACACACACACACACACACACACACACACACACACACACACACACACACACACACACACACACACACACACACACACACACACACACACACACACACACACACACACACTGCTGCTGTTGTAGTATAATGTTTATGTGTGGGAGGATGGAATGACAGACATTTGCAGATACAGCACTCTCTTTCCTTTCAGTATGGGAGGTTTGTAGGACAGCGTCCCAAAGGGCACCCTATTCCATATGTAGTGCACTTCTTTTGACCAGGGCCCATAGGGTAGGGGTAGGGTGCCATTATATACAGTAGGGGCTGCCATTTTGGACGAAGTCTGTATTTTAATTAACATAGACTCACCACACAAAGAAGAGGCGTGATCACAGACCAGCTCCATTTCATCCAGGGATTTGGTCTGTAGCCAATCATGTCTTCAATCGCATCATAGAAATTATCAACGCCTGATTGGAGGAGAACATAAATAAATAGGGAGCATTTGGTCACATGTGTATATAGATTTTCTATTGTGTTTTTGACTGTGCGTTTTGTTTATTCCATATGTAACTCTGTGTTGTTGTTGTTTTTAACGCACTGCTTTGCTTTATCTTGGCCAGGTCGCAGTTGTAAATGAGAACTTGTTCTCAACTGGCTTACCTGGTTAAATAAAGGTGAAATAAATAAATTTAAATAAAAAAATTAAAAAATCCTGAACCAACTCTTGCACTTCACTCGCTCTATTTTGGCAGTGTCAGTTGATATAATGCAACAATAAATTGTATCAGAGATAAAATATATTTGTTGCACTCGAGACATAACTATAAAACCTCTATATAGCTTGACTAGTTGTGATTGTAAAGTATTATAAAGGTAGCCTAGTGCTTAAGACAATGGGCCAGTAACCGAAAGGTCATTGGTTCGAATCCCCATGTCGCCTAGGTGAAAAATCTGTCAATGTGCCCTTGAGCAAGACACTTAACCCTAATTGCTCCTGTATGTCTCTCTGGTTAAGAGCGTCTGCTAAATGACTAAAATGATACATTTAACTGACGTAGAGCCTGAGGACATTAAACGTCCACAGTTCCTATACAGACACACAGAGCATTTTGTCCAGAGTAGAGTACACGTACCATAAACCCACGATACAGCAATACATTCAAAGAATGCAACCCACAAAAGGCACACACCGCTGGCTGCATAGTAGTCAAAGAGTTGAAACACATACATGCCACCCTGTGGGAGAGAGAAACAGACATGATTTAGTGCTTGGGCATGTTGGAATGTAGGATTTCATGCATAGGTGTACAGTCGAAGTAAGTATACTGTAGTCTAGGGCTGGAGAGTGCATAGGCCACTAGGCTAGTGGTGGGAGAATACACACGTTTGCGTTCCAAATGGCACCCTATTTCCTACATCAGTGGTTACCAACTGGTGTGCCGTGAAACGTTTTCCTAATCTTGATTATTGTTTTTTGATCACTCACTTACAAACGTGACCTGTGGAATGCACCTGTGGAATGTTGACTTGTGCTGGTCGGATTAAAACATTAAAACGTGGTTACATCTGTGTGTGTGGTTGTTTCAAGTCCTGTGTACTCAGTTACATTTGTATCATTTGAGGGGCCGCGCGCGCTTCACGAGCAAAGTCATTTGCATCATTTTACTTCATCTGTGAAAACCATTAGCACAGGTCAGACTAAAGTATGCTACAGCCTCTGCCATAGAAACAAATGGAGCTTTGTGTCCGTGGTTGCATCTTTACAATTCAGAAAACCGCTCGTAGCCCAAACCGTTCAAAACTAAAGACCTATTTTACCCAGGGAAAAATTACTGACCCCTCTCATTGAGGATTTCAAGTTCAAGGCCGATCGGGATACTGCAGGCAATGTTTTCAGAAAGCAGGATCGCCCATTATAGTCAATGGGAGTATACAGTGCCTTGCAAAAGTATTCATCCTCCTTGGCGTTTTTCCTATTTTGTTGCATTACAACCTGTAATTTAAATGGATTTTTATTTGGATTTCATGTAATGGACATACACAAAATAGTCCAAATTGGTGAAGTGGAATGAAAAAAATAACTTATTTCAAAAAATTATAAAAAATAAATAACGGAAAAGTTGTGCGTGCATATGTATTCACCCCCTTTGCTATGAAGCCCCTAAATAAGATCTGGTGCAACCAATTACTTTCAGAAGTCACATAATTAGTTAAATAAAGTCCACCTGTGTACAATCTAAGTGTTACATGATCTCAGTATATATATAGTTATGCACGCTCATGTTTTCTGCTTTTTTGTCTTATTTCATGTTTGTTTCACCCCCAAAAATATTTTGCATCTTCAAAGTGGTAGGCATGTTGTGTAAATCAAATGATACAAACCCCCAAAAAATCCATTTTAATTCCAGGTTGTAAGACAATAGGAAAAATGCCAAGGGAGGTGAATACTTTCGCAAGCCACTGTAAATCACCATGATCTTCATGGTCAATATTCGTGGATATACACATTTTTTTTCCCGAACACGATCATTGTACCAATACTTGCTTCGATTTAACCAGATACGATCATGGTACCAATACTTGCTTCGATTTAACCAGATGTATGTCCTTGCACCGAGTATTTTAAAACCGCACACAGAAGTTATAAGGATCATTTAGCGGCTACCGACAGCCTGCAACGTCACTTCCTAGAGTAGCTCAACCTACGCATGAAATGTTTCCAAAAACTCCTCCATGAAGCAAGTTGGCAACACGCTAAAACAACACTTCCTGATCTTCAAATGCGCCACTGAGACTTTACATTGGAAACAATGGGGTGTCGTCATCGATGGCTCCATCCATTATTTTTTACAGTCTATGATTTTACCTGAGCTAAAAAATATATATATTTCTGGCACGGGACACACAAATTAACCATCGTGAGTAAGGAACTATGAAAACTATGAAAATATTTCAAATAAACCCTAATCTATAAAACAAAATTGTCACAGAAAATAGATGATTTGTTGTATGGATCAGATGAGATGGAGGTCATTACCATTAACTCAATGAATAGGGTCATTTTATGTGTTGCCGCAGAATGCACTTATTTTGACTCTACATATATAATGGGGTCATATAGGATGCCGTTTGGGACCAGCCATGTTCCAACGGAACAGCCCAACGGAACCTTGAGCCGTCCCGAGTTCCAACTCCCAACAGAGCACTCAGTGAGAGGCAGCATGAGATTGTGATGTCATGAGAAAAAAACAACAACACATAAAGCAGTAAATCCCTGACTCCCTTGCTGTCTAGGGGGATTTAGTGAGGTAGGCCTAGGGAATGACTGTGGTTGGGTAAGGTCTGCGTGAGGGGCATCACATGCTTGTTTCTACATTGTGAGGCCGAGAGGCAGGGAGGTTTTCAGAGCCGTTAAAAATAAAGAGTGGATTGGAGATTAAAGACATCGAGTTAAGTGTGAAATGTCTCTAAATAGACCGTACAGTAGGCCATGAGGAAGCTCTGAAACTACACCAGCGTATTTACCGGCGCTATGATGAGGGACTGGCTGACATGAGAAGGGAGGAATTGAAGAAGTGGAACTGTATCTATGGGACTCTTGTTGCTGGGGGAATTCTGAAGTTTATTAATAATCCCCTCAATACTTTTTTTTCTCTATTCATTAGGGCAGTAGTGGTTCTGAAACTTGTACTCACTGGCTCTGACCTGAGTGCCCCTGGGGCCACTTGAACCCCAGTTTGGGAACCACTGCATCAGGGAGTAGCTATTTACTGTACTGCCCATGTGGCACTGTATCTTGTATTGTATGTTATGCCCTAATATTTCTATAGCCTGCATTGTTATGGATGCTAATAATGGAGACACCAGTAATAGCAGAGACCATAGTACAATAGGGCAAAGCATAATACTAGATAGAACTAACTTTAGTCAGATCATTTTGTATTCATTCTGGTGTAGCTAAAGTAGTTGACTAGACTGGACATTTGTAATACAGTATCTTGTGTAGGAAAATACATTAACTAGACCTTACTTTAGTAACACTAGTACAACAATATGATATCAGTGTAAAAAATGAAAGTACACTACTAGAATATAGTACTTACCCTAGTAACCATGGTAAGTCCCAGAAGATAGCTTATGGAGCACACAATAGCTATAAAAATTTCCCGACGGTAACCCTTCCTTAGGAAGGAGGGATACAGATCCACCAAGGAAGTGATCTGTCCTTCCACTTCCACAAACTGGGGACAGAAAGACGACACAGAGACAAGAGATCTCGTTAGTACTCAGTTAGCATACTATACAGTCGATCTGATAGGCTAACAATGTTGTGATCAGGGTTGGGGGTCAGTTACAATTTAATTAGGCTGTTTGAGAAGGTTTGAATCCTAATATGAGCCAGTTTGGTACAGCAGGAAAATACTCCTGCAGCAACAGGAAATGTGAATTATTATGTGGATTATAACTAATGGACATTTCTGTAGGGGTTGATACATTTTTTCGTGAGCGAAAATCAAGTCTGAAATTTCAAAGTGGAAATTACAAACTTGTGAAGCCTTTTCAATCCTCAAATGCACTACAAGTTTTACATTTCCTGCATTGTAGAAAAGTTCTCCTGCAACAGGGTGATCAAATTAAGACCCTACATCTGTAAGTAACCTGACCTGTGGTGAGTACATGTTGTCTGTAGTACAATAGAACAACTTAGCTACTGTAGTAAGTCAAAGCTCTGTGCTGAACAACGCTGGTTGAGCATAGGTGAAGTTAGACCTCATGCTTCAGACCAGCCCTAACGCCTCACTTAAAACATAGTTTTTGTGTTTCATGTGTTATGTATCTGGGTAGTCTAAATCATGTTATGTAATACAGTTGCCTTCCTGTATCCAAATAGTGGACCTGTGTGGCTCAGTTGGTAGAGCATTGCAACATGGGTAATGGGTTCATCTCCTGTTGGGGCCACTCCATATATAAAATGTATGCACGAATGACTGTAATTCGCTTAGGATAAAAGCATCTGCTCAATGGCATATATATATATATATATATATATGACTAAGGATTAATGACTTAGCAGAGTGTTGAATTTCACCAGGACAGAGAAATTTGATATTGTTGAGGTTGACCAACTTAATTGACAGTGACACAACACTCAGCAGTTGCCAATAAACAGTGTTTGTTTTTTTACCTATCACTTCTTGCTTCAGCTCACCCAGCGATTCTGCCAAAGCGGCTTCTAGGCCTAGATTCAATCAGATCGAGTGTTAACTGGCCATGGCAGACACCCGCATGGCGTTGGTGTTTTTGGCGGCGTCGGAAACGGAACTGCTAGAACTGCGTTGGAGCCGTCAAATTGCGCGAGCAGCTTGCATCGAAGCCACACCCACCCCACTCGCGTTAGAAATTCAGAACGAGAAATTGTAGAAATCATTTAGAAATAATTACACTCAAATTGAAAAGGAATGAGGATTTTCTATCAGTCTCATCGAGGTAGATAACATCTCACATTCCAGTGTTCCAACTTGTAAACAAATGCTGCATGAGGATTTCTGTTAATGCGACGCCGTTGGCGAGCCAGCGGCGATGTCCACTTCAGGTATGACGCCGGGGAGCCACTTGTGAATTTGACGCAGTTCCAACTCCGAGCACCGTCAAAACAACCGCCATGCGGGGTGTTGGCTAAATCGGATCTGATTGGATAGAGCCGCTACGTTTTCTAGCTACAACTGATGTAGCATGTGTATCCTTGTTTTGTTTTTCCTCTCCCGTTGTCTAGTGTCCTCAACTACCACCTACCTAGTGTACACAGTAGAGTCTAGACAAAGCTGGAACTATACTAGCACATTATACTTGTGTACACTGTTGTACAGTAGCCAATACATTAAAACTTGTCGATGTTAAGTCTATGGAATCCCAGACACCTATGTATAGATATGTAATAGTATAGTATGATACGTCTGTACAGTGTTGTACAGTAGCATCAGACCACCCATGATATAGTTTCACCATCTCGGCAATCATATGACTCATATGATCAATAAACTGACTTACTGTCTCATCATGAAACTTACAACTTACAAGTCCATCAAGTGTATTAAGTTTCATTATCTCAGTGTTCATATGACTGGTCTAAATAAACTTGTTTCATCATTTCAGTGTTCATATGACTGGTCAAAATAAACTTGTTTCATCATTTCAGTGTTCATATGACTGGTCTAAATAAACTTGTTTCATCATTTCAGTGTTCATATGACTGGTCTAAATAAACTTGTTTCATCATTTCAGTGTTAATATGACTGGTCTAAATAAACTTGTTTCATCATTTCAGTGTTCATATGACTGGTATAAATAAACTTGTTTCATCATTTCAGTGTTCATATGACTGGTCTAAATAAACTTGTTTCATCATTTCAGTGTTCATATGACTGGTCTAAATAAACTTGTTTCATTATTTCAGTGTTCATATGACTGGTCTAAATAAACTTGTTTCATCATTTCAGTGTTCATATGACTGGTCTAAATAAACTTGTTTCATCATTTCAGTGTTCATATGACTGGTCTAAATAAACTTGTTTCATCATTTCAGTGTTCATATGACTGGTCTAAATAAACTTGTTTCATCATTTCAGTGTTCATATGACTGGTCTAAATAAACTTGTTTCATCATTTCAGTGTTCATATGACTGGTCTAAATAAACTTGTTTCATCATTTCAGTGTTCATATGACTGGTCTAAATAAACTTGTTTCATCATTTCAGTGTTCATATGACTGGTCTAAATAAACTTGTTTCATCATTTCAGTGTTCATATGACTGGTCTAAATAAACTTGTTTCATCATTTCAGTGTTCATATGACTGGTCTAAATAAACTTGTTTCATCATTTCAGTGTTCATATGACTGGTCTAAATAAACTTGTTTCATCATTTCAGTGTTCATATGACTGGTCTAAATAAACTTGTTTCATCATTTCAGTGTTCATATGACTGGTCTAAATAAACTTGTTTCATCATTTCAGTGTTCATATGACTGGTCTAAATAAACTTGTTTCATCATTTCAGTGTTCATATGACTGGTCTAAATAAACTTGTTTCATCATTTCAGTGTTCATATGACTGGTCTAAATAAACTTGCTTACTACTGTTGTCATAACGACCTGACCTGACCTGTCTGTCTCAGATTCCGATTCAGACTTAGATTCAGAATCAGAATCAGACTCAGACTCAGATTCAGACTCAGACTCAGATTCAGATTCTTGATTCATAATGAATATAGTACTGACCTGACTGATTCAGACTCAGATTCTGATTCTTGATTCATAATGATTATAGTGCTGACCTGACTGATTCAGATTCAGATTCTGATTCTTGTTTCATAATGAATATAGTACTGACCTGACTGATTCAGACTCAGATTCTGATTCTTGATTCATAATGATTATAGTACTGACCTGACTGATTCAGACTCAGATTCAGATTCTTGATTCATAATGATTATAGTGCTGACCTGACTGATTCAGATTCTGATTCTGATTCTTGATTCATAGTGAGCAGACTACTGACCTGACTGTCGAGACCCAGTAGCAGAAGCATGATGAAGAAGAGGATAGCCCAGAAGGTGGGCAGCGGCATCATAGACACAGCTTTAGGATAGGCAATGAAGGCCAAGCCAGGACCTAGAGAGGAACAAGAAGAGAGAGGGGGATGGGGAAGTGGAGAAAACACAATTAGAAACCAGGGTTCTATCGTTTGATCTGGTCTGATGCCACCGTGGTGCGCCCAAGTATAGCACAGACCAAACTCGAATGTTAAGAAATAAAAAAAATCCTCAAGGTGTAAATCTGTCTTGTCTTGTCTCATCTTATCCTCAACAATCATAAACGTAAGGCCATGTAAGTGTAATGCATTGTTAATGCTCTTTTAACTTATGGCTCCTGGCAAGACTAGGGATTCATGTTATGACAAGAACTATCAAAGAAGGTCAACGTAGCCTTACAATAGCATTACGGTGTTCATCCAATATCAACAGCTATATCAATATAATAATTACACTACACTAGTAGAATATATAGGCTAGTGTATAACATAACTAGTATAGTATATAGCAGAATATATAGGCTAGTATATAACATAACTAGTATAGTATATAGCAGAATATATAGGCTAGTGTATAACATGACTAGTATAGTATATAGCAGAATATATAGGCTAGTATATAACATGACTAGTATAATATATAGTAGAATATATAGGCTAGTATATAACATAACTAGTATAGTATATAGCAGATTATATAGGCTAGTATATAACATAACTAGTATAGTATATAGCAGAATATATAGGCTAGTATATAACATAACTAGTATAGTATATAGTAGAATATATAGGCTAGTATATAACATGACTAGTATAGTATATAGTAGAATATATAGTATATAATAACAATGGCAGGATCAGAGGCAACATACGTCGCCTCTTCTCGATTGTAACTATAGCAACGTCTCGATAACGTGGCGTTATAACGTTGGGATAACCTGTTACAACAGAAGTTAAAAAACAAAACAGGAAGTACAGCAAACACATAGCATAAAGTTGGTTTAACTGGCATCCAACCAAACACGACATGACTAGCTAGCAGACTGCCTGAGCTGGCTTTGATACTTCAGTAATAATAATGACGAAATAAAAGCCTCTCTCGTGCTTGAGGCTGGTCTAGCGGGTAACAGCGTCGCCTGCAGAACATATGTATCACCCTCAGCGTTGGTGCAAATCTGAATCTACTCTGCATCTCCCTAAAATAAAACTTATTCAGGTTTAAGACCAACTTTTCTCTTCCCCAGTGTACTATACACCTTATGTCAGTCCTTACAGCACAAGGTGTAAGCTTCAATATGGTATCACAAACCATCTACAGTACTGTGTACCAATACTCTCCTGTCGAAACTCCTTGGATTACTTCTATTAAACTACTTACAGTAGCATTGCTCTAGATCAGTCAACTAATCAACTAGATTAGTTTCATCCATATGAAGAAAATATTTATTTTCCTACATACATTCACTGCATCTCTGTATTCAGGCAGGAACGCCCTGTACAGCCTCCTGCACTGGGATAGAGAGTGTTCAAGGCCAGAGGAGACTGTCCAGGCTGACTAAACACTGCCAGAGGGGGTCAACAATACAGGATTGCAGCGTATTAAAAACAAAAAGACCCATATGTCATATCATAATGTATTTCCGGAGAAATGAGGGGTGTTTTTTTTTCTTAATTACAGAAGAAAAAAACTAAAAACATCATCAACACTGATGCATGTCTCTTGTAAATCCACAGGAGAAGAATAATTACGTTTTCAAAGTAATAGCGTTGATAGATCATGCTTATTATTATTGTCCCAATACAATACTTTTACAATGAGAAAACAGAACGTATAGAATCCACCATGGGCAGCAACCACTGAACTGAAAATAACATTGTAAAAGATGGATAAGTATGCTAGACCTTACTTAAATACATAATTAAGTACCTAAGAGTCAGACTTCTTTAGTTTTTTTGGTGTTAACTTGGCACAAGATGTCCTTTGATTACTGACTCTCATACAGTAAATATCTGTTGGAACAGGCTGGAGCAGGACACTTAAATCTACTGGTAATCGTGAGAAGAAAAGGTCATGATGGATCTCTCAGGAATGGCTTGACTCTTCGCTCCCTAGCGTTCTGGACAATATCCAATTTAACAGTAAAACAATTTTTTCCACCAGCATTTCACTCGATTGCTTGACGAATCCAACCAGATCCAACTCTGTGAAATCCACGTCATACAGAAGCACTGAACGCTGTAACTTGGTATTTTATTTCTGTCAATGAGTGTTTGATTGCTGAAACTTCCATATTTCGATGCCGTCTTTAACGAAAAATAAATCCACTTCTTTCTTTACATTTAATATTTTAGATTTTGTATTATTTCTGTTGGATAGAACCAGCAACTGTTGTTGTTTATTTGTTTGTTTATTTGTTGTTTGTTTATTTTAAGTAGCAGTGCCCACCATCACTGCCACTTTGACCACCTCGTACCTGACTCTGCCACATCGGCAATGTCCACCCCTTGCTCTTGTGCCATGAAGCCCAGGACGGAAAATATTGCGAAGCCAGACACAAAACTGGTACCGCTGTTGAGGCCTCCCAGCAGCAAACAGTCCCTATATCACACATATGTCATGGAGGTTGTTAATGAACACAAAAGGAACCTAGATCCCCCACTTTTTGTCTTGTTTTGTTACCAACTATTTTTTTTTTTTACCACTGGATTAGGCCCCACAACCATCACCTCTCCCCCCCCCCCCCCCCCCCCCCCCCCCCCCCCCCCCCGGCGCTGACACTCACCTATAGCAGTTGTATTTGTACTTGTTGTAGCTCCCCAGTGATGTCATAGCTCCCAGACAGATGGCATAGGAGAAGAAGATCTGAGTGCCAGCATCGATCCAGACCTGGAGATAAAAGGGGAGAAGTAGACACGAAGGCTGAGGCGCAAGCTTTGGGAAACATTGGGTAGTATTTTGGGTAGTATTTTGACTATTTTGGCTATTATTATGGTAGTATTTTGGGTAGTATTTTGACAGATTTTCTCTACACATTTTTGCTTATTCCAGGAGAATCACATTTTGCCAAAGGACTAACAATGAAAATGTGCTTTACAGCCAACTACACCACATTTACATTATCTTGGGGCATAAGACAAGGATGTCCTTCATCTCCCTTTCTATTCATTAAGGCAATTTTAAATATTTTTTGTAAAGATAACATCAAATATTAAACTCAAAGGATTAGAAAATTCAAGATTTAGGCCAGGATTTAGTGTGGTTTGTTTGAATCCCTGTCACAGCTGCTAATTGAATAGATATATTAATAAAGTCCCCAGACAGGTTGGGGCAGGACGGGGCAAGGCAGGACAGGGTGGGGCAGGATGGGGAAAGGCAGGACAGGGAGGGGCGGGGCAAGGCAGGACAGGGCAGGATGGGGCAAGGCAGGACAGGGAGGGGCGGGCAAGGCAGGACAGGGAGGGGCGGGGCAAGGCAGGACAGGGAGAGGCGGGACGGGGCAAGGCAATGTGTTTCTACCTCGGGGTCTTTGAGACGTTGCAGGTCGGGGTACAGGTAGAACTTGATTCCTTCCGATGCTCCTGGCAAAGTGACACCGCGGATCAACAGAATGATCAGCATGACGAAGGGGAAGGTAGCGGTGACGTACACAACCTGTAGGGAAACAGAGGACAAAACGAGAGACGATGTATCAGTAGATTTACACATCGACAGTGTAGATCTCACAAACAACATAATTTTTTTGTTAAATCTTATGTGTAACGAGAATGAGACATGCTCAGTTAACTGTCAGAATCAGGCTGTCACAAGACCATCTTTTATCACAATCCAATCCTCTCTGTTATACTCTCTCCTCTTGTTTTGTGAAGGCTGACTCTACGCTTCCCTTTTCAGGAACCAAAGACCGCAGATAACCGGATAACTTACAGCTTAGAGGGACAGGGAAACATAAATCAGCCTAAACCAATGAATACATGGGATTGGGGCAATAAGACAAGGTGTCTGGGATCGATCCAGCTCCCTAGCAGTCCCCGGGGGTGTTGCTGTGACTGGTCTGGCTCTTGTCTACACTCGTTATACTGAGATGTAAATGCACTGTGGGAAACTGCTCTTGGTTTATGGTGACAGCCTGCACTATAGTAGCAGCCTGTACAACTTGGTGTTTCTCCTTAAGATATACGATAAACCAGGCAGCATCAGAGCCCAGAGATAGAGAGACAAACAGGAGGATTGACAGAGTAACTATCACCACCAAAACCCTAACGCTTATCCTAAACTTAACCCAAGCAAGTTGTTGCATATCAACCAAATTGCCGCTGTGCTGTCACTTCTGCTTTGTTTGCTCTTTGTGGTCTAGGCCGGGTACTGCTGATGTAAAAATGGCTTTTATAAAACCAGAAATGTCCAGAAATGGCGTCCCAGCTCACCTTTCCGGTGGATTTGACTCCCTTCCAGATGCAGAAGAAGCAGATGACCCAGACCCCCAGCAGACACAGAGCCAGGTCCCACTTGACCTCCCCAATCTCATCGATGCCACTGGAGATGCTGAGGACATTACGTCTATGGAGAGAAGAGAGGACACACACAGTCAGATATGTTTAATGTTAGATTAGTAGGACGCCCAGAGATTTTAGGTCAGCTATAATTAGGGCCCATAGATTTTCATGGCCAGTTTTAACAAGGGCCCAGAATTTTACCAAGTCCGCTATAACAAGGGGACAGCATTTTACCAAGTCAGCTATAACAAGGGGACAGCATTTTACCAAGTCGGCTATAACAAGGGGACAGCATTTTACCAAGTCGGCTATAACAAGGGGACAGCATTTTACCAAGTCGGCTATAACAAGGGGACAGCATTTTACCAAGTCCGCTATAACAAGGGGACAGCATTTTACCAAGTCGGCTATAACAAGGGGACAGCATTTTACCAAGTCGGCTATAACAAGGGGACAGCATTTTACCAAGTCAGCTATAACAAGGCCCAGAATCAGCTTTTTATCAAAACAAGCATGTACTACAGAGCAGTCCTCAGATAAAGGTCACTTCACTAGAATCCTTCACAAAAGGCACAAAGTGTGTGGATGTTTCAGAGAAGCCAAATGAAAACACCACAGAGACATGACAGAGCAGCCGGCCGGCTGGCGTCTATCTAAATGTTAGCTTACAGCTAGTCCTTCAGCTCCAGCCAGCCAGTCTCTTCTCTACTCTGCTCAGTTAAGAGTGGTTTACCTGTTCCTGGCCCTATGTTTGTGTGTTGCCTGAGCATTCGTTCACTGACCACGCTGCCAGCGCTGCCAGATAAACATGACCATTGGGAGAGGAAAGGAGAAGCAGGGGAGAGGAAAGGAGAAACAGGGGGAGAGGAAAGGAGAAACAGGGGAGAGGAAAGGAGAAACAGGGGGAGAGGAAAGGAGAAACAGGGGAGAGGAGAGGAGAAACAGGGGGAGAGGAAAGGAAAGGAGAAACAGGGGAGAGGGAAAGGAGAAACAGGGGAGAGGAAATGAGAAACGGGGGAGAGGAAAGGAGAAACAGGGGAGAGGAAAGGAGAAACAGGGGGAGAGGAGAGGAGAAACAGAGGGAGAGAAAGGAGAAACAGGGGAGAGGAAAGGAAAACAGGGGAGAGAAAGGAAAGGAGAAAAAGGGAGAGGAAAGGAGAAACAGGGGAGAGGAAAGGAGAAACAGGGAGAGAAAGGAGAAACATGGTGGATGAAATAGAAACAGGGTGATAGGAAAGAGAAACAGGGGAGAGGAAAGGAAATAAACAGGAGAGAAAGAAAACAGGAGAGGAAGAAAGGAGTAAACAGTGTGTAGGAAAGGAAAGTAGAAACAGTGTTAGAGGAAAGAAACAGGGAGAAATGAAAGGAAAACATTGTATATTAAATGAAATGAGAAACATTAGATAAATGTAAAGAAAAACATGTTATAGTAAAGTAATAAACATGTTAAGAAATGATAAACAGTTATATGAAATTATAAACATTGATATTAAATTATAAACATTTAATTAAATAAATATAACATTTTATATAAATATAAACATTTTATATTAAATTATAACATTTGTATATAAAGTATAAACATTTTATATTAAATTATAAACTTTATATTAAATTATAAACATGTTTAGTATTAAATATAAACATTTATATTAAATTATAAACATTTTTATATTAAATTATAAACATTTTATATTAAATTATAAACATTTTTATATTATATTAAATTATAAACATTTTGTATATTAAATTATAAACTTTTAGATGTAAATTATAAACATTTATATTAAATTATAAACTTTTATATTAATTAAATTATAACAGTTTTATATTAAATTAAATGATAAACATTTATATTAAATTAAAACATTTTGATATTAAATTATAAACAGTTTTGAGATTAAATTATAACAGTTTTATTAGAAAGTGAAAACAGGGTTTGATAGTAAATTAAACCTGGTTTTTACCTTGCAAAGTAGAAACATTTATAGGAAAGTATAAACATGGGAGATGAATTAGAAACAGTGTGTTATATGAAATTAAACAGTTTGAGAGTAATTGAGAAACAGTGTTATATTCTAAGAATAAACATGGGTTTTAGAGGAAAGGTAGAAACATGGGGAATGAAAGGTAGAAACAGTGGAGAGTTAAAGAAACATGGTATTTAGTGTAAAGTAACATTTTGATATGAAATTATAACACTTGTTGATGATGTAATTATAAACAGTTGTTTATAGTTAAATTAAACTGTTGATATATGTACAACTTTGGATTAATGAAAACATTTTTATGAAGTTAAATTGAAAACTTGTGTATTATTGAATTGGACAACATTTTGTAGAGAGGAAAGTAGAAACAGGGATGAGGAAAGATAAACGATATGAAAGAGAAACATGGTATGTTGTGTTC
Organism: Coregonus sp. 'balchen'; assembly: GCA_902810595.1. NCBI lineage: Eukaryota > Metazoa > Chordata > Actinopteri > Salmoniformes > Salmonidae > Coregonus > Coregonus sp. 'balchen'. The sequence goes on from LR778262.1 coordinate 6,068,010, forward strand.
AGGTTGAATGCCAAAGAAAAGTGGGAGGGATAAAGGATGTGATGAAAACCCTAAACTAGAATGCTAAAAGGCCCCATGTTACAGTGAGGCCCTATGCTACACTATGTGTACCTTTATTTAACAAGGTAGTGCCTTTGAGGTCACAAGGGAGACCTTTATTTAACAAGGTAGTGCCTTTTGAGGTCTCAAGGGAGACCTTTATTTAACAAGGTAGTGCCTTTGAGGTCACAAGGGAGACCTTTATTTAACAAGGTAGTGCCTTTGAGGTCACAAGGGAGACCTTTATTTAACAAGGTAGTGCCTTTGAGGTCACAAGGGAGACCTGCGAAAGGAACTAAAGGAAAGTAACTAAAGGAATTATTAAAGTAGCTAAATCAAGTATATTCCAGCACTTTACTCACTCCCAGAACTCAGTGAAACTATCCTGTATAGATAAAAGGTTAAATACATTTAAAAAGCTACTGTACTCACTCCCAGAACTCAGTGAAACTATCCTGTATAGATAAAAGGTTAAATACATTTAAAAAGCTACTTTACTCACTCCCAGAACTCAGTGAAACTATCCTGTATAGATAAAAGGTTAAATACATTTAAAAAGCTACTTTACTCACTCCCAGAACTCAGTGAAACTATCCTGTATAGATAAAAGGTTAAATACATTTAAAAAGCTACTGTACTCACTCCCAGAACTCGGTGACGGGCGAGGTGAAGTTGGTGATGTTAGCGGCCAGCATCAGGGTCTTGTTCTTGCGGACGGTGTCCTCCACACAACGGTCTGTGTTCCAGGAGTTTTTACACTTGGCCCAGGGCAGCTCCGGCTGGAAGCACTGGAACAGGTAATACAAACCCCAGGCCAGGATCACTATGTAGTAGATGTTCAGGAGGGACACGATCACAATCGAAGCGTAGCCGATACCTTGGGGGGGGGGGGGGGGGGGGGGGGTGGGGGGGGGGGGGGGGGGGGGGGGGGGGGGGGGGGAATGGAAAGGGTCAGGTTAATCTTGCCAGACATCAGAGTACATGACATATTCTGAGGCTTGCGACTGGATCAGCGAGATTACACACATGTACACTACACTGTACAAAAACACTTAGGAAGGGAGATTTGATATTAAGAAACCCAATGTAGCTCTATTTTGTAATGAACGTGTGTGTATGTTTTGAATGCTGTTGTAATCATTTAGAATTAGGACGTGAAAATCCCCTCCTCTCCCTCCCCTCCTCACCCTCCTCTCCCTCCCCCTCCCCTCCTCTCCCCTCCTCTCCCCTCCCTCCCCTCCACTCCTCACCCTCTCCTCTCTTTTTCCTCCCTCCTCTACCTCCCTTCCTCCATCCCCTCCCTCCCTCCTCTCCCCTCACCTCCTGTCCCTCCTCTCCTCCCACGGTCACCCTCTGTTACTTCTCCTTAATGAAAATAAAACTGGGGCACCCCCACCAATCCATTCAGGCAGGCAGCCACCTGGGTTGAAAATTAACAGCTTGCTTTGCTGACATCCAGTCTCATCTTATCTGAATGTATTATACAAATAGAGAGCTTTAGAGTGAGGCTTGGCCTTGTTTGGCTGGAGGTGAGTGCCTGTCTGCGTCTCAAACAGCACCCTATTCCCTATACAGTGCAATACTTTTGGCCCGTACTGCACTATGTAGGGAAAAGGATGCCATTTGGGATTTGGCCTATGTCTACAGATAGAGCTCGTCAGCCTCCTGCCATCTAGACTAATACTTACACAGCATACTATCTTTCCTGTTTATAAAATGCCTGCCTGTTTGTTTGCCTGCCTGCCTGCCTGCCTGCCTGTCTGCCTGTCTGTCTGTCTGCCTGTCTGCTTGTCTGTCTGTCTGTCTGCTTGTCTGTCTGCCTGTCTGCCTGTCTGCTTGTCTGTCTGCCTGCCTGTCTGCCTGCCTGTCTCCTTCTTGGGTCAGACCTCATTGCTAGGCATCTCTCTGATGTTTTCCTGCGCTGCTGCCATAGCAACCTATAATTCAGCACACTCTGTTCACCGCACGGCTGAGTCTCAAGGGCTTTGTGTGCATGTCTGTGTGTGTGTGTGTGTGTTTTTGATTTGATTTGATTTATTAGGATCCCCATTAGCCGACGCCAATGGCGACAACTAGTCTTAATGGGGTCCGACACATTATAAAAAATACATTACAGACAAAATACTTTACAATTTAGATACATTTAAAAACATTAACATGTAGTGTGTTTGTGTGTGTGCATCTATCAGTTACACATACATGTCAGTACATACACACAACAAGTAGGTCACATGGGGAGAGGCGTTGTGCCGTGAGGTGTTGCTTTATTTGTTTTTTTAAACCAGGTTTTCTGTTCACATGCGCTAAATAAGACGGAAGTGTGATCCATGCACTCATGGCTCTGTATAATACTGTACGTTTCCTTGAATTTGTTCTGGACCTGGGGACTGTGAAAAGACCCCTGGTGGCATGTCTGGTGGGGTACGTGTGTGTGTCAGAGCTGTGTGTAAGTTGACTATGCAAACGATTTTTCTCTTTATCACGGACACACCTCTCCTCTTTACAACAATCAATATGCTTTGTGTGTGTATCCTCATAACATATTCAGCTTTTGCTTTGGGAGTATTGAATGCTGTAAGAAATACTACACCTGCAGTGGTAAAATAACAAAATATCAGAAAACGGCCAAAAATCTATTTTCTGAGTGGCATGAGCAAATACACTGGACAAGAGGGAGTCCAGCCAAGAGCAGTGTACCTTCTAGTAATGTTCAGTTTCCCTCTCAACCCTCAGTACAGTGTGTAATGTCTAATGAAGCCAGGGCATATCAGTTGGCAGTTATTTGGCAGTTAGGAGAGGAGGGGAGTCCAAAGGGAACAGGATGCATCTGCAATTCAGGGCGCCTAGCAACCAGGCAGTATCAAACTAAGGCTAGCTGTTGGTTGGACTACCCTGGAGTCGGTGTGGGCGAAGCAGAGCCACTGTAGTACAACGTGTGGTATCTTTCCTGGTCTGGGCTGGCATGAATATGATTGACCTGTCCATCAATGATTTACTATTCCTTAGTAGGCTATGCCGATTTGACCGAGAATACTCTGCTTTTCTAGATACTCTTGCCAGGTCATCGTTGCAAAAAAAATATTCTGTTTTTAATTGACTTACCTGTATGAATAAAGGTTTTTTATTAATTTTACATTTATTTAACCAGGAAAGACCCTTGAGGGTAGAAACCTATTTTGTTTATTTAAATCAAAAATGTACTCACCGGTAAAGATGGGGCAAAGTTTTTCCCAGCAGGTGATTCCACCCTCGGAGGTGTACTGTCCAAGGGCCACCTCCAGGAAAAACACAGGGAGACCTCCGCCAAAGAGGAAGATGGTGTACGGGATGAGAAATGCACCTGGAGGAGAAAACATGATATAACCACAAATGTGTCAGATTCAAGAAGAAGAAAAAAAGTGGACAAAAATCAATGGAGTATGTGTGCATCGAGGGAGTAACTCTCTGAATCTGAGTATTCCGGTAAACAATTTGACGTAATGTAGTAATGTTAGAAGGAAGTGTGAGACGGAGGACATTCGTTAGTCAAGTAAGTCAACCTTGGAATGCCTTTGAAGTGTACATTCGTCAGGTTCTAGACCTAGACAGCAGCTGTAATGGAACCATGGGTTGCATGCAGAGAGACCGCTAGCTGTTCTGATCTGTATTATCACCATCTCCTGACTTTAACCGCCTCTTGAACACAGCACTCTGCGTCTTCTGTTTACACTGATGTGTCACAGTGAAATAGGGTCATTGACCCCAAACCTCTTAGAATACAGAGTTGGAATGGGAATGGCTTCATTCCATTTCACCCTTCATGTCCTAGTCATTAACTGTATAGGAGTAAGAAACTCACCTCCGCCATTCTTATAGCAGAGGTATGGGAAACGCCAGACGTTCCCTAAACCCACGAAGCCACCAGCGACGGACAGGATAAAGTCAAGTTTGGAGTTCCACTTCTCCCTCTGGACGGGTTTCCCCTCTGCCTCGTCCTCGGGCCGGGTGCCCGGGCTCTTCCCTGGGGAAGGCTTCAGAGTGTCCTTATGGAAGTCCTTCAGACACTGGAGCTTCTCTTTCTGTGCCATGCTGCAGAGGGAGAGGGAGATGATTAGAGTTCATCTGAGGTGAGTTGATATCGTAAAGACCGTAACACAACTCCTACGTGAGAATGCTATTAATTGACTACAGCTCAGCGTTCAACACCATAGTGCCCTCAAAGCTCATCACTAAGCTAAGGACCCTGGGACTAAACACCTCCCTCTGCAACTGGATCCTCGACTTCCTGACGGGCCGCCCCCAGGTGGTGAGGGTAGGTAACTACACATCTGCCACACTGATCCTCAACACGGGGGCCCCTCAGGGGTGCGTGCTCAGTCCCCTCCTGTACTCCCTGTTCACCCATGACTGCATGGCCAGGCACGACTCCAACAACATAATTAAGTTTGCCGACGACACAACAGTGGTAGGCCTGATCACCGACAACGATGAGACAGCCTTTTTTTTTTTTTTTTTTTTTTCACCTTTATTTAACCAGGTAAGCCAGTTGAGAACAGGTTCTCATTTACAACTGCGACCTGGCCAAGATAAAGCAAAGTAGTGCAATAAAAACAACACAGAGTTACATATGGGGTAAAAAAAAAACATAAAGTCAGAAATACAACAGAAAATATATATACAGTGTGTGCAAATGTAGCAAGTTATGGAGGTAAGGCAATAAATAGGCTATAGTGCAGAATAATTACAATAGTATTAACACTGGAATGCTAGACGTGCAAGAGATGATGTGCAAATAGAGATACTGGGGTGCAAAAGAGCAAAACAAATAACAATATAGGGATGAGGTAGTTGGGTGGGCTAATTTCAGATGGGCTGTGTACAGGTGCAGTGATCGGTAAGGTGCTCTGACAACTGATGCTTAAAGTTGTTGAGGGAGATAAGAGTCTCCAGCTTCAGAGATTTTTGCAATTCGTTCCAGTCATTGGCAGCAGAGAACTGGAAGGAATGGCGGCCAAAGGAGGTGTTGGCTTTGGGAATGACCAGTGAGATATACCTGCTGGAGCGCAGACTACGGGTGGGTGCTGCTATGGTGACCAATGAGCTAAGATAAGGCGGGGATTTGCCTAGCAGTGATTTATAGATGGCCTGGAGCCAGTGGGTTTGACGACGAACATGTAGTGAGGACCAGCCAACAAGAGCGTACAGGTCACAGTGGTGGGTAGTGTATGGGGCTTTGGAGACAAAACGGATGGCACTGTGATAGACTACATCCAATTTGCTGAGTAGAGTGTTGGAGGCTATTTTGTAAATGACATCGCCGAAGTCAAGGATCGGTAGGATAGTCAGTTTTACGAGGGCATGTTTGGCAGCATGAGTGAAGGAGGCTTTGTTGCGAAATAGGAAGCCGATTCTAGATTTAACTTTGGATTGGAGATTCTTTATGTGAGTCTGGAAGTTGAGTTTACAGTCTAACCAGACACCTAGATATTTGTAGTTGTCCACATACTCTAGGTCAGACCCGTCGAGAGTGGTGATTCTAGTCGGGTGGGCGGGTGCTAGCAGCGTTCGATTGAAAAGCATGCATTTAGTTTTACTAGTGTTTAAGAGCAGTTGAAGGCTACTGAAGGATTGTTGTATGGCATTGAAGCTCGTTTGGAGGTTTGTTAACACAGTGTCCAATGAAGGGCCAGATGTATACAAAATGGTGTTGTCTGCGTAGAGGTGGATCTGAGAGTCACCAGCAGCAAGAGCGACATCATTGATATACACGGAGAAAAGTGTCGGCCCAAGAATTGAACCCTGTGGCACCCCCATAGAGACTGCCATAGGTCCAGACAACAGGCCCTCCGATTTGACACACTGAACTCTATCTGAGAAGTAGTTGGTGAACCAGGCGAGGCAGTCATTTGAGAAACCAAGGCTATTTAGTCTGCCAATAAGAATGCGGTGGTTGACAGAGTCGAAAGCCTTGGCCAGGTCGATGAAGACGGCTGCACAGTACTGTCTATTATCAATCGTGGTTATAATATCGTTTAGGACCTTGAGCGTGGCTGAAGTGCACCCGTGACCAGCTCGGAAACCGGATTGCATAGCGGAGAAGGTACGGTGGTATTCGAAATGGTCGATGATCTGTTTGTTAACTTGGCTTTCGAATACTTTCGAAAGGCAGGGCAGGATGGATATAGGTCTGTAGCAGTTTGGATCTAGAGTGTCACCCCCTTTGAAGAGGGGGATGACCGCGGCAGCTTTCCAATCTCTGGGGATCTCAGACGTTATGAAAGAGAGGTTGAACAGACTATAGGGAGGAGGTCAGAGACCTGGCCGTGTGGTGCCAGGATAACAACCTCTCCCTCAACGTGATCAAGACAAAGGAGATGATTGTGGACTACAGGGGAAAAAAGAGGACCGAGCACGCCCCCATTCTCATCGACAGGGCTGTAGTGGAACAGGTTGAGTGCTTCAAGTTCCTTGGTGTCCACATCACCAACAAACTATCATGGTCCAAACACACCAAGACAGTCGTGAAGAGGGCACGACAAAGCCTATTCCCCCTCAGGAGACTGAAAAGATTTGGCATGGGTCCTCAGATCCTCAAAAAGTTATACAGCTGCACCATCGAGAGCATCCTGACTGGTTACATCACCCGTGTCATAGACTGTTCTCTCTGCTACTGCACGGCAACCCCACCCAGCCAACATGTCTCCATCCAACCACCCACCTCTCGCCCCCACCTGGAAACCACCCCTTCCCACACCCCTAGCGACTAGGGTTGCTTGTCAGTCACATATACTGTATATATATATATATATATATATATATATATATATATATATATATATATATATAGTTATACGTTTGTTTTGTTATTTTTAATTGTTGG